>CM035159.1:31113002-31779443 GCA_020205615.1 Panax quinquefolius | reverse complement strand
GGATCATAGAGGTAGATATCTTCTAGACTTATTGCTCTACGATATTTTGACAGAACTACGAACGTAGTCTCCTTTGATGGTTTGTACTTGTGAAGTCCTGCTTCTATGATGAGTTCCTTGAGGGTTCTTCTGAGCTGATATGCTTTTTATGATTGAGCATATAAGACCATTTTCCTCTTCGCATGAATGATCTGCTTCCTTATAGCAATCAACAATCATGTGAGCTTCATTCGTGTTAGCTCAGCAAGTCTTCAAGGACAGGCTTTGACAAGTAAAGATTTAGTTAGAAATTCTTCTGAAATGTCTTAAGCCTTCTGCTGGTTGAATCTTCTTGAGTGAAGTCTTCTGCTCAACATTCCTTAGTGTGTTCAGATAGACCAAGTACCTGCAGGTTAGATAAATTTCTATTTTTGGTACCCATGGATAAATGGGTCCTGCCAGGTTAGCCTTCAAAATCTGTGTTCCTCATACGTTTGAATTTTCATCATATTGATCACCACCAATCATATTCATGCATGTATCCAATTTAGATATTGCATTTTAAGATGCATGATGATGAGTGTGTATAAGATTAACCATTTTAACAAGACACTCTTTGTCTTTGATGGTTTTATCATTTGCTTGGTTATGTTCAAAGAGTTTAAATATTCACAGAGTGAGAATCAACTCTAACACTTATTTGTATCTGGTTGATTCATGGAGGTGATCAGTTTCTACGAATCTTCAAGATACTCTTGAAGAACTGATCATACTCTATTTGTTATCAAAAACTTAGAACATAGGTTTGCACATACATACTAACCCATCTGCAAAGATTTCTCCACTTAAAATTAATTAAACCTTGGTATGCTTATGACCTATTTCAAACTTCTTTCAAGATGTTATCTTCAACCTAAAACTTGGATGGAGAGAAAGTTTGTTAGCATTTGAGTTTCCAACTTCAGTGTACTTTCTCTCTTTTCCTTTCTAGGTAGATTATGGCCTCTAGATATAATACAATTATAGTGCATAAGGTGATGCAATATGATGTACACATTTATACTGATGAGGAACCGTACCTTTACATTGTCAATTTCTTGACAGTCATTTATCTTGATATACTGAGGTTAGGCATTGATGTGCATACTTTTCCTTTACTTGACGTGACTTGTTGCTCCAATTGTCCTTTGATCAATCAGTCATAGTCTTGAAGATGTAGGCTCAGAGAATCTTGACATCTTTAGTTCTTTGACAACCTTGAGTCCTCAAGGTTCACATCCAGCTGTTGGTTGGCCAAATATAGATTTGAGAGATTCTTCTTTCTTCTCTTAATGAGTACTTCTTAGCACATGTGGCCTTTTCATCTTTCAGTTTGGTGGATGCTTGACTCTTTACTGTTGGTGCCTCTTGAACTCCCATATCTGCTCTTCAGACTACACGATTGACTATGGACATGGATTAGTCTTGCTGCTATAGCATTTAAGAACATGGACCAATCTGAGAAGCTTCAGGTGTATATACACATTTACTTGTACACAATATTTCCAACTTGTGAGCTCATCTGCATTTACAAGTGACTTACAATTAAACTAAGGTTAGAACAATGTTTGTGCCTAGGATCAGACTCAAAGGATTAGCTTTTGAATATAGCATGAGAACTTGCTCTGATACCAATTGTTAGTTCCCAGTAGGCACACAATAGATCTAGAAGGGGGGGTTGAATAGATCCTTTTTAATTTTAAATACTTTTCTCGTTTATTTTATATTGTTAATGATTTAGCATATGACAAACACAAGAATCTTTTCAAGCACAGTGGAATAAGTAAAAGATCCCCTTCATTAATATATTCATAATCATATATACATTATTCTTGGAGTTAGTTAAGTTGTAAGCAGTTAATACATGCATAGCAGTTAGGTACATAATGTAAATGACATAAAGTAAAAGACACAAGGGATTTTAAGTGGTTAAGAGACTCAAGCTCCTAATCCACTCTTCTGCTTTTATCTAGCAGATTTCCATTAAGGAAGGGAAACACCCTGAATCACTAAGATTCCTTCAAGGCCGCCACCTTGGAACTTGATTCATCGAGAACTCTTGAAGCCCAAAGAAGCTTGGAACTCTTCTAGTTCCCTAGGAACTCTTCAAGCCCAACAGGCTTGGAACTTAATTTAGTCCCACTGGACAAGGACCTCTCAGGCCCTGGCTTCTTGTCCTTGATTGTTGTTATTGTTGTTGTTGGTGCCTTGTTGCTAAGATGTCTTTTAGCTTGAACATCTTCTGTACTTAGCAGCTTGGCGTGGTCCTCTTTGCATTCTACTTCGAGTCTGGACCACATCTTCTCTAGTGCAACTAATCTTCACTCTTTTCTGCTCATCTTCATCTGATGTCAACTGTACACCATCACCATCTTGATTTGTTAAGTCTCTAAGCTTTTGGTAGACTTCGTCTGGCACTTAGCAATCCTTGAACCCTTCTTGAATGCTTTGCAGATATGATTCTGCATCTGTTCTTTTTCAGCTTTTGGTTTATGGTGATTTGTAGAGTGGCTTTCTGGATCTTCTTTGTACTCTGCCACTTTTCTAAATGCTATCTTCTTGGTCTTCTCGACTCTTAGCTTAGCTGCCATCTTCAGTGGCATTCTCATCTTTGTTCAATGAATCTTTAGTCTGTTTGAGTCCTTCTTCAAGGCTATTTCACTTCCACCTTTGTAGTCTCACTGTCAATGAGACTTGTTCACTTTAGCTCTGGTGGAACTCATAGAGTCAACAATAGCATTGCAACAACTCAATGATTCTGCAACTTCAGCAACAATTGATCCTTGAAGCTCTGGCTTATTTATACTCCTTCCTAATCTTCCCGTTAGGATATAGCCATTGAAAGATATTTGAATTGCCTCGCAGATATCAAGTTATTTGATGTAGACTACAGATGTGACATGACATCCTTTTTTTCATCTTTCTTACACTGCAGTCTAGTGTTTCACCTACCCCATTAGAGATATTACTTTGATGCCTCGGGCAGGTAGTCTTCTTTATTTCTTCTTTCTGACTTCTCGATTAGAACATCAGAGATTGTCCTTTTGCATCGATGCTCTCAACTAGCAATGTTCAAATATCAGTCTTCAGATTGAACCATTGCTAATGCTTCAATCTTCAGATGACAGAACTCTACGATTTTGATGCCAATGTTCTTGGACCTGATCGTAGTGTCATGTTGAATGTTGCTCATCCACCGATTGAGACAATACTACGATCTTGAAGATTGTTTATTGGATCTTCAATATAGAACACTTCTTTCTTCATTTGTGCAGTGCTTTAATACTTCTATTTGCCTTGACTGAGCTCAGGAACTGATAGCTTAACTCCTTATTCTGGTCTCTTCTGAATAGCAAGACACCTCAGATTTGTGGCATGCCCAGCTCGCTTTCTCCTTGTGATCACTCTTTCATTTATTATCAATGGACTGACCCATGCTTAATCATTTTAGCATTGTTCTTCAAAAACTGACCAGTATCTCTGTGTACCTTTTAACAGTTCCTTCTTTGCTTGGCAAACACTACGATCCTGGTTGACCCCAAGATCATTATCTTCTGTTCATTTGACAGCAACTGCACTTGCTAACTTTTCCTTAGTCAACTACTTTTGCTGAAGTCTTCTTTTGATGTACTTGTAGAATACTTTATCTTGAATGGATTTATAACTCAATCTTGACGCTGCTTGGGTTGGTGCTTAGATCTTCTGTTAGCTTATTAGCCATTCGTTGAGTTCACTCTGGTTCCCTTCAGGTGAAATATATCTTTACAGCTCTGACCAGAGGCTTCATCCTTTGGATATTCTGGGAGTGCTCTTTTGTTGAGAATTGTGTTTACTCTACGATTCTGCCTTGGCGTTGTGAGCACTTCTGCTGAAGCCTTAGTTCTGCACTCTATGATTCAGTTTTGGTTGTGCAGACACTACGACTCCGAGATCAGATCTTGACACTCTACGATTTTTGTCTTTATGCTTGTTGTCTTCATCTGATCTTGCTCGACTACGATCGTTGCCTCTGATGTGATCAGTAGACTCTACGACTCTGAGTGTGGTCTACGATTCTTTACTTGGCTTCGGTAGATGCTCGGTCGGCTCGTAGACAAGCTGTCTCTACAATTCTAAACATGACATCTTCAGCAGACTATGGCTCCGAGGATGTTCTTCTCGACACACTACGGTCCTTCCTCGTCTCTCTTGGCAGTTTACGAACTCCGAGATCTACGATTCTGCCTTGATAGCTCTCGAGTTTTCCTTGACTCTCTTAGCAGACTATGATTTCTGGTGCAGTGCTCGACGATCAGACAAACATATCTATTACATTATAAGATCAACCTAACAAGCTTGATCTTTCTATATTTATAGTCCTTGTACATCCTTTCGTTTTAAGGACTTTACATAGTTGTTTGGCTTATGTAGGATCAACCTAACATATTTGATCAATTCATTCTAAGTCCTTGTACATATGTTCTTATTATCTATCAAAGGACTTTACAGCTTTTTTAATGCAAGCATACTTGCATATTCATTCATTTATATCATAATTAAATCATACATAAGTAAGAATATCATTCACATGCTTATTCCTAACACAACATTTTAAATGCTTCGGTCAAAGCCACATGAACAACAGCTAAAGATGATTTCAAGCATTGATGCCAACACATACACACACATTTTTAAGTCCCATTTTGATAGTCACAAACACTTTAATATATGTATACACATTTTAATATATTCACACACACACATGTGATATATTATAAATACATATATATTACATGTCTGCAACATCCATATATATAGTGTATATATATATATACATAAACCGGTTTTTATAAAAACATATATTTTAATAATATATGTATTTTAATTTTAATGCTTATGATGTATGCATAAATCATTTTGCCCAACTTTAGTTATTGAAAAAGAAGGATCTCATTGCCTTGAATATTATATGAATTAATTTATTTAACACTTGACATATATTTTATCAAGGTCAATAAAAATTAATTCAAGTAAAAGCAGAAAAATAGTTAGAATAAAATAATAAGGAAAAATAATTAATTAAATAATTACATATTTAAGACATAATTGTTATCATCAAAATATAAAATAAAATATACCTATCAATCTCCCCCTTTTTTGATGATGACAATTATAAAAATATTTTTAGTTTTTAAGAAAAACTCCCCCTTAAACTATGAACCCTTTATAACAATATATATTCAATCTCATAGCAGTTTATAACAGTTTATATAATCCATTCATAGCAGTTTATGTAATCCACTCATAGAAGTTTATATAATCCATTCATCCATTTATAGTAGTTTATATCATTTTTTTTCTTCTCCCCCTTTGTCATCATAAAAAGTGACGGGGTAAAAGAAAATTTTAAACCTGCATGAAAGATGTTAGAGAACCTGTAAAGAGAGTTAGTTAACTAAAATATATAAACCAAGTAAAGATAAGTAGTAGTGTAGTGAAATAGTAGAGGGGTGGGGGATTAAGGATTATAATTATTCAAATAGTAGTCAAGTTAGTTACAAAGTCAGATTTCCTCGAGATTGAGAGGAGAGAAATAAGACAGGTCAGGAATGATGCCTTCAGGATCTGCTTGTGGGGGGATAGGAGCAGTGAAGTCAGTAATGGTACTGACATTGAAGGGATCCATCAACAGGTTGTTGTTCTCCAAGAGCAAGCATACCACACATTTAATCATGTGTAAAGAGAACTGAACATCTTCTAATTTTTCCAACATGAGAGATTGATTTTGCAATAGAAGTTGGTTCATACTATTTAGGGAGTCAATTTTTGTAGCTATGTTGATGTTGGTTTCAAGATTTTCATGATCAAGGGGTTTAAAAATAATGAGAGGTTGTTGTGGCAGATTTAGGTGGGATACGATGTTGCTGGTAGGAACTAGTTGAGACTGATGATTGGACAAAGGAATATCCAAATAGTGGAAGATATGTGTGAGAAGTAGACCAAAACCAAGACAATTATTTTGAAAATAGTATTTAAACGAAGACAGCAAGAAGTAGGCCAGATTGTAGGGCATGCATTCCTTTAACAGACTTTTGATAATTTCCAGATCAAAGGGTAACATTTTTAGATCATCACGTACAGGCATAAAATTATTTCTTTAAATTGCCTAAGAACTGGCACTTAGTAGCTAGAAATTCCAGACCAACTTTGCAGGGATAGTCAAATAAAAGAGCTGACACCATTTGATTAGTAACCACAGACAAATTAAACTAGAATAGCATGCATTCTTCTATAGATATTCCAGATAGATGAAGATATGAATTAATCCTAGGTAATTCTAGAGTGGAAGGATGCAACTGAAGGGCATGAACAAGAAATTATTCATCTATGATGTAAGTTTGTCCTTGGATGCAAGTTGTAATACTCTTTAATAAACCAGAGGAATCAGTTGAAAACTCCATATGAGCATAAAATTCTACTACAAGACTAGGATAAATAGATTTAACATAGAAGGAAACCAAACATTCCCACCCAACATTTTTAAAAATTTCAAACAATTTTGGAAAGATGTGAAATGTGATGACATTTTTGGGACACAGGTTGTGTCTCACAGATCGATATTTTGATTGGGTAGAGGGAGTAGTGAGGTGAGGGACAACATTGGAGAATTGCAACTCAGAATTTAGAGGAAGAGTTTTTCTTTTAGAAGAAAATAAGTTAGACATGATGAGGAGGGATGCAGGAAATATAGGGGAAAATATTAAGCTAAAGAGTGAACTTATATAGAAATGCACCATTTTTTTGAAAGAGTTTATATATAGATATAGAATAGAGGGATGATGTGCGGCAGGTAATATACACTCCAAGTAATCAACTAAAGGTAGCATTTAATAAACTGAGGTGGGAGTAAGTAATACTGAAAAACAGTAGAAAATATTTAAGTTAAACAGTAGGATAAACACTGTTTAAAAAAACCGACATTTAAGAAGGTAGAATGAGCATAAAAAAATATCCACATGTCATATGAAGAACACAGAGAATAAAAGATTTCAGTCAAACTTAAGAATGATTACCAAAGCCTGAATGATGTATCATTTAAAACCATTTTGATAAACACGGCAAGAAATTATCATTTTAGAAAATAGTTTTCAAGGAGGCAGGTAATTTGAAAGATTTTATCATTTATAGCAAATCTTAAGAAAAAGTAGATAGCAGAAATGCAATTAATCCAGTGGACCTCAGTATCCACACAATATATAAGACAGATAAAAGTAAATCTAGTGGACATCAGTATCCACACAGGTAAGAATATACAGAGGGATAGAAAGTTTATACCTGAGTTGGTATCAACAATATACCAATTTTAGTATGACAATCTTTTCTTCGTACATATTTCTTAATGAAATCATTAGCGAGCCCAACAAAGAGGCATATTCATATAGATATACATTTATAGATAGTATAAATATATATATATATATATATATATATATATATATATATATATATATGTGTGTGTGTGTGTGTGTGACGCCCCCAAAACAGGTATACATCACCCATCTTGAGTCGCCAGAGACATGGTACAGACCTCAACTACAAACTTCTTTATACAACTATCATGCAAAATACGACAAAACATAGCCGAGAGTTTAAACACGAATATTGCCTTCTAGACAATATCCACACTCAATGGAGTCCTCATTACAATTATTATCACACTATTTCATAGAATAGTGAGGACTACTAAAGCCACTTATCCTGGACCATCACTCCATTCCCCGACTAGTCCCAGCTACGTTCTCATTTCATGAAGAGAACAGTGAAAGAAAAGGTGAGCTCAACTAGCCTAGTAAGAAATATTATGACTAAGATAATGCAGAATAAATTATCCTTAGCCTTCAACAGTATAACAACTGATAGAATATAATAGACAATAAGTTTTAGATCAACAACTGCAGCGGAACAAACAATCCATTAGAAGAGTCAAGTAGAATATAATGTCTACTATCTCCTCTAGATTAAAAGTCCATTGTTAATATTTCATTCCTGTAATACTCATCAACAATTCTTTATTATACCCAAGACAAAAAAACTATCATCACCTGTCTTCACCTGAACCACCAAAGATTATAGTTAAATCCACAATTCATATTTATAATCATGTAAATCAACAGTTTCTCCTTGCCACAAAGGCTTAATAGAACGTTTACTCAATATCCTTACCCCAAAGGCTAAAGATATTCAAGTGTAATAACAATGATCATACCAATCAATCTACCTTTGCACTACGGGCCAAAGATATTCAACTATAAATCCAATGGTAATGATCATACCAATCAATTGTCTGTCAGTGCACTACGGCCAAAGATATTCAACTGTTAACTAATAGTCATGATCCTACCAATCACATCATCAAACTATCCATGCACTACGTGCCAAGGATATTCGTTATTATCACCAATGGTTATGATCATGTCATACACCTGTCCATCTTTGCACGTAAGCCAAAGATATACACCTATAAAACCAATAATCAACAGTCCATTTTTGCACGTAAGCCAAAGATATACAACCAATAATCAACAGTCCATCAATGAACTACAGGCCAATGAGGACTTTTACCACATCATTCGTCACATTACGGTCATGATTATACTGAATAATCCCTGGTCATAATCATACCAAGTCCATCTATGCACGTAAGCCAAAGATGACTTTCATCACAATATAAGCATGAGGATGATGACAATGACATAATAATTTAATAAAACAAGTTCAAGGTTAAATTTTAAAGATTTATAATTTAAATTTATCCAGAAATCAATAACGTCCAAATTGTCAACATGATACTTCTTTGTAGAGTAAAATTCAAGAATAATATTCATGTACCAAAAATAATTTGGACAGAAAAGAAATATATTTTTTGGGTGAATAGTACTTCGGGAATAGTACCCCGACATGAAAAGTACCCCAAATACCCGAGTGAATAATATTCGGGTGAATAGTAATTTGGGAGAATAGTAACCCGTGAATAGTACTCTGACACGAAAAGTGCCTCGAATACCCGAGTGAATAATACTAGAGTGAATAGTAATCGGGTGAATAGTAACTCGTAAAAGAAAAATACCAAATAAAATGATATTTCATGACGAGTACAAAAATGATATCTCATACGAGTATAATAGAATATACGAAACTGCAAATGGATTTTTACCCACTATGCGAAAATCGACGTAGACAGATCATTTCCATAATTTAATAAAGAATGAATACGAAGGATCATTCACCATGCATCTCTGATAATCCACATGTATGAGGTTATTCCAATGAATAATAAAGAATGGAATAACATAAGAATTCACCATGCATGCGGTAATCCACATAAACAGGTTATTCCAATAGAATAATAAAGAATGGAATAACAACAAAATTCACCAGGCATGCGATAGACCGCACAGACAGGTTATTCCAATAGAATAATAAAGAATGAAACTAGGTCATGCGTAATCCGCACCGACAGGATATTCCTACAAAATAATAAAGAATGGAACCAGGTCATGCGTAATCCGTACAGACAGGATATTCTAACAAAATAATAAAGAATGGAATAACAACATAATTCACCAGGCATGTGATAGATCAAGATGCAGACGGAGTTATTCCAATGTAATAATAAAGAATGGAATAACAGAAGAATTTCACCATGTATGCGGTACTTCGCATAGACAGGTTATTCCAACATAATAATAAAGAATGGAATAACAACCCTTTGAAAGAAAATAACTCTCTTCATGAATACAAAAGAATAATACCCCTTACTATAATAATAATATCCCTTACCTTAGAAGAAAACTGGATACTGGAATAGTGAGATAGCAGACTTCTCTTCTTATTTTAATCTATAATTTCTCTCTACAATAATTTCTCTATAGCTTTAGTGAATTAGTGAGAAATGAAGGAAGAATGAGCTTCTATTTATAGGAAAATATAGTTTTGATAATTGCACGTTTTGGGGCTCAAAATATTACAATATAATACCTTCCTCTTTTTCTTCATTTTTAATTTAGTCCTACAAGTATTATCAAACTTGCACCACCTCCCCTAATAGGAAATCATGTGAATCAATAGTAAATCATGTGACTCAATAGTTCTAAACATGTTAAAAAACAAATATAGCATAGTACCTTCAACTATACCTCCATTTTTAACTTAGTCATGCAAGTATTATCAATCTTGCACCAACTCCCCTAATAGTAAATGAATGTGAATCAATAGTACACACATGTGAACAAATAGTTAAAATCATGTGAATAAATAGCAATTAATTGCTCATTTATCCGGTTAATTACCCGATTGGTCAATATAACCTCCAGACATCAATTATTATCGAAATAAATGTTGATTTTCACTATCACTAATAATTCCAACACAATGTAACAATCAGTTTCATCTTCAATCAACACAAACTTATTCATCATTAATATTATAATTCACAATATTTAACAACCAGGTCGTTCCCAGGAAAGAGGGGGCTTTTCGATAAGGATTTCTCCTTATTGGCGCGCAATTAGGTGACCAAACATCTCCTTGACATAACTTCTAGACATTGTCTATATTGCAAATAATAATATGAATAACTTTGCCATCTTAACTATTGATTTAATAATATAACATATTATGCAGATGGTACTGTGACAATAATTGAATCAATAATATGAGAGATATGATGCAGCAATTACTGTAGCAATAATTGAGTATAACTGACTGACTTCTCACGTAAGCATCAATAATCAATACCGTGTGCTACTATGCAATTGATAAGTGAATTTTATATATGCGATTCAATGTCCATTTCATGCTTATTTGTTGCTAAATTCTTGTGATCATGTACATTTTTACTTGTTTTATGTTATTTCATATATAGAATGGTGGTTATAGCATTCAACGTTCATTTGGAACTATTCGGTGTGATTTGAAGTCAATTGGAGCATAATTAGAAGAAAGTTAGAAGTTCAGCAAAGTCATCTGGTAGAAGACATTCTCACCGGGGCATCATTAGCCTATACACCCCCACCGAGGCGGGGGGTCTTAATCTCCAGTTAGCAAAAAGGTAGCCCGCCGGGGCGGGCGTATTTTGCCTTTACACCCTCGTCGGGGCGAGGGGTCTTCATTCAAGCTTGACAGAAAGGGAGCCCGCCGGGGCGGGCGTATATAGTACATGAACCCCCGCCGGGGTGGGGGGGTGGCAATTGATGCTATGTCCTGTTATGATTGAACTTCTTCTTGGGCATGGTTTCTAGTACTTGCATGACAATGGAACTCTAATTGAAGGGAATTTCGGCTGAAGCTTGTATGCAAAACATCTACTACTCTATCAAACACAACTTGAACAGTACAACAAGGCATAGAACGAAGATTAACCTAAGTTTTTTGATAACAAGCTTTGGAGGAGTATTTCAAGAAGATTTTCTAGATGATTGCGATTTTAGGCTACGAGAAGGGTGTTTTTCAATATTCTTCATCTTAGGCTATTATTTGTAATCACAAGAATGATTTCTATTATTTATTCAGTGTTTATTTCGTTTATTATGAACTAATTCGTTTTTTAGGCTTATGATGGATCTCTAAGTGAAACGATGATTTTGTAAACTTTGATTTCTATTTCGATAATCTATTTCTAGTTTATCTATATTGATTTGAGTTTGAATTAATGAATTTCCTGATCAACAATTCTTTGTGGATTTGTTTTAAATCAATATAGGATATTCAAATCTAGACCTAATTAATATAGCATGTGTTCATGAATTTTGTGAATAGCAGAATCTAGATGAATGTTAAGGTAGAGATATGCTTGACATCGCATGTAATATGATAGAGAACTTAATCTTAAACCTTCTTTAATTGTAATTCACATAGAGATATAGTGAGTTAGTTAATTAAGGTGTTTAACTTGTTTCTATCTTTATTATGGATTTAAGTTGATACGATATTAGTGCATCAAGAGGTGGTTAATACTACATTCGTGTTCTTGATTAATAAACTGGGATAGTAAATTGAAGTGGAATAAAGGTGTTAAAATCAGAGTAAAACTTGGGGTGAAATCATAAGTCTATTTCTACATTGATTGTTTGAAATTCTAGATTTTGATATTTGTGATTGGTTTATGGTAGTTTATTTTATTATTTAATTTAGGATCTTTAATTATAATCATTGAGTTGAATAGTTTAATAAAATTAGGGTTAATAGGAAATTGGTAATTGTAAGTTAAGATTATTGCTAGTTAATCTCTGTGGGAACGATACTCTACTTATCACTATATTACTTGTTGACCACGTATACTTGCATGTTATGCGTATATAGATTTTACCCAACAAGTTTTTGGCGCCGTTGCCGGGGAAAATTTATTATAAATCTTAATAGTTTTACAATATCAGTTTAATTAATCTCGTTTTACTTAGACATTTTTAATTTTTTTGTTTTGTTCTTCTTATTTCAGGTGTTAGAAGTAGTTTATGCAAACTCAGTCCAAAAATCTAGACATGCTGCCTTTTGAGGACGACATAGAGAAAAGGTTTCAGAGGTTGAGTAAGTGGATCAAGGAAACGAGGCAAGAATTCGAAACATCTAAGAAGGAAAAAGAAATGGCAGCCGAAGATCAAAAAGTGTTAAGGGATTTTGCCACACTCAAAGTGACTGAACTGCAGTCAAGCATCACCAGGCCCGCAATAGCTGCTAACACATTTGAAATCAAGCCTGGGACGATTTAAATGATTCAGAATTCAGTTCAGTTTGGGGGATTGGAAAATGACGATCCGAACGAACATCTAGTCAGCTTTTTGGAGATTTGCGACACCTTTATGTACAATGGGGTGTCAGATGATGCAGTTAGACTTTGCTTGTTCTCATTCACTCTACGGGACAAGGCGAAGAGTTGGTTGCATTCTCTACCGCCTGGATCGATAACTACATGGGAGGACTTATCTCAGAAATTCCTCTCTAAATTCTTTCCACCGGCGAAAACTGCAAAGATGAGGAATGAGATAACGATGTTTGAGCAGCAACATAGGGAGTTGTTATATGAGGCATAGGAGAGATATAAAGAATTTCTCAGAAAATGCCCACATCATGGATTACCCAAGTGGCTGCAAATGAACACCTTTTACAACAAACTACATGGGAATCTCAGAACTAATATTGATGCAGCGTCGGGCGGAGCATTCATGGCCAAGAGTTACGAGGAAGCCTATGATTTGATTGAAACCATGACGACTAACAACTACCAGTGGCCCACATCGAGAATGACACATACAAAGGCAGCTGGGGTTTTAGAAGTGGATGGTGTGAGACCCCAAATTTTATGAATAAAGATTTAAATTTCTCAAAATATTTTTTTATTTATGGTGTGGATTTGATATAATGTTATAGTTGTGGGTAATATTTATAAATTTTGCAAAGTAAGCAAGTTGTTATATAATATTAGATTGGTCGGGGAATATTCTTTTTTTTGGGAATATCCATACGACGGCACAATAATTGGTGAACCCACAACGGAAGTATTGTTGTATTTAGAAATCGACAGATTTATCTTTTTATAAAATAACGACGGAAATGTTGCCGTTAAAACTGTTGAACTCTCCGATAGTAAAAGTACAGTAATATCCGTGGTTACATAGTAGCACACTGTATTGATTATTAATGCTTACGTGAGAAGTCACTCAGTTATTCTCAATTATTGCTACAGTAATTGCTGCATCATATCTCTCATATTATTGATTCAATTATTGTCACAGTATAATCTACATTATATGATATATTATTAAATTAATAATTGTGACGACAAAGTTATTCATATTATTAAATTACAATATTTACAATGTCTAGAAGTTCTGACAAGGAGAGGTTTGGTCACCTAATTACGTGCCAATTGGGAGAAATCCTTATTGGAAATCCCCCTCTTTCCTGGGAACGACTTGGTTGTTAAATATTGTGAGTTATAATATTAATGATGAATAAGTTCGTGTTGATTAAAGATGAATTTGATTGTTCCATTGTGTTGGGATTATTAGTGTTAGTGGTAATCGACATCTATTCCGATGATAATTGATGTCTGGGGGTTATATTGATAAATCGGGGAATTAATCGGATAAATGAGCTATTAATTGCTACTAATTAACATGCTTATATAAATATTTGTTCACATTTGTGTATTATTGAATCACATTCTTATACTATTAGGGGAGTTGGTGCAAGATTGATAATACTTGCATGATTAAATTAAAGATGGAGGTATAGATGGAGGTACTATACCGTAATTCATATTTTCACATGATTATAACTATTGATTCACATGATTGAACTATTGATTCACATTATTTACTATTAGGGGAGGTGGTGCAAGTTTGATAATACTTACAAGACTAAATTAAAAATGAAAGAAAAGTTGAAGGTATTGTACTGTAATTTTTCGAGCTCCAAAATGTGCAATTATAGAAACTATATTTTTCTATAAATAGAAGCTCATTCTTCCTTCATTTCTCACCAATTCACTAAAGCTATAGAGCAATTATTATAGAGAGAAATTATAGAGAGAAGTTATAGAGAGAAGATCTATAGAGAGAAAGAAGAAGAGAAGCATGTTACGTCACTATTCCAGTGTCCAATTTCTTCTGAGGTAAGGGGTATTATTTCTTTCGTATTCATGAAGAGAGTTATTGTTATTCCATCCCTTATTATTCTGTTGGAATAACCTGTTTATGCGAAGTACCACATACATGGTGAAATTCCTCTATTATTCCATTCTTCATTATTATGTTGGAATAACCTGTTTATGCGAAGTACCGCATACATGGTGAAATTCTTCTATTATTTCGTTCTTTATTATTCTGTCAGAATATCCTATTTGTGCATTTATGCCGGACCTGGTTCCATCATTTATTATTCTGTCGAAATATCCTGTCTGTGCGTTTACGCCGGACCTGGTTCCGTTATTTATTATTCAGTCAAAATATCCCGTCAGTGCATTTACGCATGACCTGGTTCCATTATTTATTATTCTGTTGAGAATAACCTGTCTGTGTGGTCTATCGCATGCATGGTGAATTCTTCTGTTATTCCATTATTTATTATTCTGTTGGAATTGCATGTCTTTGTGGATTACCACATGCATGGTGAATGATCCTTTGTATTCATTCCTGATTAAATTATGGAAATGATCTGTTTACGTGGATTATGATGAAAGTCATAATAAAAGCATTGGACTGATTAAAATCATGGGTACATGTAGTATTAGTGAGTGTTCTGATGAGTTATGTTGGTTATTATGTGAAAACATGAAAGTTTTTTAGAAATCACAAAGGGTTGAAAAATCAGATTTTGGTGAAAATGGAACATGAAATTCAATTGACCATATCTCCTATTATATTTCGAATTTTTGAGTGTGGTCCAGTTTTAGAGTTAGATCTATGAGTTTTCTAACTTATCCAAGTGGAATCACTGGAAAAGGTATTGTAGATTTTTGTGTGGTCTGATTTTAGCGAAGGAGTCAAAATCGCCAATTTTGAAAAAGCTACTGCCCAGATTTTTAAAAGGGCATTTTCGGCCACTTAATTTGTGAGAAAAATTCCGGCCTTTTAGGACATAGAAATATATGGTATAAAGTACCTCCTGTCCAAAAATGAGCTCATTCCTACTTAAAATGAGCATGTTATGACCATTTCAATATTTAGGTTTTTCCGACAAAAAACGCTATAACCAGAGTTCTATAACTCCGATAACCATGAAATTTAAACTGGAAGCTCACGTTAACATGTGTAAGATCCTGCCAAGATTTGGGAATTTCTAGAGTTAAACTTGAGGTAGCTAATTTCTTAAGGAATTAATTAGAAATTGATTTTTGAAAAATAGTAAATGAATTTTAAAAAATTCGAGAAAAATATATGTTGAATATGGGACTATATTCTGCTAAATCTCAGAAAAGAAATATTTTTGGGACTAATTTGGTATTTTTCATGAAAATAATCTAGTTATGAGTAAATGAGTTAAATATGTTACGTGAAGTAACAAAATTGGAAAAATAGGATTTTATGGCTTGGGAATCCTATATAGGGTATATGCAAATTTTTGATAAGGGATTTGATCATTGGTGATGAAATCTTATGAGTATGGCATTTTTGAATGATTAAATGCATTATTTGGTAAAGTGTAAACAATTGAATTAAATTGTTTATATGTTTAAGAAGTGATTAAAATATTGTTATAATATTAATAATATTAGATTATGAGTTTATTAAGTGATTGATAATATTTGGATAAATTTAAAGTCTTTAATATTTATCATTGTTTTCGTTTGATTAATTCTTATATCATTGTCATCATCCTCATGCTTATATGGTGATGAAAGTTATCTTTGGCTTACGTGCAAAGATGAACTTTTGATTATTGAATTGTATATCTTTGTCTTATGTGCAAAGATGGATTGTTGATTATTGGTTTTATTGTTGTATATCTTTGGCTTACGTGCAGAGATGGATTTGGTATGATTATGACCAGGGATTATTCGGTATAGTCATGACTATTGATGATTTAATGAATATCCTAGGCCCGTAGTGTAGGGATGATTCGATGATGTGGTTTATTTATTAAGCTGAGTCTCAGCGATAAAAATTGATGAAAACATTTTAAATCATAGAAGTTTGTAGATATCATGCTCTACTTGACTCTTCTAATGGATTGCTTATTCCGCTGTAGTTAAACTTGATGTCTATTATATTTTTTAAGTTTAACATTGTTGAAGACTAATGATAATTTATTCTGTATTATCTTAGTCATAATATTTCTTACTAGGCTTGTTGAGCTCACCCTTTCTTTCAGTGTTCTCTTTAGGAAATGAGAATATAGCTGGGACGAGCCGAGAAATGGAGTGACAGTCCAGATGATAGCATTAGTAGTCCTCACTATTCTGTTAAATAGTGTGATAATAAATGTAATGAGGACTGAATTTGAGTTTGTATACTATCTATGAGGACTCCATTGAGAGTGGATATTGTCTAGAAGGCAATATTCTTGATTAAACTCTTAGTTTATGTTTTGTCGTATTTTACACGATAGTTATATAATTAAGTTGTATTTGATTTATGTACCATATATTTGGCGACTCAAGATGGGTGATGTATACCTGTTTTGGGGGCGTCACAGATGGTGTGACAGCTATACAAGCACAGATTTCAGCACTTTCGAAGAAGTTGGATTCTATAACAGGGGTACAGGCTCAACAAGCACAGCAAGTGGCAGTTATATGTGAGTTGTGAGCGGGAGAGCACCCAACGGATCAATGCGTGATAAATTCAGCATCTGTGCAGTTTGTGGGCAATTATAATAGAATTCTACATAACACATACCAGAACACATACAATCAAGGAAATAGGAATCATCCGAATTTCTCGTGGAGCAATAATCAGCAACATCAAGCTCCACGACGATCCATATCCCCTGTGTTTTCGTAATCACCAACAACCAAATTTCAACATCATGAAAGGAAATCGGACTTGAGGAATTAGTGTCGAAGTATATAACTAGTAATGAGGCAGCCATGAAAACTCAAGCAATAGCCATCAAGAACCTGGAAAATCAGATGGGGCAAATTGCCTTAGCACTCAATAACAGGCCACAAGGGACCCTACCAAGTGATATAGAGAGTAATCCGAAGGGTAACCATGAACAGTGTCAGGCAATCACATTGCGGAGTGGGAAACATCTTGAGGGTACTAATGCAGAAAATTCAGTGACTCCGGATGAAAAAGTTGATGATAGCAGAAAAATTGAAGGAAGTAAGGGTGAGGATAAACAGAATGAGGGAACAAATTTGAACAATAAGCCAATTGTTTATCCACCACCACCATTTCAGCACAGGGTCCAAAAATAGAAATTAGACAAGCAATTGGTAAAGTTTTTAGAAGTATTCAAGAAACTTTAGATCAACATACCATTTGTAGAAGCCCTAGAACAAATGCCGAGCTACGCAAAATTTATGAAAGGGATTCTGTCAAGGAAGAAAAAATGGGAAGATTTTGAGACAGTTGCACTAACAGAGGAGTGTAGTGCGGTATTACAGAAAAAATTACCACCAAAACTCAAGGACCCGGGGAGCTTCACTATTCCATACACGATCAGGAATATGCATTTCAGCAAGTGTTTATGTGATTTGGGGGCGAGTGTAAACCTTATGCCACACAGAATTGGGTTTGGCCGCGCCAAGACCAACAAATATTTTGTTATATTTGGCGGATAGGTCAGTCACATATCCGAGAGGAATAGTAGAGGACATTTTAGTGAAAGTGGATAAGTTTATATTCCCCACGGACTTTATTGTTCTAATCTTTGAGGAGGACAAGAACATCCCAATTATCCTAGGGAGACCATTTTTGGCCATGGGTAGGACACTCATAGATGTACAAAAAGGAGAACTGACTATGAGGGTTCAAGATTAAGACATAAAATTCAATGTGTTCAAGGCCATGAAATTCCCTACGGATGAGGAAGAATGTTTTCGAATGGATTTAATTGAGCAAATCATCAGTGAAGATATGAGCAAGAGCTTGGGCAACGACCCACTAGAAACAACTTTATTGGGAGATGAAGAGGTCGACGACCCAGAATTGGTGGATTATTTACAAATGCTGGACTCATTGCCACGAGTTTCCAGATTCAGAACACCGTTTGAACCATTGCACACGGAGGAAGTAGCCGCAAAAAAACTAAAACCATCATTGGAAGAGCCACCAAAGCTGGAACTTAAGCCACTCCCTAAACACCTCAGGTATGCGTATTTAGGCAATTCAAATTCTTTACTTGTTATTATTTCAGCTTCACTTAACGAAATGCAGGAAGAAAAGTTGCTAAGGGTGCTTCGGGAACACAAATCAGCTATTGGGTGGACAATTGCGGACATAAATGGAATCAACCCTTCATTTTTCATGCACAACATTCTATTGGAAGATGAGGCAAAACCAACGGTGGAGCAACAACGATGACTTAACCCAATTATGACAGAAGTTGTGAAGAATGAAATATTGAAGTGGTTGGATGCCGGTATCATCTACCCAATTTTCGACAGCAAATGGGTTAGTCCGATCTAGTGCATGCCGAAAAAGGGAGGAATGATGGTGGTGCAGAATGAGGACAACGAATTAATACCGACTAAAATAGTGACAGGTTGGAGGGTTTGCATGGATTATAGAAAATTGAACAAGGTAACCCGAAAAGACCATTTCCCGCTGTCGTTTATTGATCAAATGTTGGATAGATTAGCGGGACATAAGTATTACAATTTTTTGGATGGATACTCGAGCTATAACCAGATAGTCATTGCTCTGGAGGATTAAGAAAAGACAACATTCACGTGCCCTTATGGAACATTTACATTCAGGAGGATGTTATTTGGGTTATGCAATGCACCTGCAACTTTCCAACGGTATATGATGGCCATTTTTCAGATATGGTGGAGAAAAATGTTGAAGTCTTTATGGATGACTTTTCGGTCAATGGGGACAGGTTCGATATTTTTTTAAAGAATCTGCTCATGTTGTTGCAAAGATGTAAGGATACGAACCTCGTACTAACTTGGGAAAAATGCCACTTCATGGTTGAAGAGGGCATAATTTTGGGCCATAAGGTGTCAGCTCAAGGATTGGAGGTTGACAAAGCAAAGCTAGAAACTATTGAAAAACTTCCTCCACCGAGCTCAGTTAAGGGTATTAGGAGTTTCTTGAGACATGCTGGGTTCTATAGGAGGTTTATAAAAGACTTCTCTAAAATTGTGAAACCTTTATGCAATCTTCTAGAGAAGGATGTGACTTTCAGCTTTGATGAAGAATGCAAGACAGCTTTTAACTTATTAAAGAGAAAATTAACTACAGCCCCCGTTATAGTCGCACCGGATTTGAGCATGCCATTCGAGCTTATGTGTGATGCAAGTGACTACGCGGTTGGGGCTGTTTTGGGCCTAACATCGAGACAAGGTGTTTCACACCATATACTATTCAAGCAAAACACTTACAGAAACTCAAATGAATTACACAACCACAAAAAAAGAACTGCTTGTAGTGGTGTATGCGTTTGACAAATTTCGTGCTTACTTGATCGGGGCTAAGGTGATAGTCTACACAGACCATGCAGCGATTCGGTACTTAATAGCAAAAAAGGATGCTAATCCACGCCTTATCCGGTGGATTCTCCTACTTCAAGAGTTTAACTTAGAAATAAAGGATAGAAAGGGGACGGAGAACCAAGTAGTCGATCACTTGTCTAGGTTGGAAAACCAAGGGAAAGCGAAAGACGATAGATATGAGATTAATGAGTCATTCCCAGATGAGCAATTGTTTGGGATTTCAGCAGAGATTCCTTAGTATGGGGATTATGCAAATTTCCTTGTGAGCAACATTCTACCATCTGACCTCACAAGACAACAGAAAAGAAAATTTCTTCATGACGTGAAATGGTACATGTGGGAAGAACCATATTTGTTCAAGTAGTGCGCCAAAAATGATTCGACAGTGCGTCCCCTACAGTGAAGTGAAGAACATCCTGCATGAATGTCACTCATCTGTATATAGCGGGCATTATGGGAGTGAGAGGACAATAGTGAAGGTGTTGTAATCTTGTTTTTATTGGCCTACATTATTCAAAGATGCCCACCATTTCGTCAAACAATGCGATAGGTGCTAAAGGGTGGGAAATATTTCGAAACGGAATGAGATTCCTTTATAAACGATTCTTGAAGTGGAAATATTTGACGTATGGGGTATCGATTTCATGGGACCATTCCCTTCATCTTTGAATAATCAATATATTCTACTCGCGGTGGATTACGTATCGAAGTGGGTTGAAGCTGCAGCACTACCATCCAATGATGCCAAGGTGGTCCTCAAATTCCTACAAAAGAACATCTTCATGAGGTTTAGCATGCCAAGAGCAATTATCAGTGACGAAGGTAGTCACTTCTATAATAAGTACTTTACTGCTCTTTTGGCCAAGTATGGGATCAACCACAAGGTAGCTACAACGTAGCACCCGCAAACTAGTGGACAGATTATGGTATCAAACAGAGAAGTCAAGAAGATATTAGATAAAGTGGTGAATCTGAGTCGGAAAGATTGGTCTCTTAGATTGGACGATGCATTATGGGCATACCGGACTGCATACAAGACGCCAATCGGGATGTCACCATATCAACTACTGTATGGGAAGGCATGCCACTTAATTATTGAAGCTACTGACGCAAGGTATATTGGGCGGTACAAAAACTTATTTTTGATCAAACAGCTGTAGGGGAGAAAAGATTACTTCAATTGAATGAACTCGATGAATTTTGCCTTAACACATGTGAGAATTCCAAAATTTACAAAGAAAAGGTAAAAAGATGGCACGACCAGAAAATTACGCACCGAACATTTGAGCCGAGTCAATCAGTACTATTGTTCAACTCATGGTTGCGATTGTTCTCCGGAAAGCTTAAATTGAGATGGTCGGGACCATTCACTATCAAACAGGTTTTCTCTCATGGCGCAGTGGAACTCTACTGTCAAAATCCACTAGATACGTTCAAAGTAAACGGACACCGGTTGAAGCATTATTGGGGTGGAGAAGCCAACTTCGACGTGATTGCCATCACATTAACCGACAGAATATAAGCAGGAAGTAGTTAGGCTGAATGACTTAAAATCAAGTGCTAATTGGGAGGCAACCCAATCTTTAGTTTATTTCTCGTATTTTTCATTTATAGTCGTTACAATATAGTTTTTATTCAATTAATAGTTAGTAACATACATTGAAAGTCTAGTTAATCTCTCATCAAAACTTCACATTATAAACAATCCACTAAACTTCATGTTTTATGTCATGCGGGATGGATGAAGGATGATCAAGCACTATATTGAAGCAAAAGTGAACTACACTAAAGCAAAACAAAGAGCCTAATAGTAGGCATGCCACCAGGCGGACCTTTAATGATCTTAATTTCTGGTTGGGGCTGGGGTCTCAAGAAATAATAATGAAGGCATGCCCACTGGGTGGGCCATTTTACACTACACCCCAGCCGGTGGGGTCCCAAAATCCAGCTTCTGAAATACTAGCTTCATGCAAGCGTGCCTTCCTAAGTCTAATACCCCACCGAGGCGGGTCTTGGAAAGCAACAAACTTTGGCAGTTACATAGACTTCTCCCCTTCCCAATAACAAACCACTTTCCCACTTCCCCACTACCTCATAACTCCATCTACCACCCACTACCCCACTATTCCCAATAGTCCATTACTCCTCTCCACCTCTTCACTCCACCAATGATAGCCATCCTTCAACCTCTATATATTTCACTACACCTTAATACCACATCTCTCACAACAATTGATATAGAGAATTTATAGAGTATATTAGAGAGTTAGAGAGAAAGGGGAGAAAGCTCACGGTCATCTCAACCAACCCGCACCTTCGATCGCCAGAAATTTGCAAGTGCCTCCGCCGCCGACCGGTATGACTACATGCTCACCAAAGCCCTTACACCGAAGAGGGGGTTGTCACCGGATCCTAACGATGGGGAGCGTATGCCTCAAATTACCAAAAGGGATGGACCAAATTCACTGAGGAGCCGGAACCAGCTGTTGTTAACATTGTTAAAGAATTCTACGCAAATGCTGTGGACAAAGAACCATTCCACGCATTTGTGCTAGGTCGGTTGGTTCCATTCAGTGCCGACATCATCAACACCTACTACCAACTACGGGTACCTCGCCTCTGCCATTATGCTCATCTCTGTAATTCTGACCCGGACTATGATGTTATAATCACGGAGATGACAAAGCCGGGAACATCTTAGATCAAGGGTCGGAAGGGAGGCACCGTGTTTCATAGAAAAGATCTCAGCCGGTATGGCAAAATTTATTACGCCTTCCTATGTGCTAAATTGCTTCTGTCTCAGCACACCTCGGATGTCACAAAAGAGAAGGCGTTACTGTTGTATGCCATTGTGTAAGATTTCACCATCGATGTCGGGGCCATTATTTGTTCCTCTATCCGTCGGTACTTACGTGGAAACTTTTCTTGAGGCTTGCCACACCCATCACTCATTTGTGGGTTGTGTCGCAATGCAGGGGTTAGATGGTCTGACGACGAGCCCACACAATTGCCGCTTGCATTGCTTGATTCTAGAATGATAGCGCGATATTCTATTTGGGCAGGGGGCGAGTCACATCCGCGTGGTTTGGGTTTTATTTTTCCGTTGGATTCGTAAGACGACGTGGATGCTACGGAGACATCGGGGGAGGATGATGAACCAATGGGCGATCAAGGGACTGAGCAGGTACCGCAGGCTGAGGCCATATCCAGTTCTCAATTCCTTGTTTTTCAAAATCAAATGAATGCGCAGAACATGGCAACACGTCGGGAAATGAGGCGATTATCAATGAGGCAAGATCATAAGTTTGATGCTATGAACGCATCTTTCGCCTCGCTCAACATAACTCTACAAAGCTTCAACCCGACGGCCAAATTTCAATATCAACAGCCCATGTCAATGCCAAGGTTTCCACCAAGTGATTCGGACAAAGAAGAACAACAACCACCTCCTCAGACTTAAGCGATAGCAAGGAAGTCCTCACGTACTTATTTTGACTATTCATCCAATGAGGACATTGTATTACTTAAGTTTGGGGGATTTAAATACATGTTTGCATGCATTTAGCTCATTTAGGTTGCATTTTACATTTTTTCATTTAAAATTCAGTATTTCATCTTAATTTCAGTATTACATGATAGCTTAGGTGCATTCATAATAGCTTAGGTTAATGTTTATCATTGCATAGTAGATAATCTTATAATGCATTTTGTTATCCATATATACATATATATATATATAATTAGTTAGTAAATATTGTGTTGCGTAAGTCCATCAATGTTGTATTTCATATTTTTTGTGGACCAATGATGTGATTGACAATAAGTTAACAAATACAATATTGAGTATTGGAACTATGATACAATTTCTGCTATGAATCGAAATTGAGCTTGTTTGAACTGTTATAATAAGGATAGCACGAACAATAACATCGTTGTTGACTGGTCAGTTCAAATTGATATCTAAATGGTCACTAAAGGATAATGCTAGAGTAAATGAGAAAATGTTAAGGATAGACAGTAAAGGCGAAAATTAGGCAAGAACCTAAGTTTGGGGGATGATATGTGGGGTATATAAGCTTTATGTATAAAGAGTATACATGTATCGTGACTAGTCTTGTTTCGGGGCCTTTGTTACTTGAACAAGTACGCCCGAGGTGATTGTCTTTACACCTAGTGCCCTAAGGTCTTTTATGGTCTGGGAGTCATTGGTTGAAAGCTCGCTAAGGGGTAGCACTGTTAGCCTAATGGGATGAGACATTGCACAGACATGTATGTATATGAAAAAAATGTGAATAAAACTGGAAACAGAGCAAAAAGCTCCCGTATCCAATCTAAATATATATATATATATATATGAATAAAGTATAAATACCTTGCTTGAACCCCCGAGATTAGTGATTGTTTAGTTTTAGTTGGAACTGTCTGTTGTTGAAAATTTTAAGTCTGCACTGCATTATTCCTTCTAAGAGATTGGTTATGTATTGAAATTTGAGTCAGTATCGGTTATCATGGATGTTGCACACATACACTATACCAGTGATGATGGCTTGAGATTTGAGGATTGAAATGGAGTTGTAGATTGGTTTTTGGTAATGGATATTGTAAAGTTGCTTGTTTTCGCAGAGGCCGTTAAGATAATCTTTATTCTGCGATATTGTTGGATTTGAACACATATAAGTGAGGTCATATTCATTTTATTTCATTGCATTGCATTGTATATAGTGTTTTGTGCTCGAAGACTAGCACGGTTTAAGTTTGGGGGATTTTGATAAGTAGATTTTATATACGCAATTCAATGTCCATTTCATGCTTATTTGTTGCTAAATTCTTGTGGTCATGTTCATTTTTACTTGTTTTATGTTATTTCATGTCTAGAATGGTGGTTGTAGCATTCAACGTTCATTTGGAACTATTCGGTGTGATTTGAAGTCAATTGGAGCATAATTGGAAGAAAGTTAGAAGTTCAAAGAAAGTCATCCAGCGAGAAGACATGCTCACGAGGCGCAGCATCATTAACTTATAAACCTTCGCTTGTATGGGGGTCTTAATCTCCAGTTAGCAAAAAAGTAGCCCATTGGGGCGGGAATATTTTGCCTTTACACCCCCACCGGGGCGGGGGGTCTTCATTTGAGCTTGACAGAAAGGGAGCCCGACGGGGCGGGCGTATATTGTATATGAACCCTCGCCGGGGTGGAGGTGGCAATTGATGCTATGTCCTGTTATGATTGAACTTCTTCTTAGGCATGGTTTCTAGTATTTGCATGACAATGGAACTCTAATTGAAGGGAATTTCAACTGAAGCTTGTATACGAGACATCTACTACTCTATCAAACACAACTTGAACAATACAACAAGGCATAGAACGAAGATTAACCTGAGTTTTTTTTATAACAAGCTTTGGAAGAGTATTTCGAGAAGATTTTCGAGACGATTGCGATTTTAGGCTACGAGAAGGGTGTTTTTCAATATTCTTCATCTTAGGCTATTATTTGTAATCACAAGAATGATTTCTATGATTTATTCAGTGTTTATTTCATTTATTATGAACTAATTCATTTTTTAGGCTTATGATGGATCTCTAAGTGAAATGATGATTTTGTAAACTTTGATTTCCATTTCGATAATCTATTTCCAGTTTATCTATATTGATTTGAGTTTGAATTTATGAATTGCCTGATCAACAATTCTATGTGGATTTGTTTGGAATCGAAAGAGGATATTCAAATCTAGACCTAATTAATATAGCATGTGTTCATGAATTTTGTGAATAACAGAATCTTGATGAATGTTAAGGTAGAGACATGCTTGACATCGCATGTAATCGGATAGAGAACTTATTCTTAAACCTTCTTTAATTGTAATTCACATAGAGATATAGTGAGTTAGTTAATTAAGGTGTTTAACTTGTTTCTATCTTTATTGTGGATTTAAGTTGATACGGTATTAGTGCATCGAGAGGTGGTTAATACTACATTCGTGTTCTTGATTAAAAAACTGGGATAGTAAATTGAAGTGGAATAAAGGTGTTAAAATAGAGTGAAGCTTGGGATGAAATCATAAGTGTATTTCTCCATTGATTGTTTGAAATTCCAGATTTTGATATTTGTGATTGGTTTGTGGTAGTTTATTTTATTATTTTATTTAGAATCTTTAATTATAATCTTTGAGTTGAATAGTTTAATAAAATTAGGGTTAATAGGAAATTGGTAATTGTAAGTTAAGATTATTGTTAGTTAGTCTCTAGTGGGAACGATACTCTACTTATCACTCTATTACTTGTTGACCGTGTATATTTGCGTGTTGTGCGTATATAGATTTTACCCAACAGCAACCTCGCGTATTACTATACCTTTATCACCGATTATTTTATGATAACTTGCTTACTTTGAATTTTTTTCAAATATCGCCCTTAACTTTAACCTTTTATCAATTTAACAATTTACTAAATAGAATAATTATAAGAAAATTGAATACTTTTATTTTATAAAATTTAGGATCTCACAATATATATAAATTTTATTTAATATAACGGAATAAATAGAGGTCAGTGTAAAAAAAATTTGGGAGAATATAAAAATTGGTGTTTTTTTAAAAGAAAAACTTTCTGTTTAAATGTGAGGTGATTGTTGAAAGATGAGCAAAAGAAAATGGGTTTTGTGTTGAAAAATAGTTGGTGGTTTTGAAAAATTATCAGAAAGTAGATGTATTGAAGAAACTAGAGTTAAAGAAATTATAAAAAAAATTGTAAACATAGCTTTTCAGAACTTACCAGAGATTACAGTGATTTAGATAAGGTAGATTAATTGACTTGCATCGGTAAAATAAGGTAGTAATTGATGTTTATCTAACCAAAGATTTTTATAAAAAATTTATGGAAAGTTTTAATTTCAGAAGATTTGCAGAGAGATCTAATGGCAAAAAAAATATTATTTGAAAAATAACTCAGACATGATTTGGAGTGGAAACCCTAACATTTTAATGGAGTGGAAGAAAACAAAAAATCAACACGATTTAATCTATAAAATGAACTTATTCAGATAGATCTCCGATCTTAATCAATCCAATGAGATTAAATAGAACAAAAAAATTGTAGTTGATGAAAACCCTAAAAATTTGCTAGAAATGTGATGGATTACGAAAGCAAAAAACAAAACTACTAAAAATTTTGTAGTTGGGTTCAAATTGGATGAACCCTAACCAAAAAATTACGATAGTCGATCATCAAAGGTTTCACAGATCGAAAACCCAAAAATTTATTCTTTAAAAACTAAATATTTGTATCAAACAAACAAAATATATATCGATTTTAAAAACTAAAATGCAGACGATTTTGAGTATTTTATCAAAACGGAAGATCTTTAATTTTGGTGAACGTAAGAACACGCAAGTGTTCAAAAACTTAGAACAAGCATTCTCGAGATCTAAACCAAAATAAAAAAATTCTTTTAATCAAAACCCTAAAAGTCTTGAAAAAAATAATTAGTAGTAAATCGCTTGAAAATCACGATCGAGATAAGAAGAAGGGCTTGATTGACATAGGAGATGTAATGACGCCAAAGATAGAAATCGGAGAGGTGAGAGGATAAGACGGAGAAGATGAACTGAGAGGCAAGAGAGAGAGAATCGGATGAGAGAAATGAGAAGAGAGAGAAAGATAAGTAAAAGAAATGAATTAAAAAATAAAAATTGTATATATATAGTTTGTCTTACCAGATAGATCCAACGGTAGAGAAATTGGCGCAAATTAAGATCAACGGTTCATAATTTATCTGAGTTGTGTTTCATTTTTAGCACATGATCCAATGGCTGAGATCAAAGCTTAGTGTTGATCCAACGATTCTGGTTTATAATATGTGTGCTTTTGATGACGAATTCTCATTGGTTTAAAGAAATTATAAAAAAATTTGTAAACATAGCTTTTCAGAGCTTACCAGAGATTACAGTGATTTAGATAAGGTAGATGAAGTGACTTGCATCGGTAAAATAAGGTAGTAATTGATGTTTATCTAACCAAAGATTTTTATAAAAAATTTATGGAAAGTTTTAATGTCGTAAGATTTGCAAAGAGATCAATGGCAAAAAAATTATTTGAAAAATAACTCGTATATGATTTGGAGTTGAAACCTAACATTTTAATGGAGTGGAAGAAAACAAAAATCAACACGATTTAATCTATAAAATGTAACTTATTCTCAAAGATAGATCTACCGATCTTAATCAATCCAAAGAGATTAAATAGAACAAAAAAAATTGTCGCCGATGTAAAACCCAAAAATTTGCTAGAAATGTGATGGATTACGAAAGCAAAAACAAAACTACTAAAAATTTGTAGTTGGGTTCAACTGGATGAACCCTAACCAAAAAAAATTACGATAGTTGATCATCAAAGGTTTCACAGATCGAAAACCCAAAAATTTGTTCTTTAAAACTAAATATTTGTATCAAACAAACAAAATATATATCGATTTTAAAAAACTAAAAATGCAGACGATTTTGAGTATTTTATCAAAACGGAAGATCTTTAATTTTGGTGAATGAAGAACACACGTGCAAGTGTTCGAAAAACTTAGAACAAGCATTCTCGCATCTAAACCAAAATAAAAAAAATTCTTTTCGATTAAAACCCTAAAAGTCTTGAAAAAAAATAATTAGTAACTGTTTGAAAATCACGATCAGATAAGAAGAAGGGCCGGATTGACATAGGAGACAGAATGACGCCAAAGATAGAAATCGGAGAGGGTAGAGGATAAGACGGAGAAGATGAACTGAGAGGCAAGAGAGAGAGAATCGGATGAGAGAAATGAGAAGAGAGAGAAAGAGAAGTAAAAGAAATGAATTAAAAAATAAAAATTGTATATATATAGTTTGTCTTACCAGATAGATCCAACGGTAGAGAAATTGGCGCAAATTAAGATCAACGGTTCATAATTTATCTGAGTTGTGTTTCATTTTTAGCACATGATCCAATGGCTGAGATCAAAGCTTAGTGTTGATCCAACGATTCTGGTTTATAATATGTGTGCTTTTGATGACGAATTCTCATTGGTTTAAAGAAATTATAAAAAAATTTGTAAACATAGCTTTTCAGAGCTTACCAGAGATTACAGTGATTTAGATAAGGTAGATGAAGTGACTTGCACTCGGTAAAATAAGGTAGTAATTGATGTTTATCTAACCAAAGATTTTTATAAAAATTTATGGAAAGTTTTAATGTCGGAAGATTTGCGAGAGAGATCTAATGGCAAAAAAATTATTTGAAAAATAACTCGTATATGATTTGGAGTCAAACCCTAACATTTTAATGGAGTGGAAGAAAACAAAAATCAACACGATTTAATCTATAAAACATGTAACTTATTCATAGAGATCTACCAATCTTAATCAATCCAAAGAGATTAAATAGAACAAAAAAATTGTCGTTGATGAAACCCTAAAATTTGCTAGAAATGTGATGGATTACGTAAAGCAAAAAACAAAACTACTAAAAATTTGTAGTTGGGTTCAACTCGATGAACCCTAACCAAAAAATTACGAGATAGTTGATCATCAAAGGTTTCACAGATCAGAAAACCCAAAAATTTGTTCTTTAAAAACTAAATATTTGTATCAAACAAACAAAATATATATCGATTTTAAAAACTAAAAAACAGAGACGATTTTGAGTATTTTATCAAAACGGAAGATCTTTAATTTTGGTGAACAGAAGAACACATGCAAGTGTTCGAAAAACTTAGAACAAGCATTCTCAGATCTAAACCAAAATAAAAAAAATTCTTTTGACTGAAACCCTAAAAGTCTTGAAAAAAAATAATTAGTAACTGTTTGAAAATCACGATCAGATAAGAAGAAGGGCCGGATTGACATAGGAGACAGAATGACGCCAAAGATAGAAATCGGAGAGGGTAGAGGATAAGACGGAGAAGATGAACTGAGAGGCAAGAGAGAGAGAATCGGATGAGAGAAATGAGAAGAGAGGGAAAGAGAAGTAAAAGAAATGAATTAAAAAATAAAAATTGTATATATATAGTTTGTCTTACCAGATAGATCCAACGGTAGAGAAATTGGCGCAAATTAAGGTCAACGGTTCATAATTTATCTGAGTTGTGTTTCATTTTTAGCACATGATCCAATGGCTGAGATCAAAGCTTAGTGTTGATCCAACGATTTTGGTTTATAATATGTGTGCTTTTGATGACGAATTCTCATTGGTTTAAAGAAATTATAAAAAAATTTGTAAACATAGCTTTTCAGAGCTTACCAGAGATTACAGTGATTTAGATAAGGTAGATGAAGTGACTTGCATCGGTAAAATAAGGTAGTAATTGATGTTTATCTAACCAAAGATTTTTATAAAAAATTTATGGAAAGTTTTAATGTCAGAAGATTTGCAGAGAGATCTAATGGCAAAAAAAAATTATTTGAAAAATAACTCAGACATGATTTGGAGTTGAAACCCTAACATTTTAATGGAGTGGAAGAAAACAAAAAATCAACACGATTTAATCTATAAAATAGAACTTATTCTGCATAGATCTACCAATCTTAATCAATCCAGTAGATTAAATAGAACAAAAAAAATTGTCGTTGACAGAAACCCTAAAAATTTGCTAGAAATGTGATGGATTACAGAAAGCAAAAACAAAACTACTAAAAAATTTGTAGTTGGGTTCAACGGATGAACCCTAACCAAAAAAATTACAGATAGTTGATCATCAAAGGTTTCACAGATCAGAAAACCCAAAAATTTGTTCTTTAAAAACTAAATATTTGTATCAAACAAACAAAATATATATCGATTTTAAAAACTAAAACAGAGACGATTTTGAGTATTTTATCAAAACGGAAGATCTTTAATTTTGGTGAACAGAAGAACACATGCAAGTGTTCGAAAAACTTAGAACAAGCATTCTCAGATCTAAACCAAAATAAAAAAAATTCTTTTGACTGAAACCCTAAAAGTCTTGAAAAAAAATAATTAGTAACTGTTTGAAAATCACGATCAGATAAGAAGAAGGGCCGGATTGACATAGAGATGAATGACGCCAAAGATAGAAATCTGGAGAGGGTAGAGGATAAGACGGAGAAGATGAACCGAGAGGCAAGAGAGAGAAATCGGATGAGAGAAATGAGAAGAGAGAGAAAGATAAGTAAAAGAAATGAATTAAAAAATAAAAATTGTATATATATAGTTTGTCTTACCAGATAGATCCAACGGTAGAGAAATTGGCGCAAATTAAGATCAACGGTTCATAATTTATCTGAGTTGTGTTTCATTTTTAGCACATGATCCAATGGCTGAGATCAAAGCTTAGTGTTGATCCAACGATTCTGGTTTATAATATGTGTGCTTTTGATGACTTTAATTCTCATTGGTTTAAAGAAATTATAAAAAAATTTGTAAACATAGCTTTTCAGAGCTTACCAGAGATTACAGTGATTTAGATAAGGTAGATGAAGTGACTTGCATCGGTAAAATAAGGTAGTAATTGATGTTTATCTAACCAAAGATTTTTATAAAAAATTTATGGAAAGTTTTAATGTCAGAAGATTTGCAGAGAGATCTAATGGCAAAAAAAAATTATTTGAAAAATAACTCAGACATGATTTGGAGTTGAAACCCTAACATTTTAATGGAGTGGAAGAAAACAAAAAATCAACACGATTTAATCTATAAAACAGAACTTATTCTGCATAGATCTACCAATCTTAATCAATCCAGTAGATTAAATAGAACAAAAAAAATTGTCGTTGACAGAAACCCTAAAAATTTGCTAGAAATGTGATGGATTACAGAAATCAAAAACAAAACGACTAAAAAATTTGTAGTTGGGTTCAACAGATGAACCCTTACCAAAAAAATTACAGATAGTTGATCATCAAAAGTTTCATAGATCAGAAAACTCAAAAATTTGTTCTTTAAAAACTAAATATTTGTATCAAACAAACAAAATATATATCGATTTTATAAACTAAAACAGAGACGATTTTGAGTATTTTATCAAAACGGAAGATCTTTAATTTTGGTGAACAGAAGAACACATACAAGTGTTCGAAAAACTTAAAACAAGCATTCTCAGATCTAAACCAAAATAAAAAAAATTCTTTTGACTGAAACCCTTAAAAGTCTTGAAAAAAATAATAATTAGTAACTGTTTGAAAATCACGATCAGATAAGAAGAAGGGCCGGATTGACATAGGAGGCAGAATGACGCCAAAGATAGAAATCGGAGAGGCTAGAGGATAAGACGGAGAAAATGAACTGAGAGGCAAGAGAGAGAGAATCGGATGAGAGAAATGAGAAGAGAGAGAAAGAGAAGTAAAAGAAATGAATTAAAAAATAAAAATTGTATATATATAGTTTGTCTTACCAGATAGATCCAACGGTAGAGAAATTGGCGCAAATTAAGATCAACTGTTCATAATTTATCTGAGTTGTGTTTCTTTTTTAGCACATGATCCAATGGCTGAGATCAAAGCTTAGTGTTGATCCAACGATTTTGGTTTATAATCTGTGTGCTTTTGATGACGAATTCTCATTGGTTTAATGAATAAGGGCACAGATGGGTCAAATTTAGCTATTATATTGATTCAAAAATTAAGGGACCGGATTTAATCTTTGAAAATATATATATACATTAATTTAGGAATGATAAAATAAACAATTTCATGTAAAAAAATATTTATATTTATAACTTAGCTTAGTGAACAAAAATTTAAAAATAATTATAGATATATATATATATATATTCTAATACATACAATTGAGAGAAAGATAAACTAAAATTTGTTTAAGCTAAAAAATTAAAATTTATATTTATATTAACGAAAATATACATTAATTAAATAAAAATTTATCAAAAATACTATATATATATATAGTTTATTAATAAAAATAATTAAGTGGAAGATAAATTAAAATTTGTTTAAGCAAAAATTAAAACACTTAAGAAGAAATATTTAGCATTCCTAACTCGATTCTTAATTTATAGAATCTTTCCGAACTTAGTGGTTTAGTAAATATATCAGCTATGTTTAATTCAGTGTCAATATGTTGTAGTTTAATATTATCGTTATTAACATGATCACGCAAAAAATGATGCCTAATGTCTATATGTTTTGACCTAGCATGTAAGACTATATTTTTGTTGAGATTTATGGTACTAGTATTATCATATAAAATTGAAACACAATCAAATTTCAAGTTATAATTAGCAAGGGTTTGTTTCATCCACATTATTTATGACGCCCCCAAATTCAGGTACTTGAAACCCGAACTCGGTGCTTCATGATACCATTTCTATGAGCGAAATAATACTAATAATAATAACAATAATATAAATACCAAACTTAATTTACATATCAGAGTTTTCTAATCCCAAGCACGCAACCTTTAAACATTCATTACATGATAGATAATGTATATCATTGTCTTAATAATGTCAAATTATTACATAAGATAGCATGGAACTCAATCTACAACATTTCCTTTTCCCTTGTTCTTAGCAAAGCCTTCAAGTTGTTCACACTTAACTGAAAATATTAAATTAAGCAAGGATGAGCATTTGAGTGCCCAGCAACTAATACCAATCAATAACAGTTAGCTGAAGAAAGTAAATGTTTTCTGTGAATAGCACTTCTATAACGAATAAACAGTTGTGAAGTAAGCTGGAGCAACAATAACCAATATATCATTTCGATTTCAAATTTTTGAAACTATGTACTGACTATAAATGGGGATAAGTCGACAGACTATGAATATTTTTTTTCTATTTTCGAAAAGGTTAAACAGATCTTCATCTGTAAACCGTCATAACTTACAGGCACGGAGGTGATCAGCCGGTTATGCCCTGTATTGATCAATACTACATGTTCGAACGATATTTTCGTCCAGTATATCCGCCTTAGGCGCATAAAAGTTTCCTAGATTCAGGATGTTCATACTAGTCTAGAATTCGAACCAAAATAATTCGATTGGATACAATAAAGTTCTATTTTGTTCAATAATATTTTTAAATTTGTGTCTAGTTGAATCAAATAGCTTAGACGGCTTTTAAGTCAATGTATACATACTGAAAACCAATAAGTATGTATTAACTTTTGATAAAATATAATAATTATCCAAGTGAGGTCACTTGTATAACCATGCTTAGAAATTTACGAACAGAATATATATCTTGATTTATAATAACAGATTTAAGTAACTTGTACAATAGATTATAATTTAATAACTTACTTATACAGAATCATTACATAAGTATATACAAGGTTATGATATTTAAACAATGAAAAAGAATAGTTCAGATATTAGCTTACACATGTCCATTGCATAAAGTAAATGTAAAGTTAAGATACTTGGCTGATCTACTGCTTATACAACTTAGTTTTATCTTTTATATCAAGACCTATCATTAATAAGATCATTCTATCGATTAGAATAACATAACACATAGTACTACTATTTGCAGTCAGCACATAACATAATCACATTGTCCCATATGTTTAGCAGTCATTGGATCACAAACAAACACGTATACATACAATTTATATAAGTCCAGATCAATTTCTGAAACATTTCGGTGTACCGACGGCTTTATCGGGTAACTATCGAGTCTAAGACTCTATCTTGTAGTTCAATATCCATTTACATAACTTAAATATAAGTCATATTATTTTTAAATGACTTATAATAATTTTTAAACAATTATTATAATTTATCACGATTTTTCAAACACTAGAATCATTATTAAATGATTTAAATATTAAATAATTCTATTATCATTAATATTTAATTAATGTTAAACTATTAATGAAACCATTGCCAAAAAAAATCAAAGTTATTAATAATAACTTAAAATACTTTAAAGTATTAATATTACCTTAAATGATTTTTAAAATAATTAAAATTATTTTTAAACATTTACCATTAATATTTAAATATTAATGTTATTTATTTATCAAAATATTAAAAGTCATTAATTATAACTTAAAATATTTTTAAAACATTTATATTCTTTTGAAATGATTTTTAAATAAATAAAATCATTTTAAACTATATATTTAATATAATTAATAAATAAATTTAATGTCATTAATTTAAATTATTAATGAAAATTACCTTTACATATTCAAAGTTATATTTTATAACTTGAAATATTTTTAAATACTTTATTTTATTTAAAATGATTTTTATAATATTAAAATCATTTTTAAACTAATTTATTATTAAATAATTCTAATATCATTAAATTAAATAATTAATGAAATTTACTTTAAAATGTTAAAAGTTATATTTTATAACTTCAAATATTTTTAAATACCTTATTATCATTTAAAATGATTTTTAATATAATAAAATCATTTTTAATTAATTTATTTAATATATTTATTAAATAAATTAAATATTAATAATATTCAAATAAATACTAATATTTATGAAAAATATGTCATATTATTAAAATTAATTTTTATAACTTAAAATAGTTTTTAAAATAATTTTTATAATTTTCAGAAATTATTTTTCTATTTTTAAATGATTTTTGAAAAATAAATAAATTAAAATTAATAAGTCTGACGCTAAAGCCTTTAGCGACAGAAAGTGTAGTCTTAGGTGTTCTTGAGCATCAAGAACATTCACAGACAGTGACAAAGGTACCTACTTTATGAAAGTAATATGCACACAAGCCAATCATGTTTGATGATAAAGCATATACTTTGTAACAATCTTATTCATTTATTAATAAAAAGTATTAATTTATTAAAGGCTTTTAATTATCTACATGATGCTGTTTTATAATATGTGATAAACCCATAGTTTTAAGCAATGCTTTTAGAATAATGATGATGATCATTCTAATGAGATCTAAATTCTTAGAAAGCTTAAAACTAAAATAGTTCCCAATCATCGATTACTAAATTGGGGATTAGTGAATCCTGATAGATTGGTACATACGTTGCTTGCTCATTAGATGAGGATGATTGATCTCATGATCATTTGTGTGGAGACACTAAAGCAAGTATGTAGGTGCTTATTAGAGAATAAGTTCACCGAACGTGGCTCATAAGGAATACCTAATGGAGTTTTATTTGCATCATCAATAGGAATTCTCAGTAGTGATAGTAGTACAAGTAATCCTTGGACTTGAGATCATCATAGTATCTTGTGTATGATGAGTTATACTTTGACTTATTCCTTAAGACCCTTAGGGTATATCAAAGGGTATGCTTGGGTATAATAAGTTGTATACATGGAGATAATGTATGATCAATAAAGAATCTACCACTTCTAATAAAAGAAGAGAAATGTCCTATGTGATTCGATAAATGACAACCCAAAGAGTCCTTGGCAAGGCGAATGAAATTAGAAAGGAGTTTCTAATTTGCATTATTTGAGTTGTGCATTTAAGGATCGAATACATATAATTAAATAAAATAAGACTTGACAAAGAATTCCATGCCTTATATTTAATTGGGACATCAGATGGTGGAAGGATTGAATTGTACGGTAACTATTTACTCAAAGGTTCTTTAATGATTAATGTTGAAATCTATATTATCCGGAAAGTCGCTGATCGCTAGGGAGGCTTATCCTATCAGAGAATAAATATTATTTATTTAAATAAATTAATTGTTTAATTTATTTATTTAAATAAGATTAGAATTGTTCTAATTGATTTATTTACAACCTTGGTTAATATGGAGAACCTAAAGGGTCACACCATAAAAGGAAGAATAATTATTTAAGAAGTTAATGGCATAATCGTAATAATATATTATGTATATTTAATTTAATCTATGGTGATAGAATAAATTAAATAGCTTAATATTTATTATTTAATATTTTAGAAATATTAAATATAAATTAATAAGAGAAGTCTTATTAATATTATTACAATTATTATTATTATTTTAATTTTAAAAGAGTTTAGAAATTACTTTAATATAAGTACTCACATTTATTCCTAATTGGATTAGGAAGGAAAATTAGTTAAAGGAGTTTAATTAATTATCCCTAATAAGATTAGGGAGCTTAATTAATTAAAAGAATTTAATTAATTAAATAAATCCCAATTCCTTAATTGTTAAGGTGGGTTGCCCACATCTATAAATAAGAGGAGTCTTATTATGGGTGAGAGTGTGGTTGACTTTTTACAACGACATAATTTCAATTTGTTGGAGAGTACCCTTTTCTATAGAGATAGAAAACTAGGGTTTGAGCAAAATATACCATCTTCTTGAATTCTTTATTTTTCCTTGGTGGATCACCTCTAGAGGCCAAACATATGGGTGGCTAACGCTTGATCAAAGGAAGGAACCAAACCCTGGATTCAAGTTGAACACGAAAAAAGATTGGAGGTGAACTTGTACTGAGGAAGCTCGATCTTCAAGGGTATGATTCTTATTCGTTATCTTTTTTCGTTTAATTAATAATTGTGCATAAAGGATGATCCGTATATGGTTTGTAAAATTTTTAAACTCGATTTTACACGCTTTCCGCTAATTTAGCAATTTGATTGCGTTCATGAATATTACAAACCTAACAGTGGCATCAGAGCCAAACCTTTATGCGAATTATTAATTGTTTTAATTTGATATGTATATTGATATGTGTTTAGAACAATTTTATTGGGCATAATTTTGTTGTATTAAATTTATTAAAAAAAAAAAAAAGAAGGAAAAACCGTTATAATAATCGGCAATTTTTTTTTTCCTGTTTCATGAGATTCAAAGGCTTCATGGTTTAGTTGGTTATCACGTTAGTTGGTTAATAGTTTCAAGGAAATTTTGAAGCTACAACACGGTAATCAAGGAATTTTATATATATATATATATTTTTAAATCAAATCAATGACAGAAATTTTTTTTTTTTAACTTGGTTTCCTTTATCTCGGATCTTCAAGTGGGACGTGACCCAAGCTTATGATTCATCTTTATTGTGAGGCAAATCAACAAAGGAACGTTTCGATATATATATATATATATATATATATATATAATAAAGGTTTTAAGTTATTATTATTATTATATATATATAATTTCATTTATTTTATAATTAAGATAAAAGTTTATTTTAATTTTAAAATAAAAGATTTATTTTAATTTTAAAATAAAGATTTATTTTAATATTAAAATAAAAGGGTTTATTTTAATATTAAAATTAAATTTCATGCTAACTAATTAGAGTTGGAATTGGATTCCATGATAACTAATTGGAGTTGAAATTGAATTACATGTTTCCTTAAATAAAGGAGTTTATTTAGATATGTAATAAGATTTCATATTATTCAAAATAAAAGAGTTTATTTGTGAATAGGAAATAGAATCCTAATTTCCTTAAATAAAGGAGTTTATTTAGATATGAAATAAGATTTCATATTATTCAAAATAAAGGAGTTTATTTGTGAATAGGAAAAGAATATCCGTGTTTCCTTTAATAAAAGATTTTTTTTTTACATGGAATTGATTCCATAATTAATTAAAATAAAAGAGTTTATTTTAATTAAAGATTTTTTATATATATGAAATTGGATTTCATAATTAATTAAAATAAAGGAGTTTATTTTGATTAAAATTTTGATTAAAATAAAATAGTTTATTTTATTCAAAATTGGATAAATTAAAATAAAATAGTTTTATTTTGATTTAAATTTGGATTAAAATAAAGGAGTTTATTTTGATTCAAAAATAGATTTTATACTAACTAAATTTGCCCATTAAATGATATCAATATATATATTAAATATTTATTATTCATGAGATGAATGTTATTTATTGATGCATACGTGATGATGTATGATAATAAATGGGATTGATTATGGACTATCAACCAATATGATTGGATTTTATTTTAGTTGGATGTATGAATGTATGGGTTTTATTAAATGGGGTCTCGTATTGCGCCTTCTCTAATTTTTTCTTAATGTAAATTCTAACTCCTCCCATGTATTTCCCTCGATCACTGTGATCAAAGTTTCTATTTATTTTAAATAGTTTTGTAATAGGAATAGTTAGAATTAATTTTTGAAAAATTGGAGATCAAGGAGCAAGAGCGCTTGAAGACCCGCTTTGTAATGGAGCCCGGGTTTAAATGTAATAGTTATATTTAAATATTATTTCTTGCACCCCTAGGGTTTGACCTTTTGGTTCACTTGGTGGCTCTAGTGAACCAAACTAGAATAAAAGTCCATAATCAATCCGGGTAGAATATAGTATTCTATATGTGCATGCTTATACTATATATATTATATATTATGCAAACATGCTTCGCATGTTCATTAATATGACGCGTATTTTATATATATATATATATGCATGCGCGCTAAACAAGATGAGACAAATTAATAACAAACCCCTCAATTTTTATATTAAGTCCTAAGCGTTCAAAGATATTTGGAATATCGAACGTCATTTCTAGCATGATAAAATTAATAGAGTATTAAATATTTAATATGAGTTTGTTGTGTCACCACAAGGCAAGTATTAAGTATTTAAGATGTTAATTTATCACATTTGATGCTTATAAAGAAAATTGAACAATATTGTTTTGTTGTGTCACCACAAGGATGATATTTTTCTTTTTTGAATATATGGAGTGCTAGGTTTGGACTTAACTTGATAATTTTGATTCGGATGTGCCACCACTTGATCAAAATAATCTAAGAGGCAAAATACAAGGAGTTACATAGTTGATGTAATTGACAAAAGTTGTCTACCTATTTATTTATATATAGTTTGTTGTGTCACCACAAGGCTATATACATTTGAAATGGGATCCTTATTCTCACTAGCTAATCTTTAATTAGATTTTGCCAACTATATATAAGTGAGGGTAATATAGTTTGAAGAAAATAGTGGGAGATACAAATTTAAAACAAGACCTAATTTATTTTGGTAATTAATAAAAGAATGTATGTTAAAATGTTGTTAATTACAAATCCATTTACAGAATTTTACAATATCTAAAATTACTTTCACTGCGAAGCATATTAGATGCTAAATTAACCAGACTGAATTAAACAGATTGGTTAAGGAATTTGAGAATAGTTCTCATAGCTGAAAAGCTATCTTATGTCCTTAATACGCCTATCCTCAAGAATGGTTGCGCATAATGCCTCCGAGGAAGACATTGCTACTTTTAGAAAGTGGCAAGATGATGCATGCAGTTGGCTCAATGCATCATGCTCGCATCCACGAGTAACGAGCTTCAAATGTCAAGATGAAACTATGGATGCTCCTACTATATTCCTGCACATCAAGTAGTTGATGGTGAGGAAAGTAGGACTGATAGATATCAGATATCTAAGGAGCTCTTCCGATCTAGAATGGCCAATGGCACTATAGTATAGACAAAAGTTCTTAACATAATCAATTTGATTGATCAATTAGACAACCGGTTTTTGTCATGGATGGAGAGTTGAGCCAAGATTTGATCTTGCACTCACTCCCTGACTCCTTTCACAATTGTTGTGAATTTTTCATATAAACAAGCTAGATATCAGCTTCGTTGATTTGCTTAACATGTTGAAAAATGATGAGAGTCACTTTCCAACCAAGAAAGACCATGTCTTCATCGGTAGGGGCCAAAGGATCTTCCGAAAAGAAGAACGATTCAAAGAAGGTATATAGAAAGGCATAAATAAAGGATAATAAGAACAAAATCGACACGGATAGCAAAGGAGTTTGCTTCCACCTACAATAAGCCCGGACAATCGGAAAGAAATCGGAAGAAGCATCTTGCGCAGAGGCTAACCAAAGAAGCTTAGTGAAGTTTTGGTTACAAATACAAATTTGTTCATGATTTAAAATAATTTTTCTTTAAGTCAAGGTTCTACTTGGGTATTGGATACCGACTTTGGTTATCATAAATATAGATTTATGAAGGACCAAGCAGAAAGTAGAAAGTTAAACAAAGATAAGTAATCCTATATGTGGAAAAATGAAGCAAAGGTTCTTTGAATTAGCTATAGAAACTTATAGTTTAGCAACGCTTACGGCAAATCTATTAAGTCAATAAGTTGTTATTGTATTCCAATTCTTGTTAGAAACATTATTTCCATTTTATTGTTGGACAATAAAATTTTTTTTGGTATTATAATTAAGAACAATTGTTGTTCTATTTATAATAATAATGTTTTGTATAGAATCGAATATTACTTAATAAATTTTGTATACTTGACTTACGTGAAAAATTATTTTGTAAATTAAACAAACTAGTATAAGAAAAGGAGATGATCATTCAAAGAGTTGAATGTGTGTATTTGTTTGAATACAAGTGTGAATTATTTGAAAGGTTCAAAGAATTCAAAAGTGAAACAAATTGGCAAAGTATTAGGATTCTTTGATCGGATCAAGGAAGGAATACTTGTGCAATAAGTTTCTAGATCATCTCAAATGGTTTTCTCATAATGGATGCCTCTCGATACATAAATAATTGATTGATGTATCCGAAAGGAAAATCATACCTTGTTGAACATGGTATGGTCCAAAATGATTTTACCGACATTCCAAAGATCCTTCAGGATAATGTCCTAGAAATGGTCGCATATCTACGAAAAATGGTAACCTCAAAATCCATTTCAAGACTCCATAAAAGTTATGGATGGGGAGGATTCCTAATCTTAAGTATGTTAAGATAAGGTGTTGTCCAACTTATGTGAAAAGGTTTCAAAAGATAAGCTTGGGACAAGATTTGACAAGTGTAGATTTGTTGGACATCCTAAAGTAAGTTTAGGGCATGTGTTCTATAATCCTACTTAGCAAAAGGTGTTTGTTATGAAACACGCTTCCTTCTAAGATAAAGGTGTTTATCATTGAAAGGGCTAGTGGGAGGATAATAGATCTTGAAGAGTTCAAGAACCACAAAACACTATAAGTCAAATAAGAGGAACTCATAGATGTAACCTATTATACCACAACCTAATCGTAAATGCGAATAGTACCAAAGATACCTAGGAGGTATAGATTCATCATGGATGATGATGATGAGGTACACATCATAGAAGATGATGATCCAGCCACATATCTGATGAGGTAAGAGTTCTAGTGTGTATAAAAGGGACAAGGGGAGCACCGTGACATTCCTAATATTATATGTTGATATACTACTGGATAAGGAATGACATACTAATGCTACAATCAAGAATGATAAAGTTGTCTAAACATTCCTCCATGAATGGTTTGGGAAGAGTATCTTAATTGGGATAAAATCTATATAGATAGATACAACAGGATGCTCGACTTAACCCAAGGAATGTATATTCATTTGATGCTAAAGTCGCTTAGCATGGCAAACTCCAAGAGATGTCTCATGTCGATGAGCCATGGAGTATATCTCTTAATAGTCCCCATAGACTCCAAAAAGAGAGATCGCATGAGTAACAATCATGTATGCAATGAAATGTACGAGACCTGATGTTGATCACTCATATTATGGAGAAGTTCACTATGAGTCAGTGAAAAACATCTTAAAGTGCTTAACCCAAGATTAAGGATGTGATCATATTCATGGTGGGTCTAAATTGAAACTAGAGGGCTTAACATACTCAAGTTTTTCAGACAGACCAAGATGACAGAAAAATCCACTTTAAGGTAAAGGGTTACCTTGAAAAGTGGTGCGAAGAATTGAAAGGTTCCAAACAAAGAAAAAAGAGTTCTTTGGTTTAGTGATAAAGACAAAGTATATAGCTATAAATGAAGTCGCAAGTTGATTGTTTGGATTAAAAGTTCATTACGTAACTAGGAATAGTTCCTAAGTCTCATCTTGGATCTAAACATGTGTTGTGGCACTTTCATTTGATTATTAGAATCATTGAAAGATGGGAAATCACTATAGAGATAGTGGACACTCATGAACAACATTACATATCCATTAACTAAAGCTTATCCAACAAAGAGGATAATCGCCACTTAGAGAAGAAGAGTATAAGATACAATGGCGATTGGCTTTTTAGTGCAAGTGGGAGATTGAAAGTAATATGCACACAAGCCAATCATGTTTGATGATAAAGCATATACTTTGTAATAATCTTATTCATTTATTAATAAAAAGTATTAATTTATTAAAGGCTTTTAATTATCTACATGATGTTTGTTTTATAATATGTGATAAACCCATAGTTTTAAGCAATGCTTTTAGAATAATGATGATGATCATTCTAATGAGATCTAAATTCTTAGAAAGCTTAAAACTAAAATAGTTCCCAATCATTGGATTACTAAATTGGGGATTAGTGAATCCGGATAGATTGGTACATACGTTGCTTGCTCATTGGATGAGGATGATTGATCTCATGATCATTTGTGTGGAGACACTAAAGCAAGTATGTAGGTGCTTATTAGAGAATAAGTTCAATTGAACGTGGCTCGCTAAGGAATACCTAATGGAGTTTTATTTGTCTCGTCAATAGGAATTCAGAAGTGATAGTAGTACAAGTAATCCTTGGACTTGAGATCATCATATATATCTTGTGTATGATGAGTTATACTTTGACTTATTCCTTAAGACCCTTAGGGTATATCAAAGGGTATGCTTGGGTATAATAAGTTGTACATGGAGATAATGTATGATCAATAAAGAATCTACCACTTCTAATAAAAAGAAGAGAAATGTCCTATGTGATTCGATAAATGACAACCCAAAGAGTCCTTGGTTAAGGCGTAATGAAATTAGAAAGGAGTTTCTAATTTGCATTATTTGAGTTGTGCATTTAAGGATCGAAATACATATAATTAAATAAAATAAGACTTGACAATAATTCCATGTCTTATATTTAATTGGGACATCAGTATGGTGGAAGGATTGAATTGTATGGTAACTATTTACTCAAAGGTTCTTTAATGATTAATGTTGAAATCTATATTATCCGGAAAGTCGTTGATCGCTAGGGAGGCTTATCCCTATCAGTAGAATAAATATTATTTATTTAAATAAATTAATTATTTAATTTATTTATTTAAATAAGATTAGAATTGTTCTAATTGATTTATTCATAACCTATTTAATATGGAGAACCTAAAGGGTCACACCATAAAAGGAAGAATAATTATTTAAGAAGTTAATGGCATAATCGTAGTAATATAGTTATGTATATTTAATTTAATCTATGGTGATAGAATAAATTAAATAGCTTAATATTTATTATTTAATATTTTAGAAATATTAAATATAAATTAATAAGAGGAGTCTTATTAATATTATTACAATTATTATTATTATTTTAATTTTTAAAAGAGTTTAGAAATTACTTTAATATAAGTACTCACATTTATTCCTAATTGGATTAGGAAGGAAAATTAGTTAAAGGAGTTTAATTAATTATCCCTAATAAGATTAGGGAGCTTAATTAATTAAAAGAATTTAATTAATTAAATAAATCCCAATTCCTTAATTGTTAAGGTGGGTTGCCCACATCTATAAATAAGAGGAGTCTTATTATGGGTGAGAGTGTGGTTGACTTTTACAACGACATAATTCCAATTTGTTGGAGAGTACCCTTTTCTATAGAGATAGAAAACTAGGGTTTGAGCCAAATACACCATCTTCTTGAATTCTTTATTTTTCCTTGGTGGATCACCTCTAGAGGCCAAACATATGGGTGGCTAACGTTGATCAAAGGAAGGAACCAAACCCGGTGGATTCAAGTTGAACACGAAAAGGATTGGAGGTGAACTTGTACCTGAGGAAGCTCGATCTTCAAGGGTATGATTCTTATTCGTTATCTTTTTCGTTTAATTAATAATTGTGCATAAAGGATGATCCGGGTATATGGTTTGTAAAATTTTTAAACTCTGATTTTACACGCTTCCGCTAATTTATGCAATTTGATTGCGTTCATGAATATTACAAACCTAACACTTTGACCACGAATATATGTCAGATCTTAATGTTTCTGGGCAAAATATAACTTTGATCTTGTAGTACTAATGTAATACTACAATTCATGCAAGTTATGGATCAGATTTCATCACACAAGCAAGATACGGAAGCTCAAACTATCTGTCAAAGCTGTTCTTCGTTTTCTAGGTTACCCAAAAAATAAGAACAACAACAAAACAACAACAAAACTAGTAGATCTATGTCGGTCAAAGTCTGTCAGAGATCATGTTCATCAGTTTTCTGGGTTACCTAGAAAACTGCTTTCATGATCGTCTGGCCTTCTTTGACCAGCCACTAAATCCATCCTATTTATAGTTATTTGATCTAAAAGCATGTATCAACAGTCTATATACCAATCTACAAGATAGATACAAAAACAAGAACAAAGAAATAACAACCTGCCAGATCTAGAGCCATAAACTCATTGTCAGACAATTCTGGGCAAGATCTGGGTTACCCAGATTTTGTCCAGTCATGGTCGGTTAACGGGGTTTGACCACCCATATCTTACAGTCTATGCATAATCTGGTCCTTCTACAAGTTCTAGAACACAGATCTCATAGCATACTACATGTTCAAACCTTAAAACAACCAAAAACATAAATAAACTGAGATCTATGGGACCTGATATTTGGTTGTCAAACCATATTTCCCAGTTTTCCAGATTTTAAAAATCTTTCATTTTGAACATTTAGATGTTATGGATCTATAAGATACCAACCCAGATCGTTGTTTAACACTACATAGAAAATATTACAACACATAAACATCAGATCTAACACAGCATTAAGGGTCAGATTCTTAGTTAGGATTTTATACCTTTAAGAACCAATTCTTGATTCTAGGCTTCTGATTGGTTATGAGCAGTAGTGGGGCTTTGTTTTGGGACTGGTACACTATTATATTTCGTGGGTTTGAGCTTGAGAGAGTTTGGTTGGGTGTTTGAGAAAGTATGAGCTAATAATGGACTTTTTCTCTCCCTAAATCTATATATATGATGGATACAATGTAATGGCTGATATAATGTGGTTGGTTGCTGTGTTTTTAAGTTAAAAAGAAAGTCAAGAGTGGTTGAACCACTAAAGTATTGTCAAACTTTACAAGCAACTAATAAAGAATGTGCATAAGGGCATTTTGGTCAATTGCATGGTGATTTTAATGGCCATTTTCTAATCTTGGTAAACCCTTAGGGTTTAACCCTAAGGTTCCATAAATTTTATTTTATTTCTCAAGGATTTCTAATTAGGCCAAAAATGGAAATTTAGTTTCTAAAAAATACAAATTAGAATTACTAAATTAGTTTAGGTTTTCTAATTACATTAGACTTGAAAATTTAGGTTTACAAAATTACTAATCACGGTTAGCTTTCTAATTTTGCGATTAGGGTTACCAATTTTGTAACGCCCGAGAAAATCGGATTTATATGAGAATTAAATTTTTATTTGATTATGTGAATTAAATTAATTATTTATGAGTAAACTTAAACCTAGAATGTGTGGATGTGGTTAGTATTGCTATTGCTGAATTAATTGTTTTGAATTTCAAGAAAAATTTTTCCGAGAAATTCCCGTAAAAACACTTTATGTGTTCGAGGATTAAGTTTGAAATTATGACTGCGTATTGATAGAATATGAAGACGAGATGGAATATTTAATAATATTTTATTTATGGCCAACGAAGTTTTCGCCTGCGGACTTAAAACCTAAGGGTTGAGAAGAATGATTTTCGAGAAGGAAATGAGATACGTATAATGAATTACGATTATTATGCGTACGTTATACGAGTGTGATACTATTTAGTATACGAGTGTAGTATGAGAATTTAATATGAAGTACAATACGACTATCGTACAAGTATTATACAAAGAAAATATGTGAATTATACGTGTAGAATACGATTGGTGTTATTGGATTTATAGTTTAAGGACTTAATATGATCCAATTGAATTTGGATTATACCAAGCCCAAGTAATTGAATAATCAAGCCCAATAAATTATGTATTTAAGCCCAAGTCAAGGCCCAACGTTAAGTTTAATTAAGCCCGATCCAAGAAACCGAACCGTGGATCGAACCGATGGGTCACTGAATGGGTAAAACATTGGGGCAACCCATGGGGATGACCCATGAGCATGTGAGCCGGCCACTTGGTGGCCAAGTAAAGTGACCTACTTGATCACCAAGTAAATTACTTGGTGATGAAGTAGTGAATAGTAAGGAGGTGGGGAGAAAAGACCATAATGCCCTCCATTTAAGTTTCCTATAAATAGAAGGCATATGTTGGTCATTTAGTGGTTTTCCAAGAGTTGTCCAACTTATTTGAGAGAGAGAAAGAGCTAGAAACTAGTAATCATCCTACCTTGAAGCTTTTCATTAGAAGTTTTAGCAAGAACACAAAGATCGGAAAGGTAATATTCCATTAATGTTAGTTTCCATCTTTGTGATTTCTTTGATTATAAAGAATCATAGATTAGTGGAGCATGCCTCTTATGGAGGAATAAGGATGGCTTGTAATGAGTAAAACATTTATAAGTCATGTGTAAATAGAAATCATAAGGGTTTACGTAAGTATAAATCGTAGAGAATATTGAATAATGAATTTGGTTGTTGATGGACAAATTGAAAACCATCACTATTAGAATATGTACATCTTGCTTGGTTAGGATGTAGATATGAGATCAATTGAGTTTTTCCATTTGATTTGGCATATAGAACACTAGTAACGAAGTTATGGTGAATTTTATGGAAAAAGACGTTAAACGTCGAAAAACGTAGAAATTCCGGATTAGTAGTCAAAAGTTGTCGTGTGACTTGAAAACATTGGTTTTCAATGTCAACACATGAGATAGGGTATTTAAGAGTCGTGGACTCAAGAATCGTCGGATTCCGACTTAAAACAAAGAAAACGAGTATTGAAAGCTCGAAAGCGTTTAATGAATGCTCGATAATGAACTTAGAAGTGAATTTTGAGTTAACGGATTCGAAAATGTAAAATTCTTATATGAACACGTAGAGTATGTAAAATAGGAGTTGTAGGCTTTTTAACGGACCAAATCGGACTTATAACGAAGAAATTATGAAGCCGGGAAGTTCACTAAAATTTTTATCAATAAAATTTTTCTGGTGCTGAGGTCTGGCGCCACAGCGCTAGACAAAGCTTTTTGTGACGCGCCACATTGTCGTGCACAGTGTAATGACCTACTGAAGAGTGGCGCCACAAAGACCATTCACGGTATAGGTTTAAGTGTCGCAGTCACGCGCTGGGCGGGGGCTTTGAGTCTTTATGCACCGCAATGGCGCCCAGATGTCATGTATAGAGGCCATACGCCACATGGCAAAGACGAGGGAGTTGTTAGATAAGTTAGGTTTTGAATTCAATTGTTTCAAGACCAATATAAGATAAGTTTATATACTTAATGAACATACTAAAACCATTCATATGTTACATATACTAATGTATATGGTGACGAACTTAGGAAGTAAACACAAATTATTAGTATGAAAGTGAAGAACACGAAGTGTTAATAATCAAACTGTGAACGGTAATCAACATTGGTATTTCACCAATGATAATCGAGTGTGGTTAATAACGTAAGATCGTTAACAAGCCAGGATGAAGAGTAATAAGTCGAATTGACTTTATGAATGAAATGAAGTCAACTAAGACATAGAAGAGAAAGAAGTTGGTAGAAACAATGTGATCGATTGTGTGGTAGCTAATTACCGTGTGCTATGTGAATATATCATGTAGATTTTCTAAAGACTGAGAACTGTTGAATAAATTATTCGAAGACGCTTGAAGGCAAGTTTTCTTAATGCTTGTCTAACCTTCGTGCTAGTCGAGTTTTCTGTGATTCATTGTGATGAGTTGCATGAATGATTTTAAAGAAAAGGGTCAATGCCAAGTGTTTGGTATGGATTCAAAGGTAAGTTTGTCTATGAATAAACAAAAGTATTTTTCATCTTGTATTCGATGGGCACGCGAGTTCGCGAGTTTGCCAAAACTTAAACGTAAATATATTTAACGGATGAATGTTGATCAACATAGAGTACTATAGGCTGATCACCTAGAAGTGCTTGTAAGAAATGCCGGATGTACAACCTTAGTGTTGTGATGTTCTTTTCAAGTATGAAAATAGAAAGATACTGTTCATGGTCTTTTGACCGGTTCAGAATTCCTAAACTATTATATACTTTGGGAATTGATGTTATGAATTGTTAACTATTAATGTTTCATAATAATTCATGACTATTCGTTCAGTTATGGAAGATTGTCATATAATTCACGAATGTGGTATTGATATTATTCTTTGTTAGACTTGTTGAGCTTGTTATGCTCACTTCTTGCGTGAATTATATGATTGCAATTAAAGCTAAGCGTACTGAGAATGCTAAGAGAGATAAAGGCAAGGTTAAGATGGATATTTAAACATCTTGTAATAGATTAGTATGTTTGTATGTATTATACTTACGAACAACGAATGATGTAAGCAGTTTATGAACCTGGGAAAGGATTTTATTATAATTGTAATAAGAAGATAGTTAATACATTCATTGTGTTGTGTGTTCAATGGAATGATTGTATAATTATGAGTATCGTGTAGCACCATCTGTCGGGTTGGAAGATACCCGGATTTGAGGGCATCACAGGTTGGTATCAAAGCATTAGGTTATAAAACTTAAGGGGGGAAGAACCTTAGGCTAATAACCTCGCAAGGAAGGTAAAGTCCGAAGAAAGTAAATTCGAGTCGAATGAGTTAATGAGGTATTGAGAAAACTCAGTATCGAAAGATTTAAAAGATGGAAATTAATCCTAAATAAATTAAATGTGATTTGTGCTTATACTATTGTGTATTATGTACTAATCAACATGTTATGTGTTTTGTAGATGTCAAGCGATAGCATGATGTATAGAGACATTCATGTGGTGAGTGAAGAGTCAGTGAACCGAGTGGAGATAGTACCTATGCCAGTGGCGGAAGTACCGATAGTGGTTCTAGAAGATTCTGATCCAGAAGAGAACATTTCTGGGGAGGATTACTCTGAGGAAACAATGGGAATAATGTGACGCCCCCAAAATTAGGTATACGTCACCCATCTTGGGTCGCCACTTACATGGTACATAAATTCAAATACAACTTATTAATATAACTATCGTGTACAATACGACATAAACTATGAGTTTGAATACAAATATTGTCTACTAGATATTATACAAACTCAAAAGGAGTCCTCATTACAACTATTATCACACTATTTCACGAATAGTGAGGACTACTATTGCTATCCTCTCGACCATTACTCCGCTCCCGACTCGTCCCAAATATGTTCTCATTTCACAAAGAAGAACAAGAGAAAGAAAGGGTGAGCTCAACTAGCCCAAGAAGAAATATTATGACTAAGATAATGCGTAATAAATTATCATTAGCCTTCAACAAAGTTAAACCGATAAAATACAATAGACAACCAGTTTAATCAAGAATCGGAATATGCAATCCATTAAAAGAGTCAAGTAGAAAATAAAGTCTACTGTCTTTTAGGTTTTAAAAGGTTTTCATCAATTTTTTTATCGCTGAGACTCAGCTTAATAAATAAACCACCACATCTAATCATCCCTATACCACGGTCAAGGATATTCATCAAATTATCAATGGTCATGACTATACCGAATCACCCCTGGTCATAATCATACCAAAAACTATCCATCACTGCATTACAGGCCATTGAGGACTTTTATCACATCATTTATAACAAGCCATGATTATACCGAATGATCCCTGGTCATAATCATACTAAGTTCATCTATGCACGTAAGCCAAAGATAACATAATATAACATGAGGATGATGACAATGACATAATAATTCAATAAAACAAGTTCAAGAATTAATTTATCTAGGAATTATTAACGTCTAAATTGTCAACAAGATACTGTTTTGTAGAGTAAAATTCAAGAATGATCAGAAGAATATTTCCATGAAAAGATATCGGATGAAGCGCAAAATATCAAGGATATTCCACTAATTTCATGGAGTATAGAAGTCAAAGTTTTAACCAACCGGGTATAATAAAGAATGGAATAACAAAAGAAATCACCATGCATGCGGTGCTTAGCATGAGCAAGTTATTCCAACGTAATAATAATAATAACGGAACCAAAGTCAAGTGAAATTCACACCGATGTGATGATCCAACCAGAATAATAAATGCTTTGAATAATAAACAATGGAACCAGTCCCATTGTAAAACACACGAACGGTGATATTCCAATGTAATAATAAATGTGGAATAATAAACAATGGAACCAAGTCCTGTGTAAAACACACGAGCATGTGATATTCCAAATGTAATAATAAAGAATGGAATAACGAAGAAGATCACCAAGTATAGGGGATTCACAGATATATAGGTTATTCCAAGAATAAATAAGAATGGAATAATATAAGGATTTCACCAAGTATAGGGTATCACAGCGATACGAAGTTATGTATAGGGTATGCCACTTTTACAAAGTTATTCCAATGAATAATAATGAATGGAATAATGAAGTTCTCTTCATGAATAAGAAAGAATAACACCCCTTACGGGTATAACAAATAATATTCCCTACCTTAGAAGAACTGAATATTGGTAAAGTGAAGTAGCATAATACTCTTCTTCTTTCTCTCTATAGATTTTCTCTCTATAGCTTCTCTCTATAATTTCTCTCTCTAGAGTTTTAGTGAATTCTAAGAAAATAATGAAGGAATGAGCTTCTATTTATAGAAAAATAGAATGCATAGTAATTAATCCATGAACATTCCAGATTGATTTACTTTAATCTGACGATCCATATTTAAAGCAAAATCTTTTAAATAAAATATAATATATTCTATTTATATAAAAATATTTTACTATGCAAACACTATGCAACACTATGCAAAACACTATGCAACACTACCTGCATAATAAAATATAATATATTCTATTTATAGAATAACTTTAATAAAGTATTCTGCTTTATAAAAAAAGATGTTTCTATTTTATTACGTTAATAATACAAATAAAACAAAAGCGTCATTATCGCTATAATAATTCATATTATTAATCGACAATAATGGAATCAAACCGAGTGACTTCTCACATAAGCATCAATAATCAATACCGCAGTAATGCTACTATGCAACCACACGTACATCGTATTTTTATTACCGAGTAGTTCAACATTATCAATGGTAAAACTTCCGCCGTTATTTCAATAAAATATTTTGTCGTTTTCTCAATCCGACAATAATTACGCTAGGGGTCCACCAATGATTGAGACGTTATACGAATATTCCCTCGCTAAACCTAATATTCCCCACCAATCGAATATAATATAACCACTTGCATACTTTGCAAAATTTATAAATACTACCCACAACTATAATATTATCTCAAATTCACACCATATTATTAAAAATTATTTCGACAAAATTTAAATCTTTATTGATAAAATCTGGGGTCTCACAATCTCCCTCCTTATGGAATTTAAGCCCTCGAAATTAGGATGCGTGACTGGTATGATAAAGAGGTGAGGATACCTTGAATACCTTTATCGTTGAAAACATTAAGTTCATCTTTGCAATCCGGCCAAAGATATTCATTAACAATTCATCTTTGCACTACAGCCAAAGATATTTATTAACAATTCATCTTTGCACTACAGGCCAAAGATATATAACTGTAAAACCAATAATACTGAGACTCAGCTTAATAGTATCACAACCATGAATTATCCATGCACTACTGGCTAAGGATATTCGTGTTTTCAATTACGGTCATGATTATACAGAATAATCCGTGGTCATAATCATACCAAGTCTATCAATGCACTACGGCCAAAGATGACTTTTACCACATCCATGAATTAATATTTCATTGCTGAGACTCAGCTCAATAATTAATCCATATCATCGAATCATCCCTGCACTACATGCCAAGGATATTCATTAGTATCACGACCACGAATTATCCATGCACTACGGCCAAAGATAATCGTGTATTCATTAGTATCACGACCACAAATTATCCATGCACTACGGCCAAAGATAATCGTGTATTCATTAGTATCACGACCACAATTATCCATGCACTAAGGCCAAAGATAATCGTGTATTCATTAGTATCACGACCACAAATTATCCATGCACTACGGCCAAAGATAATCGTGTATTCATTAGTATCACGACCACGAATTATCCATGCACTACGTGCCAAAGATAATCGTGTATTCATTAGTATCACGACCACAAATTATCCATGCACTACGGCCAAAGATAATCGTGTATTCATTAGTATCATGACCACAAATTATCCATGCACTACGGCCAAAGATAATCGTGTATTCATTAGTATCATGACCACGAATTATCCATGATTTTCATTAGTCCAATGCTTTTATTATGACTTTCATCATAAACCACGTAAACTGTTCATTTTAGTTGAAGAAATATTTGAGGGTTTAAGAAATGGGTTTTGTCTTTGGTCAATACAAAATTCGATTTCACGCTTTAGGGTAGGCTAGGAAGTCTTCAAGAATACGCCAAGAAATTTATTAATGATAGAAATATCATTCAAAATCTGTTACTCTCGTCCCAAGACTTGGATAAGACGTCACATTAATACCAATCGTGACTTCTATCCCTTAACCCAGATAACACCTCACAATGATACCTATCAACTTGCCATCTTCAAATCACGACGTCACCTACGAAAAGTCCGGCGGTTGCATTCCACACAAGGAAGTCAACAACGAAAGGATCGGCCTCTTTACTTATGGCTTGATATAACGGTGATTAACTTTAGGATTTGGTTACTTTGAATTCAGATAACAGTTGGTTAGGAATATGAAAGCTAACAACCTTATAAAAAGAATAATGAGTAGTTAATCAATCGTTTTCAAAAATTACCTCAAAGGCAAGTATTTTCAAAGAGATAAGATCGACAGTAACGTGAAAGTGTTTATTTGAAACAACAAGATTAATAAACAATTGGAGGTAACAAAGGTTTCTCCCAACGAAGTTTCAATAGATAAATCAAAGTCTAATTTCTCCTGAGTCAAATTTAAACGTTGAACGCAAAGCAAGAGAGATAAAGAATGGGTAGAACCAGGATCTAATAAGGTATAGACTTCGAGAATTTATAATTAACTAACCCGGTACTAACTTCGTTAAGGGTTACCCACTTTTCGAGAAGTCACGAAAATGCTCTTCCTGAAACCACCGACTTTGTTTTGTCCGTATCCGCCTTTGGTGCCACTATCCCAGCTGGACTTGACTTCACTATAAGACAAAATCGAGCTAAATGACCTTCTCTTCATGAAATTTCAACTTCTATTATCTTTGCCATGATTACCACCGAAGTGGTTACCATTCTTAGCATGATAATTTCCCCCACGATGGTTATCATTGTTCTGATAGCCGTTGCCACCAGTATGATTATTATCGTGTTGTTGGTCGTTACCTTTTGTTTGAGCTGAATCAACACTCTCATGTGCTTCATTGCTTATCTCAACATTTTCAGATGCCATTCTCAAACACTGTCACAAAACAAGGGTTAATTGACATGTAACAAATTATCCCTATATTTTGACCGACCAATAAAATAGCACATAAACTTAGGTAGGTCATTCTAGCGAAGGTATTCCCCTCTCCCTCCTAGTACTATTCTCACCTCTTAGCCAGGATCATATCCTAAGCTCGATACCAACCGTGACGCCCCAAAATTAGGTATACATCACCCATCTTGGGTCGCCACTTACATGGTACATAAATTCAAATACAACTTACTAATATAACTCGTGGTACAATACGACATAAATTGTGAGTTTGAATACAAATATTGTCTACTAGATATTATACAAACTCAAAAGGAGTCCTCATTACAACTATTATCACACTATTTCACGAAATAGTGAGGACTACTATTGCTATCCTCTCGGACCATTACTCCGTTCCCGACTCTTCGTCCCAATTATGTTCTCATTTCACAAGAGAACAAGTGAAAGAAAGGGTGAGCTCAACTAGCCCAAGAAGAAATATTATGACTAAGATAATGCGTAATAAATTATCATTAGCCTTCAACAATGTTAAACCGATAAAATACAATAGACAACCAGGTTTAATCAAGCAGCGGAATATGCAATCCATTAAAAGAGTCAAGTAGAAAATAAAGTCTATCTGCCTTTTTAGGTTTTAAAAGGTTTCATCAATTTTTTATCATTGAGACTCGACAATAAATAAACCACCACATCTAATCATCCCCGCACCACCACGGTCAAGGATTTTCATCAAATTATCAATGGTCATGACTATACCGAATCACCCCGGTCATAATCATACCAAAAACTATCCATCATTTGCATTACAGAAGCCACCGAGGACTTTTATCACATCATTTATAACAAGCCATGATTATACCGAATGATCCTCGGTCATAATCATACTAAGTTCATCTATGCACGTAAGCCAAAGATAACATAATATAACATGAGGATGATGACAATGACATAATAATTCAATAAAACAAGTTCAAGAATTAATTTATCTAGGAATTATTAACGTCCAAATTGTCAACAAGATATCGCTTTTTAGAGTAAAATTCAAGAATGATCGAAGAATATTTCCATGAAAAGATCTTTGGATGAAGCGCAAATATCAAGGATATTCCACTAATTTCATGGAGTATAGAAGTCAAAGTTTTAACCAACCGGGTATAATAAAGAATGGAATAACAAAAGAAATCACCATGCATGCGGTGATTTCATGTACAAAAGTTATTCCAATGTAATAATAATAACGGAACGGTCGTGAAATTCACACACAAGCAGGATGATCCAAAAGAATAATAAATGTTGAATAATAAACAATGGAACCAGTCCTGTGTAAAACACACGCATGTGATATTCCAAATGTAATAATAAATGTGGAATAATAAACAATGGAACCAGTGTCCTGTAAAACACACGCATGGATATTCCAAATGTAATAATAAAGAATGGAATAATGAAGAAGATCACCAAGTATAGGGGATTCACAGATATAAGTTATTCCAATGTAATAAATAAGAATGGAATAATATAAGATTTCACCAAGTATAGGGTATGCAGATACATATCAGTTATTATGTATAGGGTATGCCACTTTTACAAAGTTATTCCAATGTAATAATAATGAATGGAATAACAGAAGTTCTCTTCATGAATAAGAAAGAATAACACCCCTTACGGGTATAACAAATAATATTCCCTACCTTAGAAGAACTGAATATTGGCAAAGTGAAGTAGCATAATACTCTTCTTCTTTCTCTCTATAGATTTTCTCTCTATAGCTTCTCTCTATAATTTCTCTCTCTAGAGTTTCAGTGAATTCTAAGAAAATAATGAAGGAATGAGCTTCTATTTATAGGAAAATAGAATGCATAGTAATTAATCCATGAACGGTCCAGATTGATTTACTTTAATCTGACGATCCATATTTAAAGCAAAATCTTTTAAATAAAATATAATATATTCTATTTATATAAAAACATTTTACTATACAAACACTATGCAACACTATGCAAAACACTATGCAACACTATATAAATAATAAAATATAATATATTCTATTTATAGAATAACTTTAATAAAGTATTCATTTTATATAAAAAGATGTTTCGCTTATTACGTTAATAATACGAATAAAACAAAATGTCATTATCGCTATAATAATTCATATTATTAATCGGCAATAATGGAATCAAACCGAGTGACTTCTCACATAAGCATCAATAATCAATACCGTATGCTACTATGCAACCACACGTATTCATCGTACTTTTACTACCTAGTAGTTCAACAAAGATCAACGGTAAAAACTTCCGCCATTATTTCAATAAAATATTTTGTCGTTTTCTCAATCCGATAATAATTACATTGTGGGGTCCACCAATGATTGAGTAGTTATGCGAATATTCCTGCTTAAAACCGAATATTCCCCACCAATCGAATATAATATAACCACTTGCATACTTTGCAAAATTTATAAATACTACCCACAACTATAATATTATCTCAAATTCACACCATAATATTAAAAATTATTTCGACAAAATTTAAATCTTTATTGATAAAATCTGGGGTCTCACAAATAACATCATATCTGAATATGATTATAGATGTGGAGGAGGATATGGAGGTAACATCGATTAATACGGTGGTACCTACTCAGGAGTCAACACCTCCAGATGCAATGAGATCATTGTACCTGGCTGTGCTTGATAGGAATGTGCATCTACGCACTGTGGTGTAGACACAGAATGAGGAGATTACCGCCCTATATGAGGCAAAGGAGTTTGCAAAGGCAGATTTGAGTCGGAGCACGATGAGAAAGTTCTGATGACGGATAAGGCTAGGGATTATAAGGAAGAGGTGGTCGTAGAGCTTCGAAAGAAACTGGTTGAAAAGGACTAGAAAATAGCATGGATGTCCTACATCCATGATTGTGCTCACGAGGATTTCAAGCTGAAAATTGCTTGTTATTCTATTGAGTCAGGACAGACTCGACATACGATTAGTTGAGATATTGTTTTGATTTTAGAAAATTAGAAACATGAGACTGCCGTAAGACAGTGTTAGTAGATCATTAGATCTTTTTGTATATGTGTAGTGACGTAATACCCTCTTTTGTATAACTAAAGGGTAGTCTTTTTGTAAATCCCAATTTTTGTAGAAGTCAATTGAGGGATAGTAATGTAATAGCTTTTTGGCTATGGAAGCAAAGTGTAAATAGTTTTGACTATGAAAGCATATTAATATAATGAAGTTTTTATTTAATGTGTTTGTTGTGGTATGATTTGTTATTTGGGAATGATAACTAAGTAAGTAAATAGATAATAATGAAACTTTATTTATTTAATTAGAATAATGCCTCCAAGAAGGAGACAATGTAACCAAGAGGCTGAGTCACAAAATGAAAATTAGGGGGGTCCTAATAACCCTATGCAAGAGTTCGTTAATTTATTAACGGCAACATTTAATCAAGTTGGGGGTGGAATTCCCGTAGCACCTAGGGTAGCTAGAACAACTACCTTTAAAGAATTCAAAAGTGTGGGTCCTCCAGAGTTCGAATGACGGACCCATTAGAGGCCCATACATGGGTAAAAGAGATAGAGAAGGCATTTGTTATTAAGAACGTGGGTGAGGCGCGAAAGACTTCTTTTGCGACTAACATGATGAAAGGGGAGGCCAACTACTGGTGGGAGGCTCACCGGGGTGGGGCTAGAATGGAGGCAGTTACATGGGAATAGTTCAAGAAGTTATTCTTCAAGAACTACTTCCCTACTAGCATGCAAGGTCAAATGGAGATTAAGTTCTTGGAACTTTAACAAGGGAACATGACAGTGCCGCAATACGCAGCCAAATTCAATGAATTGGCGAGATTTGCTCCTCATCAAGTGGACACAGAAGAAAGGAAGGCTCGTAGGTTTGAGCAGGGCTTGTAACCCTGGCTCTACAAGTAGGATTTCGGTGTTTTAGAGTGCTTCCTACGGGACCATTCTAGAAAAGGCAATTATAGCCGAAGGTGGTGGTGAGGCATTGTCTCAGTACCACAAGGAAAGGAAGAATAAGAATAAGAGTGAGGGAGGATATAAGGCAGAGGTTGCCAGCGGTAGTGGCACTATACCAAAGAGGAAAAGCTTTAACCCTCAGAATACTGGGGTGAAATAAGGTGATCCTATACGTAGGATGGAGGCATGCAAAACATGTGGAAAAACTTATTTGGGAGTCTATTTAAATGGAAAATCAGTTTGTTACAACTGTGGGCTGGAGGAAAATTTATCACCCAACTGTCCTAACCCTAAGAAAAATCATGGGTGTTTTGTTTGTGGATCATTGGACCACATGGCAAGAAATTGCCATAAGAAAGGGTTAGAGGGAAATAAGGGTTCTGGTAGTGGTAAGTTAGCCATTACTAGACCAACACCATCGGTGGGTAGACCCTCAGCCCGTACGTTTAATATGACTATCCAAGATGCGGTTGCATCATCGAATGTAGTAGCAGGTATCATTCCAGTCAATGAAATAAATGCTTATGTGTTATTTGACTCGGGTGCTACTTCTTCTTTTATAGCATGTGAATTTGCTAAGCGATTAGGCTTAATCCCTGAAAAGTTAGCAATACCTTTAGACGTTAAGGTAGCAAATGAATAAATAATCCCGATTGAACATATTCATAAAGATTGTTGCGTAAGTATTAGGGGTAATACATTATCGGTAGATTTGGTACCAATAAGGTTAAAAGAATTCAATGTAATTCTTGGTATGGATTGGTTGGTTAACCATAAAGCTATAATAGATTGTCATAGTAAAAGTGTGAACCTTCGGTTTTCTAAGAAAACTAAGGTAGTGTTCTTCGGTAGTAAATCATCGAGACGTTCTTGTTTTCTAATGATGACACAAGCTAGGAAGATGTTGAGAAAGGGGTGTGTAGGTTATTTGTGCCATGTTGTGGATACCCAAAGATAGGCAACATCCTTGGACCAGATACCTATAGTTTAAGAGTTTGCGGATGTATTTCTGGAGGAATTACCAGGTATTCCACCGGATAGGGAAGTTAAATTTATGATTGATCTGTTACCGGGTACGGCACCAATTTCAAGGGCACCATATCGGATGGCGCCATTTGAGATGAAGGAGTTAATGGTTCAATTACAATAACTATTAGATAGGAAGTACATTCAACCGAGTGTGTCTCCTTAGGGAGCACCGATATTGTTTGTAAAGAAAAAGGATGGGTCGTTATGACTTTGTATCGACTATCGAGAGTTGAACAAGTTAACGATTAATAATAATTACCCGTTGCCCAGGATCGATGATCTATTTGATCAGTTGAAAGGGGAAAAGTATTTTTCTAAAATAGATTTGTGTACGGGGTATCATCAATTAAAAGTGAGGAAGGAGGATGTACCTAAAACAGCGTTCAGAACTCGTTATGGTCATTATGAGTTTCTAGTGATGTCGTTTGGGTTGACAAATGCACCAGCCACATTCATGGATATAACGAACAGAGTGTTCAAACAGTATTTGGACAAGTTTGTCATAGTGTTCATTGATGATATTCTAGTCTATTCCAAGACATCAGAAGATCATGCTGAACATTTAAGGATAGTGTTGGAAACACTGCGTAAAGAAAGGTTGTATGCGAAATTCACAAAGTGTGAATTTTGGCTTGAACGAGTGCAGTTTCTAGGACATGTTATTGATAAAGATGACATTTTCGTGGATCCAGCAAAAGTAGAAGCAGTTAATAAGTGGGAGCAATCGAAAACGCTACTGAGGTTCAGAGTTTTCTGGGGTTAGCGGGATACTATAGAAGGTCTATATAGGACTTTTCTAAAATACCTACTCCGCTGACAAATTTGATGAGGAAGTCGGTGAAGTATGTGTGGATTGAAATATGTGAGAATAGTTTTCAGAAACTAAAGAAGAGGTTAAGTGAGGCACCTGTGTTATCTTTACCAGATGATACAAGGAATTTTGTAGTGTATAGCGATGCTTCGCATAGAGGACTGGGTTGCGTGCTCATGCAGCATGGCAAGGTCATTGCGTATGCGTCACGTCAATTAAAGGATTATGAGAAGGCCTATCCTACTTATGATCTGGAATTGGCAGCTATGGTTTTTGCCTTAAAAATATGGAGGCATTATCTATACGGTGAGAAGTGTGAGATATACACAGACCATAAAAGTCTAAAATATATCTTCACGTAGAAGGAGTTGAATATGAGGCAAAGAAGGTGGTTGGAACTAATAAAAGATTACGATTATGATATCTTATATCATTCGGGGAAAGCAATGTAGTAGCTGATGCGCTAAGTAGGAAGGGTAGAGAGAAACTGTCAATGTTAACGACTCAGAATGAGTTAGTAACAGCGATGGCGAGAATGGAATTAGAAGTTAAATTATCGGATGAAGCAAAGGAGATGTTATTTTCCATGGAGACTCAACCGACCATAGTGGAAAGTATTAAGGAAGTGCAATTGAGCAACGAGGAATGTGGACATATGAAGAAGAGGATAGAAGATGAAGGAAAGACTAAGTATAACCTCGATAAGGAGGGATTACTTCATTTTGAAGGAAGAATTTGGGTTCCAAATAATTCTAAATTAAAGGAGGAGATTATAAGTGAGGCCCATAGTTCGAGGTACTCGATACATCCAGGTAGTACGAAGATGTATCAAGACCTTTGTCGGAACTTTTGGTGGCCGAACATGAAATGGGAGATAGCAGAATATGTTAGTAGGTACTTAACTTGTCAAAAGGTTAAGGCTGAACACCAACGACCAAGCGGGTTGTTGTAATCATTAGAAATTCCGGAGTAGAAATGGGAGCACATCACAATGGACTTTGTGGTAGGACTTCCAACGACAAGGAAAGGATACGACGCTATTTGGGTAATAGTGGATCGATTGACGAAATCGGCTCACTTTCTACCGATAGGAGTTAGGTATAACCTGGACCAATTAGCTAAACTTTATGTCAAGGAAATTATTTCAAGACATGGAGTACCTATTTCGATTATGTCAGATCGTGATCCACGATTCACATCGAACTTTTGGAAAAGTTTGCAAGAGCAAATGGGAACGCAGTTGAGATTGAGTACAACGTATCATCCTCAGATGGATGGACAAAGTGAACGGACAATTCAAATGCTTGAAGATATGTTAAGATCTTGAGTTATGGATTCCAAAGGGAGTTGGGACGACCATCTACCGTTGGTGGAATTTGCGTACAACAATATTTTTCACGCTAGTATAGGCGTGCTGCCTTATAAAGCGTTGTATGAAGGAAGTGAAGGACTCCACTGTGTTGGGACGAAGTGGGTGAACGTCGGATGTTCGGACCTGAAATGGTACAACAGACGGCAGACATGGTAAAGCAAATATGTACTCGATTGGTGGCGGCTCAAGATAGGTAGAAGAAGTATGCCGATCCTCACAGAGAAAAGAAAGAATTTGATGTAGGGTCTTATGTCTTTCTGAAAGTATCGCCTTGGAAAAGGAAGATACATTTTGGGAAGTAAGGGAAGTTAAGTCCAAGGTTTATAGGACCTTTTGAGATTTTAAGAAGGGTAGGAGAGGTAGCTTACGAAGTAGCTTTACCTCCAGAGATGGAACGTATACACAATGTGTTTCACGTGTCTGTGTTGCGTCCCTATAAGCTGGACTATAAACATGTAATTGAGTATGAATCTATTCAGATAGAAAAAGATTTATCGTATAAAAACTTCCGATTCAAATTGTTGATAGGAAGGAACAGGTTTTGAGAAATAAGATAATACCTTCGGTGAAGGTTATTTGGATAAACTACAATGCCAAAGAAGCAACGTGGGAACTCAAAAGTAAAATGAAGGAAAATTTTCCTCATTTGTTTATGTAATTATAAGCGAGATTCTGGGAACAAAATCCTTATAAGGGGGGAGAATGTAACGCCCGAGAAAATTGGATTTATATGAGAATTAAATTTTTATTTGATTATGTGAATTAAATGAATTTAATTGATTATTTATGTGAGTAAACTATGTGAAGGTCGTTCTATGACCTAGAATGTGTGGATGTGGTTACTATTCTGGCTATGTGCTAGAATTAATTATTTTGAATTTCCAAGACGAAAATATAAGTTTTCTGAGAAATTCCCGTAAAAACACTATTCATCCATTTTTGTTCGGGGATTAAGTTTGAAATTCTGAGAAACGCATAATGATAGAATATGAAGACGTGGTTAAATATTTAATAATATTTCATTTATGGCAAACGAAGTTTTCGCCTGCGGACTTAAAATCTAAGGGTTGAGAAGAATGATTTTCGAGAAGGAAATGAGATACATATAATAAATTACGATTATTATGCGTACGTTATACGAGTGTGATACTATTTAGTATACGAGTGTAATATGAGAATTTAATATGAAGTGCAATACGATTATCGTACAAGTATTATACAAAGAGAATATGTGAATTATAGGTGTAGAATACGATTGGTGTTATTGGATTTATAGTTTAAGAACTTAATATGATCCAATTGGATTTGGATTATACCAAGCCCAAGTAATTGAGTAATCAAGCCCAATGAATTATGTATTTAAGCCCAAGTCAAGGCCCAACTGTGACTCCCCCAAAATAAGTATACATCACCCATCTTGAGTCGCCAAATACATGGTACAAAATTCAAATACAACTTAATAATATAACTGTCGTGTGAAATATGACAAAACATAAACTGAGAGTTTTAATATGAATATTTTCTTCTAGACAGTATTCAACTCAAATGGAGTCCTCAATACATTTATTATCACACTATTTCATAGAATAGTGAGGACTACTAATGCTATCATCTGGACCGTCACTTCGTTCCCCGACTAGTCTCGGCTACGTTCTCATTTCCTGAAGAGAACAATGAAAGCAAAAGGGTGAGCTCAACTATCCCAATAAGAAATATTATGACTAAGATAATGCAGAATAATTTATCGTTAGTCTTTAACAGTGTTAAACTAATCAAATATAACAAACATCAAGTTTAACTGCAGCGGAACAAGCAATCCATTATAAGAATCAAGTAGAGAATAAAATCTACTATCTTCTAAGACTTAAAAGGTTTTTCATCAACTTTATCACTGAGACTCAGCTTAATAAATATTCCACATCATCCCTGCACTACGGCCAATGATATTCATTAGTATCACGACCACAAATTATCCATGCACTACGGGCCAAGGATATTCGTATTTTCATCAATGGTCATGATCATGCCAACAACTTTCCATCAATGCACTACGGGCCAATGAGGACTTTTACCACATCATTTGTAACATTACGATCATGATTATACCGAATAATCCCTGGTCATAATCATACCAAATCCATCTACGCACTATAGGCCATAGATGACTTTCAATATAATATAAACATGAGGATGATGACAATGATATAAGAATTCAATAAAACAAGTTCAAGGATAAATTTTTAAAGATTTATAATTTAATTTTTCCAGAAATCAATAACGTCCAAATTGTCAACATGATACTGCTTTGTGGAGTAAAATTCAAGAATAATATTGTACCAAAAATGATTTGGACCAAAAATGAATCTATTTTTATCATGAATAGTACCCCGGATGAATAGTACTCGAGTGAATAGTACCCCGTGAATAGTAATTCGAGAATAGTAACTCGTAAATAGTACTTCGGCATGAAAAAGTTAAAACTTATCAAGAATGCTCAGAATAATATTTCCATGTAAAGATACTGGATGAAACGCAAATATAAAGGATATTCTACTAATTTCGTGGAGTATAGAAGCCAAAACTTTAGCCAAATGAGTATAGAATTCAAAATCTAAAACGAAATAATATTACTTACATACTACAGAGTATGGAAGAAAATATTATTTCAAGCGAATATTGAACAAAAATAACATCACTTACCTTGAAAATAAGAGTATTCCAACTGGTATAGCGGGGATAATCTTGAAGAAAAGTTTCACTATTTTCTACACTCAAAGCTTTTTAAAACTCGAAAGAAACACGCTCAATATTATAGAAGAATAATTCTCTGATTCTGGTGTGATTTTCAATTCTAACTATATAAGCATCCTATTTATAGGAGAATGGAAGGATACTATTTAGAAACGAATCGCATAAAGAGAAATAATCACTGACGAATTCTTTCAATTTAACTGCTTGATTTTCGATTTTTTTACTATAAAACCTATGCAATAAAATATTCTAATAAAATAAAACTTTTAAATAAAATATTATATTACATATATATATATATAATACATATAGTACTCCCGTGAATCCTTCATCCATTCCTCCACCCATTTCATTTTCCCTCTAATGGGCCCCACATGTGGCCCCACCTTTATATATAAAATAATTTTCTACCGAATATTTTGAAAAATGGGTAAATGGAGGTCCAAAATTTACATCAAATACTTCATAAAAATCTCCTCAATATTTTTTTAACAACATTTATCATCATTATTATAATTCGCAATATTTAACAACCAGATCATTCCCTGGAAGGAGGGGGCTTTCGAATAAGAATTTCTCCCTATTGGCGCGCAATTAGGTGACCAAATCTCTCCTTGATAGAACTTCTAGACATCGTCAATATTACAAATAATAATATTAATAACTTTGTCGTCTCAATTATTGATTTAATAATATAAAATATTATGCAGATGATATTATGACAATAATTGAATCAATAATATGAGAGATATGATGCAGCAATTACTGTAACAATAATTAAACAAAACTGAGTGACTTCTCACGTAAGCATCAATAATCAATACTGTGTGCTACTATGCAACCACGCCAGATACATTACTATACTTTTAACACCGAGTGTAAGACCTCAAATTTTTTAAATAAAAGGAATTTCCTTTATTTATTATTTTGAAATAGTAAGGGTTGATTTGATTAATGTGGATAGTTAAGGGTTAAATACGCAAATATTTCAAAATAAGCAAGTGGTTATAAAATATTCATTTTTGTCAGGGAATATTCGTTTGGTCGTGGAATATTCGTGACTATCGGGAATATTCGTGATGACGGCCAGTAGCGAATTTCGTAATGGGCCCATAACTTGAAGTTTATTGGATGAAGAAAACGACAAATATAAGTTGGTTAAAAATAACTATGGTAGTTGTTACACAATTAAGATCATTGGAATACCCTGGTTAAAATACGATGTCTACGCGTGGTTGCACAAGAAGACACCACGATATTGCATGATATTGTTGAATTATTGATCCTTACGTAAAGAAGCCACTACTCAATAATTTTCACGGATGAATTCTTGCTCAATATTTTATTGATTCAATAATTCTTTGCGTTGATATTTTATATTATTGTTTGCTCAATAATTGTCACCGCATTATTATCTCCATTATCGGATCAATAATTCATATTATTTGAATAATATTATTAGATAGCATTATTGGCAATGTCTAGAAAGTTCACATCGAGGAGAGGTTTGGTCACCTAATTGCGGCCAAAGAAGGAAAAATCCTTATCTAAAGCCCCTCTTTCTTCGGAACTACACGGTTGTCATAATTGTGATTCGTAATATTATTTGTGAATAATTAATTATTGATTCATATGATAAAGAAATATTTATTTTATGTGGATATAAATGATGGATTTATTTATGTGGTTATAAATGAAGAAATTATGTTGAGGTGTTTTATCAGTATTTTATCGGATTGGAGGTATTAAAAATTAAATCAGGGGTTTTGGGTATGTTATACATACATAAGTTGAGTATATGTCCACAAATTTTGAACCGTTAAAAATTCACTTAATGATTTGTTATGAATTTTAAGAGGTGTCTGATTCGAAATTAGGTTTATAATTGATTTTGGTGGAAAATTCTAGAATTGAGTGGGCCCCACTTGTGGTTGGTGAAGAAATGTCTTTGAATTTTATTTCAAATGTGGTGGGTGGCAATAGTAGCGAGTAAAGCCATCGGTAGCAAAATCAAGTCTGCCTTGTACGGGCTAACATTTTCCTATAAATAGAGGGCTAAGTTAGAATTGAAAATCACACCGTAAACAAAGTTTTCTCTTTCTCTCTCTATATTATTGAGCGTATTTTGTGAGTATTTAGATACTTTGAGAGTTCTTTGCTCAAAGACAAGTTTCATTCAAATCACTTGAGCCTTTCCTTCCAAGTCTTCGATTCTTTGAGGTAAGGGATATTATTTTTTTCGTAATGATATTATTTCTTCAATATCATTATCTTTGAAATATTAGTTGGAACTTTTTATCAAATTTGGAACTTTTCATGTCGGGGTTACTATTCATGAGTTACTATTTACGAAGTTACTATTCATGAGTTACTATTCACGAGTTACTATTCACGAGTACTATTTATGAAGCGTGAAGATGTTTTTGTGGAATTTCTATCTTTTGGTGTCTGAAAGTTACTATTCACGATATCTGGCACTATTCACCGAAAAATAAAATTTCTTCTTTTCATCAAAATATCTATTCGGATACTAGCTTTGATTGTATCCATGTTTTGATCATTCTTGAATTTTACACCACTATGATTATTTTTGAGGTATTGTTGGACATGGATAAAACAAAGTACGAATCCTTAATCCTTAATCCTTGTCATTTTGTTTCACTGGATTCGTTCTTTAAAAAATATTTTTCATCATCCTCAGTCTTAAATGATGATATTATTGAATATCTTTGGCCTGTAGTGCAAAGATGAATGATTTCTGAAGAATATCTTTGGCCTGTAGTGCAAAGATGAACAGGTGTTTAAATGAACATGACCGATTGATGAATATCTTTGGCCTTTAGTGCAAAGATGAACCTGTTGAGATGAACACGATCGATTGATGAATATCTTTGGCCCAGTGCAAAAGATGAATATTTGATTTGAGATGAATATTGATTGATGTTACAGGGGATAAAATATTGATGATGGACTATTAAATTCATAGATTATAGTAGATTTCATTCTCTACGTAATTCTTCTATGAATTATTAATTTCACCGCGAATATTGATCTCAAAACTTGTTGTCTATTGTATTCTATCGATTTTTCCTCGTTGGAGACTAACGATAATTTGTTGTATATTATCTTAGTCATAATATTCTTTTCTTGAGCTAGTTGAGCTCACCCTTTTCCTTGTTGTTCCATTTTTCTTCTCGTGAGGCGAGAATGTAGCGAGTACTAGTCTGGGTATGGAATGAAGGTTTTAGAAAGGATTATTTAGTAGTCCTCACCATTTTGTAAAATAATGTATCAATAAATGTGATGGGGATTTATTTGAGTATAGATATTGTCTGAAGATAATATTTGTATTTAAACTCACAGCTTTCTTGTTGTAATAATAAAGTTGTAGTTGTTTCTGCATGCCATGTATTTGGCGACTTCGTAATGGGTGTGGTGTATAACTATTTTGGGGGCGCCACGGTTGGTATCGAGCTTAGGGATATGATCTCTGGCGGAGATCGGGGAATAGAACTAGGAGGGGAGAGACGAGAAATCCTTCGCTAGTGTGTCCTACCTAAGCTTATTTGTTAGTTGGTCAGCATATAGGGATATTATGTGATATATTGATTTCCTTAATTAACCCTTGTTTTATGGCAAGATTTTGAGAATGTCGATCGAGAATATTAACAATGGAGTAAATGAGACCGTGGAGATGCCCGTGATTTTACCAACGAGGAGAGCGTGCAACAGTGGCGGGCAATGTTCCTCCCGTGAACAACACCACCGAAAGCGATGATGAACGAGGGATGTTTAGAAGCTTTTTGCAGCTTCATGCAAAATCGAATTTAGGAGACTCGTGTTCAAAATACAGAGGAGAAATGATAGCAATTCACGGGTTGTCACAACCAAACAATTCAAAGAGTTGGGACCACTGAATTTAAGGGAAAGCGGATCCGATCATGCCATGGCGGAGACATGGGTCAAACAAATTACCAAGATATTCGATGTCTTGGGATGCACGGAGAACAGAAGGTTCCATTCGCCACCTTTATGTTCCGTGGCGAAGCGGCATTATCACCGGTGGGAGTCTCGTGAAGCGTACCCATCCAAACCAAGACTCAACATGTCTTGGGAGACGTTTTAGAGACTATTTAATGACAAATACTTTCCGAAAGTGTTCGGTCATATGAAGGAAGTGGAGTTCATCGATTAGAGCAAAACAACATGACGGTGTCTCGATGACGAGGCAAAGTTTACAGAGTTATCCAGTTTGCACCTCATTTGGTGGAGAATGAGGAACGATGACGCAGATGTTTCTTAGAGGTTTGAAACCCTAAGATACGTCAAGATATCTCATTTCTCATAAACTTTCTCTTTATTCGAGATGTTGTAAAAGTGGCTCAATTATTAGAGCGAGATAACGAGTACGGGCCAACCGAGGACCATAAACCAGGATCGCACTGCGGAGATAGCGAATAATGTAATAATGATAACTGCGGAGAAAGAAAGAAATGACGGACGTAAATGGTAACCACTCTGGTGGTAATCATGGTCATGAAAATGAAGAAGCGAGTCAGAGAGATTTTTTAAAAGAGGAGATTTAACAACGACTATGTGAAGACGATAAAGGTCTTCAAGTGAAGAATCGGTTCTAAGGGAGGAGAACGACCACCGGTCATATGCTACAAATGCGAAAAGAGGGACATATCGGTCAAACCGCCCACAACAGTTCAAGGTATGCTATAGTTGTGGAAAGGAAGGACATATCGCTTTCGAGATTATGCGGTAGCGAAACCTAGTTCGGGAGGGGACGGTGACTCAAAAGATCGTCTCCCGTAAAAGTCAAAGTCAACGATTCCTGGAAGAGCGTTTGTTGTGATCGGTCATAATGCGAGGAACCCAAACGAGGTGATCACGGTAAGCTATTTATAAATTCTTGCGAAGTTTATACCTTACTTGATACTCGGGTGCTACCCATTCATTTATCTCTCCCGCTTGTGCTCAACGTTTAAACTTGACTCGAGAGAATTAGACTTTGACCTATCTGTGGAAACTCCGTTAGGAGAAACTTTCATCACATCCACTATTTATAAATTTTGTTTGATTCAAGTTGGCACCATCACCTTACCTCGTTGACCTTATCTCTTTAAAGATACTTGCTTTTGATGTGATTTTAGGGATTGATTGGTTAACTACTCATCATGCCAAAATTGATTGTTTTCGTAAGGTTGTTAGTTTTCATATTCCTAACCAACTGTTGTACGTAATTCAAAGCAACTAAACCATTAAAATCAATCAACGTATCTAATCATAAAGCTATTCGTTTATTGAAAACGGATGTCAAGCTTTCTTAGCCCATGTTATGGATTTGAATAAAGACACGTCAAATTTGAATAATATTCACATTTGTTATTGACTTTCCCGACGTATTTCTGAAGAACTTCCCTGGCTTCACCCCCGTAATGTGAAGTTGAATTCTTTATTGATCTTGAACCCGTACAAAGCCCATTTCTAAAACCCCATATCGAATGGCTCCTATTGAACTTCAGAGTTAAAGGTCCAACTACGAGAATTGTTGGACATCGGTTTCATTCGTCCCTAGTACATCTCCTTGGGGTGCTCTGTTTTATTTGTAAAAAGAAAGACGGGAGTATGCGACTTTGTATTGACTATCGGGAATTGAACCATGTCACCATCAAGAATAGGTATCCTCTACCTCGTATTGATGACTTGTTTGACCGAAATGCAAGGGCACAATTCTTTTCAAAAATTGATCTTCGCTTACGGATATCATCAGTTGAAGATTAGAATCGAGGATATTCAAAAGACCGCCTTGAAACTTCGGTATGGGCATTATGAATTCTTAGTCATGTCTTTCGGATTAACTAATGCTCCTGCGGCTTTCATGGATATGATGAACCGAGTATTCAAGGAATATTTGGATCGGTTCGTTGTTGTCTTTATTGATGACATCCTTATATATTCCAAAAGCCGTGAAGATCATGAGCACCATTTGAAGTCGGTACTCGAAAGGCTTCGTGAAAACAAATTATATGCCAAATTGAAGAAATGCGAGTTCGGCGAGGAAGTAGCATTCCTTGGGCACGTGGTGTCGAAACATGGAGTATCTGTTGATCCGGCGAAGATTGAAGCAATACAAAGTTAGAGCAACCAAGTCGGTGGTGATCAAGTACGTAGCTTTTTGGGCTTAACTGGTTATTATCGGAGATTCGTGGAAGGGTTTTCTCGAATCGCTACTCCATTAACTCAGCTAACTCGAAAGGATAAGAAATTCGTTTGGAGCGAAGAATGCGAGAAAAGTTTCCAAGAGCTTAAGAGGAGACTTATTTCGGCACATGTTCTAACAATACCATCCGGTTCGGATGGATTTGTTATCTCACGATGCTTCGAGCAAAGGGTTAGGATGTGTTCTTATGCAACGTGGGAAAGTCATAGCCTATGCTTCATGACAACTTAAAGAGTATGAGAGGAATTATCCTACTCATGATCTAGAGTTAGCGGCGATCGTTTTCGCTTAAAGATATGGAGGCACTATCTATATGGGGAGAAAGTGGAGATATATTCGGATCATAAAAGCCTTAAATATTTCTTCACTCAAAAAGAACTCAACATGCTAAATGAATGACGTTGGCTCGAGCTATTGAAAGACTACGACCACACTATTCAATACCATCCTGGTAAAGCGAACGTGGTAGCTGACGCGTTGAGTAGAAGATCATATGCGGGAACGAGTGCGATGATGTCAAGTATATGCATAGAGCCAACTTTAATAGAAAAAGTTAAGGTTGCTCAAGCCACCGACCCGGAGCTGATACGTATGAAGAAGAAAGTACAAGAAGGAGCTATTTCGGAAGCGAGAATTAATGAAGAAGGAATACTTCAAGTCCACTCTAGACTTTGTGTTCCTAACGACTCTGATTTGAAGTACAAGATTATGATGGAGGCACACAATACACCATTTGCAATCCATCCTGGAAGTACTAAAATGTATCGTGATCTTCGACATACATTTTGGTGGAATAATATGAAGAGAGAGATTGCAAAGTTTATCTCGATGTGTTTAACTTGCCAACGTGTAAAGGCGGAGCATCTAGTACCTAAGGGTCCCTTGCAACCACTTGAGATTCCTAATGGAAGTGGGAACACATTACCATGGATTTAAGTTATGGGTCTTCCTACGGTTTCTCAAGGCATCAATGCTATTTGGGTTATTGTTGATAGATTAACCAAGTCTCGCTCATTTCTTGCCGATACGGGAGACTTATTCACTTGAACGCCTTGCTAGTATGTACGTAAATGAGATTGTGAGGTTGCATGGCATGCCAGATCCATAGTTTCGGATCGTGACCCAAGATTCACTTCAAGATTTTGGGTTAGCTTTGCAAAAAGCTATGGGCACGGATTTGCGATTTAGTTCGGCATACCATCCCCAAACCACGGACAATCGGAGAGGACTATTCAAACTCTTGAAGATCTATTAAGACTCGTGTCCTAGACTTCAAGGGTAGTTGGGATAAGTATTTACCATTGGTGGAATTCTCCTACAACAACAGCTTATCGTGCAAGTATAGGTGTGGCTCCATTCAAGCATTATATGGACCGAAAATGTCGCTCTCCATATGTTGGGATGAGGTGGGTGAAGCAACATTGTTGGGACCCGAGTTTTAGTACGTATGACTCACCGAAAAGATCCAAATGATTCGACAACGTATACAAGCGGCACAAGATCGACAAAAGAGTTATGCGGATCTTCATCGAAAGGACGTGGAGTTTAATGTAGGGATCATGTATTGTTACGAAGTTGCTCCATGGAAGGGAGTTACAAGATTTGGGAAGAGAGGAAAGCTCAATCCACGATTTATTGGTCCATTTCAAATTCTTGACCGAGTAGGAAATGTAGCCTATAGACTTGCGTTACCTCCGAAAGTATGTCTCGTGTTCATAATGTGTTTTCATATATCTGTATTTCAGTAATATGTGAAAGACCCGAACCATGTTATTGAGTTAGAACCGGACGAGATAGCCAAAGACTTAACGTGTGAGGAGGTACCACAAGATCTTGGATAGGAAGGAGCATGTCCTACGCCAAGAAAGGTCATACCACAAGTTAAAGTTTTGTGGAGGAATCATGCTTATAGAGGAAATGACACGGGAATTGGAAACGGAAATGAAAGCGAGGTATCCTCACCTTTTCAAACACCAGTATCGTCACGTCCAATTTCGAGGACGAAATTTCATAAGGAGGGAGGTTAGAAGACCCCTTAAATTTTTTAAATAAAAGGAATTTCCTTTATTTATTATTTTGAAATAGTAAGGGTTGATTTGATTAATGTGGATAGTTAAGGGTTAAATACGCAAATATTTCAAAATAAGCAAGTGGTTATAAAATATTCATTTTGTCGGGAATATTCGTTTGGTCGTGGAATATTCGTATCTATCTGGGAATATTCGATTTACTGACGCTAAAACATGTGTGGCCCCATAACCAAAAAGCGATTGGATGAAGAAAAACGACAAATATAAGTTGGTTAAAAATAACTACAGAAGTTGTTACCGCTAAGATCATTGGAATACCCGGTGGTTAAAATACGATGTACGCCAGTGGTTGCACAAGAAGACACTGCAGTATTGCACAATTGTTGAATTATTGATCCTTACGTAAGAAGGCACTACTCAATAATTTTCACAAGAGTTACTTGTCAATATTTTATTGATTCAATAATTGTCGCTGCGTTGATATTTTATATTATTGTTGTTCAATAATTGTCACCGCATTATTATCTCCATTATCGATCAATAATTCATATTATTTGAATAATATTATTAGATAGCATTATTGGCAATGTCTAGAAAGTTCTCGTCAAGGAGAGGTTTGGTCACCTAATCACGGCGCCAAGAAGGAGAAATCCTTATCTGAAAGCCCCTCTTTCCTGAACTACCGGTTGTCATAATTATGATTCAGTAATATTATTTGTGAATAATTAATTATTGATTCATATGATAAAGAAATATTTATTTTATGTGGATATAAATGATGGATTTATTTATGTGGTTATAAATGAAGAAATTATGTTGAGGTGTTTTATCGAGATTTTATCGGATTGGAGGTATTAAAAATTAAATCGTGGTTTTGAGATATATTGCGGGGTTATAATTTTTAATCCCACCGTTGGATTGTGGTAATTTTTGGGTATGTTATACATACATAAGTTGAGTATATGTCCACAAATTTTGAACCGTTAAAAATTCACTTAATGATTTGTTATGAATTTTAAGAGGTGTCCTGATTCAGAAATTAGGTTTATAATTGATTTTGGTGGAAAATTCTAGAATTGAGTGGGCCCCACTTGTGGTTGGTGAAGAAATGTGCTGAATTTTATTTCAAATGTGGTGGTGGCAATAGTAGCGTAAAAGCCATCGGTAAGTCAAGTCTGCTTTACGGGCTAACATTTTTCCTATAAATAGAGGGCTAAGTTAGAATTGAAAATCACACCGTAAACAAAGTTTTCTCTCTCTCTCTCTATATTATTGAGTTTATTTTGTGAGTATTTAGATACTTTGAGAGTTGCTTTATCAAGACAAGTTTCATTCAAAGATCACTTCCACCTTTCCTTCCAAGTCTTCGATTCTTTGAGGTAAGGGATATTATTTTTTTTCGAATGATATTATTTCTTCAATATCATTATATTTCAAATATTGGTTGGAACTTTTTATCAAATTTGGAACTTTTTCATGTCTGGGTTACTTATTCATGAGTTACTATTCACGAGTTACTATTCATGAGTTACTATTCACGAGTTACTATTCACGAGTACTATTTATGAAGCGTGAAGATGTTTTTGTGGAATTTCTATCTTTTGGTGCTCTGAGTTACTATTCACGTGATACGGCACTATTCACGTATACTGACACTATTCACGATATCACGGCACTATTCAATAGAAAAATAAAATTTCTTCTTTTCGTCCAAAATATCTATTCGGATACTAGCTTTGATTGTATCCATGTTTTGATCATTCTTGAATTTTACACCACTATGATTATTTTTGAGGTATTGTTGGACATGGATAAAACAAAGTACGAATCCTTAATCCTTAATCCTTGTCATTTTGTTTCAATCGGATTCGTTTCTTTAAAAATATTTTCATCATCCTCGCCTTAAATGATGATATTATTGAATATCTTTGGCCTCAGAAAGGTGCAAAGATGAATGATTTCTGAAGAATATCTTTGGCCTCAGAGTGCAAAGATGAACAGTGTTTAAATGAACATGACCGATCGATGAATATCTTTGGCCTTTAGTGCAAAGATGAACAGTGTTGAGATGAACATGTGGAATTGATGAATATCTTTGGCACAGAAGTGCAAAGATGAATATTTGATTTGAGATGAATATTGATTGATGTTACAGGATAAAATATTGATGATGGACTATTAAATTCATAGATTATAGTAGATTTCATTCTCTACGTAATTCTTCTATGAATTATTATTTCAATATGAATATTGATCCGAAACTTGTTGTCTATTGTATTCTATCGATTTTTCCTCGTTGGAGACTAACGATAATTTGTTGTATATTATCTTAGTCATAATATTCTTTCTTGAGCTAGTTGAGCTCACCCTTTTCCTTGTTGTTCCATTTTTCTTCTCGGGAGGCTGAGAATGTAGCGAAGTACTAGTGGGGTATGGAATGAAGGTTTTAGAAAGGATTATTTAGTAGTCCTCACCATTTTTGTAAAATAATGTATCAATAAATGTGATGGGGATTTATTTGAGTATAGATATTGTCTAGAAGATAATATTTGTATTTAAACTCACATGCTTTTCTTTGTTGTAATAATAAAGTTGTAGTTGTTTACATGCCATGTATTTGGCACTCGTAATGGGGTGTGGTGTATACCTATTTTGGGGCGCCACAATCCAGTGTTTCAACAGCTTAACGGTAAAACTTTCGTTGTTATTTTTATAAAAGATATTTTTGTCGCTTTTCTCAATCCGATAATAATTCCATTGTAGGGTCCACTAATGATTGTCTTGCCATACATCTAATATTCCTATTAAAATGAATATTCCCTGACCAATCGAATATTATATAACCACTTGCATACTTTGCAAAATTTATAAATATTACCCACAACTATAACATTATATTAAATTCACTCCATAATATTCAAAAATGATTTTTATAGAAAATTCATCTTTATTCATAAAAGTTGGGGTCTTACAACCTCCCCTTCTTATAAAATTTTGCCCTCGAAATTAGGGTACATACCTGGTATGATGAATAGGTGAGGATACCTTGATTTCATTTCAGATTCCAACTCCCAGGTCATTTCCTCAACATCGTGATTTCTCCACAAAACTTTGACTAGAGGTATAACCTTGGAGTGTAAAATATGCTTCTTCTTATCCAAGGTTTTAACAGGAACCTCTTCATATATTAAATCTTATGATATTTCGTCCGGTTCTAACTCAATAATGTGGTTCGGGTCTTCCACATATTTATGTAACATGGATATATGAAAAACGTTATGAACACGAGACATACTTGGCAGTAGAGCGAGTCTATAAGCCACAGTTCATACTTGATCGAGGATTAAAAATGGGCCAATGAATCGAGGATTGAGCTTTCCTCTCTTTCCAAATCTTGTAATTCCTTTCCATGGAGCAACACGTAACAACACATGATCTCCAATATCGAATTCCACGTCCTTTCGATGAAGATTGACATAACTCTTTTGTCGATCTTGTGAAGTTTTTATACGTTGTCGGATTGTTTGAATCGTTTCTGTAGTCATTCGCACCAACTCCGGTCCCAACAATGTTGCTTCACCCACCTCATCCCAGTATACTGGAGAACGACACTTTCTTCCAAACAATGCCTCAAATGGAGCCATGCCAATACTTGCTTGATAACTATTGTTGTAGGAAAACTCCACCAATGGTAAGAACTTGTCCCAACTTCATTTGAAGTCAAGGACACAGAGTCTTAATAAATCTTCAAGAGTTTGAATAGTCCTTTTCGACTGCCCGTCCGTTTGAGGATGATATTCCAAAATAAATTGTAAATCCGTGCCCATAGCTTTTTTCAAACTAACCCAAAATCTTGAAGTGAATCTTGGGTCTCGATCAGAAACTATGGATACTGGCATACCATGCAATCTTATAATCTTGTTTATGTACATACGAGCAAGACGTTCAAGTGTATAAGTTTCCCGTATAGGTAAGAAATGAGACGACTTGGTGAATCTATCAACAATGACCCAAATTGCATCTATGCCTTGAGAAACCTTGGGAAGACTAGTAACGAAATCCATGGTAATGTGCTCCCACTTCCATTCTAGAATTTCAAGTGGTTGCAATGGACCTTTTGGTACTTGATGCTCTGCCTTGACTAGTTGACAAGTTAAACACCTGGAGATAAACTCTGTTATCTCTCTCTTCATATTGCTCCACCAAAATGTATGTTGAAGATCACTATACATTTTGGTACTCCCGGGATGGATTGCAAACGGTGTATTGTGCGCCTCCATCATGATTTTATACTTTAAATCAGGGTTGTTAGGAACACAAAGTCTGGAGTTGACTCGAAGTATTTCTTCTTCATCGATTCATGCTTCTGGTATAGCACCTTCTTGCACTTTCTTCCTCATACGCATCAGCTCCAGGTCTATAGCTTGAGCAGCTTTAACTTTATCAATTAAAGTCGATTCTACTCGTATATTCGCCATCATCACATGGGTCCTTGGAGTCTTTAACTCTATCTCCATCCTTTGTAAGTCATACAAAATGGGCCTTTGCGTTGACAATATTTCACTCGTACCCGCATATGATCTTCTACTCAATGCGTCAGCTACTACGTTTGCTTTTCTAGGATGATATTGGATGGTATGATCATAATCTTTCAACAGTTCAAGCCATCGTCGTTGCCGCATGTTGAGTTCTTTTTTAGTGAAGAAATATTTGAGGCTTTTATGATCCGTATAGATCTCCACCTTCTCTCCATACAGGTAATGCCTCCAAATTTTAAGTGCGAAGACAACTGCTGCCAACTCTAGATCATGAGTAGGATAATTCCTCTCATATTCTTTGAGTTGTCGAGAGGCATAGGCTATGACTTTCCCATGTTGCATGAGAACACATCCTAACCCTTTGCCCGAAGCATCACTATAGATGACAAATCCTCCGAGGCGGATGGTATTGTCGAGCAGTCTTGAAATGAGTCTCCTCTTGAGTTCTTGAAAACTCTTCACACATTCCTCGCTCCAACCAAAATTTGTATCTTTTCGAGTCAACTGAGTTAATGGTGTAGCAATTCGAGAAAACCCTTCTACGAATCTCCGATAATAACCAGCTAAGCCGAGAAAGCTACGTACTTCGGTCACTGATTTAGGTTGCTCCAAGCTTTGAATAGCTTTAATCTTTGTCGGGTCAATAGATATTCCATGACTTGATACTACGTGCCCAAGGAATGCTACTTCCTCAAGCCAGAACTCGTATTTCTTTAACTTGGCATAAAGCTTGTTTTCACAAAGCTTTTGGAAGTATCAGCCTCATGTGTTGCTCATGGTCTTCATGGCTTTTGGAATATATGAGGATGTCATCAATAAAGACAACCAAAAAGTGATCCAAATATTCCTTGAATACTCAGTTCATCATATCCATGAAGGCAGCGGGAGCATTAGTCAATCCAAAAGACATGACTAGGAATTCATAATGCACGTAACGAGTTCTGAAAGTTGTCTTTGGAATGTCATCGGTTTTAATCATCAATTGGTGATATCCGGAACGAAGATCAATCTTTGAAAAGAATTTGGCGCCTTATGAAATGGATCATCAATGTGAGGCAATGGATCATCAATGGTTCAAATCCAGATAATCAATGGATATCTATTTTGAATAGAATGAAGCATGGTTCAAATCCATGTCTAATCAATACAAAGTCTTCATACTTCCATCTTTCTTCTTCACGATATAGAATAGGAGCTCCCCAAGGAGAAGTACTTGAGGATGAATGAAATCGATGTCTAACAATTCCTCTGCGTGGGTCTTTTTAACTCTTGAAGTTTTCAATAGAATAGCTTTATCTATAGATGGGGCTTTGATTTTAATGGGTTTTGAATTTGCATAATAGGTTCAAGGTCGATACAAAATTCAATTTCATGCTCTCAAATGCAAGTATTTTCAATAAGCCGGGAAGTTCTTCAGGACTTATAAATAGTGGATGTAATGAATTTCTCCCAACGGAGTTTTAACATCTAATTTCTCCCGAAATTTATTAACAATAAAAATATCATTCAAAATATGGTATATATTTTTGTTTAAATCAAGTGACATATGAGCTAAAAAGCTTGACATCCGCTTTTTCAATAAGCGAATAGCTTTATGGCTTAAGATATCGGCGATTGATTGATTTTAATGGTTTGCTCGAATGCTCTCTCTCTTGGTTGGGTTGACTCATTATCGCTTCCCAATAATGAGAGCTATTTCATAACATCTAAATACAAGCAAAGTTTGTGAGAGATAAGGTATTGACATATCTCGGGTTTCAAACCTCTTAGAAACATCCGCATCATTCTTTCCTCATTATCAACCAAGTGAGACGTAAATCAGACAACTCAAACAAACTTAGCCGAATCTTTGTGGCGGTTGGGTCATTCATAACGATAATTCCCAAAATAGGTCCATTCCATCCAACCCATTCATCCATCATTCGCCAAATATATGGGGCGTAAATCGGGACAAAAACAACTACAACTTTATTACAAAAATTGTCCAACCCATTCACGCAAAATACAACAACACATATCTTTATGAGTTTGGATACAAATATATACCAATCAGAGTTTGGATACACGTCACAATGACACCTTACATAAAGGTATAGTCAAAACCTGTTTTAGAAATTAGAATCTTTGGGAAGTGCTCAAGGAAACCTTCGTATATGGGAGGCCATGCTTTTAGGTTATGGTAGATATCATATGGCCACGAATTATCCTTGGTTGACCCAATAGACCCCAAAGAAAAACGAGAAGATTACTATCATATTCTTCCCAATGGTGAGTCTTCTCTTGACATATCATTATCTCCACTTGTCTCTAATTGGGTATTATACTCCAAACAAACACCAAGATTATATAAGTAGTGCTTGTAAATATACTCAAGAAGTGGATGAGCACAACCATGTCTTATGACAACACGAGTTTGTATGTCATTAGACATCTTGTATGATAGTGACAAAACACCCTTCCAAAGTTGGGTTCGCCTCACCCTATTTAATTCACCAAAAATAACTATTAAATGATGTATAAAATACAACACACTAAAGCCCTCAATAAAATTATTTTCATACTCTTTAGGGAGAACCTCAACAACTATAGACCACCGTTCTATTCCCTTGTTATCCCCGCTCAACCCAGCTACACTTTTATTACCATAGTTGCAGCGAAACGAGCAATCCATTAAAAGAGTCAAATAGACTATAAAGTCTATTGTCTTCTCCACGTTAAAAGTCCACCAACAATATTTTATCCCTGTAACATCAATCAACAGTTCCTTTCCACAATCATATGAATAACTCATAATCATAATTGTGATTCTAAATTCCTCTTCTCATCCGGAATGAAGATAATTTCATCACCGTCTTTACCTAAAACATCAAATATCATGGTTATACCAAATCACGTTCTGTTCATAATCATACTAATAAATTCATCTTTACTACGGGCCAAAGATATTCATCAACAGTTCATCTTTACACTACAAAGCTAAAGATATTCAACAACAGTCATCTTTGCATTACGAGCCAAAGATATTCATCAATAATTCATCTTTTGCACTACAAAGCAAAAGATATTCAACAACAAGTCATCTTTGCACAACGAGCCAAAGATATTCATCAATAATTCATCTTTGCACTACAAAGCAAAGATATTCAACAACAGTCATCTTTGCACTACGAGCCAAAGATATTCATATATCATCAAATACATAAATCATTTCGAAGTTATATAACAATAATTATAACCATGTTGATCAATTCACCTTTGCACTTAAGCTAAAAATATTCAATTGTAAATTCAATGGTCATGATCATACCAGTCAACAATTCAACTTTTGCACTACTGGCCAAAGAGAACCTATGGTCACGATCATACCAATAATCTACCCATCTTTACACTCAAGTCAAAGAGAAATATTATCATTAGGGTTATAAGAATGTTATATAAAAATAATATAATCAAAACATGGTTTTAATTTCAAGAGTAAGATTCATAAATCAACGATAATTTGGTCAGAGAGAAAACCAATTTGTCGTGAATAGTACCCGTGTTAAATACATACATAAGACAGAGTATATCGTGCATAAGAACCTCGACACGAAAAGATAAAGTTTCATAATAAAATTCATATCCATATTTATAACACCTTAATCCAAATGTTATAAATCACTTAGAAATCTCATAATCTAATATTATTAATATTATAATAATATTTTAATCATTTCTTAAACTTATAAATAATTTAATCCAATTATTTACACTTTAATAATTAATGCATTTAATCATCTAAAAATGCCAAACTCATAAGATTTCATCATCATTAACCAAAACCCTCATAAAAATCTGCATATATCTCATATATGATTCTCAAGCCAATAAATCATATTTTCCAATTTTCTTACTTTACATAACATATTTAATTCATTTATTCATAACTAGAATATTTTCATGAAAAATACCAAATCAGTTCCAAAAATATTTCTTTTCTGGGATTTAGTATAACATAGTCCCATATTGAACATATATTTTTCTCGAAATTTTAAAAATTCATTTACTATTTTTCATATGGCCAAAACCACCGAATATTTAAACATTTATCATAAATTATAATTTTATCCAAAATTTCAGAAATTAATACGGTATACTGATATTATATAGATGTACTCCCAATAAAAATTTCATCAATTTTGGAGTTAATCATAAGGAGTTATAAGCGGTTACTTTTAAAATAGTCTTTTCTCATAAAATTCATAACTCTCAATCTATACATCCAAAAATCGCCATTTTGGACACAATATATAAAACTCATCAAATTATCATTTCAAATTTTTCCAGAATTTTTGAAGCTTCAGAAAAATTTGAAACTAAAAACATAATAACCCTTAAAATCCCTTACTATCCCTTACCTCAAAAGCGCAAGATTTACATTGGAATAACGAAACTAACTTGCACCGTATAGCAATACTCAAAGTATACTCAAATTACTCACAAGAATACGCTTGATAATATAGAGAGAGAAAACTTCAGTTTCTGGTGTGATTTTCAATTCTAACCTAAGCACCCTATTTATAGGAAATTGTTTAGAACACCAAAGCAGAAAATTGAATATAATAATAATATTATTATCAAATTTAATGCCCACCTCTAGACATTTGAAATCAGCTAATTTTGCACATGTTTAATGAGGCCACAAAATATAAAAAATGTTTTTATTAATAAAAATAAATAAAACTTCCAAAAATCAATTATTTCGGAGCTTCGGAACTTCAATAATTCATAATAAATAGCCCTTTCATCAGAAAATTCGAATCTCACGAATTTTATAGGAAATTCAATTCTCTACAACTTTGCAGAAGAAAGTTTTTCCAAATTCCAATTAGAAATTGGCCAAAATCCACAAACGAAGCGATTTTATAAAATATAATCAAGTTTCAAATCGATAAATGGGGTCCACCGACATGTTTAACATGTTTTAAACATTTATTGCAACAAAAAATACTCTTCTCTCCTCGTATACTCATATATTCCACATTCAACTGTTAAAATATCACCATTATTATATTATTAAAATAATATATTTAAATGAATTATTTTATCGAGAAAAAGATAAAATATTAATTTTCAACAATTGTCACTTTAAAAATTTTCTCCATCTATATCCACATAAAATAAATATTTTTCTCATCATAAAATCAATAATTAATTATTCACAAATAATATTACATAATCACAATATTAACAACGAGACGGTTCCTGGAAAGAGGGGGCTTTCAATAAGAATTTCTCCTCATCTTGGCCTTGCATTTAGGTGACCAAACCTCTCCTTAAGACAGAACTTTCTAGGCATTGCCAATAATGTTATCCAATAATATTATTCAGATAATATGAATTATTGTTAGATAATGGAAAATCTTCGTGCTTGCGTGACAATTATTGAAACAACAATAATATAAAATATCAACGTAGCAATTATTGAATCAATAAAATAAAATATTGAACAGTAATTACTGTAACAATTATTGAGTAATGCCTTCTTACGAAAAAAAAAATTATCATGCTTCATGAATAGTACTCGTGAATAGTAACTCGTGAATAGTAACTCATGAATAGTAACTCATGAATAGTAACTCATGAATAGTAACTCGTGAATAGTAACTCGTGAATAGTAACTCATGAATAGTAACTCATGAATAGTAATTAAAAAAAAATTGAATACTTTTATTTCATAAAATTCGGAATCTTACAGTCATATTGTTTTATTCCAGCTTGATGAACTCTACCTCCTTCATGTGACGAATACTTTCGGGAAAGTACTTGTCATTGAACAGTTCTTGGAACTTCTCCGAAGTCATCTTTAGTGCGGCAGGTTGAGTACGCTTTACAGATTCCTACCAATAATCTGCCTCTGGTCGTAGCATGAAGGTGGCAAAAGGAACCTTTTGCTCCTGGAGCATCCCAAGACATCAAATATCTTGTTGATCTGCTTTATCCACGTCTCCGCCTTAAGTGGTTTTGGGTCTTCAAAAAACTCCAGTGGTCCCAGCTCCTTGAATTGTTTAGCGGTGACCGTCCAAGAGTTGCCAATGTTTCCACCTGTATTTTGGAAAGGACCCGCTCTCGCCTAATGTTGCATGAATTGCATAAAGCCTCTAAACATCCCATCGTTCATCATTTGATCGTTGTTATTTCCTTGAGAATTATTGTCTTCCTGTTGCACATTATCCTGGGTATTGATCTTTGGTGACTTAACGGTCTCCTGTGCTCCATTGTTATTCTCAACATTCTCGGATGTCATTTTCAAATACTGCAACAAAACAAGGGTTAATTTAATGCCACATATTATCCCTATATTCTGACCGACCAATTAAATACCAATTAAACTTAGGTAGGTCATGCTAGCAAAGGAATTCCCCGTCTCTCCCCTCATGGTTCTTGTCTCACATCTCAGCTGGGGATCATATCCCAAAGCTTTGATACCAACTGTGACGCCCCCAAAATAGGTATACATCACCCATCTTGAGTCGCTAAATACATGGTACACAATTCAAATACAACTTAATAATACATGTGACGCCCCCAAAACAGGTATACATCACCCATCTTGAGTCGCCAGATACACACTACATAAATCAAATACAAACTTCTTTTATGCAACTGTCGTGTAATATATACGACAAAACATAGCTGAGAGTTTAAACACGAATATTGCCTTCTAGACAGTATCCACGCTCAATGGAGTCCTCATTACAATTATTATCACACAATTTTATAAAAATAGTGGGGACTACTAAAGCCAACATCTGGATCATCACTCCGTTCCCCGACTCGTCCCAGCTATATTCTCATTTCCTGAAGAGAATAGTGAAAGAATAGGGTGAGCTCAACTAGCCCATTAAGAAATATTATGACAAAGATAATGCATAATAAGTTATCCTTAGCCTTCAACAGTATAACAACTGATAGAATATAATAAACAACAAGTTTAACTGCAACGGAATAAGCAATCCATTAGAAGAGTCAAGTAGAACATAATGTCTACTGTCTCCTCTAGATTAAAAGTCCATCGTTAATATTTCATTCCTATAATACTCATCAATAGTTCTTTGTTATACCCAAGACAAAAAGAACTATCATAAATAGTAACTTATGAATAGTAACTCATGAATAGTAACTCGTAAATAGTAACTCGTAAATAGTACTCTGTGATTAAATACATAATCTGCAAGTATACATAAATAATGTCATATCATGCAAATAGTGACATATACATGAATAGTGTCGATATCGTGAATAGTAACCCCGTCACACGAAAAGATAAAGTTTCACAATAAAATCCATATCAATATTTATAACACGTTAATCCAAATGTTATAAATCACTTAATAATCTCATAATCTAGTATTATTAATATTACCACAATATTTTAATCATTTCTTAAACTTATAAACAATTTATTTTAATTGTTTACACTTTACTAATTAATGCATTTAATCATCCTAAAATGCCAAACTCATAAGATTTCATCACCAATAACCAAAACTCTCATCAAAAATCTGCATATACCTTATATAGGATTCTCAAGCCATAAAATCCAATTTTCCAATTTTCTTACTTCACATAACATATTTAATTCATTTAATCATAACTAGTCCATTTTTATGAAAAATACCAAATCAGTACAAACAAAAAAAAAATTCTGGGATTTAGCAGAATATAGTCCCATATTGAACATATATTTTTCTCAGAATTTTTAAAATTCATTTACTATTTTTCATATGGCCAAAAGCTATAAATATTTAGACATTTATCATAAATTGTACTTTTGTCCAAAAATTTTGAAATTTACAGGGTATACTCTCAAGTATATGCATGTACTCCCAATAAAAATTTCACCAATTTTGGAGTTAACCACAAAGAGTTATAAGGGTTTACTTTTAAAATAGTCTTTTCCAATAAAATTCATAACTCTTAATCTATACATCTAAAAATCGTCATCTTTGGACACAATATAGAAAACTCATCAAATTATCATTTCAAATTTTTCCAAAATTTTTGAGGGTCAGAAAAATTACGAAACTGTAAATGGTTTTTCACCCGCCATACGGTAATCCACGTAGACAGATCTTTTCTACAATTTAATAAGGAATGAATACAAAGGATCATTCACCATGCATGCGGTAATCCACATAGACAGGTTATTCCAACAGAATAATAAAGAATGGAATAACAGAAGTATTCACCAAGCATGCGATAGACCGCACAGACAGGTTATTCCCAACAGAATAATAAAGAATTGAACCAGGTCATGCGTAATCTACACAAACAGGATATTTCAACAGAATAATAAAGAATGGAATAACAACAAATTTCACCAGGCATGCGATAGACCGCACAGACAGATTATTCCAATAGAATAATAAAGAATGAAACCAGTCATGTCATGTAATCCGCGATGCAGACGAGGATATTCCAATGTAATAATAAAGAATCGGAACCGGTCAATGCGTAATCCGCACGCATGTGATATTCAAATGTAATAATAAAGAATGGAATAATAGAAGAATTTCACCATGTATGTAGTAATTCTCATAGACAGGTTATTCGAACATAATAATTAGGAATGGAATAACAATAGCTCTCTTCATGAATACGAAAGAAACAATACCCCTTACCTTAGAAAAAACTGGATATTGGAATAGTGAGGTAGCAGACTTCTCTTCTTCTTTCTCTCTATAATTTCTCTCTATAATAATTGCTCTAAAGCTTTAGTGAATTGGTGAAAAATGAAGGAAGAATGAGCTTCTATTTATAGGAAATATAGTTTCGATAAATGCACGTTTTGGGGCTTAAAATATTACAGTATAATACCTTCCTCTTTTTCTTCATTTTTAATTTAGTCCTACAAGTATTATCAAACTTGCACCATCTCCCCTAATAGTAAATCATGTGAATCAATATTAAATCATGTGAATCAATAGTTCTAGACATGTGAAAATACGAATTACAGTATAATACCTCCTTCTATACCTCCATTTTTAACTTAGTCATGCAAGTATTATCAATCTTGCACCAACTCTCCTAATAGTAAATGAATGTGAATCAATAGTACACACATGTGAACAAATAGATATAATTATGTGAATCAATAGCAATTAATTGCTCATTTATCCGGTTAATTACCCGATTGGTCAATATAACTTCCAGACGTCAATTATTATCGGAATAAATGTCAATTTTCACTAACACTAATAATTCCAACACAATAGAATTATCAATTTCATCTTTAATCAACACGAACTTATTCATCATTAATATTATAATTCACAATATTTAACAACCAGGTCATTCCCAGGAAAGAGGGGGCTTTTCGATAAGGATTTCTCCTTATTGGCGTGCAATTAGGTGAACCAAACCTCTCCTTGACAGAACTTCTAGATATTGTCAATATTGCAAATAATAATATGAATAACTTTATCATCTCCATTATTGATTTAATAATATAACATATTATGCAGATGATACTATGACAATAATTCAATCAATAATATAAGAGATATGATGCAACAATTACTGTAGTAATAATTGAGTATAACTGAGTGAATTCTCACGTAAGCATTAATAATTAATATCGGGTGCTACTATGCAACCACGCGTATTACTGTACCTTTACTACCGGTTATTTATGATAACTTGCTTACTTTGAAAAAATTTCACATATCACTTTTAACTTTAAACTTTTATCAATTTAACTATTTACCAAAATAGAAAAATTGAATACTTTTATTTCATAAAATTTGGGATCTCACAATCTCCCCTCCTTATGAAATTTACGTACCTGGTAATTCGAAGAGATGAGAATACCTTTCTTTCTATTCAGATTATACCTTCCCGGTTATTTCCTCTATATCATGATTTTCCCATTACTCATCTCCTGTATTTCATACACCATTCTAAAATACATCTTCAAAATAAGGGTTAATTGACATGCCACATATTATCCCTATAATCTGACCGACCAATTAAATACCAAATAAACTTAGGTAGGGCATATTAGCGAAGGAATTTCTCGTCTCTAACCTCCTAGTTCTTATCTCACATCTCAGCCAGGGATCATATCCCTAAGCTTTGATACCAATTGTGACGCCCCCAAAACAAGTATACATCACCCATCTTGAGTCGCCAGATACACACTACATAAATAAAATGCAAACTTCTTTTATGCAACTATCGTGTAATATATACGACAAAACATAGCTGAGAGTTTAAACACGAATATTGCCTTCCAAAAGTATCCACACTCAATGGAGTCCTCATTACAATTATTATCACACTATTTTATAAAATAGTGAGGACTACTAAAGCCAACATCTGGATCATCATTCCGTTTCCCCACTAAATCCGATTATATTCTCATTTCCTGAAGAGAATAGTGAAAGAAAAGGGTGAGCTCAACTAGCCTAGTAAAAAATATTATGACTAAGATAATGCAGAATAAGTTATCCTTAGCCTTCAATAATATAACAATTGATAGAATATAATAGACAACAAGTTTAACTGCAGCAGAATAAGCAATCCATTAGAAGAGTCAAGTGGAACATAATGTCTATTGTCTCCTCTAGATTAAAAGTCCATCGTTAATATTTCATTCTTGTAATACTCATCAATAGTTCTTTGTTATACCTAAGACAAAAAGAACTATCATCACATGTCTTCACCTAAACCACCAAAGATTATAGTTAAATCCACAATTCATATTTATAATCATGTAAATCAACAGTTTTTCCTTGCCACAAAGGCTTAATAGAACGTTTACTCAATATCCTTACCCCAAAGGCTAAAGATATTCAAATGTAATAACAATGCTCATACCAATCAGTTGTCTACCTTTGCATTACGGGCCAAAGATATTCAACTATAAAACCAATGGTCATGATCATACCAATCAATTGTCTGTCAGTGCACTACGGCTAAAGATATTCAACTGTTAACTAATGGTCATGATCTTGTCAATCATATCATCGAATTATCCATGCACTACGGGCCAAGGATATTCGTTATTATCACCAGTGGTTATGATCATGGCATACACCTGTCCATCTTTGCACTACGGGCCAAAACTTTCAATCAACAGTTTGTCTTTGCACGTAAGCCAAAGATATACAATTCTAAAATCAATAATGAACAGTCCATCTATACACGTAAGCCAAAGATGACATTCATCACAATATAAGCATGAGGAAAATGACAATGATATAAGCATTAATCAAATGAAATCAAGGATAAATATTAAAGACTTTAATTTATCCAGAGTTTAAAAATATCCAAATTGTCAACATGATACTGCTTTGTGGAGTAAAATTCAAGAATAATATTCATGTACCAAAATAATTTGAATAGTAAAAAAGAACTAAGAAGTGAATAGTAAATCATGAATAGTAAGTCATAAATAGTAACTCATGAATAGTAACTCGTAAATAGTAACTCATAAATAGTAACTCATATACATGAATAGTAACTCATAGAAATAGTCGTACTAAAGTTTCACATCGTCTATATCAATATTTATAACACCTTAATCCAAATGTTATAAATCATAATATAAATATATTATTAATATTATCATATTTTAATCATTTCTTAAACTTATAAATAATTTAGTTTAATTGTTTACACTTTACATGAATAGTTTAATCATAGATGTGAATATAAGATAACCAACAACCAAAACTCTCATCAAAATCAAGATTCATTTTCATGAAAAATACCAAATCGGTCCCAAAAATATTTCTTTTACTCATAACTAGGATTTAGCGAAATATAGTCTCATATTGAACATATATTTTTCTCGAAATTTTTAAAATTAATTTACTATTTTTCATATGGCCAAACTCAGAATATTTAGACATTTATCATACATTGTACTTTTGTCCAAATATTCTGAAATTTACAGGGTATACTCCTGTTATATACATGAACTCCCAATAAAAATTTCACCAAGTTTGGAGTTAACCACAAGGAGTTATAAGGGTTTACTTTTAAAATACTCTTTTCCCATAAAATCCATAACTCTTAATCTATACATCCAAAAATCGCTATCTTTGGACACAATATAGAAAACTCATCAAATTATCATTTCAATTTTTTCCAGAATTTTTGAGGGTCAGAAAAATTACAAAACTGTAAATGGATTTTTCACGCACCATGCGGTAATCCACGTAGACAGATCATTTCTATAATTTAATATGAATACAAAGGATCATTCACCACGCATGCGGTAATCCACATAGACAGGTAATTTCAACATAATAATAAAGAATGGAATAACAGAAGAATTCACCATGCATGCGATAGACCACACAGAGAGATTATTCTAACAAAATAATATAGAATGGAACCAGGTCATGCATAATCCGCACAGACAAGATATTCTAACAGAATAATAAAGAACGGAACCAGGTCAAGCGTAATCCGCACAGACAGGATATTCCAACAGAATAATAAAAAATAGAATAATAGAAGAATTTCACCATGTATGTAGTACTTCGCATAGACAGGTTATTCCAACATAATAATTAGGAATGGAATAACAATAGCTCTCTTCATTAATACGAAAGAAATAATACCTCTTACCTTAGAAGAAACTGGATATTGGAATAGTGAGGTAGCAGACTTCTCTTCTTCTTTCTCTATGTAATTTCTCTCTATAATAATTGCTCTAAAGATTTAGTGAATTAGTGAGAAATGAAGGAAGAATGAGCTTCTATTTATAGAAAAATATAGTTTTGATAATTGCACGTTTTGGGGCTCAAAACATTACAGTATAATACCATCCTCTTTTTCTTCATTTTTAATTTAGTCCTGCAAGTATTATCAAACTTGCACCATCTCCCCTAATAATAAATCATGTGAACCAATTGTAAATCATGTGAATCAATAGTTTCTAGACATGTGAAAATATGAATTACAGTATAGTACCTCCATCTATACCTCCATTTTTAACTTAGTCATGCAAGTATTATCAATCTTGCACCAACTCCCCTAATAGTAAATGAATGTGAATCAATAGTACACACATGTGAACAAATAGTTATAATCATGTGAATCAATAGCAATTAATTGCTCATTTATCCGGTTAATTCCGATTAGTCAATATAACCTCCAGACATCAATTATTATCGAAATAAATGTCGATTTTCACTAACAATAATAATTCCAACACAATGGAACTATTAATTTCATCTTTAATCAACACGAACTTATTTATCATTAATATTATAATTCACGATATTTAACAATCGTGTCGCTCCTGTGAAAGAGGGGCTTTTCGATAAGGATTTCTCCTTATTGGCGCATGATTAGGTGACCAAACCTCTCCCTGATAGAACTTCTAGACATTGTCAATATTGCAAATAATAATATGAATAGTTTTTTCGTCTCAATTATTGATTTAATAATATAACATATTATGCAGATGATACTGTGATAGTAATTGAATCAATAATATGAGAGATATGATGCAGCAATTACTGTAGCAATAATTGAGTATAACAGAGTGAATTCTCACGTAAGCATTAATAATTAATACCGTGTGCTACTATGCAACCACGCGTATTACTGTACCTTTACTACCAGTTATTTTATGACAACTTGCTTACTTTGAAAAATTTTCACATATCACTTTTAACTTTAAACTTTTATCAATTTAACTATTTACCAAAATAGAAAAATTGAATACTTTTATTTCATAAAATTCGGGATCTCACAATACAACTTTCGTGTAAAATATGACAAAACATAAACTGAGAGTTTTAATACGAATATTATTTTCTGGATAGTATTCAACTCAAATGGAGTCCTCAATACATTTATTATCACACTATTTCATAGAATAGGGAGACTACTACTAATGCTATCATCTGGACCATCACTTCGTTCCCCAACTAGTCTCGGCTACGTTCTCATTTCCTGAAGAGAACAATGAAAGCATAAGGGTGAGCTCAACTAGCCCAGTAAGAAATATTATGACTAAGATAATGTAGAATAATTTATCGTTAGTCTTTAACAGTGTTAAACTAATCAAATATAACAAACATCAAGTTTAACTGCAGCGGAACAAGCAATCCATTATAAGAATCAAGTAGAGAATAAAATCTACTATCTTCTAAGACTTAAAAGGTTTTTCATCAACTTTATCACTGAGACTCAGCTTAATAAATATTCCACATCATCCCTGCACCACGGCCAAGGATATTCATTAGTATCACGACCACAAATTATCCATGCACTACGGGCCAAGGATATTCGTATTTTCATCAATGGTCATGATCATGCCAACAACTGTCCATCAATGCACTACGGGCCAATGAGGACTTTTACCACATCATTTGTAACATTACGGTCATGATTATACCAAATAATCCCTGGTCATAATCATACCAAGTCCATCTATGCACTACATGCCACATATAACTTTCAGCATAATATAAACATGAGGATGATGGCAATGATATAAGAATTCAATAAAACAAGTTCAATGATAAATTTTTTAAGATTTATAATTTAATTTATCCAAAAATCAATAACGTCCAAATTGTCAACATGATACTACTTTGTGGAGTAAAATTTAAGAATAATATTGTACCAAAAATGATTTAGACCAAAAACGAATCTATTTTTATCATGAATAGTACCCCGGGTGAATAGTACTCGAGTGAATAGTACCCTATGAATAGTAATTCGGGAATAGTAACCCGTAAATAGTACTCCGGCATGAAAAAGTTAAAACTTATCAAGAATGCTCAGAATAATATTTCCATGAAAAGATACTGGATGAAACACAAATATAAAGGATATTCTACTAATTTCATGGAGTATAGAAGCCAAAACATTAGCCAAATGAGTATAAAATTTGAAATCGGAAACAAAATAATATTACTTACATACTACAGAGTATGGAAGAAAATATTATTTCAAGCGAATATTGAACAAAAATAATATCCCTTACCTTGAAAGAAGAGTATTCCAACTGGTATAGCGGGGATAATCTTGAATAAAACTTTCACTATTTTTTACCCTCAAAACTTTCTAAAACTCGAAAGAAATACGCTCAATATTATAGAAGAAGAATTCTCTGATTCTGGTGTGATTTTTAATTCTAACAATATAAGCATACTATTTATAGGAAAATGAAAGGATACTATTTAGAAACGGACTGCACAGTATAAATAATCACGGACAAATTCTTCGGTCGAAACGTTTGATTTTCTTATTTTACTATGCAACACTATGCAATAAAATATTCTAATAAAACAAAACTTTTGAATAAAATATTATATATATATATATAATACATATAGTACTCCCGTGAATCCTTCATCCATTCCTCCACCCATTTCATTTTTCCTCCAGTGGGCCCCACATGTGGCCCCACCTTTATATATAAAATAATTTTCTACCGATTATTTTGAAAAATGGGTAAATGGAGGTCCAAAATTTACATCAAATACTTCATAAAAATCTCCTCAATATTTTTTTTAACAACATTTATCATCATTATTATAATTTGCAATATTTAACAACCAGGTCGTTCCAGGAAAGATGGGGCTTTCCAATAAGGATTTCTCCCTATTGGCGCGCAATTAGGTGACCAAACCTCTTCTTAACAGAACTTCTAGACATCGTCAATATTGCAAATAATAATATTAATAACTTTGTCGTCTCAATTTTTGATTTAATAATATAAAATATTATGCAGATGATACTGTGACAATAATTGAATCAATAATATGAGAGATATGATGCAACAATTATTGTAACAATAATTGAACAAAACTGAGTGACTTCTCACGTAAGCATCAATAATCAATACCGTGTGCTACGATTAGGGTTTTTAATTAGCAAATTAGGGTTTTTAATTTCACGATTAGGGTTTCGAGACAATAATTAGGATTTTTTAATTTAGATTATAATTCTAATACTTGTTATTAATCACATTAACACAACTTTTGATCGATCTTAAACTTCGGCTTAATTTTTAAATTAAGGTTTAACAGAATATTGTTAAGGTTTGGTCATGATATACCATAATTGACCAACCATTATCGGTCTACATATACAGTACATATTTATAGCACTTAAATATAATTAATATTATATTATTATTCTTATTCCGTAATCAAAATTCGAATTTAGGGTTTGGATTCTATATCCGATTTACCTTACATATATAACATTATTAATTAAGTTAAAATAATTAACTTAATAATCGAACTAAAATTCATATAATAAAATAATTATTATAATAATTCTAATAATCATTCGCTATATTATTTAAATAATATATAATCATATTTTCATAGAAAATAAATAATAAAAATATTTTTTTACTACTAAAATTAATTATAAAATATAATTTATAATGGTTAACAATTCTAAAAAAAATTATTTGTAATTATTCATGTAATAAATAAACTTTTATTTATCACATAAATACATAAGCTTTATCTTATACATATTCCCACATTTAAAATAAATAAAAAATTTATACGCAAAATTTTTGATTTAATTATATAAAAAATATTGGGTTATTACATTCACCCTCCCTTATAAAGATTATGTCCCTGAAATCACCGATTTAAAACTTATGCATACTATGGTACATACCATACACAGTTATTGCAAGTAGATCTCAATCAAATTCGATCGCACTGATCTTTAACTATTTAACGTAAAGTCTGTCTATCTGATTAAACGAAAATTTGATTTCAAATAGAACTCAAATTCCTCCTTCAAAATTTCTTTATAAAATAATTTGCTATATATAGGAAAATCATGTATAAGAAAATAAAAGTTATATGAATAATACCTGGAGTTCCATCACTGGTTGCCATGGTATCTTGGACCGTCATGTTGAAGACTCTTGCTGTTGATTTTGTTGGCTTACTTGACGACGTTGGTCCCATAATTGCCAGAGTCCCACTTCCTTTTCCCGTGGTTACACCCCTTGCCTCCATTCTCCTTTTAAGACATTCCCTAACTTTATGTTCCGTTGACCCGCACAAAAAACACCCACTGTTCATCCTAGGTTTGGGGCAGTTGGTAGAGATATGGCTCTCCTGCCCGCACTTATAACAAACAAATTTTCCTTTCTGAAACTCGCCCGAGTGATTCTTCCCATAATTCGTATACTAAACTGCCTACTTCTTCACACCTTTGTGTTTGACTTGAAGATTCCCAAAATTGCTCCCTTTTCTCTTTTCACTCCCACTCCTACTATTTGTTTCCACCTTCCTAGCTCCCTCAACCTTACCCTTATTCTTTTTCTCCTTGTTGTAGAGGCTCATGGCCTCACTCCCCTCCTCAGAAATAATAGCCTTTTCTAAAAGTGTTGCAAAGGTATTAATCTGGAACACCGCCACCTTATTTTAGAGCCAGGGTTTTAATCCCAGCTCAAACCTTCTTGTCTTCCTAGCTTCCGTATAAACTTGTTGTGGAGCGAACCTAGCCAATTCATTAAACTTTGAGGCATACTCCGCAATAGTCATGTTCTCCTGCTTCAACTCCAAAAACATCACCTCCATCCTAGCCTGCATACTAGACGAGAAATAGTTTTCAAAAAACAAAGTTTTAAACCTAGCTCAAGTTACCACACCTTCTCCTTCCCTCACTTGATTTGTCTCCCACCAAAAATTCGTCTCCCCTTTCATCATGTAAGTGGCAAAAGCTGTCTTTTGCCCCTCAGCTACCCTAGCTATCATAAATGCTTTTTCAATTTTCTTAACCCATGTTTGGGCTTCTAAAGGGTCAATTGTACCTCTAAATTCTGGCGGTCCTATAGCCTTAAAATCTTTGAAGTTCTCCAAGTGATTGTCCGACTGGTTCCCTGCAGTTGGCATTCCCTATTGCATAGCCTGAGCTACCGTGTTTGCAAAGTTTTGCATCGGGTCTGGTTGTTGTCCCCCAGCGTTGTTGACAAATTCTTCTGCTCTTTTATTTTGAGTTTGACGTCTTGGCGGCATTATCTGGTTAAATAAGACCGTAAATTATTTTTTAGATTCTAAACCTTATTATATAAGTTTCACGTATCAAACTTATTTTATTAATCAAATATAAATTCATAGCATGGCAAATACTACTTTAAACATCTGATATCCCCTTGTGACCATGCTACTCAATAGTACCTATACTACCTATTCACTACGCCTTTTTCTTGATCTTGGATAACATTTTGCCTGATGACCTTCTATCCCATAAATAAAATAGACACCTTGCTTTGGATTGGGACAATGAGGAGAGAAATGTCCCTCATGTCTGCAATTGTATCAAACATTTTCCCCTTTTCGGCACAAGCCCTAATGTTTCTTGATACAGTTTGTACATTTTTCTATTCGGTTAAGGTTCCCTTGGTTGTTATCGGAATTTCCTATATCGCGTTCTTTCATCTTTCTTTTCCCCTTCTTGCTCGGAGCTGCACCCGACTTGTTGCTTTTAGCTCCAATTTGATCAATTTGGATTTTAAGCTTATCTTGTTCTATTAATGCTTTCCGCAATTGACTATTTAACATCTTTTCTATTTCCCACAGCTTTTCCAGAGAAGAAACCTTGTTCCTCAGATTCTGCACCTCCATTGATGTTTGATCAGCTCCAACTTCAGTGTTCGAATCACTATCTGTTAGTTCCACCATTTCTGGATCTGGTAATACACTTTCCACAATAACCACCTCATCCAAGTTACTTTCATTGTGAGCCTTTATTTCAGCTATTGGCTTTGATATTGGCTCCTTCTTTATGATCTTAGGGTATCCTAATTCTTTTCCACCTGACATCTACACACATAAATTATCCTAATTAGCATATAGTATATACACACAGCAAATAATAGTTTTATAAAAGTTATCTTTTATTTTGTTTGACGATGAATTTATTCAATTCATCTCTTTTTAAACCCTGTGTGAGTTTTTTGTATTTTCAACGTTTCCCTCTGTCCTAAGGTTATAGCCTAAGGTCTATCCCACCTAAGGTTTCTAACCCTAAAGCTTTGATACTAACTTAGAACTTTTATGGTGCTTCCAACCATAACACCTCACAAGGGTACCTATCAGCTTGCCTCCGATTAGCTCGGCGTCCTCTATGGAGAGTCTGGCTTCGGTGCATTCCACACAAGGAAGTCACTAGCGAGAGGCTCGGGGCTCTTCACAAATTAATACTTATAGCTTTGATACAAACTTGTGACGCCCCCAAATTCAGGTACTTAAAAGCCGAACTCGGTGCTTCACGATACCATTTCTATGAGCGAAATAATACTAATAATAAGAATAATATAAATACCAAACTTAATTTACATATCAGAGTTTTCTAATCCCAAGCACACAACCTTTAAACATTCATTACATGATAGATAATATATATCATTGTCTTAATAATGTCAAATTATTACATAAGATAGCATGGAACTCAATCTGCAACCTTTCCTTTTCCCTTGTTCTTAGCAGAGCCTTCAATTTGTTCACACTTAGCTGAAAACATTTGAATTAAGCAAGGATGAGCATTTGAGTGCCCAGCAAGTAATAGCAATCAATAACAGTTAGCTAAAGAAAGTAAATATTTTCCGTGAATAGCACTTCTACAATTAATCAACAGTCGTGAAGTAAGCTGAAGCAACAATAAACAATATATCATTTCGATTTCAAAATTTTGAAACTATGTACTGACTATAAATGGGGATCAGTCGACAAACTATGAACATTGTTTTCTATTTTCAAAAAGTTGAAACAGAACCTCATCTGCACGGGGGTGATCAGACAGTTATGCCCTATATTAATCAATACTACATGTTTGAACAATATTTTCGTCCAGCATATCCGCTTTAGGCGCATAAAAGTTTCCCAGATTCGGGATGTTAATACTAGTCTAAAATATGAACCAAAACTATTCAGTTGGATACAATAAAGTTCTATCTTGTTCAACAATATTTTTAAATTTGTGTCTAGCTGAATCAAATAGCTTAGACGGCTTTTAAGTCAATGTATACATACTGGAAACCAATAAGTATGTATTAATATGTGATAAAATATAATGATTATCCAAGCGAGGTCAATTGTATAACCATGCTTAGAAATTAACAAACAGAATATATATCTTGATTTATAATAACAGATTTAAGGAACTTGTATAATAGATTATAATTTGATAACTTAATTATACAGAATCATTGCTTAAATATATACAAGGATATGATATTTAAACAATGAAAAAGAATAATTCAGATATTAGTTTACACATGTCCATTGCATAAAGTAAATGCAAAGTTAAGATACTTGGCTGATCTGCTGCTTATACAACTTAGTTTTATCTTTTATATCAAGATCTATCATTAATAAGATCATTCTATCGATTAGAATAACATAATATAACACATAGTACTGTTATTTGCAGTCAGCACATAACCTAATCACATTGTTACATATGTTTAACAGTCATTTGATCACAAACAAACACGTATACAGACAATCTATATAAGTCCAGATCAATTTATGAAACATTTTGGTGTACAGACGGCTTTATCGGGTAATTATCGAGTCTAAGACTCTATCCCATAGTTCAATATCCAATTATATAACTTAAATATGAGTCATATTATTTTTAAATAACTTATAATAATTTTTAAACAATTATTATAATTTATCATGATTTTTCAAACACTGGAATCATTATTAAATGATTTAAATATTAAATAATTTTATTATCATTAATATTTAATTAATGTTAATCTATTAATGAAACCATTGCCAAAAAAAAATCAAAGTTATTTATAATAACTTAAAATACTTTTAAAGTATTAATATTACCACTTAAATGATTTTTAAAATAATTAAAATCATTTTTAAACAATTACTATTAATATTTAAATATTAATACATTATTTATCAAAATATTAAAAGTCATTAATTATAACGTAAAATAGTTTTAAAACATTTATATCCTTTTGAAATGATTTTAAATAAATAAAATCATTTTTAAACTATATATTTAATATAATTAATAAATAAATTTAATATCATTAATATTAAATTATTAATAAAATTTACCTTTACTTACTAAAAGTTATATTTTATAACTTCAAATATTTTTAAACACTTTATTTTCATTTAAAATGATTTTTATAATATTAAAATAATTTTAAAACTAATTTACTATTAAATAATTCTAATATCATTAATATTAAATAATTAATGAAATTTACTTTAAAATATTAAAATTTATATTTTATAACTTCAAATATTTTTAAATACCTTATTATCATTTAAAATAATTTTAATATAATAAAATCATTTTTAATTAATTTATTTAATGCATTTATTAAATAAATTAAATATTAATAATATTCAAATAAATACTAATATTTATGAAAAATATGTCAAATTATTAAAAGTTAATTTTTATAACTTAAAATAATTTTTAAAATAATTTTTGTAATTTTTAGAAATTATTTTCTATTTTTAAATGATTTTTGAAAAATAAATTATTTAAAATTATAAGTCTGGCGCTAAAGCCTTTAGCGACAGAAAGTGTAGTCTTAGGTGTTCTTGAGCCTCAAGAATATTCATAGACTTCTATATAAAGGTACCTACTTTGACTATGAATATATGTTAGGTCTTAATGTTTCTGGGCAAAATATAACTTTGATCTTTTAGTACTAATGTAATACTACAATTATCATGCAAGTTCTGGATCAGATTTCATCACACAAACAAGATATGGAAGCCCAAACTATCTATCAGAGTTGTTCTTCGTTTTCTGGGTTACCCAGAAAATAAGAACAATTCAACTGATCACTTTTGGGCTTCCACAACTTGATTCATGTGTTATGCTTTGGTGTTCTAATGGTCCTAGATTGTAGCCAGCATGACAAGGAAGAGATCTATTACATAAGATCAACATAACAACAACAAAATTAGCAGATCTATGTCGGTCAAAGTCTGTTAGAGATCATGTTCATCAGTTTTTTGGGTTACCTAAAACAGCTTTCATGATCGTCTGGCCTTCTTTGACCAGCCACTAAATCAATCCTATTTGATAGTTATGTGATCTAAAAGCATGTATCAACAGTCCATATACTAATCTAAAAGATAGATACAAAAACAAGAACAAAGAAACAACAACCTGCTAGATCTAGAGCAATAAACTCATTGTCAGATAGTTCTGGGCAAGATCTGGGTTACCCAGATTTTGTCCAGTCATGGTCGGTCAACGGGGTTTTACCACCCATATCTTACATTCTATGCATGATTTGGTCCTTCTACAAGTTATAGAACACATATCTCATAGCATACTACCTGTTCAAACCTTAAAACAACCAAAAACATAAATAGACTGAGATCTATGGGACCTGATATTTGGTTGTCAAACCATATTTTCCAGTTTTCCAAATTTTGAAAATCTTTCATTTCGAACATTTAGATGTTATGGATCTACAAGATACCAACCCAGATCATTGTTTAACACTACATAGAACATATTACAACACATAAACACCAGATCTAACACAACATTAAGGGTCAGATTCTGAGTTAGGGTTTTATACCTTTAAGAATCAATTCTTGATTCTAGGCTCCTGATTGGTTATGAGCAGTAGTGGGGCTTTGTTTTGGAACTGGTACACTATTATATTTCGTCGGTTTGAGCTTGAGAGAGTTTGGTTGGGTGTTTGAGAAAGTATGAGCTAATAATGGACTTTTTCTCTCCCTAAATCTATATATATGATGGATACAATGTAATGGCTGATATAGAGTGGCTGGTTGCTATGTTTTTAAGTCAAAAAGAATGTCAAGAGTGGTGAACCACTAAAGTATTGTCAAATTTTATAAGCAACTAATAAAGAATGTGCATAAGGGCATTTTGGTCAATTGCATGGTGATTTTAATGGCCATTTTGTAATCATGGTAAACCCTTAAGGTTTAACCCTAAGGTTCCATAAATTTTAATTTTTTTTCTAGGATTTCTAATTAGGCCAAAAATGGAAATTTAGTTTCTAAAAATTACAAATTAGAATTACTAAATTAGTTTAGGTTTTCTAATTACATTAGACTTGTAAATTTAGGTTTAGGAATTTACTAATCACAATTAGTTTTCCAATTTCGTGATTAGAGTTACCAATTTAGCAGTTAGGGTTCCTAATTTAGTAATTAGGGTTTTCAATTAGTAAATTAGGGTTTCTAATTTCACGATTAGGGTTTCGAGTCAATAATTAGGATTTTCTAATTTAGATTATAATTCTAATACTTGTTATTAATCACATTAACACAATTTTTGACCGATCTTAAACTCCGGCTTGAGTTTTAAATTAAGGTTTAACAGAATATTGTTAAGGTCATGATATACCATAATTGACCAACCATTATCAGTCTACACATTCAGTTCATATTTATAGCACTGAAATATAATTAATATTATATTATTATTCTTATTCCTTAATCAAAATCCAAAATTAGGGTTTGGATTCCATATCTGATTTACCTTACATATATAGCATTATTAATTAAGTTAAAATAATTAACTTAATAATCTGAACTAAAATTCATATAATAAAATAATTATTATAATAATTCTAATAATCATTCCCTATATTATTTAAATAATATATAATCATATTTTCATAGAAAATAAATAATAAAAATGGCCATAACTTTTGATCCGGGAAGAGTTACGGGGCCTGCCACCTATCAAATCGAAGATATGGACGAGATCTACAACTTTCATTCTTTGAGAATTGAGAAATTCTCGACGAATCAAGGCTGAAATTGGGTTGGAAGGGACTGCAATGAAAATGGCTAACCAAAACAGCGAAGTTTGACGTCCGTTGGTACAAAGATTATAACTCTTGCATCCGAACTCCGATTAGAACGATTCAAGATGTTCCGGAAAGCTATGAAGATGCTCTACAATGTAAGCTAAGTTCCAAACCAAGAACATGAAGTAAACATGAAAGCCCAAATGATGTCCGGATTGCTTTTCTTTGCATTTTCCTTGCTTTTCTTTGCATTTTCCTTGCTTTTCCTTGCGTTATCATACCAATAATCGCTCACATCGTTCGAAGCATAAGATCTACAAAATAAACACAAAATGCATGAAAAGTAACTAAGACACATGAATATAAGCAACTAATTCAAGTAAAAGATACCGAATAAGTAGGTAAAAAATCTACTTATCAAATACCCCCAAACTTAAACCGTTGTTTGTCCCCAAGCAACACAACATAATGCAATCTACATGATATGCAAGCTACGCTACTATGACAATGAATCCCAAGATTTCCAGCCATGTTAAAAATTCTAATAAGATATGCCTCAGAGAAATATCAAGATCCAAGAACAAACCATCAAACTAAGTTAAAGGCATAATGACATACAATCATATAATCCTAACTTGCTATAAAGATGTTGTGTGTGTGTGATGTGTTCACAGATAAGCTTGAAAAATATGAAGATACCATATGCTATATTGCGTAAGACAGAAAATTGAAGTTTAAATTAAAAACTGCATATACTAATGAGACATCAACTACTCCAACACATCAATACAAATTAAGGTTCAACAATGGGTTTATTCTGCTTTGTTTTTACACACGAGGGAGAATTTTTCACTTTCCCGTGGTGTTTATTGATTTTATATATATATATATACAGCGAGTGCGTTTTACGCTCCATCTCACTTTCCATTTCCATTTAAACGAAAGCGTTTTACGCTCCATCTCACTTTTCATTTCCATTTAAACGAGTGCATTTTACGCTCCATCTCATCCCAATAGCAAGCATACCCATGTGTTCCCAAAGTTTGAGTATCTGTGTTTTCATAGTCTATGTCTCACTTCCTACACAATTCTATCCTTAAAAACAACATTTTACTCTCAGCAGACAAACATGTTAATCTTAACCAACAAGCAATTATGAACATTGTCGTGCTACCCGGTAACATCTAAACAGCAAGCATGAATTATATCATGTATAAAATTATAACTAAGCTCAAGATATCCACTAAATTCAAAAATCTATCAAATTTCTATGTCATCATTGGCCAAATTAGAATTCAACTAACTAAAAGCATGGGATTATGCAATGTTATGCAACTAAACACATACTAAGTAAACAAGACAAAAGAAAACTAAAAAAAAAATCATACTAAAATACCCCTACTATGCAACTTAAACATGCAATCAAACTATATGCAACTAACTATATGCAACAACTACTCACTACAACCCAATACCCCCAAACTTAAAATAAACAATGCCCTCATTGTAATTAAAAGTGAAAGAATACTCCCCTAAGTGGCAATGTCATCTCTGTTCGCCTCATCAAGATCCGATGGTATATTAGGCGATAGCTAAGTTTAAGATATTTTATAGTTAGAAACTGAGTGTGGGCTTCTAACTGTCCGAATGCTTGAGTCAGAAATTCTAAAAATTTAGCAATTTTTTATTTGTGATGACGACTATAAGCATTGTGCTACCGCCATGATGTTTAACTTGTGGTTGGGCGCACCCTATGACACTGTACTCTGGCAGCTTCATAATTTTTGACTTTTGTTTGATCCTGAATGCTTATAGCAATTGGATTGAACTTGAGAGGAGAAACAATAAAACTATTATTAAGACTTAAAACTATCTAATATCTACTAAATATGGAAATGTAAATAAGAATTAAACAAGGAAGGAGAAAGATTAGATGGGGTGCCTCCCATCTAGCGCTCAGTTTATAGTCCGTTAGCTGGACTCTTTTCTTGACACCACTATCCAACTCCTCTACGATAAGCTAGGAACCCTCCATCCATTAGAACTGCAATGTGCATTGGGAGGCTCCCTTTCGTGAGAGTCTTCAAATTGAAGCCACCTAGCATATTTCTTGTACATGATGTCCCCAGTTCTATTGCATCGCCAGGTGCTTCTCCCGTTGTATCTATGAATAGATTTTTGCATTGAGGCATGAAAGATACAACGGGCTTTTCCTCTTCTATTTGATCTTCCTAAGCCCACCATGGTGTATAAGAGGCCTCATTATCATACCGATCATTGCCTTGGATATGACTACCAAGGGGACATGGGTGTGCAAAACTCACTGAATTTTTCAACTCTAAATGAGAAGGCACTTGGGTTTTATACAAGTCAGCTCATGATCTTCATTTTCCATACCCCCAGTTGTCTCCTCAATGTCCACTCCTTTCAGTTCATCCAGTGGCATGTACACTTCTAGCTCTCCATCGATTTCATCATATATGTCATAGCACCAATTGTTTTGAGGGCGATTGTTCAATGCTTCGAACATTTGATCCATCTGATTCTGTAGATTTCGAATCGACCTCTCTTGCTCAATCATCTTCTCCTCAGTTGATGCTACAAACTTGAACCACAAATCCTCCAATCTTAAATTATCTTGTTCAGTTTTGAAATCCATGTATTGAGGACCATTCATTGAGGATTTAATGAGTTGTTTCATCTGCTATTAAGATTTTGGCTTGATAACTCTTGACTCATCATCATCTCTTCATGGTCTGCTATGCTTTTTGACATGAATTCCTTCAACTCTGAATTTTCTTCTTGTTGCATTGGAGGTGGATATGAGAAAACTGATGGATATGTTGGACTTGGAACGCAGTCTTGGTCTTGATTGTTACAACCCCATTCATACTCTGGGTGATACTCCCAACCTTGATGATAATTAGAATTTGCATAGCTGTTGAAGTAATCACCCCCAAACTGTTCTTGTCCAATAATGATGTTGCACTGATAACTTGGATGTTTGCCAGCACAATATTCACATGTAACTGCAATCTCTCGAGTAGGTTGGTCTGCAAGAACATCCAACCTCTCCGAAAGTTTTTTAATTTGTGCTGACAATGTAGAAAATGCATTGAGTCCCTCAGTGCTTATGTCCCTTGGTAGAGTCCTATTTGCAAAAGGCCATTGATAAACAAAGTCACCCATGGTACTGAAAAGAGAAAAATATAAGAAGATAATTAAAACAAAATAAAAATATTTAAATTAAGACCAATTTGATTGAAATTAATGTTGGAAAAAATTTATTAAGCTAATTCCCCGGCAACGGCGCCAAAAACTCGTTGCCTCTTTTTCAATTTTGATAAAAGAGCTCTAACTCATGCAAGTATACATGCGTCAACAAGTAATACAGAGTAAGTCGAGTATCGATCCACAGGGAATTAACTAATAAAGTCTACCAAGCATTAACCCATAACCATTTCAATCTTATTTAAACGAATGATATTATATTTTATATTTAAACTATGAAATTAAATAATACTAACTATCCCTAGAATGAGACTAGATAATGAAGATTTGAGATTACAATTTCACCTATTGAATCATTTAAATCGACACACTTCATGTGAAGCCAAATTAATTATTCCGGATTGTTAGTCGAGAACACGAAAGTGAAATATAGCCATCTCTCGATGTACCATACTCATATCACATATAATCCACAACTGATAGAATACATATGAACACCCACATTACCTAAACCACTATATGTCTATGTGATTTACAAATAAATAGGGTTTAAGCCCAAATTCTCAATTGACTACGAGCGATGCCTCGGTATATGTCTATCCTAAGCACGAATCATACATTCCATCACTATGCAGAACATACAAGCACAAGCTATCCAGATCAGATCTAAACCCATACTTCGTCTTTCAAGTTCATATGGGTTATCACAGTAATTGATGGCCAATCAACTAAGCAAATAAGCATGAATCTTAATAGACAATCCCATAGCAATCAATAAGGTTAACAATGAAGTATATCAGATTAAACTAAGCAATAGATTCCATTGCAATCCCAAGATAGAGTTTAACTCTTAGTTGAATTAGAATCCATGATCCATAATTGAACATACATCGAAAGATACAAATAGAAGTAAAGAAAGTTAGGGATTAAGGATAGCAAATCTGAGTTTCTTCTCTTGTTTCACTTCTGAACTTTCAAGGATCTTCAATTGCTTCAATCCCCAAATCTTATTTATTCTAGGGTTCTAATCTACTTTATTCTATTATTGAAAGTAAGGAGAGAAAGTAACAATAGCTATGTGATCCCCAAGGGTGGAATATGTCTTACATAATGAATATACGTCTAATATATAAGCCCTAATTGAACCCCTCCCTCAATTACGCTTCAATTGCTCTATTTAATGAAAAGTCAGCTGTGGTCATCGCCTTAGAAATCGCATGCGACGCCAACTTCTTGCGAAAATCGCGTTTTTTTGCTCTGAGGTCGCGGCCTTACAAGACAAATTCATGCTGCCCGCGGTCCATTTTTTTGCTGCAGTGTCCTCTGGTAAAATGGTCATAACCTTTGATCCGGGAAGAGTTACGGGGTCTGCCACCTATCAAATCGAAGATATCGACGAGATCTACAACTTTCATTCTTTGAGGATTGAGAAATTCTGGACTAATCAAGGCTGAAATTGGGGTGGAAGGGACTGCTATGAAAATGGCTAACCAAAACAGCGAAGTTTGACGTCCGTTGGTACAAAGATCATAACAATTGCATCCGAACTCTGATTAGAACGATTCAAGATGTTCCGGAAATCTACAAAGACACTCTACAATGTAAGCTAAGTTCCAAACCAAGAACATGAAGTAATCACGAAAGCCCAAATGATGTCCGAATTGCTTTTCTTTGTATTTTCCTTGCTTTTCCTTGCGTTTTCATACCAATAATCGCTCACATCGTTCCCAGGCATATGATCTACAAAATAAACACAAAATACATGAAAATTAACTAAGACACATGAATATAAGCAACTAATTCAAATAAAAGATACCGAATAAGTAGGTAAAAAATCTACTTATCAATTCACAGGTATGTACTATTAGGGGAGGTGATGCAAGATTTATAATACTTGCATGACTAAATTAAAAGTGGAGGTATAGATGAAGATACTATACTATAATTATTTTTTTCGCATGTATAGAACTATTGATTCACATGAATGTACTATTAATTCACATGATATACTATTAGGGGAGGTGGTGCAAGTTTGATAATACTTGCAGGACTAAATTAAAAATGAATGAAAAGATGAAGGTATTAAACTGTAATATTTTGAGCCCCAAAACGTGCAATTATCAAAACTATATTTTCCTATAAATAGAAGCTCAATCTTCCTTCATTCTCACCAATTCACTAAGACTCACAAGAGCAATTATAGGGAGAGAAGCTATAGAGAGAGAAGTTATAGAAAGAGAGAAGAAGATAAGTCTGCTACTTCACTATTCCAATATCCAGTTTTCTTCTGAGGTAAGAGGTATTATTTATTTCATATTCTGAAGAGATATTATTTTTCGTATTCGTATGAATATTATTTTCGTTCAATATTCGTAAGGAATATCATCTCCGCTTTCAATATTCGTAGGAATATTATTTTCGTTCAACAGTCGTAAGAGATATTATATTTTCCAATATTCGTAGAAATAATATTTTCTTCCATACTCTGTCGTATGTGAGTATTATTATTTCATTTCATATTCCTAATTCTACACTCATTCTGTTAAAGTATTGCTTCTATACTATGTGAAATTAGTGGAATATCCTTTATATTTGCGCTTCATCCAGTATCTTTTCATGAGAATATTATTATGAGCTTTTTTGATAATTATTGATCTTTTCATACCGAAATACTATTCATGAGTTACTATTTATGGGTTACTATTAACTCAAATATTATTCACTCGGGTATTCGGGGCACTTTTTATGACGGTGTACTATTCACAAGTTACTATTCACGGGTTACTATTCACCCAGTTACTATTCACTCAAATATTATTCACTCGGGTATTTGGGGTACTTTTCATGCCGGGGTACTATTCACGAGTATTATTCTCGAAGTACTATTCACAAGGTACTATTCACGGGATACTATTCACCCAAAAAATTTATTTCTTTTCCGTCCAAATTATTTTTGATACATGAATATTATTCTTGAATTTTACTCCACAAAGCAGTATCATGTTGACAATTTGAATATTTTTAGACTCTGGATACATTTAAAGTCTTTAATATTTATCCTTTATTTCATTTAATTAATGCTTTTATCATTGCCATCATCCTCATGCTTATATTGTGATGAAAGTCATCTTTGACTTACGTGCAAAGATGGACTATTGATTATTAGTTTTACAGTTGTATATCTTTGGTATACGTTCAAAGATGGACTGTTGATTATTAGTTTTACAGTTATATATCTTTGGCTTACATGCAAAGACGAACTGTTGATTGATAGCTTTGGCCCGTAGTGCAAAGATGGACAGGTATATGACATGGTCATGACCACAGGTGATAATAACAAATATCCTTGGCCCATAGTGCATGGATAATTCGATGATGTGATTGGCAGGATTATGAACATTAGTTAACAGTTGAATGTCTTTGGCCGTAGTGCACTAACAAACAATATGACATGATCATGACCATTGGTTTTATAGTTGAATATCTTTGGCCCGTAGTGCAAGGTAGACAACAGATTGGTATGATCATTGTTATTACATTTGAATATCTTTAGCCTTTGGGGTAAGGATATTGAGTAAACGTTCTATTAAGCTTTTGTGGCAAGAAGAAACTGTTTGTTTACATGATTATATATATGAATTGTGGATTTAACTATAATCTTTGGTGGTTCAGGTGAAGACAGGTGATGAGAGTTCTTTTTTGTCTAGGGTATAACAAAGAACTGTTGATGAGTATTACAAGAGTGAAATATTAAAGATGGACTTTTAATCTAGAAGAGATAGTAGACATTATGTTCTACTTGACTCTTCTAATGGATTGCTTATTCCGCTGCAATTGTTGATCTAAAACTTGTTGTCTATTGTATTCTATCAGATGTTATACTATTGAAGGCTAATGATAATTTATTATGCATTATCTTAGTCATAATATTTCTTACTGGGCTAGTTGAGCTCACCCTTTTGCTTTCATTGTTCTCTTCAGGAAATGAGAAGTATCCGGGACTAGTCGGGGAATGGAGTGACGGTCCGAGATGGTTATTTTAGTAGTTTTCACTACTTAGTGTGATAATAAGTGTAATGAGGATTGAATTTGAGTTTTGATATTGTCTATGAGACAATATTCATGTAAAAACTCAGCTATGTTTTGTCGTATTTTTACACGACAGTTTTATTAAAGAAGTTTGTATTTGATTTATGTACCATGCATTTGGCGACTCAAGATGGGTGATGTATACCTATTGGGGGCATCACAATAATCATCAACCAAAAGTAGAATGTATACAACACCACCCATGCTATGTTTAAGGATAGGTCCAACAAGGTCCATGTGTAACAATTCTAAGGGTCGAGAGGCTGACACAGTAAATTTAGGTTTATGTGATGCATGAATTTGTTTTCCTAATTCGCAAGCATCATAGATGTGGTCTTTAATAAATTTTAATTTAAGAAGACCACGAACATGTTTTTTAGAAGAAATGTTATTAATAAGTTTCATATTGATGTGTCTTAATCTGCGATGCCATAGCCAAGTCACAAGTATACACATTTTGATATCTAGGACAAACTAAGATTGATTTACCAGTTTAATAAAAAATAGAGCAGTTATGTGTACTAAAAGATATTTTAAAACAACTATCACATAGTTAACTGATAGATAGAAGATTATACCTGAGTCTAGTGACTTTGTACGTTAGAAATGGTTATGTGGTTATTACCAACACATCCAACTCCAATTATTTTACCTTTATTGTTATCACTGAAAGTTACCTCACCAAAGTCTGTAGCTTGCAGATTTCTTAATTTTGATTTGTCTCCAGTCATATGTCTTGAGCATCCACTATCAAGATACCATTTGCTTTTGTTCATATCAGCTGCAAGACATACCTGCAATATATGTACTAATTTTATAAGTTGGTACCCTTTATATTGAAGGGTCCATAGGGTGAGTTTTTCATTTTGTATAAGGAGTATTTAAAGTTTCCTTTACAAAACTCGGCATAGAATAATCAATCTTAGTAGAAAGAAGCATTCTATGAGTAACTGGCTTGTGAGAAGTATGATAATGCTGCTTGTGAAATTCCCTTCTTATGATGGTTGGTGCAGTATATGTTCTTTTGGGAACCCAAATCATTTTTTCCTTTATAGTTTCCATTTCTAGCATTCCACATATAAAAAGAATGACCATTTCTGTTACAATAGGAACATTTTGTGAAGGGAGATACATGACTTTCTTTTTTTTTTTTTAAATTTTAACGTGATATAATCCTTTATCTTTTGATTCACTTGTTTCACCAGTATATCCTAATAAACCCTCTTTATTAAAGCTATATTTTTGTTGATTTAACATGACATCAAGATTTTCCTTTCCTTTTGTAAATTTATAAATTATATTATTTAAATCTTCACATTTTTTGGTTAAGTTTTCAATTATGTAATTATGGTTTTCTATTTCTAACTTTAAACTTGAATTTTCATTTTTGATTTCTTCAATTACACCTTGATCTTGTACTTGATTATCTTCATTGATTACAGCAAGTGTTGAATTTTTAATTTCAAGATTTTCAATTGAGATAATAAGTGAGGAATTTTCTATTTCAATATTTTTATTAATTTTCTTAAGTTGTTCCGATTCTTCTTTACATTCTAAGTTTATTTCATTTAAACATTCATTGGTGATAATTAAATTAGCATTTTCAATTTCAAGACTTCTATTTATTTTTCTTAACCTTTCTAACTCTTCTTTTAACAGTTCATTACTTCCATATAAATGACTATAAGCTTCTTGTAATTCATAGTGTTCTTCATTTATATTTTCTAGTGTGTATGAAGAAAATGAGGTGTTAGGCAATTGGTGTTCAAAATTTACCTCAGATCTTGGTGATGAGTTATTATCTGCCATTAAGTAGAGATTTGCAATTTCTTCGATTTGCTCAGCAGTTTCTTCTTCGTCACTTAGATCCCATCCTTCTTCAGCTACAAGAACTTTGTTGTTGACTAGTTTTGGAAAATCCTTCTTGAAGTGTCTAGGCTGCTTACATTCGAAACATGTGTTTGAATTTTCATTTGGATTGGTACTTCTGAAGTTGTTGTTACTTTCTTTGAAATTTCCTCCTTGCGTCTTTAGTTTGATAAATTGTTTGCCTTTGAAGTTGTTGAAGTTGTGGTTTGTTTTCATGAAGCCTTTGCCATATTTTCTTGCTTTGCTTTGAATTACTCTTCTAAGTTGTCTGGACAGTAGAGCAACTTCATTGTTGTCTAGACTGAGAAGTTCTTCATTTAATTCATCATCGTCACTTTCTTGATTCACCAAAAGAGCTTTAAAGGCGATTCCTTTCTTTTTGAGATCTGTGTCTGATCCGGCTTTTTCAACTAACATATCGACTTCGTGGGCACGAAGATTCCCGATGAGATTATCCATAGGATATGTGGTTAGATCTTGCATTTCTTTTATTGCAGTGACCTTCATTTTCCAGATAAGTGGAAGGACTTTGATAATTCTTCTATTTTTCTCATTTATAGTGTATGCTTTTCCCAATTGCTCTAGCTCATCAATTGTGATGCCCCAAAAATAGGTATACATCACCCATCTTGAGTCGCCAAATACATGGTACAAAATAAAAATACAAACTTAATTATACAATATGAGCTGAGAGTTTTTACACAAATATTATCTTCTAGACAATATCAAAACTCAAATGGAGTCCTCATTACAATTATTATCACACTATTTCATAGAATAGTGAGGACTACTATGACACCATCTCAGACCATCACTCCATTCCCCAACTAGTCCCCGCTACGTTCTCATTTCCTGAAGAGAACAATGAAAGCAAAAGGGTGAGCTCAACTAGCCCAGTAAGAAATATTATGACTAAGATAATGCAGAATAAATTATCATTAGCTTTCAACATTGTTAAACTGATAAAATACAATAAACATCAAGTTTAACTGCAGCGGAACAAGCAATCCATTAAAAGAGTCAAGTAGAGCATGATATCTACTATCTTATATGATTAAAAAAGTTTTTCATCCACTTTATCGCTGAGACTCAACTTAATAAATAAACCACATCATCGAATCATCCCTGCACTACGGGCCAAGGATATTCATGTAATCTTCAATGGTCATGATTATACCGAATAATCCCTGGTCATAATCATACCAATAACTGTCCATGAATGCACTACGGGCCAATAAGGACTTTTACCACATCATTTATAACATTACGGGTCATGATTATATCGAATGATCCCCGGTCATAATCATACCAATCAATAGTCCATCTATGCACGTAAGCCAAAGATGACTTTCATCACAATATAAGCACGAGGATGACAATGATATAAGAATTTAATTAAAAGAAAGAAAAGGATAAATTTTTAAAGATTTATAATTTAATTTATCCAAAATTCAATAATGATCAAATTGCCAATACAATACTGCTTTGTGGAGTAAAATTCAAGAATGATATTGTATCAAAAATGATTTGGACCGAAAAGAAATCAATTTTTGTCATGAATAGTACTAAGGTGAATAGTATCCAGGTGAATAGTACCCCATGAATAGTACTTCAGGAAAGTACCCCATGAATAATACTTTGTGAATAATACTTTGTGAATAGTATTTTATGAATAGTACCCATGAATAGTATTCTATGAATAGTACTCATAAAAGGAAAATACAAAAGAAAACGATATTCCATGACGAGTACAAAAGAAAGGATATCTCATACGAGTACAATAGAATATACAAAACTGCAAATAGATTTTCATCCGCAATGCGGTAATCCACGTAGACAGCTCATTTCCACAATTTAATAAAGAATGAATATGAAAGGTCATTCACCATGCATGTGGTAGTCTGCGTAGACAAGTTATTCCAAAAAAATAATAAAGAATGGAATATCAAAAGAATTTCACCATGCATGTTGGAGTCCGCGTAGACAGGTTATTCCAACAGAATAATAAAGAATGGAGTAACAACCCTTACAAGTATTGAAAGAAAATAACTCTCTTCATGAATACGAAAGAAATAATACCCCTTATGACTATTGAATGAAAATAATATTCCTATTAATATTGAACGAATATGATATTCCTTACGAATATTGAACGAAAATAATATTCATACGAATACGAAAAATAATATCTCTTCAGAATATGAAATAAATAATACCCCTTACCTTGGAAGAAGACTAGATACTAGAATAGTGAAGTAGTTGACTACTCTTCTTCTTTCTCTCGATAGCTTCTCTCTCTATAATTGCTCTTGTGAGTCTTAGTGAATTGGTGAGAATGAAAGAAGAATGAGCTTCTATTTATAGAAAAACATAATTTCGATAATTTCACGTTTTGGGGCTCGAAATATTACAGTATAATACCTTCATCTTTTCTTCATTTTTAATTTAGTCCTGCAAGTATTATCAAACTTGCACCACCTCCCTTAATAGTACATCATGTGAATCAATAGTTCTATACATGTAAAAAAAATAATTTCAATATAGTACCTTCATCTATACTTCCATTTTTAATTTAGTCATGCAAGTATTATCAATCTTGCACCACCTCCCCTAATAGTACATGCATGTGAATCAATAGTACACATATGTGAACAAATAGTTATAAGCATGTGAATTAATAGAAATTAATTGCTCATTTATCCGATTAATTGCTCGATTGGTCAATATAACCTCCATACATCAATTATTATCGGAATAGATGTCGATTTCCACTAACCTAATAATCCCAACACAATGGAAATATCAATTTTATCTTTAATCAACACGAACTTATTCATCGTTAATATTATAACTAACAATATTTAACAACCAGATCATTTCCAGGAAAGAGGGGGCTTTCCGATAAGGATTTCTCTCTAATGGCGCGCAATTAGGTGACAAAACCTCTCCTCGACAGAACTTTCTAGACATCGTCAATATTGTAAATAATAATATGAATAACTTTGTCGTCTCAATTATTGATTTAATAATAATAAAAATTATGTAGATGATACTGTGATAATAATTGAATCAATAATATAAGAGATATTGTAAGACCCTAACTTTTTAATAAAGATGATTTTTCTATAAATATCATTTTTAAATATTATGGAATGAATTTGATATAATGTTATAGTTGTGGGTAATATTTATAAATTTTTTAAAGTACGCAAGTTGTTATATAATATTCGATTGGTCGGGAAAAATTCATTTTAACAGGGAATATTCATACGACGACACAATCATTGGTGGACCCCATAACGGAATTATTGTCGGATTGAGAAAACGATAAAAATATTTTTATGAAAATAACGGCAGAAGTTTTACAGTTAAAACTGTTGAACTACTCGGTAGTAAAAGTATAGTACTACGCGTGGTTGCATAGTAGCACACGGTATTGATTATTGATGCTTATGTGAGAAGTCACTCTGTTTTGTTCAATTATTGGTTCAGTAATTGTTGCATAGTATCTCACGTTATTTGATTCAATTATTGTCGATATTTTATATATTATTAAATCAATAATTGAGATGACAGAGTTATTAATATTATTATTTGCAATATTAACGATGTCTAGAAGTTACGCCAAGTAGAGCTTTGGTCACCTAATTCTTGCGCTATAATAGGAGAAATCCTTATTGAAAGCCCCTATTTCTTGGGAGCGACACAGTCGATTAATAGTGTGAATTATAATAATGATGATGAAGTTTTGTTTTATTAGTATTATTAATGTAATAAAATAGAAAAACTTTTTATATAAAAAAGAATACTTTTATAAAGTTATTACGTTTTATTAGACTATAAATAGAATATTTTATATTCTATTATGCATAGTGTTTTACATAGTAAAATCTTTTTATATAAAAAGCAAATACTTTTATAAAGTTATTCATTTTATTAGACTATAAATAGAATATATTATATTTTATTATGCATAGTATTTGCATAGTGCTGCATAGTGTTTGCATAGTAAAATCTTTTTAAATAAAACATAATACTTTTATAAAGTTATTCATTTTATTAGATTATAAATAGAATATATTATATTTTATTTCAAAGATTTTGTTTTATTAGAATATTTTATAGTAAACCAATCTGGATCGTCCGTTTAAAAGTAAATTAATCTAGACCGTTCAAAAATTAGTTACTATTCAGTACATTCTCCTATAAATAAAAGCTCATTCCTTCATTATTTCTTACGAATTCACTGAAACTCTAGAGAGAGAAACTATAGAGAGAAAGAAGAAAAGTATTCTGCTACTTCACTACTCCTATATCCAGTTTGTTCTAAGGTAAGGGGTATTATTTCTTTCTTTCGTCTTCATGAAGAGAACTTCTGTTATTCCATTCTTTATTATTACATTTGGAACATCACATGCATGCGTTACGCATGACCTAGTTCCGTTATTTATTATTCTCATTAGAATATCCTTTGCATGCATGCGTTTACGCATGACACAGTTCCATTATTTATTATTACATTGGAATATCATATATCGTGTGTTTATGCATGACTGGTTCCATTATTTATTATTACGTTGGAATAACTTTTCATGCATGCGATTATCGCATGCTTGGTGATTTCTTTTGTTATTCCATTTTTTATTATACTCAGTTGGTTAAAGTTTTGGCTTTTATACTCCATGAAATTAGTGGAATATCCTTGATATTTGCGCTTCATCCAGTATCTTTTCATGGAAATATTCTTCTGAGCATTCTTGAGTTTTACCCTAGAAAGCAGTATCATGTTGACAATTTGGACGTTATTGGTTCCTGGATAAATTAATTCTTCAACTTGTTTTATTGAATTCTTATATCATTTTCATCATTCTCATGTTTATATTATGTTGAAAGTCATCTGTGGCCTGTAGTGCATAGATGGACTTGGCATGATTATAACCATGGATTATTCGATATAATCATGATCGTAATGTTACAAATGATGTGGTAAAAGTCCTCATTGGCCCGTAGTGTATTGATGGACAGTTATTGGCATGATCATGACCATTGATGAATACATGAATATTCTTGGCCCGTAGTGCATGAATAATTTGTGGTTGTGATACTAATGAATATCCTTGGCCGTAGTGCAGGGATGATGTGGATTATTTATTAAGCTGAGTCCCAGCGATAAAAGTGATGAAAAACCTTTTAAATCATAAAAGATAGTAGATTTTATTCTCTACTTGACTCTTTTAATGGATTGCTTGTTCCGCTGCATTTAAACTTGATGTTTGTTATATTCTTTCACTTTAACACTGTTGAAGGCTAACAATAATTTATTCTGTATTATCTTAGTCATAATATTTCTTACTGGGCTAGTTGAGCTCACCCTTTTACTTTCATTATTCTCTTCAGGAAATGAGAACGTAGTAGGGACTAGTCGGGGAACGGAGTGACGGTCCAGATAATAGCATTAGTAGTCCTCACTATTCTATTAAATAGTGTGATAATAAATGTAATGAGGACTCAATTGAGTGCGTATATTGTCTAGATGGTAATATTTGTATTAAAACTCACAGCATATGTTTTGTCGTATTTTACACGACTGTTGTATAATTAAGTTGTATTTGAATTTTGTACCATGTATTTGGCGACTCAAGATGGGTGATCTATACCTATTTTGGGGGCGTCACAGATATTATGCAGCAATTACTATAATAATAATTGAGTATAACTAAGTGAGTTCTCACGTAAGCATCAATAATCAATATCGTGTGCTACTATGCAACCACGCATATTACTGTATTTTTACCACCGGGTAGTTCAACAGTTTAACGGTAAAACTTTCGCCGTTATTTTTATAAAAAGAAATTTCTGTCATTTTCTAACTACGACAAAACTTCCGTTGTGGGTTCCACCAATGATTTTGCCATCTTACGAATATTTCCTATTAAAACGAATATTCCCCAACCAATCGAATATTTTATAACCACTTGCTTACTTTGCAAAATTTGTAATTATTACCCACAACTATAAAATTTTATCAAATCCACACCATAATATTCAAAAATATATTTCGAGAAAAATTAATCTTTATTCATAAAAGTTAGGGTCTTACAATCTCCCCTCCTTATGAAATTTCGCCCTCGAAATTTACGTATGTACCTAGTATGTCGAAGAGATGATGATACATCGTCAGATTCTAACTCTTGAGGTATAAACTTTGAGCGTAGAATATATTCATTCTTATCCAAGATTTTAACAAGTACCTCTTCATACGTTAAATCTTCCGTTATCTCGTCCGATTCTAATTTAATAATGTGGTTCGGGTCTTTCACATATTTACGTAACATAGATATGTGAAAAACGTTATGAACACGCGATATACTTGGTGGTAAAACAAGTCTATAGGCCACAGTTCCTACTCAATCGAGGATTTCGGATGGCCCAATTAAATCTAGGGTTGAGATTTACTCTCTTCGTCGATTCTTGCTTCTAAAATAATGCCCTCTTTAACCTTCTTCTTCACATTCATCAGCTCTGGGTGTGTAGCTTGAGCGATTTTAACTTTATCGGTTAACGTCGATTCTACTCGTATTATTTGACATCATCATGTGGTCCTTAAAGTCTTTAACTCTATCTTTATCATTTGTAAGTCATATGAAATGGGTCTTTGTGTTAACAACTTTACAATCGTAAACGCATACGATCTTCTACTCAATGCATCAGCTACCACGTTCGTTTTTTCCACGATAATATTGAATGGTATGGTCGTAATCTTCAATAGCTCGAGCCAACGTCTTTGGCACATTATACGTTCGTTTTGGTTGAAGAAATATTTAAGGGTTTTAGAAATGGGTTTTGTACTGGGGTCAATAAAAAATTCGATTTCATGCTCTGGGGTAGGCCAGGAAGTCTTCAGAGAACACGTCAGGAAATTTATTAATAATAGAAATATCATTCAAATCAGTCGTATTTTTGTTCAAATCCGTGACATGGGCTAAGAAAGCTTGACATCCGTTTTTCAATAAACGAATAACTTTATTGCTTGATATTACAGTGATTTACTTTAGTGGTTTGGTTGCTTGAATTCGCATAATAGGTTGGTTAGGAATATGAAAGCTAACAACCTTACAAAAACAATCGATTTTAACATGATGAGTAGTTAACCAATCAATCCTTAAAATCACATCAAATGCAAGTATTTTCAAAGAGATAAGATCGACAGGTAATGTGCGGTTACCGATTTGAATCAAACAAGACTTATAAATAGTGGATGTAATGAAGGTTTCTCCCAATGAAGTTTCAACATATAAGTCAAAGTCTAATTTCTTCGGAGTCAAATTTAAACGTTGAGCGCAAGTAGGAGAAATAAAAGAATGGCTAGAACTGGTATCAAATAAGGTATAGACTTCACTAGAGTTTATGATTAACTTACCCGTGATAACTTCGTTCAGGTTACTCACTTTTTGAGAAGGCACAAAAAATACTCTTCTTGAAACCACCGACTTTGTTTTGTCCTTATCAGCCTTTGGTGCCACCGTCCGAACTAGACTTGATTTCACTATAAGACAAAATCGAGCTATGTGACCATCTTTTCCATAACTAAAACATACCTTGGAAGGCTGTGAACAGTTTGGACTTATGTGTCCCTCCTCTCCACATCTGTAGCATCTAACCCATGATTGATCTCCTCCCTATAATTTGTTCTTTGGCACTTGGTGTCAGCTTCTTGAGATCTCTTCCATCATCGTTAAATCTTCTCTTCTTGAATTTTCAACTTGAATCATTTCTTCTATTATCTTGTCCATAATTACCACCGAAGTGGTTATCATTTTTGGCATGATAATTTCCTCCACGATAGTTATCATTGTTCCGATGGTCATTGCCACTGGTACGGTTATTATCGTGTTGTTGGTCATTATCTTTTGGTTGGGCTGGCTCATTATCGCGCTCCAATAACTGAGCCCTATTCACAACATCTGAATATAAACAAAGTTTGTGAGAAATGAGGTATTGACATATCTCAGGTTTCAAATCTCTTAGAAACATCCGTGTTATTCTCTCCTCATTATCAACCAAGTGGGACGCAAACCGGGATAACTCGACAAACTTAGTTTCATACTGCGACACGGTCATATTGTTTTGCTCCAGCTTGATGAACTCTACCTTCTTCATATGACGAATACTTTCAGGAAAGTACTTGTCATTGAATAATTCTTGGAACTTCTCCCAAGACATCTTCAGTGCGGTATGCTGAGTATGTTTTACTGATTCCTAGAAGTAATCTGTCTCTCCTCACAACATGAAGGTGACAAAGGGAACCTTTTGCTCCTCGGAGCATCCCAAGACATCAAATATCTTGGTGATCTGCTTTATCCATGTCTCTGCCTTAAGTGGTTTTGGCTCTCCCAAAAACTCTGGTTGTCCCAGCTCCTTGAACTGCTTAGCGATGACCATCCTAGAGTTGCCAGTGTTTTCACCTGCATTTTGAACAAGAGTCGTTCTCTCCTGATGTTACATGAATTGCATAAAGCCTCTGAACATCCCATAGTTCATCATTTGGTCAGTGTTGTTGTTTTCCTGAGGATTATTCCCTTCCTGATGCACATTATCTTGGGTATTGATCATTGGTGACTCAACAGTCTCATGTGCTTCATTGCTGATCTCAACATTTTCAGATTCCATTTTCAAACACTGCCACAAAATAAGGGTTAATTGGCATGTCACATATTATCCCTATACTTTGACCGACCAATTAAATACCAAATAAACTTAGGTAGGTCATACTAGCGAGGGATTTACCCGTTTCTCCCATCCTAGTTCTAGTCTCAAATCTCAGCCATGGATTATATCCCTAGCTTTGATACCAACTGTGATGCCCCCAAAATAGGTATACATCACCCATCTTGAGTCGCCAAATACATGGTACAAAATACAAATACAAACTTAATTATACAACATGAGCTGAGAGTTTTTACACAAATATTATCTTCTAGTCAATATCCAAACTCAAATGGAGTCCTTATTATAATTATTATCACACTATTTCATAGAATAGTGAGGACTACTATGACACCATCTCGGACCATCACTCCGTTCCCCGACTAATCCCGGCTACATTCTCATTTCATGAAGAGAACAATAAAAGCAAAAGGGTGAGCTCAACTAGCCCAGTAAGAAATATTATGACTAATATAATGCAGAATAAATTATCATTAGCCTTCAACAGTGTTAAACTGATAAAATACAATAAACATCAAGTTTAACTGCAGTGGAATAAGCAATTCATTAGAAGAGTCAAGTAGAGCATGATATCTACTATATTCTATTATTTAAAAAGTTTTTCATCCACTTTATCGCTAAGACTCAGCTTAATAAATAAACCACATCATCGAATCATCCCTGCACTATAGGCTAAGGATATTCATGTAATCATCAATGGTCATGATTATACCGAATAATTCCTGGTTATAATCATACCAATAACTGTCCATCAATGCACTACGGGCCAATGATGATGTTTACCACAGCATTTATAACATTACGGGTCATGATTATACCAAATGATCCTTGGTCATAATCATACCAATCAACATTCCATCTATGCACGTAAGCCAAAGATGACTTTCATCACAATATAAGCACGAGGATGATTACAATGATATAAGAATTCAATTAAAGGAAAGAAAATGATAAGTTTTTAAAGATTTATAATTTAATTTATCCAGAATTCAATAATGATCAAATTGCCAACACGATATTGCTTTGTAGAGTAAAATTCAAGAATGATATTGTATTAAAAATGATTTGGACCGAAAAGAAATCAATTTTTGTCATGAATAGTACTCCGGGTGAATAGTACCCCAATGAATAGTACTTCATGAATAGTACTTTATGAATAGTACCCATAAATAGTACTCCATGAATAGTACTCATAAAAGGAAAATACAAAAGAAAACGATATTCCATGACGAGTACAAAAGAAAGGATATCTCATACGAGTATAATAGAATATACGAAACTGCAAATAGATTTTCATCCGCAATGCGGTAATCCACGTAGACAGATCATTTCCACAATTTAATAAAGAATGAATACGAAGGGTCATTCACCATGCATGTGGTAATTCACGTAGACAGATTATTCCAACAGAATAATAAAGAATGGAATAACAGAAGAATTTCACCATGCATGTGGTAGTCCGCGTTGACAAGTTATTCCAACAGGATAATAAAGAATGGAATAACAGAAGAATTTCTCCATGCATGCAGTAATCCGTGTAGACATGTTATTCTAACAGAATAATAAAGAATGGAGTAACAACCCTTACGAGTATTGAAAGAAAATAACTCTCTTCATGAATACGAAAAAAATAATACCCTTACGACTGTTGAACGAAAATAATATTCCTACGAATATTGAACGAAGATGATATTCCTTACGAATATTGAACGAAAATAATAGTCATATGAATACAAAAAATATTATCTCTTCAAAATACTAGAATAGAATAGTGAAGTAGTTGACTACTCTTCTTCTTTCTCTCTATAACTTTTCTCTCTATAACTTTTCTCTCTATAATTGCTATTGTGAGTCTTAGTGAATTGGTGAGAATGAAAGAAGAATGAGTTTCTATTTATAGGAAAACATAGTTTCGATAATTGCACGTTTTGGTGCTCAAAATTTTACAGTATAATACCTTCATCTTTTCCTTCACTTTTAATTTAGTCCTACAAGTATTATCAAACTTGCACCACCTCCCCTAATAGTACATCATGTGAATCAATAGTACAATCATGTGAATTAATAGTTCTATACATGTGGAAAAAAATAATTTTAGTATAGTACCTTCATCTATACCTCAATTTTTAATTTAGTCATGCAAGTATTATCAATCTTGCACCACCTCCCCTAATAGTACATGCATGTGAATCAATAGTACACATATGTGAACAAATAGTTATAAGCATGTGAATTAATAGCAATTAATTGCTTATTTATCCGATTAATTACCCAATTGGTTAATATAACCTCCATACATCAATTATTATCGGAATAGATGTCGATTTCCACTAATACTAATAATCCCAACACAATGGAAATATCAATTTCATCTTTAGTCAACACGAACTTATTCATCATTAATATTATAACTCATAATATTTAACAACCAGATCATTCCCAGGAAATAGGGGGCTTTCTGATAAGGATTTCTCCCTATCGGCGCGCAATTAGGTGACCAAACCTCTTCTCGACAGAACTTTCTAGACATCGTTAATATTGTAAATAATAATATGAATAACTTTGTTGTCTCAATTTTTGATTTAGTAATAATAAATATTATGCAAATGATACTGTGACAATAATTGAATCAATAATATGAGAGATATTATGCACCATTTATTGTAGCAATAATTGAGTATAACTGAGTGACTTCTCTCGTAAGCATCAATAATCAATACTGTATGCTACTATGCAATATAATATAAAAGATGATAATAAAATAATTGTAATAGATAATTTATAGTGTGTTTTCAGGTTTTTATTTGAGGGAAGGAAAAATAATTAAAATTTTTCCAAATCTCATGTTTGTGAGTTTGTTTAGGGAAGAAATTAAAAAATTTAGAGATAAAGTTAATTCAATTTTTGACTCAAATTTTTTTCTTAAAGAGTGGGATAATTTGGTGGGATGAAAAAAGATGGAAAAATAAAATATTTTATATTATCAAAAATAACTTTATAAAATAAATAATATAACAATAACAATTTTACCATCACTATCACTTTTTCAAACTATTGTTCTACCTCTACATGTCTAAGGTCTAAGCCACCCCATAACCGCAAACGATAAATGCACTACATGAAAAACAAATTTTGCTCGTTTTAATTATTTTTTGTAAAAGAAAAAGAATGAGAATAATGCTTGATGCTCATACTAAATCAAAATCAGCTAACTAGAGAATGATGAGAGTTCTTGGTAGATGTTAACAAAAATAATTTTATTTGTTAATTTTTTCGTATAAAAGGAGATAGTAGTATAACCGTCATAATTTAGTTTTATTATTATATTATACTAATAATTAATAATTTAGTTTTATTATTATACTACACTAATAATTTCATGAAGTGCATTTGTCATTTGCCCTCACTATGATAACTCTCAATTATTTTTAAAAAATAAACTTTATGTTGTGTGTTTTGGCTTTTGGGGTGTAACTCATAAAGTTACTATTATTAATTTTTTTTAGATATCTGTATTCTTCTAATTTCTTGTCGAAATGAATTTTTATGATTATTCAAATTACAAGTATGTTTAAAAATAATAATTAAATATAGTACAAATAAGTCAATATATATGTAAAAGTGCATAACAAAGTAAAAGAAAAGAATAAGCAAAATAATTTTAATAGATAGACATTATTAAATTAAATTATTTTTATATTTATATATATAAGGGTAATATAGTAATAGTATAATTTATCTGATACTTATTCCTGCTTATGAATTTTAAAGCGAGGAAGAAAAAAAATCTTAATTTTAAATTATATTATTACTATATTACCCTTATATATATAAATATAAAAATAATTTAATTTAATAATGTCTATCTATTAAAATTATTTTGCTTATTCTTTTTTTTTTTTACTTTGTTATGCGCACACACATATATATTGACTTATTTGTACTATATTAGACTATCAGATAAATTACAAGTTGAATATTAAATAATTGATAATACATCTGTGTCACATTAAATACAATTTTCTAAAGATCTACAGAATAATTATATTTTATCAAAATTTAAAATTTAAAATTTAAATCGACCTAGATGGTCAAAGACAACTTTCTCTTCATATAACCCTGAATCACCCCCCGCAAACATGCTGGAAGAAAAACATAACATGAGCCAAATGCTCAGTAAAGATATAGAGTAAATAAATAATGAATTGAAATAACTAAATCATTAATTGAACTGAATAGATACAAACAAAACTAACACAATAAAATAATAGGATAAATCAAATGGTTGGGTGTTATTTCATACCGAGTTTAGAACAAATCAGAAATATACCTTGCTACACAGGCAAGTCAAATAATTCCACACACGTAATCAAAATAATGTCACACAAACAATCACACATTGGACTGTAAAATTCAGATGCATGCAAAATCGGAAGTTGTGTTTGGCACAAACATCATAAATCTACAAAATAGAGTAGAACAAAAAATTAGGGTCGACCCATATGCCTCACATAACAAAATCACCATATGGCCAACTCCCATTGGAGCAAAAAACGAAGACGCCAGAAACTGATCATACCACCACGAAAGGTGTCATACCTCGATGCCAAGAAAACATGTTTGTAGTACCCCAATAGGTGGTTATAGTTTAGGTATACCTTACAGTATATTCTAACAAAGATATGATGTCACAACATATATGACATAATTCCAACAAAAGGGTTCTAAATGCACATATTGAACCAAATCAAATCATAAACACAATATCTCCAAAAGAAAGTAACAACATGTACCACTCTACAAAGATCAATAAAGTTCTACACATGAAGAACACATTTAAAAGATTAGAAAATATGAAGTTTGGAACATCTAAACCAAACCAAAGTAAAATACACGTTTGAATAGAAACGAAACAATTAAGCAAATACCTAAATTCTGAACAATTAGCAGTACAAACAAATCAATATAATGATAGTATCGCTGAAGAATTATGGAATATGTTCAAAAAAAATACGACAATAATCAAAGGAGCGGAGTATGAAATCCGTATTTGATACGTCAAAACCACTTATAGCACACTCCACAAAATCTTATCCTCAAATGCTAACTATAGACACTCGAAATTTTACATTCCTGTTGCTAACCCTGCAGGATGGCAAAATCGTCTTCCAGAGATAACCTTGAAAGTCAAATCAGTTTCAACCTCGGAGATAACATCGAGAGATGCAGTTTCAATCCCGGAGATAACCCCGAGATATTCAGTTTCAACCTCGGAGACAAACCCGAGGGATGCAGTTCCAGTTCTAGAGATAACCCCAAAAAATTCAGTTCCAACCTCGGAGACAACCCCGAGACACTCAATTTTAAACCCCAGAGATAACCCCGGGAGGTCAAGCACACCTCAGAGATAACCTTGAGGACATTCAGCATTCACAGCAGCCCAATCTTAGAGATAACCTTGAGTAATAACTGCTACATCTGCGCAAAGCCTGAGATAACCCCAGTGAGGGGTAAAATTGTCATTTTGCTACCATGATACTACATTCACGTCCTCTCAACATCATTTCAATTAACACTGCATATAGAAGTGTCCCACAAGAACCATAACTCAAATATCGAGTGACTACTACACAAGACAACATAATGGATAGACTTTGAAGACTTGAAGTTCTGGTCATGAACCCATCTTTTCGGGTTTGTACAACTTCTAATCCCATGTCAATGTGTAGCTCTCCACAATAGCTTCCTGAAAAGATACAACACGCCTTTATTAGATGTCCGGATTGAAAGTTATGAAGGTTCAAGCGGACAACGTTTTCTCCATTGTGTTGGGATTGTTAGTGTTAGTGGAAATCGACATTTATTTCGATAATAATTGATGTCTGGAGGTTATATTGACCAATCGGGTAATTAATCGAATAAATGAACAATTAATTGCTATTAATTCAGATGATTATAACTATTTGTTTAATGTGTGTACTATTGATTCACATTCATGTACTATTAATGGAGGTGGTGCAAGATTGATAATACTTGAATGACTAAGTTAAAAATAGAGGTATAGATGGAGGTGCTATACTGTAATTCATATTTTCACATGATTATAACTATTGAGTCACATGATTGTACTATTGATTCATATGATATTCTATTAGGGGAGGTGGTGCAAGTTTGATAATACTTGCAGGACTAAATTAAAAATGAAGAAAAAGAGGGAGGTATTATACTGTAATATTTTGAGCCCCAAAATGTGCAATTATTGAAACTATATTTTCCTATAAATAGAAGCTCATTCTTCCTTCATTTCTCACCAATTCACTAAAGCTATAGAGCAATTATTATAGAGAGAAATTATAAAGAGAAAGAAGAAGAGAAGTCTGCTACCTCACTATTCCAGTATCCAGTTTTCTTCTAAGGTAAGGGATATAGTTATTATAATAAGGGTTATTATTCTTTCGTATTCATGAAGAGGGTTATTTTCTTTCAATACTCGTAAGGGTTGTTATTCCATTCTTTATTATTATGTTGGAATAACCTATCTATGCGAAGTACCGCATACATGGTGAAATTCTTCTGTTATTCCATTCTTTATTACTCTGTTGGAATAACATGTCTATGCGGTCTATCGCATGCCTGGTTTATTCTGTTGTTATTCCATTCTTTATTATTTTGTTGGAATATCCTGTCTGTGCAGATTATGTATGACTTGGTTCCATTCTTTATTATTCTGTTGGAATATCCTATCTGTGCGGATTACGCATGACCTGGTTCCATTCTTTATTATTATGTTGGAACAACCTGTCTGTGAGGTCTATCACATGCCTGGTGAATTCTGTTGTTATTTCATTATTTATTATTCTGTTGAAATAGCCTGTCTATGTGGATTACCGCATGCATGGTGAATGATCCCTTGTATTCATTCCTTATTAAATTATGAAAATGATCTGTCTACGTGGATTACCGCATGGCGGGCGAAAATCCATTTGTAGTTTCGTAATTTTTCTTACCCTCAAAAATTCTGGAAAAATTTGAAATGATAGTTTGTTGGGTTTTCTAGATTGTGTCCAAAAATGGCGATTTTTGGATGTATAGATTAGGAGTTATGAATTTTATGGGAAAAGACTATTTTAAAAGTAAACCCTTATAACTCCTTGTGGTTAACTCCAAAATTGGTGAAATTTTTATTAGGAGTACATATATATAACAGGAGTATACCCTGTAAATTTTGGAATTTTTGGACAACAGTAAAATTTATGATAAATGTCTAAATATTCGGCAGTTTTGGCCATATGAAAAATAGTAAATTAATTTTAAAATTTTCGAGAAAAATATATGTTCAATATGAGACTATATTCTGCTAAATCCTTGAAAAGAAATATTTTTGGGACTGATTTGGTATTTTTCATGAAAATGAACTAGTTATGAGTAAATGAATTAAATATGTTATGTGAAGTAACAAAATTGGAAAAATAGGATTTTATGGCTTGGAAATCTTATATAAGGTATATGCAGATTTTTGATGAGTGATTTGATCATTGGTGATGAAATCTTATGAGTATGGTATTTTTGAATGATTAAATGCATTATTTGGTAAAGTGTAAACAATTAAAATAAATTGTTTATAAGTTTAAGAAGTGATTAAAATATTGTTATAATATTAATAATATTAGATTATGACTTTATTAAGTGATTGATAATACTTGGATAAATTTAAAGTCTTTAATATTTATCCTTGTTTTTGTTTGATTAATGCTTATATCATTATCATCATCCTCGTGCTTATATTTTGATGAAAGTCATCTTAGGCTTACGTGCAAAGATGGACTGTTGATTATTGATTTTACAATTATATATCTTTGGCTTACGTGTAAAGATGGACTAATGATTATTTATTTTATAGTTGTATATCTTTGGCTTACGTGCAAAGATGGACTGTTGATTATTGATTTTATAATTGTATATCTTTGGCTTACGTGCATTGATGGACATTTGTTGGTATAATTATAACCAGAGATTATTCGGTATAATCATGACCATTGTTGAAAACACGAATATCCTTGGCCCGTAGTGCATAGATAATTTATGGTCGTAATACTAATGAATATCATTGGCTGTAGTACAGGGATGATTCAATGATGTGGATTATTTATTAAGCCGAGTCTCAGCGATAACATATTGATAATACACTTCTAATTCGTAGAAGATAGTAGATATCATGCTCTACTTGACTCTTCTATAATACGATTGTATGTCTTTGGCCCATAGTGTGAAAGATGAATTGTTAATGAATATCTTTGGTAGTAGTAGTGCAAAGATGAATTTATTAGTATGATTATGAGCAGAAATTGTGATTTGGTATAACCATGATTTTTGATGTTTCAGGTGAAGATAAGTGATGAAAATTATCTTCGTCCTGGGTGTGAAGAGAAATTTAGAATCACAATTATGATTATGAGTTATTCATATGATTGTGGACAGGAATTGTTGATTGATGTTATAGGGATAAAACATTATTGGTGGACTTTTAACATGGAGAAGATAATAGATCTGATGGTCTATTTGACTCTTCTACTGGATTGCTTGTTCCGCTGCAACTATGGTTTAAAAGTTTTATCATCTACCATATGTTCTAAATTTCTGATTTATTACTGATGATGTAAATTATCTTTAGTAATGATATTCTTTACTGGGCTAGTTGTGCTCACCCTTTTGCATCACAATTCCTTTCAGGTAATAAGTGTGTAGTGGGTCGAAGCGGGTAACAGGAGAATAGAATCTGGTCTATAGTCATTGATGTTCTCCCTAAATAGTATGGAAATAATTTTATTGAGAACTTTAGATAAGTGTGTCGTATTGTACACATCATTCGATATTTAATTTTGGTGAACCGAATAGGGTGAGGTGAACCCAACTTCGGAAGGGTGTTTTGCCACTATCATACGAGATGTCTAATGACATACAACCTCGTGTTATCATAAGACAGGGTTGTGCATATCCACTTGCTGAGTATATCTACAAGCACTACCTATATAATCTTGGAGTTTGTTTGAAATATGATTATCAATTGGAGACAATGGAGATAATTATAAGTCAAAAGAAGACGTACCGTTGGAAAGAAGATGATAACAATCTTCTTGTTTTTCTTTGGGGACTATTGGGTCAACCAAGGATAATTCTGTGGACATATGATATCTATCATAACCTAGACGCATGGCCTCCCATGTACGAAGGTTTCCCTAAGTATTTTCCAAAGATTTTAATTTCTAAAATAGTTATTGACTGTATTTTTATGTAAAGTACCATTATAAGGTTGTGGTCGAGGCACCATGAGAGTTACATACATTTGTATTAAAACTCACAGTTTAACTATGGTCGATTCTCGCATTTACGATTCAACAACAGATATAAATGAAGTTTGTAAATGATTTATATAGTGTGATATCTGGCGACTCAGAATGTGTCGTGTGGACCTATTTTGGGGGCGTCACAGTCTTCTATACCATAGCCAACTCATTTCTTCAGAAGCTTTAGCTAGAAAGCATATTGTCTCGTCAGAACTCAGTTGACCAAGATTAACAGTGTAGACGTTCCCATCTCTTATTCCGGTCAGCTTTATAGAAGAGGTCTTCAAATCTCTGACTTAACATTGATTATTTAGGAAGGTGACTTGATGACCCTTGTCATAGAGTTGGCTGATGCTTAAAAGATTATGTTTTAGTCCTTCCACATAAGTTACTTTACTGAAGGACACTACACCATTCCCAGCTGATCCATATCCTTTTGTCTTGCCAGAACCATTATCTCCAAAGATGACTTTTGGACCCTCCTTCTCTATGAAGTTAGATAGGAGGGCTTTGTTCCTGGTCATGTGCCTTGAGCATCCACTGTCTAAATACCAAGTTGTGATCGTGGAGCTCTATTCATGTGGTAAGATTAAACTCTCATTTTGGTACACATACTTGCATGGGTCCTACCTTATTAGTACCCTTGGGAACTCAAATCTCTTTGACTTTGGGTTTGATATGCAAAGAGTTATTATAGCATATTGTAGCCTTATGACCTTATGACATACATAACATCTAGCATGATACAAGCTTGTGTGTGTATGTGGATTCTTTCTCCATTCGGACTTATATGGGTTCTTGGCAATCTTTCCTTTAATCTGGCTCTTCTATTTCCATGTATCCGTGTGATTCATGATTTGTGAAGAGTGAAACTTAAATCTACTATTCCTACCCAGTTGGTTCGTGGAGTTGATTTTACTCGACTCTACGATCCTTCGAGGTTGGAGAGTAGTGATTAAGTCACTCTTCTCTTTTTTGAATCCTAGGCCAGCATGGGATCCGTTATGCCTTGGAACATGGATTGGATTAGAAGAGCAGGGAAGGATTGGTTCTTTTCTTTGTGAGGATTTCATAAATGTAATGCTTCTATTAAAATTTGAAACACCACTAATGTTAGTTTCTTTATCTTTTCCATATATGGTTCTGAGATGGATTCCCCAAAACCTAAACCTGTTCTGTTAGATGCACTTCTCTGACTGGTGATTAGGGAGTCCATGGATAAAGAGGATCTATTCCACATTGAGATTGTCTTTTCTAGTTCCTCAATCTTGGAGGTTAGATTTGACTCTCTTTGTATATTAAGTTCGTTGGTCTGTTTTAAGAGTTTATTCTCAGCTTCAAATTTGGAGAGAGAGTTAGTGCTTATAAGAGCTATTTCTAGTTCTTCCTGAACTTTCTCTTTCTCTTTTTGAATAAGAGAATAATCTTTAGACAAAACTCTGAACCACTTCATGTATTGATGCAGATCAGTTATTATGCCATGTAATGCAATTCTTAAATCATCAATATCTACATCAGGAGAGTTAAAGTCAAATACCTCATTTATACTTACTTCATGATTGTCAGAGCTTTTCTTGTCCTTTTCATGTTTGTCCAGTAGACATAAATTTGATACTTGAGGATCTTCATCATCTTCAGACTCAGGAGTTGTGTCATTGTCTGAGTCACTCCACGATCCTCCGGCCACAAGACCTTTATCTTTCTTTTGGAACCTCTTGTTACCTTTGAATTCTTTCTTTGCATTTGATTTCCTCTTTAGTTCTTCTCTAAGAGGTTTGTTTCAGTTTGCAATGAAATGGCCAGGCTTCTTACAGTTGTAGCATAAGTCATTTATTTGTTCCTGGCTGCTGTAGTTGTTGAATTTCTTAGGTTTGCTACTTCTGCCTTTACGCATTAACCTTTTGAGTCTTTTTACCAGCATTGCAATGTCCTCATCATCATCTTCATCAGAGTCAGAGTAATTTTCATTGTTAGCTTTAGAGATGTTATCTGCTTCTTTGAGAAAAACTCCTTTGTCCTTCTTTCTTCCTTCAGATAGAGTCTCTGCTCGCTGAGTCAGCTCTAGCTTATAGGTGAGAAGGTTGCCATATAATTGTTGAACAATCATTTCATGGAGATTCTTTGATTCTCTGATGGCAGTGGTTTTGGCATCCCACTTGCTAGGTAAAGCTCTCATAAACTTTATGATCAGATCTTTATTTGGATAGATCTTTCCAAAGGCTTGAAGAGAGTTGAGTAGTACGTTGAATCTCTCATAAGTGGAAGTGACATTTTCACCTGGAACATGGGTAAACATTTCGTATTGTTGAGTTAGAAGAGATTGTTTATTTTCTCTGAATTCTTTAGTTCTCTCATGCATAATGATCAGTGCTTCCCATACTTCCTTTGCAGTTTTGCTATTGACCACATTTTCAAACAGATCATCTTCTCAAGACTGAAACAAAATGTTCTTGGCCTTTTTGTCGAGTTGGATAACTTTCTTTTCGTCATCAGTCCATTGTGCCTTGACCTTGGTTTGAACTCTGTTAGGATCGTCTGGAGTTTGTGCAAGCTTTGTTGGAACATATGGCCCATTTAGAACAGTTTCAAATAGATCTTCATCTACTGAATCCATGTATGCTTGCATACGAACTTTTCAGTTGGCGAATTTATCTTTGTTGCACATTGGTGGCTTGCTGCCTCCTCCAGTCTTTAATTCGCTTATCAGATGTGCCATTGGATCTACTTAAGTTTTGTGGCATGATTGATTGAACCTGCTCTGATACCAATTATTAGTTCCCAGAGGCACAATAATTATCTAGAAGGGGGGTCGAATAGATATTTTTTTAAAAAATTCTTTTACAAAATACTTGTCAGATTTGATAATGATTTAATCACAACAGAATTTGATATTTGTTTATTTTCCCTTTAAGATAAAGCGAGTTGATAGGATATAAGCAGTTATGGCAGATATAACAGTTATGGCAAGAATATAAGAGACAAAGTGTTTTAAGTGGTTCAGAGCACTCAAGGCTCCTAGTCCACTCTTCTACTCCTTGAGTAGAAAATCCACTGAGGATATCTTTACAATCTTTGAATCTCACAGATTCCTTTTAGACCAGCAGTCTTGGAACTTCTTAGTTCATTTTAGAACTCTTCAAGTCCAGCAGACTTGGTACTTCTCAGTCCACTTAGAACTATTCAAGTCCTTTTGACTTGGGACTTCTTACTTCATTTAAAGATAGTTGAGTTCTTGAATGATGCTATTAAGTTTCCATTAAGCTTGTGTTAGAAAGAAATGAGTAGTTGAGCAAGCTTTCTTTTCAGATCGTAGAGTTGAGATTTTTGTGTTCTTCAGCGTTTCGTTGTATGCTTGCTTATTTCTTGCATCATCTTCTGTTTTGGATATAAGGTGCCTTTGAAATGTATTCGTTTGAAGACATCCGTTGAAGCATTAATTGTATTTGATATTTCTGAGCACTGATGGTGACTTTCTAGAAATCTTCTATCCAGCCGTCTAGCCCACTGACACTGCAGATTGCTGTCTCACCTAACACCTGAAAAGGTGTTCTTAGCTGACATGTAGTAGTTTCCTTGGCTTCTTCAGTACGTTTCTTCGTTTTATACTAAGGATGAAGTATTGTGTCATTGGGATTCCCGATAGTTTCAACATCTATAATCCATTCCACATTTGTTGACTTTTATTCTCAAACAAATGAACAAGGCTCGATGCTTCTGATGCAGATAGATGATGCTCTACGATTATGATCGTGGTGTCTTGCCACCTTGGTGCTTGATCTGGTGCTGATGGATGAGAACACTACGACTTCTCTTAAGTACTGGCACACTACAATCTTCACTTGCTTGACATGAATGACTTAATGCTTCCGAGAGCATTCTACGATTCCTGAGTTTGACTCGGCAGGCATTTGGACCACTCTACGATTCCAGGAGAGGCCCTCCAAAGCAGACAGACTACGATTCTCAATACTCTAAGATTGTCCTTGGCTTTTGTAATCTTTTGATCAGCTTGATCGACTACAATTCTGTTGACGCCTATCTATTACATCTCAAGACATAGATCAATCTAACAACTTTGATCTTTCCTTCTATACATTCATTTACAGAATGATAAACATTAAAGCAAAGATCAAACCTAACAAGTTTTGATCTACCACTATGTCCTTGTACATGTATTCCTTGAAGGACTTTACATATAGGCATGAATATTTACTTTCAACATCAAATTTAAATATGCAATTTCCCAACACCACCCATTCTGAGTCACTAAATACATGGTACATAATACAAATACAAACTTAATTATACAACTGTCGTGTAACATAAGCTGAGAGTTTTAACATGAATATTGTCTCATAGACAATATCCAAACTCAAATAGAGTCCTCATTACATTTATTATCACACTATTTTATAGAATAGCGAGGACTACTACAGCCACATCTCTCGACCGTCACTCCGTTCCTTGACTAGTCCCGACTATGTTCTCATTTCCTAAAGAGAACAATGAAAGTAAAGGGTGAGCTCAACTAGCCTGGTAAAGAATATTATGACTAAGATAAATAATTTATCAATAGCCTTCATCAGTAATAAAATCAGAGATTTAGAACATATGGTAGATAATAACAGTTTTCAACCATAATTGCAGCAGAATCAACAATCCATTAAAAGAGTCAAGTAGAACATAATGTCTACTATCTCCTCCAAATTAAAAGTCCATCGTTAATATTTCATTCATGTAATACTTATCAACAGTTCTTTGTTGTACTCAAGACAAAGAGAACTCTCATTACTTGTCTTCACGTGAACCACCAAAGATTTTGGTTAAATTCACAATTCATATTTATAATCATGTAAATCAACAATTTCTCCTTACCACAAAGGCTTAATAGAACGTTTACTCAATATCCTTACCCCAAAATCTAAAGATATTCAAATGTAATAACAATGATCATACTAATCAGTTGTCTATCTTTGCACTACGGGCCAAAGATATTAAACTATAAAACCAATGGTCATGATCATACCAATCAATTGTCTGTCAGTGCACTACGACCAAAGACATACAACTGATCAAGGATATTAACTAATGGTCATGATCCTGCCAATAACATCATCGAATTATCCATGCACTACAAAAGCAAGGATATTCGTTAGTATCATCACCAAAGGTCATGATCATGTCATACACATGTCCATCTTTGCACTACGACCAAAGCTATCAATCAACAGCTCGTCTTTGCACGTAAGCCAAATATATACAACTGTAAAACCAATAATCAACAGTCCATCTTTGCACGTAAGCCAAAGATATACAACTGTAAAACCAATAATCAACAGTCCATCTATGCACTACGGGCTAAAGATGACTTTCATTATAATATAAGCATGAGGATGATGACAATGATATAAGCATCAATCAAACGAAATCAAGGATAAATACTAAAGATTTTTAATTTATCCAGAGTTTAAAAATGCCCAATTTGTCAACATGATACTACTTTGTGGAGTAAAATTCGAGAATAATATTCACGTATCAAAAATAATTTGGACAAAAAGAATCAATTTTTAGTCATAAATAGTACCCCATGAATAGTACCCTTCGTAAATAGTATCCTGTGAATAGTACTATATTTATGAATAGTACTGTATTTATGAATAGTGCCATATTTATGAATAGTGCCATGAATAGTACTCCATGAGTAGTAGGGTATATATGAGTAGTATCCATGAATAGTATCGTATGAATGAATAATACGGTATGAATAGTACCGTATATATGAATAGTTACTTCATGAATAGTACTATATGCCAGGAATAAGCATGTGAATGATATTCCTATTTACATATGATTTGATTATGATATATATATATATATATATATATATATATATATATATATATATATATATATAATGAATGAATATGCAAGAATGCTTGCATTAAGAAAAGTCAGAAAGTCCTTGGTTAGATAATGTAAACATATGTATAAGGACTTAGAATGAATTGATCAAATGTGTTAGGTTGATCCTACATAAGCAAAACCAAATTTTGTAAAGTCCTTAAAAAGAAATGATGTACAAGGACTATAAATATAGAAAGATCAAGCATGTTAGGTTGATCTTATGATGTAATAGATAGGCTTGTCTCGATCGCCGAGCACCGCACTGTAAATCGTAGTCTACGCCAGAGAGTCAAGGAAAACTCGAGAGCTATCGAGGCGTAATCAGTAGTCTGCAAGATAGTAGATCTCGAGTTCGTAGACTTCCGTGAGAGACGAGGAAGGATCGTAGTGTGTCGAGGAGAACTTCTTCAGGTCGTAGTCTCGCCGAGAAGTCATGTTCGAATCGTAGAGACAAATTTCGCCACGAGCCAACCGAGTATCTACCAAAGCTGGGCCAAGAATCGAGACTACACTTTGAGTCGTAGAGTCTACTAATGTCAAGGCCAATTCAAGAATCATAGACTGCACTCAGAATCGTAGAGTCTACTGATCGTATCAAAGGCAGAGATCGTAGTCGAGCAAGATTAGATGAAGACAACAAACACAACGACATAAATCGTAGTATCAAGATCTGATCTCAAAGTCGTAGTGTCGGCACAGCCGAAGCTGAATCATAGAATGCAGAGCTAAGATCTTAACAGATGTGCTCACAAGGACACAGTAGAATCATAGAGCAAACACGATTTTCAACAATTAAGCACTCCTAGAATATCCAAAGGAATGAAGCCTCTGGTTGGTAATGCAAAGATACATCTCACATGAAGGAAGCCAGAGAGCACTCAACGAATGGCATGAAAGCTAATAGAAGATCTAAGCATCAAGTCAATCAGCATCCAGATTGAGTTAAGAAGCCATTCAAGGTAAAGTCTTCCACAAGATGATCATAAGAAGACTTCAGCTTTCGACTAAGAAAGTAAGATATGCAAAGGTCTATCAAGTAGAAAGATGACAACGATCCTGAAAGTAACCAGGATCGTAGTGTTTGTCAAACAAAGAAGAAACTGATGGAGTATACACAAAGATACCGGTCAGTCTCTCAATAACAAGGCTAAAGTGATTAAGCATCGGGTCACCCCATTAATGATAAGTGAACGGAGATCACAAGGAGAAAGCGAAATGGACACGCCACAAATCAAGTGTCTTGTTATTCAGAAGGGTCCAGAGCAAGAAGTCAAGCCATCAGTATCTAAGAACATTCGAGGCAAACATAAGTGTTGAAGCACTGCACTAGAGAAGGAAGAGGTGTTCCATATTAGAGATCTAATGAACACTCTTCAAAGATCGTAGTGTTAACTCCACAAGTCAAGAAGCAACAACAACAAGACACTACGATCAGTCCAAAAAGATATGCATCGTAATCGTAGAGTTCAATAACTAAAGATCGAGGCATTGGCAACTACTCAATCAAGATTGATATTCAAATAGAGCTTATTGAGGGCATCGATGCAAAAGGACAACCTCTGATCTAGAAATTAGATGGAAGAAATAAAGTTGACTACCTGCCCAAGACATGAAAAGTTACATCTCTATCGGGGTAGGTGAAACAGTAGACTGCAGTGTCAGAAAGTCAGAAAAGGGGATGTCATGTCACATCTAAAGACTACATCAAATAACTCGAGATCTGCAAGGCAATTTGAATGGCTTTCAACAGCTACTTTCAAACGGGAAGATTGGGAAGGAGTATAAATCAACAGAGCTTCAAAGATCAAGAAGTGCTGATGACTGCTACGTTGCAGAATCGTTGAGTTGTTGAATGCTATTGTTGACTCTACGAGTTTCACCAAAAGATCAATAGAACAAGTCTCAGTGACAGCGAGACTACCAAGGTGGAAGTGAAGCAACCTTGAAGAAGGACTTAAACGGATTAGAGCTTCACTCAATAAAGATGAGAATGGCATTGAAGATGGAAGCCAAGCTTAGAGCCGAGAAGGCCAAGAAGATAGCATTCAAAAAAGTGGCAGAGTACAAAGAAGATCAGGAGAGCCACTCTACAAATCACCATGAACCTAAAGCTGATACTGAACAAGTGCAGAACCATATCTGCAAAACATCCAAGAAGGGTTCAGGGATTGCTAAGTGCCAAAAGAAGTCTACCAAAAGCTCAGAGACTTAGCAAATCCAGATAGTGATGGTGCACAGCTGACAACATATGAAGATGAGCAGAAAAGAGTAAAGATCAACTGCACCGAAGAAGATGTGGTCCGCATCAAGTAATGCAAAGAGGACCACACCAAGTCGCTAAGTACGTAAGATGTTCAGAGCTTAATGACATCTTAGCAAAATTTCAAAGACCAACAACATCAACAACTACAACAACAAGAAGCCGTGACTGAGGGGTCCTCGTCCGAAGGGGACTAAATGAAGATTCCAAGCTCATTGGCTTGAAGAGTTCCAAGGAACTAGAGAGGTTCCAAGGTCACTGCCTCAAGAGTTCTTAGTGAATCAAGTCCCAAGGTCACCGGCTCAAGGAATCTTAGTGATTCAGGTGTGCCGCCTTTCCTTAGTGGAAAATCCTGCTAGTTGAAAGTTGTAAGAGCGGATTAGAGCTTGAGTCTCTAAACCACTTAAAACTCTTTGTGTCTTTTTACTTTATGTCATTTACATTATGTACATTAACCGCTATAATCACTATATATGTTTTAACTACTTACCACCGAACTAACTCTCTACTTAACAATGTATGTATGATTATAAATATATCAATGAAGGGATCTTTTACTTATTCCATTGCGGCTTTGAAAAGATTCTTATGTTTGTCACATGCTAAATTATTAGCAATACAAAATAAACTAGAAAAAATTTTAAATTAAAAGGATCTATTCAACCCCCCTTCTAGATCTATCAGGCCTCATCGAACTAACAATTGGTATCGAGAAGCAGTGTTCTCATGCTATATTCGAAAGCTAATCGCTGAAAGTCCGATCCTAGGCACAAACATTATTCTAAACTTAGTTTAGTAGTAAGTCACTTGTTATATGCGTATGAGCTCACACGCTGGTAATATTGCAGGTACAGTAAAAGTGCATATACACTGAAGTCGCCAGATTGGTCCATATTCTCGATCGCCATATCAACAAGACCAATCCTCGCTCCACTGGCCAATCTTGCAAATCAAGACCAAAGCAGAAGACCAAAGCTAGAAAGCTCAAAGACATCAACAAAAAGAATCAAACATCCACCAAATTAAAAGATGAAAAAGTCGGATGTAAACCTTGTAAACTCAAGGATGTCAAAGGACTAGAGATGCCGATATTCTCTTAGCTTGCATCTTCAAGACCATAACCGATTGATCAAGGTCAATTGAGCAAATGAATCAAGCAGAGAAATTGAGAAACTATGCACATCAATGCCTAAACTCAAGATGCCTTAGATAAATGATCTATTAAGAAAACCGACAAAGAAAAGGTACTGCCCTCACTTACATAAATATGTACCTCATGATCGCATCCCTTATGAACTATAACAAGATTCTTTCAAGGAATCATAATCTATCTAAAAGGTGAAGAGAGAAAGTACAATCGAGGGTGGAAACTCAAATGCCTATAAACTTTCTCTCCATCCAAGTTTTAGGTCAAGATGACGCCTTGAAAGAAATCAAATGGGTCATAATAAAGATCACACATGTTAAAATAATTTTATGTGAAGTAATCTTTGCACGATGGGTTAGTATGTATATACAACCTATGGTCTAAGTGTTTAATAACACACGTAGTATGATCGGTTCTACAAGAGCATCTTGAAGATTCAGAAAATCGATCACCTCCATGAATCAACCAGATACAAAAATAAATCAGAGAGTCGATTCTCACCGCGAACATTTAAACCCTATGAACATAACTCCTAGCAAACGATGAAACCATCAAAGAAAAAGAGTGGTTTATTAACATAGCAAATCTCACACACACTCACCATCACGCATCTCAAAATATATTATCTAAATTAGTTACATGCATGAATATGACCGATGGTGATCAATATGATGATTATCCAAATATATAAGGAACAGGGGTTTAGAAAACTAACTCTAGCAGACCCATTTAACCACGGGTACCAAAAATAGAAATTTATAACTCGCAGTACCGTCCATCCGACCACACTAAGGAATGTCAAGGTAAGACTTCACCAAGAAAATTCAACCAATGTAAGGCTTAAGACCGTTCGTAAATGATTATGATAAACTCCTATTTGTCAAAGCTCGTCCCGAAGACTCACCGAGCTAATCTAAATGAAGCTCACATTGTTGTCGATCCTTATAAGGAAGCAAGTCATTCAACCAAAGATGTAAAAGGGTCTTAGACGCTCAATCATTCAAAGCAGGTCATAAGAGAAAACTCCTCACGGAAGCTCACCACAGAGGATCATCGAGCATCAAACATGAGGAACTCATTACGGAGCGTAACTCCACAAGTACAAATCATAAAAGAAGACTACGCTCATAGTGTCATTAAAGGATCGTAGAATGATCAACCTGAAGATGCCCATTTCTACGATATAAGAAGATTTGGTGATTCCAAATGTAAGGAGATATGCAAGGTCGCTTCTAATACACATAAAAAAAAAGGAATCACATCTATCCGAGAAGACAACATCAACCATGGGAGCAGTAGATATGTTAAGGAACAACAATATCGAGATATACTACAAGCAAAGGTACCAAATGCATAGAGTCCCAAAACTTTGTGGCTCAATGAACCAAATGAAGATCCATAGTCAAGTAGAACATTTCAAAACGTATTTATCGATAACCTTTCACCACCCAACTCAAAAACCGTGGAGAGCCCACGATCAAACATCCGATCATAATGGAATAGCGTAAGGACACCACGATTACAACAAATGCAATTGTCTAAAGTCAGTAAAGGACCTCACCACCGTAAAAGGTCAAATGAGATATCGCAAATCACTTCTAAAGTACTTCATCCGAAAGCGCCTCGTGGACAAACCTAACCCTTAGCTCACTCTAAGAGGTCAGCCTTCCCGAGCTACCTTAACCTGTAAGAATTGCTTAATCAAGTTCATCTCAAGGACCAAGTCACCAACGATCGTAGAGTAGAGGTCAAGAGAACTCCACGATCGTAGTGCAACCTCAAATATCATAGAAGCGCACTCGACGATCGCAATCCTATAAGAGGCTACTCCTAACTTACGAGGAGTCGAAGAACAGAAAATTGCTCAATCATTCAAAATGAGGGAAGACAAGCTTGAATGCTAGTTGGAAAGATGTCCTCGCTAAAGGAAAGTGCCCAAGGCTTCATAAAGCACAACAAATGGATGAGGCGGAGGTTCAAAATGAGAAGTAATGTCAAAACCATCCACCGCAAACATCGCTTCGTAGAGTTGATCGTTGAGTCAACAAAGGAAAACGTAGAGTCAATAGTCATTCCTATCATGCTACTCGATGAACTCAAGAGGTCAAAGGTCAATCCACATCAATCAAACGTCCACTCTTCTAAAAGAGACAGCTAACTGACAAGTTACAGGGGAGTTACAACTTGTTACTGGGCATCGTGCAACCAATGACTGGGTGACACATCACAACAACATATGCAGAGTCGTAAGGAACTACCATAAAGATAGATTCAAATCTGCAAACAAGCATCGTAACCTCAACCTCTCTCCTCCCATTTTCAAACCCTATATTCTCTTCAAGCCAAACCACTAAAATCTCCAGAGTTCAAATCACAATCACCATACTCCATAAATCTCCCCAATCAATATCCATATTCCTCAAATCATTCAAATGGAAGATCATGAGTAATCACCGCATTCAACTCTAAACCAAGTCATTTGAGAAATCCAAAAGAAGTTCGTAGACATTCTTGAACTCGTGAAGAAAGTTGGATTCTCAGAATGTTTTGAGGCAAGCACTCGAGTATACACTGAACTAGTTAAGGAATTCTACTCAAATGCATCCGTAAATGCCGAAAATCTTTCAACCAAGGTTAAAGGTCAGTCTCTAAAACTGAAATCATCCAACATCAACCAATGCCTAGGTTTTCCTGACCTAGGACTGAAAAACCTTGATGAGATTGACACTGAGAAAGCAAAGGAGATTATGGGGTACCAAAGAAACCCTAGTCTGAAGGACATAAAGAAAAAGGAGTTTCCAGAGGAATTCGAGTTCCTTGCTGAAATAGTAGGTAAATGCATACTATATAAGGATACCGCACATGACACAATGCTCGATCAACAACTGAAGATTATGTCTGCAATAGTTCTGAAGAAACGAATAAACTTTGGAGCTATCCTGCTCAATCAAATCTCAAAATGGGTGGAAAAGGCTGAGTTGAAGAGGTCTACGTAAAAAACCACTTACAAAGGTGTTTCATGGAAGACCGCCGAGTATTAGTGATGAAGAAAAGGCCGGGAAGCAAGATCAAGGATGATGAGGAGAACCCTCAATGTTCACAAAGTAATGTCTCCACAACTGCTCATGAACTCGAAGAAAACCCAAAAAGGGAGAATAGAAGGTTAACTACAAAGAAGCAAAGTAAAAGAACTCTACAAAGAAGAGAAAACAAAGGAGGTGGAAAGCTATGAGTCCGATGACTCAGATCGCTTGTCATCACATCAAAGAAGAAGAAGCCTAAAGAGTGTGAAGAATGCAAAGGTTTCATCAAGCCATGTCTCCACCGATAAGAAGAAACAAGGAGCAAGAGAAACCGTAATCAATCAAAACGAAAACCCAAAAAGAAGGAGTAACAGACTACTCCGAGAACCACCCAAGAAGAAAACAAAAGTGATAAAGAAATCAGCCCCAGCTCCCCAGGAAAGTCCATCCAACCAAGAAAAGCATGAAGAGCCTGAAGATGAGAAAGGAACTAAAAATTCAAAGACTGAATCCTTAAGAAGCAAGTTCAACAATAAGGAAGAAGTTGAATCCATGAAAGAAAAAGTCAAGGTTGATGATGAAGGAAAGGAATGTGCAAGCCCTAAGGAGAAGTCTCAGAGCATCCACTCTGATGATAAAGAAAGGCTGCAGGTTGACACAACAATATCTTCTACAGCAAACGCTCTAACAAACTCAAAAGATGTAGAGTCTGAGGAAGAAAAACATGCCCATACTATTGCTGAAAATCAAGAAAGCTTGTATTATGACTCAAAGACCTCAGAGTATGAAGAAGAAGAAGTATCTGATTCACCCATAGTTGAACCTCCTAGAAGAAGGAAGAGTCACTAACTACTTGCTCAATTTGTCTTAAAGAAGAGAAATGATTAATCTACTGAAATCATTAAATTAAGTGATGATGGATTTGAGTCACAGGAAGAGAGTGTTGAAGATGAGACTAGTGATGAAGAAGATAAATCCAATAAAGATGTTACTAAAGAAGACTCTGGAAATGAAATTCAGCAAGAAGAATTCATTGATGAATCTGATAAAAGGAATCAGCAAAATTCAAGCTCAAAAAGGGAAGAGATGGAGGAAGATTCTGATTCTACACATCAGAATCTGAGGAACTAGAATACTATCATGTTCTCTCTCCGACCAGAATTAGCAAAAGAATTAGAGTGGAAGTCTTTAATGAGCCACCAGCAGAGCCAACAACAAGATGGATAAATCATAGAAATGAACAACTTCGAGTTGTAAGGATGACTACAGAAGAGGTGCTTCATAACTGGAAAAATATGGAGTTAGATTGCACAACTATACTGTATAATTCTGAAGACCTTCTGATGAGGTGGTTCGTCCCATGGATGTCATGGCTAAAGGCACACACTGAAAGAGATGAAAGTTACTTCAGCTGGTGCTACTCTCAATTTCCAAATTTGGAACTGGTGTCACAAAACTTCCCCAGGATAAAGAAGTTTGCCACTATGATGATCAATGACAAGCCCCACTACAAGATCTACCGACACGCTGAAAATCATTATATTCCTTATGATCATAGAGTGGACTCTGATGGAAAAAGGAATATGGCAAATACACTGATCGTAGAATCTGTTCACTCTACCACTGATGATGATCAAGTCCAGAATAAGAGGTCTCCATCTGCTCAAGCACTGTTGACCAACATTCCTTCATCCTCCAATAACGATTGGTACTCAACGATCTTTCAGATTGTCAACACTTTCGAAAACATGTCCAAGGAAGAAGATCATAGAGTCCAACTGGTGTTCAGCAAGAGACTGCCCAACCAAATGATGAAATTTCTATGGAGAAAGAGCTAATGAAAAACTCTAATGAATTGATCTAGAAGATATCTCTAATCCATGAAGAATCAAAGAGGGTGACAAAGAAATTGAGATAATTCAGCCAAGATAGACTCCAAGCAACTATGGTCGATGTATCTCTCAAAATCAAAAGATAGAGATCACATCTATCTGAAGGCCTTAAATGATCAGATGGCAAATGCAATACGAGCTCAGAAAGCAAATGAAGAGCAACTATAAGCCCTCTTTGACAAGATTGACAACTTGAATTAGTCCTTCTCTATGCAACTTGAAGTTAAGCCAACAAGAACTCAAGATCAAGCTCAGAACTCCTCCTATCTCGATGGAGCAAATTTTATGTCCAACATGGAGCAGCCTCCCCAAAAGATTAATGACAAAAAGGGGGAGAAAAAGAGGCATAGAAAGAGGCAGAGTAAAAGGTATTCAAGAAAGGGCAAGGAGAGCAGAAGGAAACAAGACAAGAAGACAAAAAAGAAGACAACAAAAGAAGAAGAAGCTGGTTCATCATCTGAGGGGGAGCCAAAGGATGATGAGCCTGTATTTGCAAAGACAGAGGGGGAGCCAGAAGAAGAAGAGGAGCATACATCTGCAGAAGAGAAAACAAAAGAAATGAAGTCAACATCCCAAGGGAAGCAAAAGCAAAGAAATCAAACAGATGAATAGTCAAGTTAATGTACATCCCGAAGCATACATGGAGCCAAAAGAGGTACATCTCTAACTAGTTAGGTATGTTCTCGGATCCAGGATGTAAAATGTCATAGTATATTAAATTCCATATTATTATAAAATGACATTTATGATTATCTATTTTAGAAATACAACAAATTTCACTATATAAGATTCATTCATAACATGCATATGCACTTATTATTTTGTCATAATCAAATAGGGGAGATTGTCGTGAATAAGCATTCCTATATTCCTATTTACATATGATTTGATTATATATATATATATATATATATATATATATATATATAATATAAAATGAATATTCAAGCATGCTTGTATTAAGAAAAGATGTAAAGTCCTTTGTTAGATAATGTAAACATATATACACAAGGACTTAGAATGAATTGATCAAATGTGTTAGTCGATCCTACATAAGCAAAATAACTTTGTAAAGTCCTTAAAAAGAAATGATGTACAAGGACTATAAATATAGAAAGATCAAGCATGTTAGGTTGATCTTATGATGTAATAGATAGGATTGTTCGATCGTCCGAGCACCGCACTGTAAATCATAGTCCGCGCAGAGAGTCAAGGAAAACTCGAGAGCTATCGAGGCGTAATCGTAGTCTGCAAGATAGTAGATCTCGAGTTCGTAGACTTCCAGAGAGACGAGGAAGGATCGAGTGTGTCGAGGAGAACTTCCTCGTGGTCGTAGTCCGCCGAGGAAGTCATGTTCGTAATCGTAGAGACAAATTTCTACGAGCCAACCGAGCATCTGCCAAAGCCAATCAAGAATCGTGAGACTACACTCAAGTCGTGAGTCTACTAATGTCAAAGCCAATTCAAGAATCGTAGATCGCACTCGTAATCGTAGAGTCACCGATCGATCAAAGGCGTAGATCAAGTCGCAAGCAAGATCGATGAAGACTAACAAGCAAGATCTAAATCTCAGATCAAGATCGATCTCAAAGTCGTCTTCTTCAACAAAAGTCAATCGTAGAATGCAGAGCTAAGATCTTAACAGATGTGCTCACAAGGCCACGTAGAATCGTAGAGAGCAAACACGATTTTCAACAATTGAGCACTCCTGCAATATCCAAAGGAATGAAGCCTCGTCAGTAATGCAAAGATACATCTCACACGAAGGAAGCCGAGAGAACTCAACGAATGGCATGAAAGCTAATAGAAGATCTAAGCATCAAGTCAATCAGCATCCAGATTGAGTTAAGAAGCCATTCAAGGTAAAGTCTTCCAAAAGATGATCATAAGAAGACTTCAGTTTCTAACTAAGGAAAGTAAGCATATGCAGTGGCTGTCAAGTAGAAAGATGACAACGATCCTGAAAGTAACCAGGATCGTAGTTTTTACCAAACAAAGAAGAAACTGATGGAGTATACACAAAGATACTGGTCAGTCTCTGAATAACAAGGCTAAAGTGATTAAGCATTGGGTTAATCCATTGATGATAAGTGAATGGGAGATCACAAGGAGAAAGAGAGCTAGACACGCCACAAATTTGAAGTGTCTTGTTATTCAGAAGGGGCCAGAGCAAGAAGTCAAGCCATCAGTATCTGAGAACATTCGAGGCAAACATAAGTGTTGAAGCACTGCACTAAAGAAGGAAGAGGTGTTCCACATTGGAGATCTAATGAACACTCTTCAAAGATCGTAGTGTTAACTCCAAAAGTCAAGAAGCAACAGTCAATAAGACACTACGATCAGGTCCAAAAAGATATACATCAGAATCGTAGAGTTCAAACAACTAAAGATTGAGGAATTGGCAACGGTTCAATCTGAAGATTGATATTCAAATAGAGCTTATTGCGAGCATCAATACAAAAGGACAACCTCTGATCTAGAAATCAAATGGAAGAAATAAAGTTGACTACCTGCCCGAGACATGAAAGTGACATCTCTAACGGGGTAGGTGAAACAATAGACTGCAGTGTCAGAAAGTCAGAAAAAGGGATGTCATGTCACATCTGCAGTCTACATCAAATAACTCGAGATCTGGAAGGCAATTTGAATGGCTTTCAAAGGCTACTTTCAAACGAGAAGATTGGGAAGGAGTATAAATCAACAGAGCTTCAAAGATCAAGAAGTGCTAATGACTGCTATGTTGCAGAATCATTGAGTTATTGAATGTTATTGTTGACTCTACGAGTTTCACCAAAAGATCCAAGTCTCAATGATAGTGAGACTACCAAGGAGGAAGTGAAGCAGCCTTGAAGAAGGACTTAAACGAATTAGAGCTTCACTTAAAAAAGATGAGAATGCTATTGAAGATGGCAGCCAAGCTTAGAGCCGAGAAGTCCAAGAAGATAGCATTCAGAAAAGTGGCAGAGTACAAAGAAGATCAGGAGAGCCACTCTACGAATCACCATGAACCTAAAGCTAAAACTGAACAAGTGCAGAACCATGTCTGCAAAACATCCAAGAAGGGTTCAGGGATTTCTAAGTGCCAAAAGAAGTCTACCAAAAGCTCATAGACTTAGCAAATCCAGATGGTGATGGTGCACAGCTGGCAACAGATGAAGATGAGCAGAAAAGAGTAAAGAATAGCTGCACTAAAGAAGATGTGGTCCACACTCGAAGAAGAATGCAAAGAGGACCACACCTAGCTGCTAAGTACAAAAGATGTTCAGGGCTTAATGACATCTTAGCAACAAAGACCAACAACATCAACAACTACAACAACAAGAAGCCGTGGCTTGAGGGTCCTCATCCAAGGGGGTCTAATGAAGATTCCAAGCTCATTGGCTCAAGAGTTCCAAGGAACTAGAGAGGTTCCAAGGTCAGCCGCCTCAAGAGTTCTTAGTGAATCAAGTCCCAAGGTCAGCTGGCCTCAAGGAATCTTAGTGATTCAAAGTTGTTTCCTTCCTTAGTGAAAATCCCGCTAGTTGAAAGCAGAAGAGTGGATTAGGACCTTGAGTCTTTGAACCACTTAAAACTCTTTGTGTCTTTTACTTTATGTCATTTACATCATGTACATTAACTGCTATAACTGCTATGTATGTTTTAACTGCTTACCACTAAACTAACTCTACGAACAATGTATGTATGATTATGAATATATCAATGAATGGGATCTTTTACTTATTCCGCTGTGCTTGAAAAGATTCTTATGTTTGTCACATGCTAAATTATTATTAATACAAAATAAACTAGAAAAGTATTTAAAAGTAAAAAGGATCTATTCAACCCCCCTTCTAGATATATTATGCCTACTGGAAACTAACACCATATATATGAATAGAATCCATGAATAACCGTATAAATGAATAGTACTCTATAAATAGAAATAACACCCCTTACCTTAGTAGAAAACTGAATACTACAATTGTGAAGTAGCAGAATACTCTTATTCTTCCTCTCTATAGTTTCTATCTCTATAGTTGCTCTTGTGAGTCTTAGTGAATTGGTGAGAATGAAAGAAGAAATGAGCTTCTATTTATAGGAAAACATAGTTTTGATAATTGCACGTTTAGGGGCTCGACTTATTACACTTTAGTACCTTCATCTTTGCCTCTATTTTTAATTTAGTCCTTCAAGTATTATCAATATTGCACACCCTATCCTAATAGTACATGCATGTGAACCAATAGTTCCATGCATATGAACAAATAGTTATTTGTATGTGAACTAATAGCAATTAATTGCTCATTTATCCGATTAATCACCCGTTTGGTCAATTTAACATCCAGAAATCAACTATTATCGAAATAAATGTTGATTTCCACTAATACTAATAATCCCAACACAAAGAAAATATTTTTATCAACAATTTCATCCTTGAAATTTTTGAAGTTTGACTTTTTTCAAAAAAGTCAATTGTTGACTTTTTAACCAAAAAGTCAACCCCGACAATTTTTGTGTTTATAGTCTATTTTTACTAATTTCATCGTTCCGGACTCAAATATCTCATCTGTGTCTCAAAATTCAACTCCGAACTCAAATTCAATTTTTAATAACATTTATCATTAATATTATAACTCATAATATTAACAACCAGATCATTTCGAAGAAAGAGGGGGCTTCCCGATAAAGATTTCTCCTTATTGGCACATAATTAGGTGACCAAACCCCTTTCCTCGATAGAACTTTCTAGACCTTGTCAATAATGCAAATAATAATATGAATAACTTTGTCGTCTCAATTATTAATTTAATAATATAAAATATTGTGACAATAATTGAATCAATAACGCAAGATATTATGCAGCAATTACTATGGCAATAATTAAATAAAACTGAGTGACTTCTCACGTAAGCATCAATAATCAATACCATGTGCTACTATACAACCACGCGTATTACTGTACTTTTATCACCGATTATTTTATGATAACTTTCTTACTTTGAAAAATTTTCACACATGGTATTGATTATTGATGCTTACGTGAAAAGTCACTCAGTTTAACTTTAACTTTTTATCAATTTGACCATTTACTAAATAGAATAATAATTAAAAGAAAATTAAATAATTTTATTTCATAAAATTCGAGGTCTTACACTCGCGGCTGCCGCGGGTAGACCCGTGGCTCTTTGGTGTATAAATACGAGCTCTTGGGCAGCTCATTTAAAAAGAAAAAAAAGAGAAAAGGAGAGAAAACTCTATCTATTTCAACCTGTAAACACTTCTAAAGTGCTTTAAACTGAGTGATTCTTCTTTCCAAACACTTGTAAGCTCGTGTTTTGCTATATACTGAAGTTTAACCGGTAGACACCGAGTTTTCAGTCATCAAAAGCTATCTGAAGTCTTCTTAGAATTCCACTGTGAGATTTTTCAGGTTTTTAAGCTTTTTATTATTTTTATATACATATATCTACTAACGTTGAGAGTCGCATTGTGTGCGTATGCCCGGATGGTCGATCCATAACTTTTTATTGCTTATATATGTATATATTTATATTTATACTTATATATATGTACTTATATATATATATAACTGTTTTATCTGCTTTCATAATGTAGATATTTGATTCTCAGCCTGCGGGCTAGATTTGCCTAAATCTGGCTATTTCTCACTTTGACTGGTTCATGGTGACTAAACTGGAACCGTTGAAGTTGGAATAGTTTAGATTTACTCAAATATAGTTCTTTCTAGCTTTTGTATATATTGCTTTCTATGAGCCTAGGAATCATGTGATCACAGATTCAGCTTCTGAATCTAGATTTGGTTCTCGTGATAGACATTTCCAGCTGCAGCCAGCTTGTTATAAATTATTAACGGTATCTCAATTCCTTAGATGGCTTTCATGCCCATAAGGAGTTCTACTATGTATCTTATTTTCTCAAAGATGCTTCGTATCTCGAAAATAAAAGCAATCCAGCTGAACATTTAATAAAAATGGAAGTATCAAAGGCTTCAATTACTATTGAGCACACTGGTTTGAAAAACTTGTTTTACAAAACATCACTACTGTATCTTGTTAAAATTGAACTTTATACAAAAGTCAAACCTTTTGTATATAGGTGCAAACGAGGCATAACACTACTTCCAAAACAACTACACATAGGCCTAACACACACACACATTCACAGATAAAAGTTTTAATGAAATGCGATGGTAAACGTGTTATCACGAAAGTCGGGTGTGTACCTAACATCTTCCCTCCACTTAATCAAGCCCCCGGACCCTAATGAATTTTAATTTTGCAGACCAGTTCAACAATATCACATCACTAGGTCTTTATGCAAATATTTTCTCGATTAAGTTGGTGCAATCATTTAAAAATAAATAACTGGCAACTCTAAAAGTCAAATCGTTGACATATACATGTTGGACCTTTTCAAACTTATTTTTTCAAACAAATCTCACCTAACATGATAACACCAAAAGACAAGAATAGAAAGGGACAAATAAAAAACCCGACGTCGACATGTGGCGACTCTGCTGGGGACTCCAGTAAGAGGGCTTAAGCCGCTATTCAAACTTTTCAAAAACTTTTATCTGTTTATGTATGAATGTTGTATTTACATTTGAATGAATGTATACTAATGCTTTATTCACTACACTTAGTGCTTCAAACCATATCTACCTATGATATTATTGCTTCGCACTTGTCATCATTTCTATATGATGAGGCACGATGTATGTGAATTTATGTTGTGTGGTCCCTCCACCAGGAGGCTATCTTGTTCATGTTTGATTACTGGACTCGTCGGGAGACTAATTCCACGAGGCTCAAAAAAGGCACCACCCAGATTCGCTCTAATTGAAAGATCGAATTAACTTCCCATCAAGGAAATTGTGATGATCTGGGGACCTTCATGCCAAAAAGTCATGAGAGTAGCCTAAGATAGGTCAGCCTCTGACAAACCAAATGCGGAGGGAAGTCTCTTCATACCTTCCCATTTAAATTGCTTGTAATCTTAATTACTTGTAATTTCATTTTCATGTCAATCTAAATGTAATGGAAAATATAAAGGAATATGTGGACATGCATATCAAGACCTACCATGTTTTCCTATCATTAAAACAGCTTTGATGTAAACACTCGAAATTTTATATTCCTGTTACTAACATTGCAGGAGGGCAGAATCGTCTTTCAGAGATAACCCTGGAGGATAAAGTAGCTCCAATTCTGGAGAAAACCCCAAAATTATCAGTCTTACCTTCTTGGAGACAACCCCAAGATACCCAGTTCTAGTCCCGGAGACAACCCCAGGAGTTTCAGTTTCAACCTCAGAGACAACCCCGATGAATGTAGTTCCAGTTCCGGAGACAACCCCAGAATCATCAATTTTCCATCTAGGAGACAACCCCTAGATACTCAGTCCCAGAGACAACCCCGGGAGTTCCAATTTCAACCTCGGAGACAACCCTGAGGAGTGCAGTTGTAGTTCTGAAGATAACCCCGGAAAAGCTCATTTTTAACCCTTACAGTCAGCTTCAACCTTGGAGATAACCCCAAGGCACTTAGTTCCAGTCCCGGAGACAACCCTGGGAGGTTAGGCACACCTTAGAGACAACCTTGAGGACCTTCAGCACTTACAGCTGCCCAATCTCAGAGATAACCTTGAGCAACGACTGCTACGTCAGCCCAAACTAGAGATAACCTTAGTGAGGGGAAAAATCATCATTTTGCCACCTCGAATCCACACTATGCCATGTCAACACATTTCAACATACATTCTACATAGCAATGTCCTACAAGAACTATAGCTCCAATCTCGAGTGACTACTACACAAGACAGCCCATCGGATAAAATTTAAAGCCTAAATACCTGGGCATGGTCCCATCTTCCTGACTTTGTACTACCTCTAATCCTATGTCATTGTGTAGCTCTCGACAATAATATTCCAAAAAAGTTCTTATACACCTCAATCGGATGCCCGGGTTGAAGTTCTGAAAGTTTGAGCGGATAACACGTTGCATGCATGCACGTATTTCGAGATGGCTGCGACTGCCGTAGGTACACCTGTGGCTCCCCCCTCTATAAATAGAGGGCTTGTGGTGGCCATTTTGCCTAGAAAAAAGGCAAGGAAGCCCTGTCCAATTTGTTCTGTACAAACTATGAACTGAGTGCTTTCTCATTTTAAACACTTGTGAGCTTATATTGTGCTATATTTTACTGGTGGAAACCGAGTGTTCATTCAATTAAAGCTATTTGAAATCTTCTAGGCAGCCCATTGTAAGACTTCTTACATTTCTTAAAGCCTTTTCTCCACATTCTTCACTCACAGTTATTCACATTGAGAGTCGTGTTGTGTGTGTATGCCCGGACTTCGGTCGATGGCTTTTTATTTCTTTTGTATATATATATATATATATATTTGTATTAACATTATCGAGTTATGACTCGATTGAGCCTGGACTCACGTCCGGAGTGTTTATTGCTTTTGTATATATATTTATATATAAACTGTTATCGAACTCTGTTCGGTGAGCCTGGATTTACATTTGGAGCATTTATTGCTTATATATATATATATATATAAACTGTTGTTGAACTTTGTTCGATGAGCCTGGATTTACATCCGGCATGCTTTATTATATTTATATATATATATATATTTACATTTCACAGGCCTCGAGTTTACTTCGTGGCCTTTTACTACTTTCTTTACATTTAGTCCCGCCTTTAAAGTTTTCTTCATATATTGATCGCTTTTACTTTTTATTTACTTTTCACCCGCCTCGAGTTTACTTCATGGCGGCAATATATATATATATATATATATATAACTTTACATGTTTCTTATAAATTGCTACATCATGTGAGCCTAGAAAATATATATACAAGAAGGCTTTAACCCCTTATGGGCATAATAAATTGCCCAAGGAAATTCAGACACATCAGAATAATGTACAAGTCACCATAAATTTGAAAAAATCCATCATGAGAATCAATCTAGATTCAAGAGATCAATCTGTGATCATATGATTCCAAGGCTCACATGATACTACAATTTGTATGGAAAGCAAAGAATCATTATATATATATATATATATATATATATATATATATATATATATATATATAAGTAAGTAAGTAATATATATATATATATATATATATATATATATATATGTGTGTGTGTGTGTGTGTGTGTGTGTGTGTGTGTGTGCATGATCACCACCACGAAAGCAACTCCATGGGTGATTAGAAATGTAAATAAAGCAAGAATGCTTATTAACCGCCATGAAGTAAACTCTAAAGTGACTTCAAATGTAAATAAACTCAGAAAGCGATCAACCGCCACGAAGTAAACTCCAAAGTGACGAAATATAAATAAAGTTGTAAAAGGCCACAATAAGTGAACTCCGTGTCTGATAGAAATTTAAATATATATATATATATATATATATATATATATATATATATATATATAAGTAAATGCTCGGATATAAAATCTAGGCTCATCGATATATGTCGACAATAATATATATATATATATATATAAGCAAGTAAACGCTTTAGCATAAAGTCTAGGCTCAATTGAGGCATAACTCGATAATGTTAGTCCATATATAAAATATATACATATATAAGTATATATATACGGACAGAAATGAAAACCACGGACTGAAGTCCGGGCATACGCACACAACACGACTCTCAATGTGTATAACAGCGTGTGTAAATATGAAAGGAAAGACTTTATAGAGTGTGAGAAGGCTTACAGTGGGCTGCCAATGTAGGCTTCTATGACTTTATATGGATAAACACTCAGCTCCCGCTGGATAAAAATATAGTTATATGTGAGCTAACAGATGTTTAAAATGAGGAAACACTCAATATAGATGTGTACAGAGCAAATTGGACAGGGCTTCCTCACCTTTTCTCTTTTTTAAAGTGGCTAGCTCAAGCTCTATAATTATAGAGTCATAGCCAGAGATGTATACCAATGAGTCAGCAGATGCATCATACCGCCTGGCCGCCTCGGGTTCTATGGGTCCTGTCTGCCTCAAGCACGCGTGCACTATAATGTCCGTTCAAACTTGCAAAACTTCAATCCGAGCATCCGAACGAGGTATATACGACCTTCTTCAGACCGCTTGTGTCGAGAGTTATACAATGACATGGATTAGAGGTTGTACGAAGTCAGGAAGAGGGGACCATGCCCATAATATTCAAGCTTCAAATTCTATCCGGTGTGCTGCCACGTGTAATAGTCACTCGGGATTGTAACTCCTTGTTTCTCGTGGGGCATTGTTGTATGTATGTATGAAGTGTTGAGACGACATGCAGGTGTTGAGGTGGCAAGATGACATTTGACTCTTCACCGGGGTTATCGCCGGTTTGAGTTAAAAGAATATGTTGCTTAAGGTTACATCTGAGATTGGACTACTTGTTTGTATGCCACAATGTCATCTATGAGAATGCCTGCTCGCATCGATCTTAGCTCCGGTCCGAGGTATGAGTTCCTCGGCTGTGAGGTCTCGAGCTTGAGGCTGATAGCATGCATTTGAAACAAGCATTTTTGGAGTTATCGCCAAAACTGCAACAACATTCCTTGGGGTTATAGCCATGGACAAAACTCTGGTTATCTCTCGAGGTTGAAATGATCCTCCTGTGTGTTCCGGTTAGAAATGAGGTTCCAAAGTGTGTTCCGATTTTGGGACCGAACTTCTAGTAAGATCCTAATGGATGTGAGCCGCCTTCCGTGGTTATCTCTCGAAAGACGAATCACCGCGATAATGTCAAGAATAAGCGCAAAAAAAATTCGAGTGTGTCACAGATGCCCTCTTTATCATATTCATGCAATGCAAGGCATGGATAGGATAAAGAATCCTGCATACACTTGAAATGCAAGTGAGATAAACATGATGTTATGTGCGTGAACATGATGCAAATGTATGATGATGATGGAAATGATTGTTTGGTTCCTCGCTAATCCTCGCCGAGATGACAATCGCGATGGTATGGACATGCGATCCAAGTCGTCAAGGATGTTGACGTTGGGGATATTACCAAAGTCTCGAATCCTAGACACTAGCTCTATTCTATAGATGCGTCTCTCGTATTCAAGAGATCTGTGGGGATAAAGCTTTGTCTGTTTGAGGATGTGTATAACATATTCCCTCATCTTGTTGGAGTTACTGCCAATAGTCTGTCATTGTCAGGGTTGCCCGACCTTCGCTGATGTGTGTATCACCGAATAGATCCATGTTGGGTGCATTGTCAAGGCTGCTTGACCTTCATTGATGTATGTGTCAATGGTTGCATTGCGTTGTAACCCCCTCCAGGGAAGGTTGTTTCGATGGTTTTACCTACCATCGGCTGACATGACGTCAAGGCTGCTTGACTCTCCTTGATGTGTGTATCAATGGTTGATAATAAAATGGAAGTATCAAAGGCCTCAATTACTATTGAGCATAAGGGTTTTGTGACAACCCAGATTTTTAGAAGTTATTAAATAAGAATTTAATAAATAAAATTCTTATTATGAGATGTATCTATTTTAGATTATATGGTTTGGTGAGTAAAATTTATTATGCATGAGGTTTAATAGTTAATTTAACTATTGAAGAAATTAAACTAATTGTTATGAAAAGGAAATTAACTATATTATATTACTTAATTTAATTAAGTTGAAATTATATTATGAAATAATATAATTTGATGGTTATGCCTTGTTGGAAATGGAAATATTTTGAATTAAATTCATGAATAATGTGAGTAATTCACTTAATCTAAATAGTAAATTAATATAAATATTTTAATAAAATGAGAAGTTAATATATTGCATGAAAAATGTACTATGTTAATGTATTACGATAAAGGAATTTCGTAAATAGTAAAATATTTATTAAATGGAATAAATATTTTAGTTGAAATATTTATGGAATAAATGGATATTCGATGAAAATTATTAGAGAATAATTTATTTAAGTACGATAATATTGATTAAACGATTTTATAAACAAGTACGCACTTTATTACGCTTAATGGAATGGAAATATTCTAATTTAATTAAATAATTAAATTAGAGTATTAATGATTTGTTAAACAATAGCTAATTAAATATTGTGTTGGCTAAATAAAAGATTATAATATAATTGGGTAATGTGTGACATGAGTATTATAGGATAAGAGAATTATAAAAATAAAATAGAAAGGGTTTTAAAGTGTGTCAACCAAACAAGGTCTTATGACCTTTGGAATATTGTAACTGCTGAGACCCTTAATTTATTTGAGCGTAAACCGTTTGTCAGTTTTTATGTTACGCATTATTTTGCTAAGTCTAAATAACAAAGAGAAAGGGGAGCCTTATAGAGGGTTTGAGAGATAAAGAAATTTTTTGTGGATTAAGAAGAGAATCCTTAGAATCAAGAGGGAAAAGAGGTGTAATCAAGGTTTCCTAATCATCTTCTAACCAGTCTAAAAAAAAATCAAAGGTAACAACTTGGTTGTAAAATCTATTTTGTGTTCTTATATATACTTCTCTGTAAGTGGATTTTGGTAGAGAATTTGCTAAAAATTGATGATATACTGTTAATAGATGTGTATAATTTGTTATACGTAATCTATAACAGGTTTTCATGTAATCAAATTCATAGAAACAAGTGTTAGAAGAAGAAATTTGGTTTATGGCTTAGTATATATATTTTTGGTCTATTTTAAAGCTTAAATTGATGGTTAGATCATGTATATAATCTGAAATTGATAATAGATGTGATTAGTATATTTAAAAATGAAAAGAACGCAAGTTGAATGAATTAATTTGGTTAAGAAACAAATTCGTAGTGAATGAATTCGCTAAACATGTTAAAACATAAAGTTTAGTATGAACATAAGTTTTGGGTCAAGATTTAGGCTAGTTAGCATTTCTATAAATTGTTATAATTCTAGTCTGTTGTAGTTATATGAATTATGAATCCATAGAATCAAAAATGGACTAATTTGGATGTGTATAACTCAAGTTATGAAGATTAGTAGGAGAAAAGGGTCAAAAATCGCAAGAACAGTGAACTTCAGAGTCCCGTTTCTGCTAACGAGCGCAGCTGCGCTGTGCCCTAAGCAGCTGCCCTCTAGGGCGCAGGTGCGCTGTGCCCAAGGCTTAATTGGGCGCAGCTGCGCTCAAAGTGTGTCAGGTATGACTATTTTGGCATGTTTTAGTAAAATAGGCATAACATTTTCATACGAACTCCGATTGAGGCAATTCAAGATGATTCAGAACGAGGACGAATAGTCCTACAAATTTTATTCTTTAAGATTATCGATTTGAGGTCGAAAATAGGGGTCAAAATGTTCATTGTTAGGACTATTATATTTTCGGGGACAATCAAAGGGCGTTGGGTATGCACGTATGCAAGTGTAGTGCTTCCGACGATAAAAGATGTTTATCGACGTCGAGATTTTTATTTGTCCCTTTTCGTTACTTGTTCTTTGGTGTTCTCATGTTAATGTGAGATTTGTTTGAAAAAACAAGTAAAAAAGGTCCGACATGTGTACTATCGATGATTTGACTTTTAGAGTCGCCAGTTGGTGTTTTTAACTGGCTGCACCAACGCAACCGAAAAGGTTTGCACGTTGACCCAGTGATGTGACACTGCTAAACGGGTCTGTGAAACTGAGATTCATTTGGGTTTGGGGGCTTAATTATGCGGAGGGAAGGTGTTAGGCACCCCCCGACATCCGTGTTACCACGGTGACCACCACTTTTCAAAGAAATTGTTATATGAATGTGTGTATGTGTGTGTGTGTGTGTATCAATGTGCAATTATTTGAAAGTAGTGTGAGGCCTCATTCGCACCTATATACATAAGGTTTGAATTTATAGAATAATTCAGCTTTAACCAAGATATAGAAATGAAGTTTTATAAAAAGAGGTTTTTCAAACCCTATGCTCAATAGGAATTGAGACCTTTTCATACTTCCATTTTATTATTCAAATGTTCGGCTTGTTTGCTTTTATTTTCGAGATGTAAGGTATCTTCGAGAAAATAATATACAACGATCTTAGAAGCTCCTTATGGGCATAACAAATTGGCCCAAGGAAATTCGTACACTCAGTAAATAATGTACAAGTCGCTTAAATTTGAAAAAAGTCCATCACGAGAATCGAATCTAGATTCAAGAATCAATCTGTGATCACATGATTCCTAGGCTCACATGATACTACAATTTGTATGGAAAGCGATAGCGAGTTATATATATATATATATATATATATATATATATATATATATATAAGTATATATATATATATATATATATATATATATATATATATATATGTATGTGTGTGTGTGTGTGTGTGTGTGTGTATGATCACCACCACGAAGCAACACCATGGGGGATTAGAAATGTAATAAAGCAAGAATGCTATTAACCGCCATGAAGTAAACTCTAAAGTGACTTGAATGTAAATAAACCCAGTAAAATCAACCGCCACTGGCGTAAACTCCAAAGTGACTTAAATGTAAATAAAAGTTGTAAAAGGCCACGAAGTGAACTCTAGGCTTGATAGAAATGTAAATATATATATATATAAATATAAGCAAGTAAATTCTCCGGATATAAAATCTAGGCTCATCGATATAAAAAATCCGATAATAATATATATATATATATATATATATATATAGCAAGTAAACGTTTTGCATATAAAGTCTAGGCTCAATTGAGGCATAACTCGATAATGTTAGTCCATATATAAAATATATACATATATAAGTATATATATACAGATGTAAATGAAAACCACAGATCAAGTCCTGCATACGCACACAACACGACTCTCAATGTGTATAACAAAGTGTGTAAAAATATGAAAGGAAAGACTTTATAGAGTGTGAGAAGGCTTACGTTGGAAATTTCTAATGTAGCTTATATAACTTTATATGGATAAACACTCAGCTCCCGCCGGATAAAAATATAGTTATATGTGAGCTAACAGATGTTTAAAATGAGGAAACACTCAATATAGATGTGTACAGAGAAAATTGGACAGGGCTTCCTCACCTTTTCTCTTTTTTAAAATGGCTAGCTCAAGCTCTATATTTATAGAGCTGCTAGCCGTAGATGTACCTGTGGTAGCTGCAGATGCACCTGCGGCTGCCCGGGCAGCCTGGGGTTCTACGGGTCCTGTCGTCTCGAAGTACGTGCACTATAATGTCCGCTCGAACTTGCAGAACTTCAATCCGAGCATCCGAACGAGGTATATACGACCTTCTTCGGACCGCTTGTGTCGAGAGTTATAAAATGACATGGATTAGAGGTTGTACGAAGTCAGGAAGAGGGAACCATGCCCATAGTCTTCAAGCTTCAAATTCTATCCGGTGTGCTGCCACGCGTAATAGTCACTCGGGATTGTAACTCCTTGTTTCTTGTGGGGCATTGTTGTATGTATGTATGAAGTGTTGAGACGACATGCAGGTGTTGAGGTGGAAAGATGACATTTGACTCTTCACCGGGGTTATCGCCAGTTTGAGTTAAAAGAATACGTTGCTTAAGGTTACATCTGAGATTGGACTACTTGTTTGTATGCCACAATGTCATCTATGAGAATGCCTGTCTGCCCGATCTTAGCTCCGGGTCTGAGGTATGAGTTCCTCTACAGGAGGTCTGAGCTTGAAGCTGATACCATGCATTTGAAACAAGCATTTTTGGAGTTATCGCCAGAACTGCAACAACATTCCTTGGGGTTATAGCCAAGGACAAAACTCGGGGTTATCTCTGAGGTTGGAAATGATCCTCCCGGTGTGTGTTCCGGGGTTGGAAATGAGGTTCCCAGTGTGTGTTCCGGTTTTGGGACTGAACTTCTAGTAGTATCCGGAATGGATGTGAGCTGTCTTCCAGGGTTATCTCTGAAAGACAAATCTGCCCTCGCTACAATGTCAGTAACAAGCGTGCAAAAAATTTCGAGTGTCTACAGATGCCCCTCTTTATCATATTCATGCAATACAAGGCATGGATAGGATAAAGAATCCTAGACACTTGAAATGCAAGTGAAATAAACATGATGTTATGTGCAGCAACATGATGCAAATGTATGATGCATGATGGAAATGATTGTTGGTTCCCTGCTAATCCTGCCGAGATGACAATCAGTGATGGCATGGACATGCGATCCAAGTCTTCAAGGATGTTGACGTTGGGGATATCACCAAAGTCTCGAATCCTAGACACTGGCTCTATTCTATAGATGCGTCTCTCGTATTCAAGATATCTGTGGGGATAAAGCTTTGTCTATTTGATTATGTGTATAACATATTCCCTCATCTTGTTGGAGTTACTGCCAATAGTCTGTCATTGTCAGGGTTGCCCGACCTTCGCTGATGTGTGTATCACCGGATAGATCCATGTTGGGTGCATTGTCAAGGCTGCTTGACCTTCATTGATGTATGTGTCAATGGTTGCATTACGTTATAACCCCCTCCAGGGAAGGTTGCCTCGATGGTTTTACCTGCCATCGGCTGACATGACGTCAAGGCTGCTTGACCCTCCTTGATGTGTGTATCAATGGTTAAGTTACGTTGTAACCCTGCCGGGGATACGTGGATGCTTGAAAGATTTGCACTGTGACCCCGTCTAGGATACTTAATCAGTTCATAACTTCGGCGTTGTAACCCTCGTCGGGGATACATTAGCATTTCATGACTTCAGCATTGTAACCCCCGCTAGGGATGGTTTAGGGTTGTGACCCTGCAATGACGGCATCAGACCTTTGTGTGGTATTGTCGAGCATGATTTGTGAAAGCTGAGGCCATTGGTATAATATACCTTGTACACAAGTGAATAACAATGAGAGAGATGGGGCCGATTAATTACCATGAAAACCGTGGATTCCGTGCTATTCCGCTCGATCACAGTAGCATTTTTATTCTTTATTTGGCCTTTTCAGCTTGTGAGACCTCCTTTGCAACTCTAATCGAGTGAGCTGAGGTGTGGGACCCACGTAGGAGTGCTGCAAGTACATCTCATAGCGAAATTGCAGGTGGACTGCGCTACCAACCGTGTAACTATACTGAAAGGCTCAGCAGGGTTGCTTTCACAAGTCATTTTCAAGTCATGACGAAGAAATTTGAGAGCTTCTCTTCAAACCTGTTGAGTTCGGGCAACTTTCTGCATATTCTGCCACCATACAAGCATTCTTCACTGTCCTGGTAACATATGCATGTATTTTTTTCCAATTTCTATTCGTTGGAAAATGACTTATCACATGAAATGCATTTAGACACATAGTAGTGAATATGCATGCTGATATGATTTGATAAAAAATATTCAACATAGCAAATGTTAGTATTAAACTATGCTGAACATAATGATGTGAAAAAAAAAAATTAACTTTTGAAACAGACAAATTGGCACCTTTTACTGTCATTTCTTATCCTATCCGAGGACAAATGAGTAAAGGTAGAAAAGTAAAATAATCCTGGTAATTAGACTACACTTACGGATTTTTTTATTGTGATGTATTAATGAATGTAGGGTGTATATGACTGTATATAGGTGTGCTAATGAATGGCCACCTAGTCATGCCTATGTGTATGTGGATAGTCCCACTTACAAAGGGGTTATGGAAAAAAATTTCCAAAACGTAGGCATTGGGTAATCATGCATTTTTAACTCTACTATAGATGTATGTTAAAATAATGCATGCATGCATGTAATCATACGATGCATTTTGAAAAGCTCCAGGTAAGAATTTACCACACCCTTTCTGAGGTGATTTGGAGACTTGTTGTCCATATATTATGGATCTGGATCAGCCGAGTAGTTCCCGCAGGACCACTTCTGGTGTACGGAGGAGGGCTTCCGAAGTACCTTGAACCTGTTCTGTTAGACAACCTCGTCATTTAGTGGAGGCGGTGATACGTCCTATCCGGGTTGAAGTGCCGGATGTCGAGGACGAGGAGGAGGATGTACCGATTGAGGTTCCTGCTCCTGCTGCACGTGTTCCCCGTAGGGAGTTGTCAGGCATTCAAGTGGCGAACCTAGATCTACTGGGTGACTTGAGTCGGCATCCTTCAGTATACCTGCACACAAACGAGGTATGAAGTTAGATATTTAATCTTCCTTATTTCCTATTGATGAGGAGCAAAGGGTTCTGATGTTGATTTGTATTTGATGTAGGTTCCTGGCTTTACACAACCTCGAGGGAACTGGTTCAGCATCCACTCTATGTATCAGGCTTTGCATGATGACTATAGAGAGATTATACATGGCTGGGGATTCAGGACGTTCTTCTCCATTCTTCCCTGTCATTGTCCCTGGGGTTACCTCAGGGCATTGTCTAAGCGCTGGTTTCACCTGACTCAGTCACTCCATTTGTTGTACTGTGAGGTGATGATGACGCCGATGGATTGGCGATTTATCACAGGTATGGAGTTTGGAGGGGATCTAGTGCCTTGCATGACGGATATTACCCCTACTGCCGTCAGATCCTTGTTGGGAGTTTTGGCGGAGGCGCTCAAGGGTAGGACTGTTCATACAGGTCCTTTGAGCGTAGATGTTATGAGCGGGCTGTTGAGTGAGCCTATACTCGATGATGTGAGAGTCAGGGATCGCATTCTTCGGCGATTATTCCTGATGATCATTGAAACGCTTCATAGCAGATAACTCTTCTACGGTGTCCTTCGCTTTGATCAGCGCCACTCGACACGTGGACCGTATAGGAGACTATGATTGGGGTTCCTACACCTTTGCCTACTTCCTCAGGGGAATGCGCATGCGATCGCAGGGTTTAACCGAGGCTTGGTTAGGATTCTACCCATTTTTGCTGGTGATTATTTCTCTTGTCTTTTCCCAGGTGTAGGTTAAGAGTGTTAAATGACAGCAGATGTTTGCCTTTGTGTTGGCAGTTTTGGACCTATGAGAGGCTTCCATATTTGCATCCTGTGAGCGTGTTAGGTTTAGACACCTATCCACGAGGATGGAGATGACATCATTCCATACTAGCGGAGGTCCCTGTAGCTGAGGGTTTCACTCATTGCCGCCTACAGCTGGAGTTGTTGACAGTGAATGTCATCACATGGGCTCCCTATTCTGGGGAACACTTGAGTGTTGGATTTGAGGATGGGTGCCCGACTAGAGTTGAGTACGTTATGTCCACCCGTAGGATTCCTCTCTTCACAGATGGAGGATGGGAGCTCTACTTAGGAGAGCGTGCTATCAGGAGCACTACAGGAGAGATTCACATCGATCTTGCCTCCCGCCAGCAAGTTATTGGCACTGCTTTGCGATCACCTATCATTGACATCCCATTGTTGGGGATTGACGGTTATACATTGTTAGAGGGCCCCGCACTTTTCGAGAGATGTTCCAAAGATTGGTGGTTCCCTCGTACCATTGGAGCTCGGACCAGCGCCACACGCTTTATGGGGGGATATGGTTCCGGATCCGTGATGATGACGGATTGGCTAGCTTGTGGTCGAGATCCGACTCATGTGACCGATTGATTAGCTTTGACCCGCGGTTGACCGGGCACATTTCTTTATTCGGCACTTGGGTAGAGATCCTTCAGAGGCAGATACTTTTGATACTTCCAGCTCTGGCACTGGCCCCTCAGTGACCCATATGGTTTTGCCGGTGCAGATCCTCCCTTATATAGGCCTGACATCCCTATAGATAGAGATCCAATGACTCAGGAGGAGTTACATTAGGTGGACAGGATTGACGATGTAGACATCGATACCATCGACTTCTTCTGATGTATATTTCTCGTTATCTCTTTTGATAGGCCTTTGTTGAGATGTTGGGTAGCTTCTCCCCATTCTCGCTATATCTTTTGATAGGCCTCTGTTGAGATGTTGGGTAGCTTCGCCCCATTTCCCTATACTTTAGCTGTACAGAGAACTTAGGAATGTATGTACAGTTTTCCATTCCCTATATCATACTGCCATCTATTGTATCATGCATGTTATTATGTTATGCATATGTATGTATGTCCAGAGATATTCAGCATTGACCCCTGGATGGTCTTATGACACGGCCCGCATAGATGTCTTCTTTGACAAGCTAAGTAGTATTGATCATACCCACCATTTTGGTGGCATCTGTATCTTGCTCATGGTATGATAGTATGTCACCATCAGACATGGTGATTGTAAATAATTTGCTACAGCATACTATGACCCTGTTGATGTTTCAGGTTTCCACGGGATTTGTAGAGGGTATGTTAGAGCACTGGGTATCGGAGAGGCAGGTTTTCCAATTTGGGACCCAGGAGTTGACTCCTACTTTGGAGGAGTATGCACGGCTAACGATGCTACCGCTGGACAGACCTTGCATGCATATGGCTATCGGAGACATGACTAGAGAGTTCATGACCCTCATCGGATTGAGATGTAGAGTGGTACAAGACGAGATTAAATCTGGCCACGTGATATCCCAGCGTTTTCTGTTTGATAAATTTGGCTCTGAGGATAGTTATGCACGATATTCCTGGGATTTCACCACACCGGAGGATCATTGGCGTTCAACCAGAGTGGATGTACTATTGTTGTGCATATTGTCATACGTTTACATGCCACTGTACATGGATGAGTTGGATATCGGCGTCATTATGGCAGTGAGAGCTCTCAGGGAGGGTCATACCATTATACCGATGATCATTACAAAGACTTTGAGATTAGCTACATACTGCTGCACTTATCCGGCAGGAGTGTTTACAGGTAGCTCGATCATGCTGTACGTGTGGTTTATGTCATACTTGGGACCGATTGGCACATTCAGACGGTAGGGATATTGTTTCACACATGATATAGCCATGTCATACTCCTTTCAGCCTGCAGAGTGCACAGATGCTGCGTCTTAGTCAGCTTTCCTAGCAGGGATCGGAGGTCCATTTGTTATACTGCCGTGTTCATGGCTTATCTCACCCTACAGCTTCATTACTCATGCTTCGGGCATGGATTATCTACCTCTAGCTGGTTTGAAAGGGATGATCACTTACCACTCACTGGCCGTAATGTGTCGGTTGACGATTTGATTTTCATCCTTACGAGAGGCGATGATTCGGTAACCGCTTCACCGCTTTATCGCCAGAGGATGATCCAAGTTGTATGCCTGTTGGGATCAACGAGTCTGGTGAGTTTTTATCGATCATCCGAGTTATTCTGCAGTATTCAAAGATGGATGGAGACAGAGATCGCATCGACTATGGTAGTATCCATATGCGGGGATGTTGATTATGATGATGAGGAGCCTATAGAAGAGGTGACATTCCCATCGATGGGGACTTGGCTGGCATGGGTTGCCAAGATTTTGTGATTGATTCTCCCACCACGAGTGCCATCATTACTCAAGATTCAACCAGATCATTTGGGCGAGCCTACATCTCGATGACCTATGATAGAGATCAAGCTAGGGCTACAATGATGTTGTGACTCTTGATGGGAGAGACACCGCTCTGTTAGAGAGGGATGAGGCTAGATCAGCCAGGGATGCATTGATTATGGAGCGGGATGCCGCCCTATCTAGTAGGGATGTGGCCATTGCAGACAGTACTTCAGTGAGATCCTAGATGACTGTCACTCTTGGTGACATGAGTTCTTACATTGATGAGCATTATGCCACCATGCAGTTTGCCTCTGATCTGCTAGCTCGTGTAGATACCATTAGGCAGGAGCTTGCAGCGTTACCTCCGTCTTTAGAGAGGGATGCCATGTTAGATCTGATAGTTCGCATACATATAGATCTGTAGATAGCTTTGTATTTTCCTGCACAGACTAGCTTAGCCATTTTGTCATGTACAATACATATGTATATATCAAATAATATTATGTATGGCAGAGAAATATATTTTGATTCACTTCCCTTTTAGTTATGCCTTGATATTGCTTGATATTTGCCTGTTTCTTTAGGGCCTTGTGATCTTGATGCATTCTGAACTTATCCTTGATAGGTTGACATTGAGATGTTACAATATCTCTCAGAATGGATCATTGATCTGTATGTATCCCTACCATCTTTGGTGTCTTGGGACTGGTATCTGTATGGAAATATGGAGAAGAGTGTGGCTTTTCCTCTCTAAGATTGACCGCACCACAGATGGTCGCCAGTACTTCTATTTATGAGAAGCCTAGTTAATTCCATCTCTTATGGATTGGTGTTGCTCTTCGAGGCATAACCGCAGCTTAGATGGTCACCGAATCTCCTATTTGTGAGAAGAGGTTGGGTAATTCCATCCCCTTGGTCTGAAGCCGATGAAATGTGGTAGATTGAAGGTTAACCCCAGTACCGTGTGACAAGCATTTTTGTTCTTGTAGGGGTTAGACTGAACCATAAATGGCTTCCTACGTACTCCTATTGAAGAGGAGATCAAGTCTGCGTAGTTCGAACCCGGTGTAAGAGGTTCAACGCTGAATGGGAAAGGCAGATAGGTGTAGAAATTTTTGTTGTTTTTGTTTTTGTAGAGAAATGGCAGAAATGTTTTTGTTATTTTTTTGTTTATTGCGACCGGGCCATATAGAATATGGTTCCCAACGTACTCCCGGGTATCAGAGAAATCAGGTCAATGTAGTTCGCCCTTCAGGACGAATCGCAGCCAAAGAGAAGTGTGAATCCCATGTACAAGCTATACTGCGGGGAGAAGAAAGCTTGATCCCATAATGGGGATAAACTGCAGGTGTGGAAAAAGTTTAATCCCTTCTTCGGAACAAACTGCAAGCGTAGAAAAGTTTAATCCCATCTTCAGGATAAACTGCAAGTGTGAAAGGTTCAATCCTATCTTCAGGATAACCGAAATTGTAAGAAAGGTTTGAAATGAGGTGAAACCAGGCTGCTGGTTTGAAGTGTATGTTTCCCTGAGGGGCAGAAGAGTATGTAAAAAGGGTTAGAAATCGGAATGACTGGTGATTTGATGATCAAAACCAGGATGTTTGTTTGATGGTAACTTCAGACATAGTAACATTTCACAGTGTTTGAGTTGATAAGCTGTGGAAATTCATCGCCATCCATTTCCTGCAATCTGAGAGCACCTCCTGTCAATACTTCCTTAACAACAAATGGGCCTTCCTAGTTAGGAGCAAATTTTCCCTTAGATTGATCTTGGTCGTCAATGATCTTCTTTAAAACCAAGTCGTGTTGTTCGAAATGCCGTAGCCGGACTTTTCTGTTATAGGATCGTGCGATCCTTTGCTGTTATAACTGACCATAGAAGATAGCCGTGGTTCGCCTTTCGTCTATTAGAGACAATTGGTGATACCTGTCTTGTACCCATTGGTCTTTATCCAACTGAGCACCCATCAAAACTCTGAGGAATTCCATTTCCACCTCTATGGGGAGCACTGCTTCCATCCTATAGGCTAATGAGTAGGGGGTTGACCCAATGGAAGTACGCATGGAAGTTCTGTAGGCTAATAAACTCAGAGGCAAGAGGTCAGGCCATCCTTTATGATTGGCGGACATTTTCTGCATGATCTTTTTGATGTTTTTATTAGCCGCTTCAACATCACCATTCATCTTTGGATGGTAGATGACGGAGTTAAGGTGTTTGATGTGGAATTTACTGCATAACTCTTCCATCATTCTGTTGTTGAGGTTCTTAGAATTGTCTAACACAATGACCTCTAGTTGTCCATATCGACAGACGACATTGTTTCTGATGAAAGTAATGATGACTTCTTTAGTAACCCTGGGGAAGGAGGCTGCTTCTACCAATTTGGTGAAGTAGTCGATCAAGGTGAATATGAATCAATGTTCATTACTGGCTTTGGGCTCGATGGGCCCGATCACGTCTATTCCCCACATTGAGAATGGCCATGGGGAACTCATATTATGGAGTTCTCTTGGAGGGGCATGGATAGTATTCCCATGAATTTTGCATTGATAGCATCTCTTTACGTGATCATCACAGTCAGCTTTGAGTGTAAGCCAATAATGCCCTGTTTTGAGGATCTTCTTGACAAGTAAGGGTCCTCTCATGTGAGGGCCACATACTCCACCATGGATCTCATCCATGAGCCTCTAGCTCGGTCTTTATCCAGACATCCGAGGAGACCTAATCATGCATCTCTTTTATAGAGTGCATCTCCGCTCAGGTTGAATTTCATAGCAAGTCGATGAATCCGCCTCTTCTCAGTTAGGCTCGCCTCAGCGGGTGTAGATCCATCTCGTAGATACTCCTTGATGTGTTGATATCAAGGGTTGTGGATGGGAGGTAGCTCATCGGATACTTCTCCAACATAGTTCCCATAGACAGGGGCCTTTTGTAGTGCAAATGTGATGCTTAGAATGTTTTCCTTATCAGGTATGTGAATTAAGGAGGCCAACATAGCTAGTGCATCCGCCAAATCATTCCTATTACGAGGAACTTGTAGGAAGGAGATTTCTTCAAAATCCAAAGCCATCTGTAGAACTTGCCGATGGTAAGGCAGCAAATGTAATTCTTTGGTTTGATAGATTCCCGTGGATTCTTTGATTACCAACTCTGAATCCCCAAAGACAGTTAACCACCTAATGCCCATTGAACGGGCAAGTTTTAGCCCCATGAGATAGCCTTCATACTCAGATGTGTTGTTGGTGCTGACAAACTGCAATTTTACGGCGACGGGATACTTCTCCCCCGTATCGGATATTAGAACTGCTCCAGCTCCAAAGCCTTCTATGTTAACAGCTCCATCAAAATACATTTTCCACATACGGCATGTATCGTACGGATGTTGTTACTGAACTATCATTACCCCTTCATTGGGAAAATATGTTTCCAAGGTTTTGTAATCCCCTGCAGGTGCGGCGGCCAGTTGATCCGCAATTCCTTGACCTTTGACAGACTTTTGTGTCTTTTAGACGATGTCAAATTGTTGTAGGATCAACTGCCATCTGGACAGTCGACAATTCAGTATGGGCTTGCTGAACACATACTTGAGAGGATCCACGCGGGATATGAGATGGGTTGTGTGACCATGGAAGTAATGTTGTAACCTCATGAAAGCCTATGCTAAAGCACAACAAGTCTTCTCAATCAGAGTGTACTTGTGTTCACTGTTGCTAAATCTTTTGCTGAGGTAATAGATAGTTCGTTCTTGACCTCTATCATCTTTTTGCCCCAGCATACAGCCCATGGCATTGTCATTTATGGATAGGTAGATGAATAGGGGAACATCATCCCTGGGTGGTACCAAAACAGGAACGTTAACCAGCTGCTCTTTAATGGTAAGGAAGGCTTTTTGACACTCATCGTTCCATTTCATGGAGGAGTTCTTTCTTAACAGCTTGAAGATGGGCTCACAGGTTGCTGTGAGTTGAGAGATAAACCTACTAATGAAGTTGATTCTTCCCAAAAATCCCCGTATTTCCTTCTTTGTCTGAGGAATGGGCATTTCCTTGATGGCCTGGATTTTGGTAGGATCCAGTTCAATCTCTTTGTGGAAACCTAGCAACTTGTCTGATTTGACACCAAAGGCGCACTTGGCTGGATTCAACTTCAAGTTGTACTTACGTAACCTGTTGAAAAGTTTTTTGAGATGGTCTAAGTGGTCTTCCTCCTTTTGGGATTTGATAATGATGTCATCCACGTAGATCTCTATCTCTTTATGCATTAAATCATGGAAAAGAACCATCATAGCTCACTAGTAGGTTGCCCCGGTATTGATGAGGCCGAGTGACAACTGTCTGTAGCAAAAAGTCCCCAGGCGTGATGAAAGCAGTTTTCTCACGGTCTTCCTCAGCGACCATAATCTAATGGTATCCTGCTAAGCAATCCGCAAAGGAGTACATGCCATATTGAGCACTATTTTCAATGAGAATGTGGATAAAGCGCACGGGAAAGCTATCTTTAAGGCAAGCTTTATTCAGATCCCGATAATCCACGTAAACTCGAACCTTTCCTCCAGGTTTAGGCATGAGAACAATGTTAGATATCCACTCCGAATATGTAGACACCATGATAATGCCAGCTTGAAATTGTTTCACAATTTCTTCTTTAACCTTTAAACTCCACTCAGGTTTCAATCGCCTGAGATTTTGTCTAACTGGCTTGAATCCTTCTTTAGTGGGAAGGCGATGAAGAACAATGTCAGTGGACAAACCCACCATGTCTTTATGAGACCATGCAAACACATCCTGGAATTGGGTTAATAGTGCAACCATGTCATTCCTCTGGTTTAGGGTAAGGTCTGAACCAATTTGCATTAGCTTAGGGTTTTCTAAGGTTCCAAAATTGAAAGAAGTGATTTGGTCAAAGTTGGGTTTAGGTTTGTTTGCGATCCATTCCTTAATCTCCTGAGGTGTCTCAATGTCCTCTTGTATGTCCATCAAGTTTGAGTCCAACTTTGCATCAAAGTTACAGCCCTTGTGGAGATAAGGCACCTCATCAGCAAGTACATGCACATCTAAATTCAGAGTCGTGAAACAAAGTATGCTTTCACTTAATATATGCAACTGTTTGATCATATAGAAGTGTTAGCATGTACTTGATCAAATAACTACTAATATTGTAAAGAAAAGTAAGCAATTAAAGTTATCTACAGGGCAAAGGGATTTTCTTCCCATTTTACCCTCGTCGACCAATGCATGGAGTGTTACTCCAATTGTCGAGGGAAAAGTCCTGAAGGACTACAGTGATGGAGGGATCGTCATTGTCCTCCTTCTCCCAAATGATAACTATGACATCTGGGCAATCATCTTCTGGGGTATATCTGTTTGTATGTTCATCATGAACAATGACGCGTACGCCTGACATCATCAAGGCGATGTCATGTTTATGTTTCTGTTCCTTTCTTCCACTTCGGGATCAGGAAGCAGCATCCCTTTTGCTTTGAATGGTACTGGTTTAGGAAACAACATGGCCACAACATGGGCTGGTACCTTTACTGGAGATTGTATCAACTCATGAGGTATAGGTTGAGAAAATCGTCGTGAGGCGGAAACCTAAGGAATCTGCTTGTGCTTATGAAGATTCCTGTGACTGAAACTGGTAGAATAGCCTAGTCCGGCTGTTCTAATTTGACTGGATACTTGAATAGGGTGCTTAATACCCTGCTAATTTTTCCAAGGCCTTATCCAGGCTGATGACCCAATAACATCATTTCTTGAGTGGCCGACATAACCTCGGCAGAAATATTGGGTATGGGAAGTCGTGCTCCAATAGGATGGTATTGAGTGTTACTCACTTCTAAGGTATAAAAACTGGCTGGCTCAACTTATGAGTTGAAGCTGATGATGGGCAGATCTCCTTGTTCAGGACATTCTGGCTCAGCGTTAACAGTGACTAGACTGTTGTTGATAATGTATTTGAGTTGCTGATGTAGTGTGGAGGGAACAGCTCTAGCCATGTGTATCTATGGTCTCCCTAATAGCAGGTTCTATCCTGAATCTATCCTGAGGACGTGGAAGGATACATTGAATGTATTTGGACCAATCTCAATTGGCAGCTCAATCTTTCCAACAGAATTTCGTCGGGATCCATCAAAAGCTTTGATAACCGTATGGCTGCTTTAGATCCGTTTGAGATTGACAATCATCTTCACCAAGGTGGCATAAGGACAGATATTTAGAGACGAACCTCCATCTATCAAAACTCCAGCTAGCATATACCCTGAAGACAAAACTATAATGTGCAATGGCTTGCAATGACCAGTCCCTTCGGGCGGTATGTCGTCATTAGTGAAGGATATCACATTGTTGTTGAAAATGTGATCAACCAGATGTTGAAATTTTTCTAGATCCACTGACTTTGACAAGTAGGCTTCTTCCAAAACCTTTAATAAAACCTTCCGGTGATCCTCGGAAGAGAAAACCAATTCCGGTATTGATATCTGATGTGGAGCTTCTTATAAGCTTAAAACCACCTTGGCTTCATTATGGCCCATAGTGCGGAGGAATTTTTCAATCTTCTCCACGGGAATCTTCCCCTTTTCTTTGCAAGTAGGCTTCACAACCCGTTGAGGAAGATACAGTGGATTTTCCTTCGACACTGTAGCAGTAGTATGAGACGTAGATCCTTCAGCTTTTCTACAATTCCATGGAACTTTGTGTAAGTTGACAACAGGATAATGTGGTCTGAAAGGTAAAGAAATTGGCTCTGGTACAACCATTTTCAAAGGATTGTCAGCTCCTTTGAGTTGAATTATTTGTATGGGAAATGCTTTGACAGTCTCATCATCTTCGTCAGATATAACTGCTACTAATCCCTTCCATTTGGTAGGACATGTACTCCCACCCTCAAGTTGCACACTGTCATTGTCTGCCATTTGCAGGACACCGCTATCAATAAGATTTTGAATGAGATGGAGGAGTGCCAACATTCATCTGTGCTGTGACCGCGAGAATATGAATGATATTGACACACTCCATTGGTGTAAGACCCCAACTTTTATGAATAAAGATGAATTTTCTATAATTATCATTTTTGAATATTATGGAATGAATTTGATATAATGATATAGTTGTGGGTAATAGTTATAAATTTTGCAAAGTACGCAAGTTGTTATATAATATTCGATTGGTCGGGGAATATTCGTTTTAACAGGGAATATTCGTAGGACGACATAATCATTGGTGGACCCCACAGCGGAATTATTGTCGGATTGAGAAAATGACAAAAATATTTTATGAAAATAACGGCGGAAGTTTTATCGTTAATCGTTTGAAACACCCAAAGTTAAAAATACAGAGAATATGCGTGGTTGCATAGTAGCACACGATATTGATTATTGATGCTTATGTGAGAAGTCACCGCTTTTTGTTCAATTATTGCTTCATGAATTGTTGTATAGTATCTCACGTTAATTGATTCAATTATTGTCGATATTTTATATATTATTAAATCAATAATTGAGATGACGGTTATTAATATTATTATTTGCAATATTAACGATGTCTAGAAGTTACGCCAATGAGAGGTTTGGTCACCTAATTGGCGCTACCAATAGGGAGAAATCCTTATTGAAAGCCCCTCTTTCTTGGGAACGACACAGTCCGATTAATAGTGTTAATTATAATAATGATGATGAAGTTTTGTTTTATTAGTATTATTAATGTAATAAAATGTAAAGCTTTTTATATAAAATGTAATACTTTTATAAAGTTATTCGTTTTATTAGACTATAAATAGAATATATTATATTCTATTATGCATAGTGTTTTGCATAGTAAAATCTTTTTATATAAAATGAATAATTTAATAAAGTTATTCATTTTATTAGACTTTAAATAGAATATATTATATTTTATTATGCATAGTGTTTTGTATAGTGCTGCATAGTATTTTGCATAGTAAAATATTTTTATATAAAACAAAATACTTTTATAAAGTTATTTGTTTTATTAGATTATAAATAGAATATATTATATTTTATTTAAAAGATTTTATTTTATTATAATATTTTATAGTAAACCAATGACCGTCTGCTTAAAAGTAAATCAATGGACCGCTCAGAATTAGTTACTATATGATCCATTCTCCTATAAATAAAGCTCATTCTTTCATTATTTCTTACGAATTCACTGAAACTCTAGAGAGAGAAACTACAGAGAGAAAGAAGAAAAGTATTATGCTACTTTACTACTCCTATATCTAGTTGTTCTAAGGTAAGGGGTATTATTTCGTTTGGATTCATGAAGAGAATTATTTTCTTTCAATACTCGTAAGGGGTATTATTTATTTCGTATTCATGAAGAGAACTTCTGTTATTCCATTTTTTTTATTCTATTAGAATAACATGTATACGTGGTCTACCCTATACTTGATGAAATTCTTCTGTTATTCCATTCTTTATTATTCTGTTGGAACATCTTGTCTGTGCGTTTACGCATGACCTGGTTCCGTTATTTATTATTCTGTTGGAACATCCCTTCTTGCGCATTTACTTTGACACAGTTCCTTTATTTATTATTACGTGGAATATCTTGTCTGTAATGCGTTTTACGACCGTTCCGTTATTTATTATTCTGTTAGAATAACTTGTCTGTGCGGTCTATCGCATGCCTGGTGATTTCTTTTGTTATTCCATTCTTTATTATACTTAGTTGGTTAAAGTTTTAACTTCTATACTCCATGAAATTAGTGGAATATCCTTGATATTTGTGCTTCATCCAGTATCTTTTCATGGAAATATTCTTCTAAGCATTCTTGAATTTTACTCTACAAAGAAGTATCATGTTGACAATTTGGACGTTATTAGTTCTTGGATAAATTAATTCTTGAACTTGTTTTATTGAATTCTTATATCATTGTCATCATCCTCATGTTTATATTATGTTGAAAGTCGTCTGTGGCCTGTAGTGCATAGATGGACTTGGTATGATTATGACCAGAGATTAATCGGTATAATCATGACCGTTATGTTACAAATGATGTGGTAAAAGTCCTCATTGGCCCGTAGTGCATTGATGGACAGTTGTTGGCATGATCATGACCACTGATGAATACACGAATATCCTTGGCCGTAGTGCATGGATAATTTGTGTTTGTGATACTAATGAATATCCTTGGTCAGTAGTGGGGATGATGTGGATTATTTATTAAAATGAGTCCCAAATGATAAAAGTGATGAAAACCTTTTAAATCATAAAAGATAGTAGATTTTATTCTCTACTTGACTCTTTTAATGGATTACTTGTTCATTTCAGATTAAACTTGATATTTGTTATATTGTATCGCTTTAACACTTTGTTGAAGGCTTATGATAATTTATTCAATTATTATCTTAGTCATAATATTTCTTCTTTGGGCTAGTTGAGCTCACCTTTTACTTTCATTGTTCTCTTGAGAAATGAGAATGTAGCGCGTGGACTAGTCGGGAAACGGAGTGACGGTCCCGGAGATAATAGCATTAGTAGTCCTCACTATTCTGTTAAATAGTGTGATAATAAATGTAATGAGGACTCAATTGAGTGTGGATATTATCTAGATGACAATATTTGTATTAAAACTCACAGTATATGTTTTGTCGTATTTTACACGATTGTTGTATAATTAAGTTGTATTTGAATTTTGTACCGTGTATATGGCAACTCAAGATGGGTGATGTATACCTATTTTGAGGGTGTCACAATTGGTATCAGAGCTTAGGGATATGATCCCCGGCTGAGATGTGAGACAAGAACTAGGAGGGGAGAGATGGGGAATTCCTTTGCTAGCATGACCTACCTAAGTTTAATTGGTATTTAATTGGTCGGTCAGAATATAGGGATAATATGTGGCATGTAAATTAACCCTTGTTTTGTTGCAGTATTTGAAAATGACATCCGAGAATGTTGAGAATAACAATGGAGCACAGGAGACCATTGAGTCACCAAAGATCAATACCCAGGATAATGTGCAACAGGAAGACAATAATCCTCAAGGAAACAACAACGATCAAATGATGAACGATGGGATGTTTAGAGGCTTTATACAATTCATGCAACATCAGGCAAGAGCAGCTCCTATACAAAATGCAGGTGAAAACACTGGCAACTCTCGGACGGTCACTGCTAAGCAGTTCAAGGAACTGGGACCACCGGAGTTTTTTGGAGAGCCAAAACCACTTAAGGCGGAGACTTGGATAAAGTAGATCTGGAAGATATTTGATGTCTTGGGATGCTCCGAGGAGAAAAAGGTTCCCTTTGCCACCTTTATGTTGCGTGCAGAGGCAGATTACTAGTGGGAATCTCTAAAACATACTCAACCTACCGCACTGAAGATGACTTGGGAGAAGTTCCAAGAATTGTTCAACGAAAAGTACTTTCCCGAAAGTATTCGTCACATGAAAGAGGTAGAGTTCATCAAGCTAGAGTAAAACAACATAACCGTGTCGCAGTACGAAGCCAAGTTTGCCGAGTTGTCCTGGTTTGCATCCCATTTGGTTGATAATGAGGAGAGAATGACACGAATGTTTCTTAGAGGTTTGAAACCCGAGATATGTCAATATCTTATCTCTCATAAACTGTGTTTGTATTCAGATGTTGTTAATAGGGCTCAATTACTGGAGTGCAATAATGAGTCAACCCAACCAAAAGAGAGCAGCCGGTAAAATGATAATACTAGTGATAGTAGTCATCGAAGCGATGACAATAAGAATGGAGGGAATCAACATGCCAGAAATGGTAACCACTTCGGTGATAATCATGGCCAAAATAATAAGAATGGACATTTCAAGAAGAGGAGATTCAACAATGATGGAAAGATGTCAGCACCAACACCCGTTGTTAAGAAGGGAGAACGACCACCTATCATATGCTTCAAATGCGGAGGGGAGGGACACATCAGTCCAAACTCGCGATGCCGTCCAAAGTATGTTATAATTGTGGAAGATAAGGTCACCTAGCCCGATTTTGTCGTTCACCAAAGACAAGTTCAGCTAGGATGGAGGCACCAAAAGACGTCCCATAAAAGTCAAATCCAGTAGTGCAATGGAGAGCGTTTGTCATGACCTCCCAGAAAGCAAGGAACCCGGACGAGGTCATCACGGTAAGCTTATCATAAACTCTAGCGAAGTATATACCTTATTTGATACCGGTTCTACCCATTCTTTTATTTCTCCTACTTGCACTCAACGTTTAAATTTGACTCCGGAGAAATTAGTCTTTGACTTATCTGTTGAAACTCCATTGGGAGAAACCTTCATTACATCCACTATTTATAAGTCTTGTTTGGTTCAAATCGGTACCCTCACATTACCTGTCGATCTTATTTCATTGATAATACTTGCATTTGACATAATTCTAGGGATTGATTGGTTAACTACTCATCATGAAAAAATTGATTGTATTCATAAGGTTGTTAGCTTTCATATTCCTAACCAACCTATTATGCGAATTCAAGCAACCAAACCATTAAAATCAATCACTATCATCTCAAGCCATAAAGCTATTTGTTTATTGAAAGATGGATGTCAAACTTTCTTAGCTCATGTCACGGATCTAAACAAAAATACGTCAGTTTTCAATGATATTTCTATTGTTAATGAATTTCCTGACGTATTCCCTGAAGAACTTCACGGCTTTGCCCCCTCAGTAGTGTGAAATTGAATTTTGTATCGACCTTGAACCCAAAGATAAAACCTATTTCCAAAGCCCTATATCGAATGGCTCCTATTGAACTTCGTGGAGTTAAAGACCCAACTACAGGAATTGTTAGACATCGGTTTCATTCGTCTAGTACGTCTCCTTGGGGTGCTCTGTTCTATTCGTGAAAAGAAAGACGGAGTATCGACTTTTATGGATTATCGGGAGTTGAATCATGTCACCATCAAAAATAGGTACCCATTGCCACGTATTGATGACTTGTTTGACCAGTTCCAAGGCGCCAAATTCTTTTCAAAGATTGATCTTCGTTCCGGATATCACCAATTGAAGATTAGAACCGATGTCATTTCAAAGACGGCTTTCAAAACTCGGTACGTGCATTATGAATTCCTAGTCATATCTTTTGGATTAACTAATGCTCCTGCTACCTTCATTGATATGATGAACCGAGTATTCGAGGAATATTTGGATCACTTTGTGGCTATCTTTATTGATGACATCCTTATTTATTCCAAAAGCCGTGAAGATCATGAGAAACACTTGAGGCTGATACTTCAAAAGCTTCGTGAATATAAGCTTTATGCCAAGTTGAAGAAATGCGAGTTCTGGCTTGAGGAAGTAGCATTCCTTGGGCACGTGGTATCAAGTCATGGAATATCTGTTAACCCAACAAAGATTAAAGCTATTCAAAGCTGGGAGCAACCTAAATCAGTGACCGAAGTACGTAGCTTTCTCGCTTAACTGGTTATTATCGGAGATTCGTAGAAGGGTTTTCTCGAATCGCTACTCCCTTAACTTAGCTGACTCGAAAAGATAAAAAATTCGGTTGGAACGAGGAATGTGAGAAGAGTTTTCAAGAACTCAAGAGAAGACTCATTTCAGTACTTGTTTTGACAATACCATCTGGCTCGGAGGGATTTGTCATCTACAGTGATGCTTCAGGAAAAGGGTTAGGATGTGTTCTCATGCAACATGGGAAAGTCATAGCCTATGCCTCTTGATAACTCAAAGAATATGAGAGAAATTATCCTACTCATGATCTAGAGTTGGCAGCTTTTGTCTTCGCACTTAAAATTTGGAGGCATTACTTGTATGGGGAGAAAGTGGAGATCTTTACGGATCATAAAAGCCTCAAATATTTCTTCACTCAAAAGGAACTCAACATGTGACAGCGACGTTAGCTTGAACTGTTGAAAGATTATGATCATACCATCCTAGAAAAGCAAACGCGGTAGCTGACGCATTGAGTAGAAGATCATATGAGGGTACGAGTGCGATATTGTCAACGCAGAGGCCCATTTTGTATGACTTGCAAAGGATGGAGATAGAGATAAAGACTCCAGGGACCCACGTGATGTTGACGAATATACAAGTAGAACCGACTTTAATCGATAAAGTTAAAGCTACTCAAGCTACAGACCTGGAGTTGATGCATATGAAGAAGAAAGTACAAGAAGGTCCTATGCCAGAAGCAAGAATTGATGAAGAAGGAATACTTCGAGTCAACTCCAGACTTTGTGTTTTAACGATCCTGAGTTAAAGTATAAAATCATGATGTAGGCACACAACACATCGTTTGCAATCCATCTTGGGAGTACCAAAATGTATCATGATCTTCAACATACATTTTGGTGGGGCAATATGAAGAGAGAGATAGCGTTGTTTATCTCAAGGTGTTTAACTTGTCAACGAGTCAAGGCAGAGCATCAAGTACCAAAAAGTCCATTACAACCACTTGAAATTCCATAATGGAAGTGGGAGCACATTGGTATGCCAGTATCCATAGTTTCTGATCGAGACCCAAGATTCACTTCATAATTTTGGGTTAGTTTACATAAAGCTATGGGCATGGATTTACGATTTAGTTTGGCATATCATCCTCAGATGAACGGACAATCAGAGAGGACTATTCAAACTCTTGAAGATTTATTAAGACACTGTGTCCCGGACTTCAAGGAAGTTGGGACAAGTTCTTACCATTGGTGGAGTTTTCTTACAACAACAGCTTATCAAACAAGTATTGGCATGGCTCTATTCGAGGCGTTGTATGGAAGAAAGTTTCGCTTCTCGATATCTTTGGGATAAGGTGGGTGAAGCAACGTTGTTGGGACCGGGAGTTGAACGTATGACTACGGAAAAGATTCCAACGATCCGATAACGTATAAAAATCTCACAAGACCGACAAAAGAGTTATGCTGATCTTCATCGAAAGGACGTGGAATTCGATATTGAAGATCATGTGTTATTACGTGTTACTCCATGGAAAGGAGTTACGAGATTTGGAAAGAGAGGAAAGCTCAATCCTCGATTCATTGGACCATTTTTAATCCTCGATCGAGTAGGGACTGTAGACTATAGACTCGCTTTACCCCAAGTATGTCTCGTGTTCATAACATTTTTCATATATCCATATTACGTAAATATATGAAGACCCGAACCACATTATTGAGTTAGAACCGAATGAAATAGTGGAAGATTTAATGTATGAAGAGGTTCCTGTTCAAATCTTGGATAAGAAGGAACATATTCTACGCTCCAAGGTTATACCTCAAGTCAAAGTTTTATGGAGGAACCGCGATGTTGAGGAAATGACCTGGGAGTTAGAATCTGAAATGAAATCAAGGTATCCTTATCTCTTCGACATACCAGGTACGTACCCTAATTTCGAAGGTGAAATTTCATAAGAAGGGGAGATTGTAAGACCCCAACTTTTATGAATAAAGATGAATTTTCTATAATTATCATTTTTGAATATTGTGGAATGAATTTGATATAATGTTATAGTTATGGGTAATAGTTATAAATTTTGCAAAGTATGCAAGTTGTTATAAAATATTCGATTGGTCGGGGAATATTCATACGACGGCACAATCATTGGTGGACCCACAATAGAATTATTATCGGATTGAGAAAATAACAAAAATATTTTATAAAAATAACGGCGAAAGTTTTATCGTTAACTGTTGAAACACCCAGTGTTAAAAGTATAGGAATACGCGTGGTTGCATAGTAGCACACGATATTGATTATTGATGCTTACGTGAGAATTCACTCAATTTTGTTCAATTATTGCTTCAGTAATTGTTACATAGTATCTCACGTTAATTGATTTAATTATTGTCAATATTTTATATATTATTAAATCAATAATTGAGACGACGAAGTTATTAATATTATTATTTGCAATATTAACGATGTCAGAAGTTACGCTAAGGAGAGGTTTGGTCACCTAATTGCACGCCAATAGGGACAAATCCTTATTGAAAGCCCCTCTTTCCAGGGAACGACACAATTCGATTAATAATAGTGAATTATAATAATGATGATGAAGTTTTGTTTTATTAGTATTATTAATGTAATAAAACAAAAATCTTTTTATATAAAAATGCAGAATACTTTTATAAAGTTATTCGTTTTATTAGACTATAAATAGAATATATTATATTATATTATGTATAGTGTTTTGCATAGTAAAATCTTTTTATATAAAATGAATACTTTTATAAAGTTATTCGTTTTATTAGACTATAAATAGAATATATTATTTTTTATTATGCATAGTGTTTGCATAGTGCTGCGATAGTGTTTTGCATAGTAAAATCTTTTTATATAAACATAATACTTTTATAAAGTTATTCATTTTATTAGATTATAAATAGAATATATTATATTTTATTTAAAAGATTTTGTTTTATTAGAATATTTTATAGTAAACCAATCTGGACCGTCTGTTTAAAAAGTAAATCAATTTGGACCGCTTAGAATTAATTACTATTAAGTCCATTCTCCTATAAATAGAAGCTCATTCCTTCATTATTTCTTACAATTCACCAAACTCTAGAGAGAAAACTATAGAGAGAAAGAAGAAAAGTATTCTGCTACTTCACTACTCCTATATCCAGTTGTTCTAAGGTAAGGGGTATTATTTCATTTGTATTCATGAAGATAATTATTTTCTTTCAATACTCGTAAGGGGTATTATTTATTTCGTATTCATGAAGAGAACTTCTGTTATTCTATTTTTTTTTATTTTGTTGGAATAACCTGTATACGCGGTCTACCCTATACTTGGTGAAATTCTTCTGTTATTCCATTCTTTATCATTATGCTAGAATAACCTGTCTATGCGAAGTACCACATACATGGTGAAATTCTTCTGTTATTCCATTCCTTATTATTCTGTTGGAACATCCTGTGTGTGCGTTTACACATGACCTAGTTACGTTATTTATTATTTTGTTAGAATATCCCGTCGGTGCGCATTTCGCCTGACCTGGTTTCGTTATTTATTATTCTGTTGGAATATCCTATCTGTGCGTTTACGCTTGACCTGGTTCCGTTATTTATTATTCTGCTGGAATAACTTTTGCATGCGGTCTATCGCATGCACGGTGATTTCTTTTGTTATTCCATTCTTTATTATACTCAAATGGTTAAAGTTTTGACTTCTATACTCCATGAAATTAGTGGAATATCCACGATATTTGTACTTCATCCAAGATCTTTTCATGGAAATATTCTTCTAAGCATTCTTGAATTTTACTCTACAAAGAAGTATCATGTTGACAATTTGGACGTTATTAGTTCCTGGATAAATTAATTCTTGAACTTGTTTTATTGAATTCTTATATCATTGTCATCATCCTCATGTTTATATTATGTTGAAAGTCATCTGTGGCTTGTAGTGCATTGATGGACTTGGTATGATTATGACCAGGGATTAATCGATATAATCATGACCGTAATGTTACAAATGATATGGTAAAAGTCCTCATTGGCCCATAGTGTATTGATGGACAGTTGTTGGCATGATCATGACCATTAATGAATACACGAATATCCTTGGCCGTAGTGCATAGATAATTTGTGGTTCTGATACTAATGAATATCCTTGGCCGTAGTGCAGGGATGATGTGGACTATTTATTAAGCTAAGTCCCAGTGATAAAAGTGATGAAAAACCTTTTAAATTATAAAAGATAGTAGATTTTATTCTCTACTTGACTCTTTTAATGGATTGCTTGTTTCGCTGCAGTTAAACTTCATCTTAGTCATAATATTTCTTACTGGGCTAGTTGAACTCACCCTTTTACTTTCATTGTTTTCTTCGGGAAATGAGAACGTAGCAGGGACTAGTCGGGAAACGGAGTGACAGTCCAGATAATAGCATTAGTAGTCCTCACTATTCTGTTAAATAGTGTGATAATAAATGTAATGAGGGCTCAATTGAGTGTGGATATTGTCTAGATGACAATATTTGTATTAAAACTTATAGCATATGTTTTGTCGTATTTTACATGACTGTTGTATAATTAAGTTGTATTTGAATTTTGTACCATGTATTTGGCGACTCAAGATGAGTGATGTATACCTATTTTGGGGGTGTCACAATTGGCGTTAAATCGTCCTGTACGGGGATGGATTGGAGGTAGAAGGGATGTAATTCTTCCTTCATTAATCAACATTTGAAATATTTCCTCCATAGATTGGCCCAGATAGGTAAATCCCTCGAATTGGCAAAATCTCGACGGGCTTTAGCTTTTGCTCTCTTTGTAACCTTATCCTCCATAGCTTCACTTTCTGAAGGTGATGGTGGAGCATTGATAACAAATGGAAGGAGATAGGCATGCTCCTGTCTGATTAATTGGTGTGTGACTTGATAATGGTGGGTCACCTGTTCTGCCAATTGCTCAATTTGTTTGCATAGAGCATTCATAATTCGTTCCATAGTAAACTGGAACTTTGCATAATCCCATTTGTCAACACCGTCTTGGATGGTCGGGGATAATTCACTGTTGAAATTGGAATTCTGTTCAGTGTTCCAACTAATCATGTTGACCTCTTCTTCTTTATGTTGAGGAAGAGGGTTGTCTTGCACATGAGGTTGATCTGGTTTGGTGACCACGATCTCACCGTTGTCTATTAAATCTTGGATCTTGTGTTTCAAGGCCCAACAATCTTGAGTATCATGTCCAGGTGCTCCGGCATGATAAGCACACTTCCGAGTAGCATTAAAACCCCTCCCATTAAGGTTGGCTGGTGGAAGAAGACGTGTAATTTTCTTCTGAGTAGTCAGAAGAGCCAGAATATTCTCGAGCGAGTCCCCTATGTAAGACCCCAACTTTTATGAATAAAGAATAATTTTCTTGAAATATATTTTTGAATATTATGGTGTGGATTTGATATAATGTTATAGTTGTGGGTAATATTTATAAATTTTTCAAAGTAAGCAAGTGGTTATATAATATTCGATTGGCTGGGGAATATTCGTTTTAACAGGGAATATTCGTACGATGGCACAATCATTGGTGGACCACACAACAAAAGTATTGTTGTAGTTAGAAAACGACAGAATTATCTTTTTATAAAAATAACAGCGAAAGTGTTACCGTTAAAACTGTTAAACTACCCGGTAGTAAAAATACAGTAATATGCGTGGTTGCATAGTAGCACACGGTATTTGTAAGACCCCAACTTTTATGAATAAAGAATAATTTTCTCGAAACATATTTTTGAATATTATGGTGTGGATTTGATATAATGTTATAGTTATGGGTAATATTTACAAATTTTGCAAAGTAAGCAAGTGGTTATATAATATTCGATTGGTTGGGGAATATTCGTTTTAACAGGGAATATTCATATGACGGCACAATCATTGGTGGACCTCAAAACGAAAGTATTGTCGTAGTTAGAAAACGACATAATTAAATTGTTATAAAAATAACGGCGGAAGTTTTACCGTTAAACTGCTGAACTACCTGGTAGTAAAAGTATAGTAATACGCGTGGTTGCATAGTAGCAGACGGTATTGATTATTGACGCTTACGTGAGAAGTCACTCAGTTATACTAAATTATTGCTACAATAATTGCTGCATCATATCTCTCATATTATTGATTCGATTATTGTCACAGTATCATCTGCATTATATGATATATTATTAAATCAATAATTGAGATGACAAAGTTATTCATATTATTAAATTGCAATATTTACAATGTCTAGAAGTTCTGTCAAGGAGAGGTTTGGGCATCTAATTGCGCGCCAATAAGGAAAAATCCTTATCGGAAAGCCCCTTCTTTCCTGGGAACGACCTGGTTGTTAAATATTATGAGTTATAATATTAATGATGAATAAGTTCATGTTGATTAAAGATGAAATTGATAGTTCCATTGTGTTGGAATTATTAGTGTTAGTGGAAATCGACATTTATTTCGATATTAATTGATGTCTGGAAGTTATACTGACCAGTCAGGTAATTAACTAGATAAATGAGCAATTAATTGCTATTAATTCATATGATTATAACTATTTGTTCACATGTGTGTACTATTGATTCACATTCTTGTACTATTAGGGGAGTTGGTGCAAGATTGATAATACTTGCATGACTAAGTTAAAAATGGAGGTATAGATGGAGGTACTATACTATAATTTATATTTTCACATGATTATAACTATTGATTCACATGATTGAACTATTGATTCATATTATTTACTATTAGGGGAGGTGGTGCAAGTTTGATAATACTTGCAAGACTAAATTAAAAATGAAAAAAAAGTTGAAGGTATTGTGTAATTATCGAAAATATATTTTCCTATAAATAGAAGCTCATTCTTCCTTCATTTCTCACCAATTCACTAAAGCTTTAGAGCAATTATTATAGAGAGAAAGAAGAAGAGAAGTCTGCTACCTCACTATTCCAATATCCAGTTCTTTCTATGGTAAAGGGTATTATTTCTTTCGTATTCATGAAGAGAGCTATTGTTATTCCATTCATTATTATTATGTTTGAATAACCTGTCTATGCGAAGTACCACATACATGGTGAAATTCTTCTGTTATTCCATTCTTTATTATTACATTGAATAACTTTTCTGCATCTTTATCTATCACATGCATGGTGAATTCTTTGTTATTCAATTCTTTATTATTACATTGGAATATCATATACATGTGGATTACGCTAGACTGGTTCCATTCTTTATTATTCTATTGGAATAACTCCGTATGCATGCGATTATCGCATGCGTGGTGAATTCTTCATTATTCCATTCTTTATTATTACATTGGAATATCCTCGTCATGCGGTTTATGCATGACTGGTTCCATTCTTTATTATTACATTGGAATATCCTATCATCATGCGGTTTACTGCATGACTTGGTTCCATTCTTTATTATTATCTTTGAGAATAACACATGCATGCGGTCTACATCGCATGCATTGTGATTTCTTCATTATTCCATTCTTTATTATTACATTTGGAATAACTTTTGCCTATATGGATTATCGCATGCATGGTGAATGATCCTTTGTATTCATTCCTTATTAAATTGTGGAAATGATCCATCTACGTGGATTACCGCATGACGGTAGAAAATCCATTTGCGCTTTCATATATTCTATTTTACTCGGTTGGTTAATGTTTTCGGCTTCTATACTCCATGAAATTAGTAGAATATCACGGATATTTAAGCTTCATCCCAAGTATCTTTTCATGGAAATATTCTTCTGAGCATTCTTGAATTTTACTCCACAAAGCAGTATCATGTTGACAATTTGGACGTTATTGATTTCAGGATAAATTAACTTATAAATTTATTCTTGAACTTGTCTTATTGAATTATTATGTCATTGTTATGATCCTCATGCTTATATTGTGATGAAAATCATCTTTGGCTTACGTGCATAAATGGACTTGGTATGATTATGACCAAGGATCATTCGGTATAATTGTGACGCCCCCAAAATAGGTATACATCACCCATCTTGAGTCGCCAAATACATGGTACAAAATACAAATACAATCTTAAATATACAACAAGAGCTGTGAGTTTTAATACAAATATTGTCTTCTAGACAATATCCACTCTCAGAATAAGTCCTCATTACAATTATTATCAAACTATTTCATAGAATAGTGAATACTACTAATGCTATCATCTGGACCATCACTCCATTCCCCGTCTAGTCCCTACTACGTTCTCATTTCCAGAAGAGAACAGTGAAAGAAAGGGTGAGCTCAACTAGCCCAGTAAGAAATATTATGACTAAGATAATGCAGGATAAATTATCATTAGCCTTCAACAATGTTAAACTGATAAAATACAATAGACAACAAGTTTAACTGCTGCGGAATAAGCAATCCATTAAAAGAGTCAAGCAGAGAATAAAATCTACTATCTTCTATGATTTAAAAAGTTTTTCATCACTTTTATCGCTGAGACTCAGCTTAATAAATAATACACATCATCCCTGCACTACAGCCAAGGATATTCATTAGTATCACGACCACAAATTATCCATGCACTACGGGCCAATGATATTCGTGTATTCATCAATGGTCATGATCATGCCAACAACTGTCCATCAATGCACTACGGGCCAATGAGGACTTTTACCACATCATTAGTAATATTACGGTCATGATTACACCGAATAATCCCTTGTTATAATCATACCAAGTCCATCTATGCACTACAGGCCACATATGACTTTCAACAATATATAAACACGAGGATGATGACAATGATATAAGAATTCAATAAAACACGTTCAAGAATTAATTTATCCAGGAACTAATAACGTCCAAATTGTCAACATGATACTTCTTTGTAGAGTAAAATTCAAGAATGCTCAGAAGAATATTTCCATTAAAGAATCTTTGGATGCGTATGAAATATCAAGGATATTCCACTAATTTCATGGAGTATAGAAGTCAAAACTTTAACCAACTGAGTATAATAAAGAATAGAATAACAAAAGAAATCACCAAGCATGTGATAGACCACACGGGCAGGTTATTCCAACAGAATAATAAATAACGGAACGAATCCCAACGTAAAACGCATGCATGAGACGGGATATTCCAATGAATAATAAAAAGCGGAACCCGAGGTGTTCGACGTAAAAGCATGCATGAGATATTCCAAATGTAATAATAAAGATTTTACAAGGTCCGTAAAAACGCATGTACAAGATATTACAATGAGAATAATAAAGATTTTAACGATGTCCAGCGTAAAAGCGCACGAGCATGGATATTCCAATGAATAATAAAGATAGAACCGGGTTGGCGTAAAACACACGAGACGGGATATTCCAAATGTAATAATAAAGAACGGAACTAGGTCAAAGAAATTTGCACGCATATGGATATTCCAAATGAATAATAAAGAATAGAATAATAGAAGAATTTCACCATGTATGCGGTATTGCCATAAATAAAAGTTATTCAACATAATAATAAAGAATGGAATAACAGAAGAAGATCACCATGTATGCGGTACTTCACATAAACAGGTTATTTCAACGTAATAATAAAGAATGGAATAACAGAAGTTCTCTTCATGAATAAGAAAGAAATAATACCCTTTACCGTAAAAGAAACTGGATATAGAAGTTGTGAAGTAGCAGGATACTCTTCTTCTTTCTCTCTATAATTTCTCTCTAGAGTTTCAGTGAATTCGTAAGAAATAATGAAGGAATGAGCTTCTATTTATAGGAGAATTGATTGAATAGTAACTAATTCATGAACGGTCAAGATTGATTTACTTTTAAACGAACGGTCCATACTAATTCACTATTAAAACTTAACGCAACGGTCCATACTGATTCACTATTAAAACTTTAAACCAGCGATCCATATTGATTCACTATTAAAACTTTAACCAACGGTCTGAAAAATTAGCACATCTCCTCATGGAATAATATTGTACCCAAAAATAATTTTGACCGAAAAGAAATATATTGTTTGGGTGAATAGTAACTCGTAAATAGTAACTCGTGAATAGTACTCCAACACGAAAAGTGTCCCGAATACCCGATTGAACAATATAACCTCCAGACATCAATTATCATCGAAATAGATGTCGATTTCTACTAACACAAATAATCCCAACACAATGAAACTATCAAATTCTTCTTTAATCAACACGAACTTATTCATCATTAATATTTTAACTCACAATATTTAACAACCAGGTTGTTCCCAGGAAAGAGGGGGTTTTCCAATAAGGATTTCTCTCTATTGACGCGCAATTAGGTGACCAAACCTCTCCTTGACAGAACTTTTAGATATTGTAAATATTGTAATTTAATAATATGAATAACTTTGTCGTCTCAATTATTGATTTAATAATATAACATATAATGCAGATGAGACTGTGACAATAATAGAATCAATAATATGAGAGATATGATGCAGTAATTACTGTGGCAATAATTGAGTATAACTGAGTGACTTCTCACGTAAACATCAATAATCAATACCGTGTGCTACTATGAAACCATGTGTATTACTGTACTTTTACTATCGAGTAGTTCAACAGTATTAACAGTAAAACCTCTGTCGTTATTTTCATAAAAATATTTTTATCATTTTCTCAATCCGAATAATAATTACATTGTAGGGTCCACCAATGATTAATGCAGTTATGCGAATATTCCCTGCTAAAACGAATATTCCTCGACCAATCAAATATAATACAACAACTTGCATACTTTGCAAAATTTATAAATACTACCCACAATTATAACATTATCTCAAATCCACACCATAATATTCAAAAAATATTTCGAGAAAATTAAATCTTTATTCGTAAAATTTGGGATTTTACAATAATCATGACTTGTAATGTTATAAATGATGTGGTCAAAGTCCTCAGTAGCCTGTAATTCATTGATGGACAGTTTTTGGTATGATTATGACCAGGGATTATTCGGTATAGTCATGACCATTGATGATTTAATGAATATCCTTGGCCCGTAGTGTAGGGAGGATTCGATGATGTAGTTTATTTATTAAGCTGAGTCTCATCGATAAAAAAAATTGATGAAAATATTTCAAATCATAGAAGATAGTAGATATCATGCTCTACTTGACTCTTCTAATGGATTGCTTATTCCGCTGCAGTTAAACTTGATGTCTATTGTATTTTATTAGTTTAACATTGTTGAAGACTAATGATAATTTATTCTGCATTATCTTAGTTATAATATTTCTTACTGGGCTAGTATTAACAGTAACTGTGACGCCCCCAAAATAGGTATACAACACCCATTTTGAGTCGCCAAATACATGGTACAAAAAGAAAACTACAACTTCACTATTACAATTGTCGTGCAAAATATGACAACACATACTATGAGTTTAAATACAATATTGTGTTCTAGATAATATCCATACCCAAATAAAGTCCTCATTATAATTATTGATGCACTATTCTAAAAAATAGTGAGGACTACTAAAACAGCTATCCTGAATTATCACTCCATACCCCGGCTAGCCCCTGCTAAATTCTCACCTCCTGAGAAGAAAAATGGAACAAAAAGGAAAAGGGTTAGCTCAACTAGCCTTAAAATATTATGACTAAGATAATATACAACAAATTATCCTTAGTCTTCAACAGGGAAAAATCTGATAGAATACAATAGACAACAAGTTTTAGATCAACAACTGCAGCGAAAACAACAATTCATTAGAAGAGTTAAGTAGAGAATAAAATCTACTATCATCTATGAATTTAAAAGTCCATCATCAATATTTTATCCCTGTAACATCAATCAATATACATCTTGCATCAAATATTCATCTTTGCACTACAGGCCAAAGATATTCATTTGTATAACCAATTGGTCATGTTCATCTCAACACCTGTTCATCTTTGCACTACTGGCCAAAGATATTCATCAGGTAATCATTCATCTTTGCACTACAGGCCAAAGATATTCATCAAGTATCACCATTAAGGACTGAGGATGATGAAAAACATTTTAAAGAACGAATCCAGTGAGACAGAAGGACAAATATTAGGGATTCATATTTCGGTTTATCCAAATTCAATAATACTTTATAATAACCAAGTGTGAAATAAAATTCAAAAATAAAAATCAAAACATGGATACAATAAAAGATAGTAACCATAAAAGACATTTGGGACGAAAAAGAGAAAATTTCATTTTTTAAGTGAATAGTCTTAGTATTTGTGAATAATGTCGATATCGTGAATAGTCTTAGAGTATCGTGAATAGTAACCCCGACACAAAAAAAATAGAAATTTCACAATAAAATTCATAACAATATCTCAACATAATAATATTGAATAAAATAATATCATTTAAGAAGAAAATAATATCCCTTACCTCAAAGAATCAGTTCTTCGGAAGGAAAGGTTGAAAGTGATGCTGAATGAAACGTGTACTGAACAACAATTCTCAAAGTATCTAAATACTCACAAAATATGCTTAATAATATAGAGAGAGAAATAGAGAAAGCTTATGTTTCTGGTGTAATTTTCAATTCTAACTTAACCCTCTATTTATAGGAAAATGTTAGCATCTTAAAAGCAGACTTAACTTTTTTACTGATGGCTTTTACACGCTACTATTGCCACCCACCACATTTGAAATAAAATTCAGCACATTTCTTCACCAACCACAAGTGGGGCCCACTCAATTCTAGAATTTTCCACCAAAATCATTATAAACCTAATTTCCGAATCAGTCACCTCTTAAAATTTATAACAAATCATACGTTCATTTTTAACGGTTCAAAATTTGTGAACATATACCCAACTTATATATGTATAACATATCCAAAAATCACAACGATCCAACGGTCGGATTAAAAATTATAACTCATATAATATATCGTAAAAATAATGATTTGATTTTTAATACCTCCATTCCGATAAAGATACTGATAAAACACCTCAACATTAAATCCTTCAATTAGAACCACATAAAATAAATAAATCCATCATTTATATCTACATCAAATAAATATTTTCTTATCATATAAATCAATAATTAATTATTCACAAATAATATTACGTAATCACAATTACGACAACCCGGTAGTTCCTCCTGAAGAGAGGGCTTTCAATAAGGATTTCTCCTTCTTCGGCCGCATTAGGTAACCAAACCTCTCCTTAGACGTAACTTTCTAGACATTGTCAATAATGTTATCTAATAATATTATTCAAATAATATGAATTATTGATCCGATAATGGGAAATCTTTATGTGTGCGTGACAATTATTGAAACAACAATAATATAAAATATCAACGCAACAATTATTGAATCAATAAAATAAAATATTAAAAAGTAATTATCAGAACAATTATTGAGTAGTGCCTTCTTACATAAGAATCAATAATTCAAAATATCAGTGCAATAACGTGTGCTCTTTATGCAACCACGCCAGATTATTGTATTTTAACCACCGGTATTATTCCAACGGTTAATTAGCATAACAACGCCTGTAGTTATTTATAAAAACACAAACTTGTCATTTTCTTCATCCGCCAATTATTACATTATGAGGCCCACGAATGGTCGTATGTTGTCGTCGTTAATAATATTCCCAACCATATAAATATTCCACGACCAAACGAATATTCCCCGATAAAAATGAATATTTTATAACCACTTGCTTATTTTGTAAAATTTACACATTTCTCCCATAACCAAAGTATTATATCAAATTAACTCCTAATTATTTCAATATAATAAATAGAGAAAATTTAATTTTATTCATAATAAGTTGAGGTCTTACAACCTCCCTCCTTATGAAATTTCGTCCCCTCGAAATTGGCGTGCGATACACAGTGTTTGAAAAGGTGAGGGTACCTCGCTTTCATTTTTGATTCCAACTCCCAGGTCATTTCTTCAATAGCATGGTTCCTCCACAAAACCTTAACTTGTGGTATAACCTTGGTGCGTAGGATATGCTCTTTCCTATCCAAGATCTTAACAAGTACCTCCTCATAAGTTAAATATTCGACCATCTCATCTAGTTCTAACTCAATAATGTGGTTTGAGTCTTTCACATATTTATGAAGCATAGATATGTGAAAAACATTATGAAGACGAGACATGCTTGGAGGTAACGCGAGTCTATAGGCCACGTTTTCTACTCGGTTAAGAATCTGAAATGGACCAATAAATCGTGGATTTAGCTTTCCTCTCTTCCTGAATCTTGTAACTCCCTTCCATGGAGCAATACGTAATAGTACATGATCCCCAATACCAAATTCCACGTCCTTTCAATAAAGATCCGCATAACTCTTTTGTCGATCCTGTGCAGTTTGTATACGTTGTCGAATCGTTTGGATCTTTTCCATAGTCATATGTACCAACTCTGGTCCCAACAATGTTGCTTCTCCTACCTCGTCCCAGCATACTGGAGAACGACACTTTCGTCCATACAACACCTCGAATGGAGCCATGCCTATACAAGCTTGATAACTGTTGTTGTAAGAGAATTACACCAACGGTAAGTACTAATCCCAACTTCCTTTGAAATCAAGGACACAGAGTCTTAATAGATCTTCAAGAGTTTAAATAGTCCTCTCTGATTGTCCGTCTGTTTGAGGATGGTCTGCCGAACTAAATCATAAATCCATGCCCATAGCTTTCTGCAAGCTAACCCAAAATTGTGAAGTGAATCTTGGGTCACGATCTGAAACTATGGATACTGGCGTGCCATGCAATCTCACAATCTCATTCACATACATATGAGCAAGACGTTCAAGAGAATAAGTCTCACGTATAGGCAAGAAATGAGCAGACTTGGTTAATCTATCAACATAACCCAAATCGCATCTATACCTTAAGAAACCTTGGGAAGACCCGTAACGAAATCCATAGTAATGTGTTCTCACTTCCATTTTGGAATCTCAAGTGGTTGCAATGGACCCTTTGGCATTTAATGCTCCACTTTTACACGTTGACAGGTTAAACACCTCGAGATAAACTCCGCGATCTCTCTCTTCATATTGTTCCACCAAAAAGTATGTCAAAGATCATGATACATTTTGGTACTCCCAAGATGGATTGCAAATGGTGTGTTATGTGCCTCCATCATGATTCTATGCTTCAAGTCAGGATCGTTAGGAACGCAAAGTCTGGAGTTGACTCGAAGTATTCCTTCTTCATCGATTCCTTCTTCTGGAATAGCACCTTCTTGTACTTTCTTCTTCATACGCATCAGCCCCAGGTCCATAGCTTGAGCAGCTTTAACTTTATCGATTAAAGTCAGTTCTACTCGTATGTTTAATATCATCACGTGGGTACTTGGAGCCTTTAACACTATCTCCATCCTTTGCTAGTCATACAAAATGGGCCTTTGTGTTAACAACATTGCACTCGTAGCCGCATATGATCTTCTACTCATTGCGTTAGCTACAATGTTTGCTTTTCCAGGATGATATTGAATGTTATGGTCGTAATCCTTCAACAGCTCGAGCCAACGTCGTTGCCGCATATTGAGTTCCTTTTGGGTGAAGAAATATTTGAGGCTTTTATTGTGACGCCCCCAAAATTAGGTATACGTCACCCATCTTGGGTCGCCACTTACATGGTACATAAATTCAAATCTGACTTACTAATATAAGCGTAGTATGCAATCTGACATAAAGCTGTGAGTTTGAATACAAATATTATCTACTAGATATTATACAAACTCGAAAGGAGTCCTCATTACAACTATTATCACACTATTTCACGAGAATAGTGAGGACTACTAATGCTATCCTCCGGACCATTACTCCGTTCCCCCTCTCGTCCCGGCTATGTTCTCATTTCACAAGAAACGGTGAAAGAAAGGGTGAGCTCAACTAGCCCGATGAAAATATTATGACTAAGATAATGCGAATAAATTATCATTAGCCTTGACGATGTTAAGCGATAAAATACAATAGACAACAAGTTTAAGCTGCGGTGGAATAAGCAATCCATTAAAAGAGTCAGTAGAGAATAAAGTCTACTATCTTTTAGGTTTTAAAAGTTTTCATCAATTTTTATCATTTGAGACTCGACTTAATAAATAAACCACCACATCTAATCATCCACATACCACGGTCAAGGATTTTCATCAAATTATCAATGGTCAAATGACTATCTTAAGAATCACCCACAGTCATAATCATACCAAAAACTATCCATCAACGCATTCACGAATATTGAGGACTTTTGTCACATCATTTATATCAAGTCGTGATTATCTTAGAATGATCCACGATCATAATCATACTAAGTTCATCTATGCACGTAAGCGAAGATAACATAATATAACATGAGGATGATGACAATGACATAATAATTCAATAAAACAAGTTCAAGAATTATTTAATCCATGAATTATTAACGTCCAAATTGTCGACATAATCTCTTTGTTTACGTGAGTAAAATTCAAGAATGATCGAGAAGAATATTTCCATGAAAAGATCTTTGGATGAAACGCAAAATATCAAGGATATTCTACTAATTTCATGGAGTATAAAGTCCAAGTTTTAACCAATTTGGGTATAATAAAGAATGGAATAACAAAAGAAATCACCATGCATGCGGTACTTGCATGTAGCGGGTTATTCAACAGAATAATAATAACGGAACGGTCGGTGTGAAATTCACAAAGCGGGATGTTCAACGAGAATAATAAAGATGGAACCGGATCCGGGTGTAAAACACACGAGATAGGATATTCAAATGAATGATAAAGAGCGGAACCGGTCCGTGTAAAACACACGACGGGGATGTTCAAACGAGAATAATAAAAAGCGGAACCGGTCGGGTGTAAAACACACGACGAGGATGTTCCAACGAGAATAATAGAAGAATGTCACCAAGTATAGGGTAAATCAGCATTATCTGAGTTATTCCAATGAGAATAAATAAGAATGGAATAACATAAGGATTTCACCAAGTATAGGATATCTGGCGTATCTGAGGTTATGTATAGGGTATATCACTTTTACAAGTTATTCAACGAAATAATAGTGAATGGAATAACGAAGTTCTCTTCAAGAAGAAAGAATAACACCCCACTTCTCTTAAAAAAAGCCCTTCTATAGAAGTAGTGAAGTAGCGAGAATACTCTTCTTCTTTCTATTTTCTCTCTATAGCTTCTCTCTATAATTTCTCTCTCTAGAGTTTGATGAATTAATAAGAAAATAATGAAGGAATGAGCTTATTTATAGGAAAATGGAATGCATAGTAACTAATCCATGAGCGGTCCAGATTGATTTACTTTAATCGGCGGTCCATATTTAAAGAAAAATCTTTTAAATAAAATATAATATATTCTATTTATATAAAAATATTTTTACTATATGCAAACACTTATGCAATACTATGCAAAACACTATCTGCAAAATACTATGCAACACTATGCGTAATAAAATATAATATATTCTATTTATAGAATAACTTTAATAAAGTATTCTATTTTATATAAAAGATGTTTTACATTTTATTACGTTAATAATACTGATAAAACAAAAGCGTCATTATCATTATAATAATTCATATTATTAATCGACATGATAATGGAATCAAACCGAGTGACTTCTCACATAAGCATCGATAATCAATACTGGTAATATTACTTATGCAACCACACGTATTCTTTGTACTTTTACTACTGAGTAGTAGTTCAATAGTAACCACGGTAAAACTTCCGCCGTTATTTTAATAAAATATTTTTTGTCGTTTTCTCGAATCAAACAATAATTACATTGTAGGGGTCCACCAATGATTGAGCCAGTTATGCGAATATTCCTGCTAAACCTAATATTCCCAGGCCAATCGAATATAATATAACCACTTGCATACTTTGCAAAATTTATAAATACTACCCACAACTATAATATTATCTCAAATTCACACCATAATATTAAAATTATTTCGACAAAATTTAAATCTTTATTAATAAAATCTGGGTCTCACAATCTCCCCTCCTTATGGAATTTAAGCCCTCGAAATTAGGGTGCGATACTGGTATGATAAAGAGATGAGGATACCTTGAATACCTTTATTGTTAAAAATATTAAATTCATCTTACGTGTCCGCCCAAAGATATTCATTAACAATTCATCTTTTACTACACGCTAAAGATATACAACTGAAAACCAATAATGTTTGAGGCAGCGACAATAGTATCACAACCACGAATTATCCATGCACTTGCGGCGAGGATATTCGTGTTTTCAATCTGATCGTGATTATACCGAATAATCCGTGGTCATAATCATACCAAGTCTATCAATGCACTACTGCCAAAGATGACTTTTACCACATCCATGAATTAATATTTCATTCTTTGAGACTCACTTCGATAATTAATCCATATCATCGAATCATCCACGCACTACTGGGCCGAGGATATTCATTAGTATCACGACCACGAATTATCCATGCACTACTGCCGAAGATAATCGTGTATTCATTAATATCGCGACCACAAATTATCCATGCACTACTGGCCAAAGATAATTGTGTATTCATTAATATCCACGACCACAAATTATCCATGCACTACTACCGAAGATAATTGTGTATTCATTAGTATCACGACCACAAATTATCCATACACTACGGCGAAAGATAATTGTATATTCATTAGTATCACGACCACAAATTATCCATGCACTACTGCGAAGATAATTGTGTATTCATTAGTATCACGACCACAAATTATCCATGCACTACGGCCCAAAGATAATTGTGTATTCATTAGTATCATGACCACAAATTATCATTAGTATCACGACCACAAATTATCCATTCATTACTATCAAAGATAATTGTCCGTACCTATTCAAGATTAATATTCATTAATATCCGACCAAAAATTATCCATGCACTACTGCCGAAGATAATTGTGTTTTCAATTACTGTTATGATTATACCGAATAATCCTGGTCATAATCATACCAAGTCCATCTATGCACTACTGAGCCACGAGATGACTTTCAACATAATTTAAAACATGAGGATAATGATATAAAGAATCAATCAAATGAGATAAAGGATAAATATTAAACATTTATAATATAATTTATCCGAGATTCAAGAATATCCCCATGTTATCAATCACTTAATAATCTCATAATCTAATAACATTAATATTATAATAATATTTTAATCACTTCTTAAATTTATAAACAATTTATCTCAATTGTTTACGCTTTTACCATATAATGCATTTCATCATTCAAAATGCCATACTCATAAAATATCATCACCAATTATCAAATCCTCATCAAAAATATGCATATATTCTATATAGGATTCTCTAGCCATAAAATCCTATTTTCAACTTTGTTACTTCACATAACATATTTAACTCATATATTTAAGTAACTAAACTATTTTCATGAAAAATACCAAATTAGTCCCAAAATATTTCTTTTCTGGGATTTAGCATAATATAGTCCCATAATGAAAATATATTTTTTCTCGGAATTTTAAAATTCATTTACTATTTTTCAAAATCAATTTCTAATTAATTCCTTAAGAAATTAGCTACCTCAAGTTTAACTCCAAAAATTCCCAAATCTTGGTAGGATCTTACACATGTTAACGTGAGCTTCTAGTTTAAATTTCATGGTCATCGGAGTTATAGAACTCCGGGTTATAGCATTTTTCAATCGGAAAAACCTAAATATTGAAATAGTCATAACTTGCTCATTTTAAGTCGAGAATGAGCTCATTTTTGGACAGGAGGTACTTTATACCATATACTTTCATGTCCCAAAAGGCCAGAATTTTTCTCATAATTTAAGTGGCCGAAACAGCCCTCTAAAATTATGGCAGTAGCTTTTTGGTTTTTGCAGCTTTGCACTCCTTTGCTAAAATCAGTCCACACAAAATCTACAACACCTTTTCCAGTAATTCCACTTGGATTAGTTAGGTAACTCATAGATCTAACTCTAGGACTTGACCACACTCAAAATTCAAAATATAATAAGAGATATGGTCAATTGAATTTCATGTTACGTTTTCACCAAAATCGATTTTCAACTCTTTGTGATTTCTAAGAAACTTTCATGTTTTCACATACTAACCAACATAACTCATTATAACACTTACTAATACTTCATATACCCATGATTTTCATTAGTCCAATGCTTTTATTATGACTTTCATCATAATCCTCGTAAAGCAGATCCTTTTAGTTGAAGAAATATTTGAGGTTTAAGAAATGGGTTTTATCTTTGGGGTCAATACTGAAATTCGATTTCACGCTCTAAGTAGGCTAAGAAGTCTTCAAGAATACACCAGGAAATTTATTAATAATAGAAATATCATTCAAAGCTGTGACTCTCATCCAAGACTTGGATAGTCGTCACATTGATACCAACTGTGACTTCTATCCCTTAACCTAGATAGCACCTCACAATGATACCTATAAACTTGCCATCTTCATTCACGATGTCGTCTGAAAAGTCCGGCTTGTGCATTCCACACAAGGAAGTTGACAACGAAAGGTTCGGGGCTCTTTACTTATGGCTTGATATCACAGTGATTAACTTTAGGATTTGGTTACTTTGAATTCGTATAACAGGTTGGTTAGGAATATGAAAGCTAACAACCTTACAAAAAGAATAATGAGTAGTTAATCTCGTTTTTAAAAATTACCTCAAAGGCAAGTATTTTCAAAGAGATAAGATCGACAGGTAACGTGAAAGTGTTTATTTGAAACAACAAGATTAATAAACAGTGGAGGTAACGAAGGTTTCTCCCAACGAAGTTTCAATAGATAAATCAAAGTCTAATTTCTCTGGAGTCAAATTTAAACGTTGAACACAAGCAAGAGAGATAAAAGAATGGGTAGAACCGGTATCTAATAAGGTATAGACTTCGTAAGAATTTATAATTAACTAACCCGTGATAACCGTTTGGTTACCCACTTTTGAGAAGTCAAACGCTCTTCCTTAAACCACCAACTTTGTTTTGTGCAGGATCATGCCTCCTTTGGTGCCACTATCCCAAAATTGGACTTGACTTGATTGCACAACAAAATTTTGAGCTAAATTACATTCTCTTCTTGCAACTTTCCACTTCTATTATCTTTTGCCATGATTCTTTGTAAGACCAGAAAATTTTTTAAATAAAAGAGAATTTCCTTTATTTATTATTTTGAAATAGTAAGGGTTGATTTGATTAATGTGGATAGTTAAGGGTTAAATCATAAATATTTCAAAATAAGCAAGTGGTTATAAAATATTCATTTTTGTGGGGAATATTAGTTTGGTGGTGGAATATTAAATCTTTGTCGGGGAATATTAAATGCGTGGCCGGTAGCGACCATGTGTGGGCCCATGTGAGCGATTGGATGAAGAAAGCGACAAATATAAGTTGGTTAAAAATAACGGCGTAGTTATTCTGAATTAAAGGCATGTTGGAATACCGGTGGTTAAAATCTGATGTCTGGCGTGGTTGCCTGCGTGGCACTACGGTATTACCTGATATTGTTGAATTATTGATCCTTACGTGAAGGCCTTTACTCGATAATTTTCCACGATGAATTCTTGTTCAATATTTTATTTTATTGATTCAATAATTCTTTGCGTTGATATTTTATATTATTGTTGTTCGATAATTGTCACTTTGCATTATCTCCATTATCGGATCAATAATTCATATTATTTGAATAATATTATTAGATAGCATTATTGGCAATGTCTAGAAAGTTACATCGAGGAGAGGTTTGGTCACCTAATTGCGGCGCCGATGAGGAGAAATCCTTATCGGAAAGCCCCTCTTTCACAGGAGCGGCTGGTTGTCATAATTGTGATTACATAATATTATTTGTGAATAATTAATTATTGATTCATATGATAAAATAAATATTTATTTTATGTGGATATAAATGATGGATTTATTTATGTGGTTATAAATGAAGAAATTATTGTTGAGGTGTTTTATCGATATTTTATCGGATTGGAGGTATTAAAAATTAAATCGGGGTTTTTGAGATATATTATGGGGTTATAATTTTTAATCAAATAGTTGGATTGTGGTAATTTTTGGGTATATTATACATACATAAGTTGAGTATATGTCCACAAATTTTGAGCAGTTAAAAATGCACGAATGATTTGTTATGAATTTTAAGAGGTGTCGATTAGGAAAATTAGGTTTATAATTGATTTTGGTGGAAAATTCTAGAATTGAGTGGGCCCCCACTTGTGGTTGGTGAAGAAATGTGCTGAATTTTATTTCAAATGTGGTGGGTGGCAATAGTAGCGAGTAAAGCCATCGGTGCGGTCAAAATGCTGCTTGGTAGAATAACATTTTCCTATAAATAGAGGCTAAGTTAGAATTGAAAATCACACGAAACAAAGTTTTCTCTCTTTCTCTCTCTATATATTATTGAGCGTATTTTGTGAGTATTTAGATACTTTGAGAGTTCTTTATTAAATCTGAAAGTTTCATTCGACATCACTTGAGCCTTTCCTTAGAAATCTTGATTCTTTGAGGTAAGGGATATTATTTTTTTTAATAATGATATTATTTCTTGATATCATTATCTTTGAAATATTGATCTGAACTTTTTATCAAATTTGGAACTTTTTCATGTATCGGGTTACTATTCATGAGTTCTTATTCACGAGTTACTATTCATGAGTTCTTATTCACGATTCTTATTCACGAGTCTATTAAATGAAGCGTGAAATGTTTTTTTGGAATTTCTATCTTTTGGTGTCGAGTTACTTATTCACGTATCTGGCCTTTATTCACGTATCTGACCTTATTCACGTATCGGCACTATTCATAGAAAAATAAAATTTCTTCTTTTAATCCAAAATATCTATTACGGATACTAGCTTTGATTGTATCCATGTTTTGATCATTCTTGAATTTTACACCACTATGATTATTTTTGAGGTATTGTTGGACATGGATAAAACAAAATCTCGAATCCTTAATCCTTAATCCTTGTCATTTTGTTTCCTTTGGATTAGTTCTTTAAAAATATTTTCATCATCCTCGGTCTTAAATGATGATATTATTGAATATCTTTGGCACATAGTGCAAAGATGAATGATTTCTGAAGAATATCTTTGGCACATGTAGTGCAAAGATGAGCAGTGTTTAAATGAACATGACCGGTGATGAATATCTTTGGCACATAGTGCAAAGATGAGCAGTGTTGAGATGAACATGACCAATTGATGAATATCTTTGGCACATGTGCAAATGAATATTTGATTTGAGATGAATATTGATTGATGTTACGAGGGATAAAATATTGATGATGGACTATTAAATTCATAGATTATAGTAGATTTCATTCTCTACGTAACTCTTACATGAATTATTATTTCCATTACTGAATATTGATCTGAAACTTGTTGTCTATTGTATTCTATCGATTTTTCCTGTTGAAGACTAACGATAATTTGTTGTATATTATCTTAGTCATAATATTCTTCTTGAGCTAGTTGAGCTCACCCTTTTCCTTTTTGTTCCATTTTTTCTTCTCGGGAGGCGAGAATATAGCGAGTGCTTAGTCGGGTATGGAATGAAGGTTTTAGAAAGGATTGTTTAGTAGTCCTCACCATTTTGTAAAATAATGTATCGATAAATGTGATGAGGATTTATTTGAGTATAAATATTATCTAGAAGATAATATTTGTATTTAAACTCACAGTTTCTTTGTTGTAATAATAAAGTTGTAGTTGTTTACATACCATGTATTGGCGACTTCGAGAATGGGTGATGTATACCTATTTTGGGGCGTCACGGTTGGTATCGAGCTTAGGGATATGATCTCTGGCGGAGATCGGGGAATAGAACTAGGAGGGAGGCAGGTAAATCCTTGGCTAGTGTGTCTACTAAGCTTATTTGTTAGTTGGTCGATATATAGGGATATTATGTGATATATTGATTTCCTTAATTAACCCTTGTTTTATGGCGGTGTTTGAGAATGTCGTGAGAATATTAACGATGGAGTAAATGAGGCCCAGTGGAGATGCTGTCTTTACAAGCGAGGAGAGCGTCTGCATGGCAATGTTCCTCCTGTGAACAACACCATGGGCGAGATGATGAGCGAGGGGATGTTTAGAAGCTTTTTGCGATTCATGCAAAATCGAGACGAGGAGACTTCGTGTTCAAAATCTGAGGAGAAATGATAGCAATTCACGGGTTGTCACGACCAAAGCGATTCAAAGTTGGGACCACGAATTTAAGGAAAGCGGATCCGATCATGGCGGAAACATGGGTCAAACAAATTACCAAGATATTGATGTCTTGGGATGCGGAGGAGAACGAAGGTTCCATTCGCCACCTTTATGTTAAAATGGCGAAGCGGAATTCTCTTGGTGGGAGTGCGTGAAGCGTACCCATCGGTACTTTTCGGCATGTCTTGGGAGGCGTTTGAGAGACTATTTAATGACAAATACTTTCACGAAAGTGTTAAATCGTATGAAGGAAGTGGAGTTCATCAGATTAGAGCAAAACAACATGGCGGTGTCTCGATGCGAGGCAAAGTTTGCGAGTTATCGAGTTTGCACCTCATTTGGTGGAGAATGAGGAGCGTATGGCGGATGTTTCTTAGAGGTTTGAAACCCGGCGTCGTCGATATCTCATTTCTCATAAACTTTCTCTTTATTGAGATGTTGTAAGCGAGGGCTCAATTATTAGGCGAGATAACGATGCAGGTCGGCGAGGACCATAACGAGGATCGTACGAGAGATAGCGATCAGCGAAATAATGATAACTGCGGAGAAAAAAGCGAGATGAATGAAAATGGTAACCACTCTGGTGGTAATCATGGTCGTGAAAAGCGAAGAAGCGAGTCGGGAGGAGATTTTAAAAGAGAGATTTAACAACGACTATGTGAAAGGCAGCGGTCTTGGCGTGACAAGCTGGTTCTAAGGGAGGAGAACGACCACCGGTCATATATTTCTAAAATCACGGAAAAGAGGACATATCGATCAAGCGCCCTACAACAGTTCAAGTATGCTATAGTTGTGGAAAGGAAGGACATATCGCGCTCGAGATTATGCGATGGCGAAAACCTAGTTTCAATGAGGGGACGGTGACTCAAAAGATCCCCGAAAAAAGTCAAAGTCAGCGATTAGGGAAGAAGCGTTTGTTGTGGTTGGTCATAATCGAGGAACCCAAGCGAGGTGATCACGGGTAAGCTATTTATAAATTCTTGCGAAGTTTATACCTTACTTGATCTGGTGTCTACCCATTCATTTATCTCTCTCTGCGTGTGCTCAGCGTTTAAACTTGACTCGGGAGAAATTAGACTTTGACCTATCTGTGGAAACTCAGTTAGGAGAAACTTTCATCACATCCACATTTATAAATCTTGTTTGATTCAAGTTGGCACCATCACTTACTTACATTGACCTTATCTCTTTAAAGATACTTGCTTTTGATGTGATTTTAGGGATTGATTGGTTAACTACTCATCATTTTTAAATTGATTGTTTTAAATAAGGTTGTTAGTTTTCATATTCTAACTTGACTGTTATGCAATTCAATGACACTAAACCATTAAAATCAATCAACATCATATCTAATCATAAAATTATTCGTTTATTGAAAAGCGGATGTCAAGCTTTCTTAGCCCATGTTATGGATTTGAATAAAGACACGTCAAATTTGAATAATATTCTGTTGTTATTGACTTTCTGGCGTATTTCTGAAGAACTTCCGGTCTACCCCGAGCGTGAAGTTGAATTCTTTATTGATCTTGAACTTTGATACAAGCCCATTTCTAAAACCCCATATCGAATGGCTCTATTGAACTTGAGGAGTTAAAGGTCCAACTACGAGGAATTGTTGGACATCGGTTTCGTTAAATCTAGTACATCTCCTTGGGGTGCTCTGTTTTATTTGTAAAAAAGAAAGCGGGGAGTATCGCGACTTTGTATTGACTATCGGGAATTGAACCATGTCACCATCGAGAATAGGTATCCTCTACCTCGTATTGATGACTTGTTTGACCGATTCTGAGGGCACAATTCTTTTCAAAAATCGATCTTAGATTACGGATATCATCGGTGAAGATTAGGCGAGGATATTCAAAGGCGCGCCTTGAACTTCGGTATGGGCATTATGAATTCTTAGTCATGTCTTTTCGGACTAACTAATGCTCCTGCGGCTTTCATGGATATGATGAGCCAGAGTATTCAGGAATATTTGGATCGATTCGTTGTTGTCTTTATTGATGACATCCTTATATATTCAAAAGTCGTGAAGATCATGAGCACCATTTGAAAATTTGGTACTCGAAAGGCTTCGTGAAAACCAATTATATGCCAAATTGAAGAAATCGAGTTACGGCGAGGAAGTAGCATTTCTTGGGCATCGGTGTCAAAACATGGAGTATCTGTTGATCCGTGAAGATTGAAGCAATCTGAAGTTAGGGAACAATCGAAGTCGGTGGTTGAAGTCGTAGCTTTTGGGCTTAGTTTGGTTATTATCGGAGATTAGTGGAAGGGTTTTCTCGATCATCGCTACTCCATTAACTTCATTAACTTTCGGAAGGATACTGAATTCGTTTGGAAGCGAAGAATGCGAAAAAGTTTCCAAGAGCTTAAGAGGAGACTTATTTATTTGTGTTCTAACAATACCATCTGGTTCGGATGGATTTGTTATCTCTGATGATGCTTGAGCAAAGGGTTAGGATGTGTTCTCATGCAACGTGGGAAAGTCATAGCCTTTATGCCTCGCGACAACTTAAAAGAGTATGAGAGGAATTATCCTACTCGTGATCTAGAGTTAGCGGCCGATCGTTTTTATTAAAGATATGGAGCCTATCTATATGGGGAGAAAGTGGAGATATATTCGGATCATAAAAAGCCTTAAATATTTCTTCACTCAAAAAACTCGACATCTTGGCGTGACGTTGGCTCGAGCTATTGAAGACTACGACCACACTATTGATACCATCACAGTAAAAGCGAGCGTGGTAGGTGGCGCGTTGAGTAGAAGATCATATCTTGAGGAGCAGGTGCGATGATGTCAAGTATCGCGTAGAGCCAACTTTAATAGAAAAAGTTAAGGTTGCTCGAGCCCCGGGCAGGGCGTCGTATGAAGAAGAAAGTACAAGAAGGAGCTATTAGGGCGAGAATTGATGAAGAAGGAATACTTGAGTCCACTCTAGACTTTGTGTTCTAACGACTCGATTTGAAGTACAAGATTATGATGGAGGCACACAATACACCATTTGCAATCCATCACGGAAGTACTAAAATGTATCGTGATCTTGACATACATTTTGGTGGAATAATATGAAGAGAGAGATTACAAAGTTTATCTCGATGTGTTTAACTTGCCAGCGTGTAAAGGCGGAGCATCTAGTACCTAAGGGTCCGTTGCAACCACTTGAGATTAGGAATGGAAGTGGGAACACATTACCATGGATTTAGTTCTGGGTCTTCCTACGGTTTCTCAAGGCATCAATCTTATTTGGGTTATTGTTGATAGATTAACCAAGTCTGCTCATTTCTTGCCGTCTGGAGACTTATTCCTTGAGCGTCTTGCTAGTATGTGTAAATGAGATTGTGAGGTTGCATGGCATGCACATGTATCCATAGTTTGGATCGTGACCCAAGATTCACTTCAAGATTTTGGGTTAGCTTGCAAAAAGCTATGGGCGCAGTTTGCGATTTAGTTGACATACCATCCCCAAGCAGACGAACAATCGAGAGAGGACTATTCAAACTCTTGAAGATTTATTAAGACTACGTGTCCTGAACTTCAGGGGAGTTGGGATAAGTATTTACCATTGGTGGAATTCTCCTACAACAATAGTTATCGAGCAAGTATAGGTGTGGCTCCATTGAAAGCATTATATGGGCGAAAATGTGGTTCTCGATATGTTGGGATGAGGTGGGTGAAGCAACATTGTTGGGACCCGAGTTAAATGCGATATGACTACGAAAAGATCCAAATGATTCGACAGCGTATACAAAAGCTCAAAGATCGACAAAAAGAGTTATGCGGATCTTCATCGAAAGGGCGTGGAATTTAATGTGAGGGGATCATGTATTGTTGCGAGTTGCTCCATGGAAGGGAGTTACAAGATTTGGGAAGAGAGAAAAGCTCGATCCACGATTTATTGGTCCATTTCAAATTCTTGACCGAGTAGGAAATGTAGCTATATAGACTTGCGTTACCTCAAAGTATGTCTCGTGTTCATAATGTGTTTCACATATCGTACTTAAATAAATATGTGAAAGACCGAACCACGTTATTGAGTTAGAACCGGACGAGATAGCCAGAAGACTTAACGTGTGAGGAGGTACTGTCAAGATCTTGGATAGGAAGGAGCATGTCCTACAGCATGAAAGGTCATACCACAAGTTAAAGTTTTGTGGAGGAATCATGCTATAGAGGAAATGACACAGGAATTGGAAAGCGGAAATGAAAGCGAGGTATCCTCACCTTTTGAAACACCAGTCGTCGTCGATTTAGAGGACGAAATTTCATAAGGAGGGAGGTTGTAAGACCGAAATTTTTTAAATAAAAGGAATTTCCTTTATTTATTATTTTGAAATAGTAAGGGTTGATTTGATTAATGTGGATAGTTAAGGGTTAAATCATAAATATTTCAAAATAAGCAGTGGTTATAAAATATTCATTTTTGTCGGGGAATATTAGTTTGGTGGTGGAATATTAAATCTTTGTCGGGGAATATTAAATGCGACGGTAGCGACCATGTGTGAGCCCATGTGAAAGCGATTGGATGAAGAAAGCGACAAATATAAGTTGGTTAAAAATAACTTGGCGTAGTTATTCTGAATTAAAGGCATTGGAATACCGGTGGGTTAAAATCTGATGTCTGGCGTGGTTTGCGCATGGATGGCACGCGGTATTACCTGATATTGTTGAATTATTGATCCTTACGTGAAGGCCTTTACTCGATAATTTTCACGATGAATTCTTGTTCAATATTTTATTTTATTGATTCATAATTCTTTGCGTTGATATTTTATATTATTGTTGTTCGATAATTGTCAACTTTGCATTATCTCCATTATCGGATCAATAATTCATATTATTTGAATAATATTATTAGATAGCATTATTGGCAATGTCTAGAAAGTTACATCGAGGAGAGGTTTGGTCACCTAATTGCGGCGCCCGATGAGGAGAAATCCTTATCGGAAAGCCCCTCTTTCTGAGGAGCGGCTGGTTGTCATAATTGTGATTACATAATATTATTTGTGAATAATTAATTATTGATTCATATGATAAAGAAATATTTATTTTATGTGGATATAAATGATGGATTTATTTATGTGGTTATAAATGAAGAAATTATGTTGTTGAGTGTTTTATCGATATTTTATCGGTTGGAGGTATTAAAAATTAAATCGGGGTTTTGAGATATATTGCGGGGTTATAATTTTTAATCAAATAGTTGGATTAATAGTAATTTTTGGGTATGTTATACATACATAAGTTGAGTATATGTCCACAAATTTTGAGCCGATTAAAAATGCACGAATGATTTGTTATGAATTTTAAGAGGTGTACGATTAGAAATTAGGTTTATAATTGATTTTGGTGGAAAATTCTAGAATTGAGTGGGCCCCACTTGTGGTTGGTGAAGAAATGTGCTGAATTTTATTTCAAATGTGGTGGGTGGCAATAGTAGCGAGTAAAAGCCATCGGTGGCAGTCAAATCTGCCTTGGTAGGGCTAACATTTTCTATAAATAGAAATTAAGTTAGAATTGAAAATCACACGAAACAAAGTTTTCTCTCTTTCTCTCTCTATATTATTGGTATATTTTGTGAGTATTTAGATACTTTGAGAGTTCTTTATTAGATTACAAGTTTCATTCGACATCACTTGAGCCTTTCCTTAGAAATCTTGATTCTTTGAGGTAAGGGATATTATTTTTTTTTCGTAATGATATTATTTCTTGATATCATTATCTTTGAAATATTGATCTGAACTTTTATCAAATTTGGAACTTTTTCATGTCGGGGTTACTATTCATGAGTTCTTATTCACGAGTTCTATTCATGAGTTCTTATTCACGATTCTTATTCACGAGTACTATTAAATGAAGCGTGAAGATGTTTTTTGTGGAATTTCTATCTTTTGGTGTCGATTCTTATTCACGTATATCTGGCGGCCTTATTCACGTATCTGACCTTATTCACGTATCTGACACTATTCATAGAAAAATAAAATTTCTTCTTTTAAGTCCAAAATATCTATTACGGATACTAGCTTTGATTGTATCCATGTTTTGATCATTCTTGAATTTTACACCACTATGATTATTTTTGAGGTATTGTTGGACATGGATAAAACAAAGTCGAATCCTTAATCCTTAATCCTTGTCATTTTGTTTCCTTTGGATTAGTTCTTTAAAAATATTTTTCATCATCCTCGGTCTTAAATGATGATATTATTGAATATCTTTGGCACATAGTGCAAAGATGAATGATTTCGAAGAATATCTTTGGCTGTGTAGTGCAAAGATGAGCAGTGTTTAAATGAACATGACCAATTGATGAATATCTTTGGCCTTTAGTGCAAAGATGAGCAGTGTTGAGATGAACATGACCGATTGATGAATATCTTTGGCACATGGTGCAAAGATGAATATTTGATTTGAGATGAATATTGATTGATGTTACGAGGATAAAATATTGATGATGAACTATTAAATTCATAGATTATAGTAGATTTCATTCTCTACGTAACTCTTATGAATTATTATTTCATTGCGAATATTGATCTGAAACTTGTTGTACATTGTATTCTATCGATTTTTCCTGTTGAAGACTAACGATAATTTGTTGTATATTATCTTAGTCATAATATTCTTCTTGAGCTAGTTGAGCTCACCCTTTTCCTTTTGTTCCATTTTTCTTCTCGGGAGGCGAGAATATAGCGAGTGCTAGTCGGGTATGGAATGAAGGTTTTAGAAAGGATTGTTTAGTAGTCCTCACCATTTTTGTAAAATAATGTATCGATAAATGTGATGAGGATTTATTTGAGTATAAATATTATCTAGAAGATAATATTTGTATTTAAACTCACGATTTCTTGTTGTAATAATAAAGTTGTAGTTGTTTACATACCATGTATTTTTGCGACTTTCGAAATGGGTGATGTATACCTATTTTGGGCGTCACAATTACCAATTTATTTGACAAAAGTGGTTACCATTCTTAACATGATAATTTCCCCCACGATGGTTATCATTGTTACGATGGCCGTTGCCACCCGAAAGATGATTATTATCGTATTGTTGGTCGTTACCTTTTGTTTGAAATTTGAATCAACACTCTCATGTGCTTCATTGCTTATCTCGGCATTTTCGGATATCATTCTCAAAACAACCGTCACAAAACAAGGGTTAATTAACATATCACATATTATCCCTATACTCGAATGACCAATTAAATACCAAATAAATTTAGGTAGGTCATACTAGCGAAAAATTCCCGTCTCTCCCCTCCTAGTTCTTATCTCACATCTCGGCCGGGGATCATATCCTAAGCTCGATACCAACCGTGTGGCGCCTCCAAAATTAGGTATCGTCACCCATCTTGGGTCGCCACTTACATGGTACATAAATTCAAATACAACTTACTAATATAAGCGTAAGTATGCAATACGACATAAAAAGCGTGAGTTTGAATACAAATATTATCTACTAGATATTATACAAACTCAAAAGGAGTCCTCATTACAACTATTATCACACTATTTCACGAGAATAGTGAGGACTACTAATCTTATCCTCTGGACCATTACTCCGTTCCCAGACTCGTCCCGCTATGTTCTCATTTCACGAAGAAACGATGAAAGAAAGGTGAGCTCAACTAGCCCGAAGAAATATTATGACTAAGATAATGCGAAATAAATTATCATTAGCCTTCAATGATGTTAAACCGATAAAATACAATAGACAACCCGGTTTAATTGCGGTGAATAAGCGATCCATTAAAAGAGTCAAGTAGAGAATAAAGTCTACTATCTTTTAGGTTTTAAAAGTTTTCATCAATTTTTATCGGCTGAGACTCGACAATAAATAAACCACCACATCTAATCATCCACATACCCACGGTCGAGGATTTTCATCAAATTATCAATGGTCAAATGACTATCTTACCGAATCACCCACGGTCATAATCATACCAAAAACTATCCATCAACGCATTCTGAGCCAATTTGAGGACTTTTGTCACATCATTTATATCAAGTCATGATTATCTGCAAATGATCCTGGTCATAATCATACTAAGTTCATCTATGCACGTAAGCGAAAGATAACATAATATAACATGAGGATGATGACAATGACATAATAATTCAATAAAACAAGTTTAAGAATTATTTAATCCATGAATTATTAATGTCCAAATTGTCGACATGATCTTTGTTTAAGTAGAGTAAAATTCAAGAATGATCGGAAGAATATTTCCATGAAAAGATCTTTGGATGAAACGCAAATATCGAGGATATTCTACTAATTTCATGGAGTATAGAAGTCAAAGTTTTAACCAATTTGGGTATAATAAAGAATGGAATAACAAAAGAAATCACCATAAATGCGGTGCTTGGCATAGGCAGGTTATTCAACGAGAATAATAATAACGGAAACCGATTCGGTGAAATTCACACAAAGCGGGATGTTCAACGAGAATAATAAAGATGGAAATGATCCGGTGTAAAACACACGAATAGGATATTCCAACGAGAATGATAAAAGCGGAACCGAATTCCTGTAAAACACACAGAGCGAGGATGTTCCAATAGAATAATAAAAAAAGCGGAACCGGTCGGGTGTAAAACACTGCAGAGCAGGATGTTCAACGAATAATAGAAGAATGTCACCAAGTATAGGGTAAATCAGCGTATACGAGTTATTCAATGAATAAATAAGAATGGAATAACATAAGGATTTCACCAAGTATAGGATATCTGGCGTATCACGAGTTATGTATAGGGTATATCACTTTTTACGGTTATTCGATAGAATAATAGTGAATGGAATAACGAAAGTTCTCTTCAAGAAGAAAGAATAACACCCACTTACAGTAAAAAAGAACCGAATATAAGTAGTGAATAGTAGAATACTCTTCTTCTTCTCTATTTTCTCTCTATAGTTTCTCTATAATTTCTCTCTAGAGTTTCAATGAATTATGTAAGAAAATAATGAAGGAATGAGCTTCTATTTATAGGAAAATGGAATGCATAGTAACTAATCCATGAGCGGTCCAGATTGATTTACTTTAATCGGCGGTCCATATTTAAAGAAAAATCTTTTAAATAAAATATAATATATTCTATTTATATAAAAACATTTTACTATGCAAACACTATGCAATACTATATCAAAACACTTTATGCAACACTTTATATAATAAAATATAATATATTCTATTTATAGAATAACTTTAATAAAGTATTCTATTTTATATAAAAGATGTTTACATTTTATTACGTTAATAATATCGAATAAAACAAAAGCGTCATTATCATTATAATAATTCATATTATTAATCGTGATAATAATGGAATCAAACTGAGTGACTTCTCACATAAGCATCAATAATCAATACCGTGTGTTACTATGCAACCACACGTATTACTGTACTTTTACTACCGAGTAGTTCAACAGTAACCACGGTAAAACTTCCGCCGTTATTTTAATAAAATATTTTTGTCGTTTTCTCGATCAAACATAAATTACATTGTGGGGTCCACCAATGATTGAGTAGTTGCACGAATATTCCCTGCTAAACCGAATATTCCCCAGCCAATCGAATATAATATAACCACTTGCATACTTTGCAAAATTTATAAATACTACCCACAACTATAATATTATCTCAAATTCACACCATAATATTAAAAAATTATTTCGACAAAATTTAAATCTTTATTAATAAAATCTGGGGTCTCACATTTATGATCCGTATAAATCTCCACTTTCTCTCTATACAAGTAGTGTGTCCAGATTTTTAACGCAAAAATGACTGCTGCCAACTCCAGATCATGAGTAGGATAATTCCTCTCATATTCTTTGAGTTATCATGAGGCATAAAGGCTGACTTTCCATGTTGCATGAGAACACATCCTAACCCTTTGCACGCTCAAGCATCGTTTGAGATAACAAATCCATCCGAACCGATGGTATTGCTGAGCAGGTGCCGAAATGAGTCTCCTCTTGAGCTCTTAGAAACTCTTCTCGTATTCCTCGCTCCATACGAATTTTGCATCTTTCCGAGTCAGCTGAGTTAACAGAGTAGCGATTCAAGAAAATCCTTCCACGAATCTCCGATAATAACCAATTTAAGCCCAAAAAGCTACGCGCCGTTCAATCAAACTTGGTTGCTCCCAACTTTGTATTGCTTCAATCTTCGCTGGGTCAACAGATACTCCATGTTTTGATACCACGTGCCCAAGGAATGCTACTTCCTTAAGCCAGAACTCACATTTCTTTAGCTTGGCATATAGCTTGTTGTCACGAAGTCTTTGAAGTACCAGCTTCAAATATTGCTCATGATCTTCATGACTTTTGGAATAGATGAGGATGTCATCAATAAAGACAACAATGAACTGATCCAAATATTCCTTGAATACACGGTTCATCATATCCATGAAAACAGCAGGAGCATTAGTCAATCCAAAAGATATAACTAAGAATTCATAATGCCCATACCGGAGTTAAAGGCGCCTTCTAATATCCTCGCTTTTAATCTTCAAATGATGATATCCGAGCGAAGATCAATCTTTGAAAAGTATTGTGCTCCTTGTAACTTGTCAAATAGGTCATCAATGTGAGGTAGCGGATACCTATTCTTGATGGTGACATGGTTTAATTCTCGGTAGTCAATACAAAGTCGCATACTCCCGTCTTTCTTCTTTACAAATAAAATAGGAGCACCCCAAGGAGATGTACTAGGACGAATGAAACCGATATCTAACAATTCTTGTAGTTGGACTTTTAACTCCTGAAGTTCAATAGGAGCCATTCGATATGGGGTTTTAGAAATGGGCTTTGTGCGGTTCAAGATCAATAAAGAATTCAACTTCTCGTTCTGGGGGTAGACCAGGAAGTTCTTCCGGAAATACATCAGGAAATTCATTAACAACAGGAATATTATTCAAATCTGACATGTTTTTGTTCAAGTCCATAATATGGGCTAAGAAAGCTTGACATCCATTTTTATATAAACGAATAGCTTTATGGCTTGATATGATAGTGACTGATTTTAGTGGTTTAGCTACTTGTATTCGTATAACAGGTTGGTTAGGAATATGAAAACTAACAACCTTACGAAAACAATCAATTTTGGCATGATGAGTGGTTAACCAATCAATCCCTAAAATCACATCAAATGCATGTATCTTTAAAGAAATAAGATCAACAGGTAATGTGATTGTTCCAACTTGGATCAAGCAAGATTTATAAACTGTAGATGTAACAAAGGTTTCACCCAACAGAGTTTCAACAGATAAGTTAAAGTCCAATTTCTCCGGAGTCAAGTTTAAATGTTGAGCACAAGCAGGAGAGATAAAAGAATGGGTAGAACCGGTATCTAGTAAGGTATAAACTTCGTAAGAGTTTAAGATTAGCTTACCCGTGATCACCTCGTTCGGGTTTCTCACGTTTTGGCCAGTCACGACAAATGCCCTTCCTTGAACCACCGACTTGGTTTTGTCCGTAGTAGCCTTTGGTGCCGCCATCCCAGTTGGACTTGACTTCACTACCGGACAAAATTGGGCTATATAACCGTCTTTTCCACAATTAAAACACACCTTGGAAGGCTGTGAACAATTTGGACTTATGTGTCCCTCTTCTCCACATCTGTAGCATCTAACTGGCGGTCGTTCTCCTCCCCTAGAATTTGTTGTTGGTGCTGCTGCTGATGTCTTCTCGTCATTGTTGAATCTCCTCTTTTTGAAATTTCCACTTGACTCACCTCTCCTATTATCATAGCCACGATTAACACCCGAGTGGTTACTGCTTTTGTCCGTATTCTTCCCTCCTCGCTGGTTATCATCGATCCGATGACTGCTGTCGCCGGTATGACCCTGGTTGTGGTCCCTCAGTTGAACATACTCATTATCATGCTCTAATAATTGAGCCATGTTTACAACATTTGAATATAAAGAAAATTTATGAGAGATAAGATATTGTCGAATCTCAGGTTTTAGACCTCTCAGAAACATCCGCGTCATACGTTCCTCATTTTCGACCAAATGAGGTGCAAACCTGGATAACTCCACGAACTTCGCCTCGTAGTGGGACACCGTCATGTTGTTCTGTTCCAGTCTAATAAACTCTACCTCCTTCATATGACGAATACTTTCAGGAAAGTACTTGTCATTGAACAGTTTCTGAAATTTTTTCCAAGACATGTTGAGTGCGGCTGGCTGGGTACGCTTCACAGACTCCCACCAGTAATCTGCCTCACCACGGAACATAAAGGTGGAAAATGGAACCTTCTGTTCCTCCGTGCAGCCCAAGACATCGAATATCTTGGTTATTTGCTTAACCCACGTTTCCACCTTAATCGGATCAGGCTTTCCCCAAAAATCTGGTGGTCCCAACTCCTTGAACTGCTTGGTTGTGATGATCACAAGTTGCTATCATTTCCACCAGATTTTTTTGTACACGAGTCTCCCTCGTCGGATTTTGCATGAACTACAAAAAGCTTCTAAACATCGCATCATTCATCGTTTGATCGGTAGTATTGTTTACAGGAGGAATATTGCCTTCCTGTTGCACGTTCTCTTGGTTGGTAATCAAAGGTTATTCCACAGTCTCATAGACTCCATTGTTAACGTTCTCAGCTGCCATTCTTAAAAACTACCATAAAATAGGGGTTAATTAAACAAATTAACATATCACATAATATCCCTATATTATAACCGACCAAGAAATAAGCTTAGGTAGGACACACAAGCGAAGGATTTACTCATCTCTCCCCTCCTAGTTTTATTCCCAGATCTCCGCCAGAGACCATATCTCTAAGCTCTGATACCAACTGTGACGCCCCCAAAATAGGTATACAACACCCATTTTGAGTCGCCAAATACATGGTACAAAAAGAAAACTACAACTTCATTATTACAATTGTCGTGCAAAATATGACAACATATACTATGAGTTTAAATACAATATTGTGTTCTAGACAATATCCATACCCAAATAAAGCCCTCATTATAATTATTGATGCACTATTCTACAAAATAGTGAGGACTACTAAAACAGCTATCCTGAATTATCACTCCATACCCCGGCTAGTCCCTGCTAAATTCTCACCTCCTGAGAAGAAAAATGGAACAAAAAGGAAAATGGTGAGCTCAACTAGCCCGGTAAAGAATATTATGACTAAGATAATATACAACAAATTATCCTTAGTCTTCAACAGGAAAAAATCTGATAGAATAATGATAGACAACAAGTTTTAGATCAACAATCAAAATAAAACAACAATTCATTAGAAGAGTTAAGTAGAGAATGAAATCTACTATCATCTATGAATTTAAAAGTTCATCATCAATATTTTATCCCTGTAACATCAATCAATATACATCTTGCATCAAATATTCTACTTTGCACTATGGGCCAAAGATATTCATTTGTATCACCAGGTTGGTCATGTTCATCTCAACACTTGTTCATCTTTGCACTACTGCCAAAGATATTCATCGTAATCATTCATCTTTACACTACTGTGCCAAAGATATTCATCAAGTATGACCATTAAGGACTGAGGATGATGAAAAACATTTTAGAGAACGAATCCAATGAGACAGAAGGACAAATATTAGGGATTCGTATTTCAGTTTATCCAAATTCAATAATACTTCATAATAACCAAGTATGAAGTAGAATTCAAAAATAAAGATCAAAATATGGATACAATCAAAGATAGTAACCATAAAAGACATCTGGGAAAAAGAGAAAATTTCATTTTTCAAAGAATAAATATGTCGTATTTTTGAATAGTCTTTGATCGTGAATAGTAACCCCGACACAAAAAAAAATAGAAATTCCACAATAAAATTCATAACAATATCTCAGCATAATGATATTGAAGAAAATAATATCATTTAAGAAGAAAATAATATCCCTTACCTCAAAGAATCAATACTTCAGAAGAAAAGGTCGGAAGTGATGCTGAATGAAACTTGTACTGAACAGCAACTCTCAAAGTATCTAAATACTCACAAAATATGCTTAATAATATAGAAAGAGAAAGAGAGAAAGCTTATGTTTCTGGTGTGATTTTCAATTCTAACTTAGCCCTCTATTTATAGGAAAATGTTAGCACGCCGAAGTAGACTTGACCTGCTACCTGATGGCTTTACCTGCTACTATTGCCACCCACCACATTTGAAATAAAATTCAGCACATTTCTTCACCAACCACAAATGGGGCCCACTCAATTCTAGAATTTTCCACCAAAATAATTATAAACCTAATTTCCGAATCAGTCACCTCTTAAAATTTATAACAAATCATACGTTCATTTTTAACGGTTCAAAATTTGTGAACATATACCCAACTTATATATGTATAACATATCCAAAAATCACAATGATCCAATGGTTTGATTAAAATTATAACTCATACAATATATCGTAAAAATACGATTTGATTTTTAATACCTCCATTCCGGCAAAGATATATTGATAAAACACCTCAACATTAAATCCTTCAATTATAACCACATAAAATAAATAAATCCATCATTTATATCCACATCAAATAAATATTTCCTTATCATATAAATTAATAATTAATTATTCACAAATAATATTACAGAATCACAATTATGACAACCATGCCGTTCCCAGGAAAGAGGGGGCTTTCCAATAAGGATTTCTCCTTACTGGCGCACAATTAGGTGACCAAACCTCTCCTTAGACAGAACTTTCTAGACATTGCCAATAATGCTATCTAATAATATTATTCAAATAATATAAATTATTGATCTGATAATGGGAAATACTGTGTAGTGACAATTATTGAAACAACAATAATATAAAATATCAACCCAGCAATTATTGAATCAATAAAATAAAATATTAAAAAGTAATTACTGTAACAATTATTGAGTAGTGCCTTTGTACGTAAGAATCAATAATTCAAAATATCGCAGTCTTGTACTGGTGTGTTATAGTGCAACCACGCGTATTCATCGTATTTTAACCAATAAATATTCCAACAATGTTAATTGTGAATAACTACGACTTTATTTATAAAAACTCAAATTTGTCGTTTTCTTCATCCGACAATTATTTTGTTATGAGGCCCATGAATGGCTGCGCCGTCATATGAATATTCCCCGACAACAAGAATATTCCACGACCAAATGAATATTCCCCGATAAAAATGAATATTTTATAACCACTTGCTTATTTTGTAAAATTTGCACATTTCACCCATAACCAAGGTATTATATCAAATTAACTCCTAATTATTTCAAGATAATAATTAGAGAAAATTTAATTTTATTCATAATAAGTTGGGGTCTTACAGTAACACCTCTGCCGTTATTTTCATAAAAATATTTTTGTCATTTTCTCAATCCGACAATAATTCTGTTGTGGGGTCCACCAATGATTGCGCCGTTGTACGAATATTCCCTGTTAAAATAAAAATTCCCCGACCAATCGAATATAATACAACAACTAGCATACTTTGCAAAATTTATAAATACTACCCACAATTATAACATTATCTCAAATCCACACTATAATATTCAAAAAATATTTCGAGAAAATTAAATCTTTATTCGTAAAATTTGGGATTTTACAGTCTCCCCTCCTTATGAAATTTCGCACTCAAAATTTACGTCACGTTACTGGTATCTTAATGATGAGTGCACTTTCGCCGATTCTAACTCTTGAGGTATAACCTTTAAGCGTAAAATATATTCTAGGATTTTAATAGGTACATCTTCATACGTTAAATTATCTGCTATCTCGTCCGGTTCTAAATTAATAATGTAGTTTGGGTCGTCCACATATTTACGTAACATCGATACGTGACAAAACGTTATGAACACGTAACATATTTGGCGGTAAAACGAGTCTATAAGCCACAGTTCCTACTCGATCGAGGATTTCAAATGGGCCAATAAAATCGAGGGTTGAGATTTCCTCTCTTCATCGATTCTTACATCTAGAATAACGCCCTCTTGAACCTTCTTCTTCACATTCATCAGCTCCGAGTATGTAGCTTGAGTGACTTTAACTTTATCGATTAAAGTCGATTCTACTCATATATTTGTTATCTTCACGTAGGTTCGTATATTCGCACTCGTAAACACATACGATCTTCTACTCAACAAGTCAGGTGTAAGACCCCATATTTTATGAAATAAAAGTATATAAGTAGAGTATATGTTATAATTTTTAATCCGACCGTTGGATCGTTGTAATTTTTGAATATGTTATACATATATAAGTAGAGTATATGTCCACAAATTTTGAACCGTTAATAATGAACGTATGAATTGTTATGAATTTTAAGAGGTGACTGGTTCAGAAATTGTTGAAGTTTTGGAATTTATCATTTTGGTGAAGAAATGTGCTGAAATTCTAATTCAAATGTGGTGGGTGGCAATAGTAGCAGGTAAAACCATCAGGTAGTAGGTCAAGTCTGCTTCGACGTGCTAGCATTTTCCTATAAATAGAGGGCTAAGTTAGAATTAAAAATCACACCAGAAACATAAGCTTTCTTTCTTTCTCTCTCTATATTATCGAGCGTATTTTGTGAGTATTTTGATACTTTGAGTGTTGCTAATGAGTGCAAGTTTTCTTCAGCATCATATCCGATATTCCAGTCAGAAATACTGCTATTTTGAGGTAAGGGATTTTAAGGGTTATTATGTTTTTTAGTTTCAAAATCTTCTGAATCTTCAAAAATTCTGGAAAAAATTGGAATGATATATTGATGAGATTTCTTGATTGTGTCCAAAAATGGCAATTTTTGGATGTATAGATTAGGAGTTATGGATTTTATGAGAAAATACTATTTTAAAAGTAAACCTTTATAACTCCTTGTGGTTAACTCCAAAATTGGTGAAATTTTTATTGGGAGTACATCTATATAACATCAGTATATTCTGTAAATTTTGAAATTTTTGGACAAAAGTACAATTTATGATAAATGTATAAATATTCGGCAGTTTTGGCCATGTGAAAAATAGTAAATGAATTTTAAAAATTCCGAGAAAAATATATGTTCAATATGGGACTATATTCGCTAAATCCCGTAAAAAGAAATTTTTTGGAACCGATTTGGTATTTTCATAAAAATAGACTAGTTATGAGTAAATGAATTAAATATGTTATGTGAAGTAACAAAATTGAAAAATAAGATTTTATGGCTTGGGAATCCTATATAAGGTATATGCAGATTTTTTATGAGGGTTTTGGTTATCGGTGATAAAATTTTATGATTCTGGCATTTTAGGATGATTAAATGCATTAATTGGTAAAGTGTAAACAATTAAAATAAATTGTTTATAAGTTTAAGAAATGATTAAAATATTGTGGTAATATTAATAATATTAGATTATGAGATTATTTAGTGATTTATAACATTTGGATTAAGGTGTTATGAAATCATTGATTCATGAATATTACTGTTGAAATTAAATGCAGTTGTTGATCGTATTATTTTTATTATCATATATAACATTTTTATAATCCCGGTGATGAAATTTCTCTTCCACTTATGTGTAAAGATGGGTAGATTATTGGTATGATCGTAACTATGGGTTCTCTTTGGCCAGTAGTGCAAAGATGAATTGTTGACTGGTATGATCATGACCATTGAATTTATAATTGAATATCTTTATCTTAAGAGCAAAGGTGAATTGATCAACATGGTTATAATTATTGTTTATATAAATTCTGAAATGATTATATATTTCTTTGAGATATTAACATCTTTCGCCTGTAGTGCAAAGATGAATTGTTGATGAATATCTTTGGCGTGTAGTGCAAAGATGACCTGTTGTTGAATATCTTTGGCCCGTAGTGCAAAGATGACCTGTTGTTGAATATCTTTGGCATGTAGTGCAAAGATGAACTGTTAATGAATATCTTTGGCCCGTAGTGCAAAGATGAACTTATTAGTATGATTATGAACATGAACTGTGATTTGGTATAACCATGATCTTTAATGTTTCAGGTAAAGACATGTGATGAAAAATATCTTCGTCTTGGATGAGAAGAGAAAATTAGAACTACAATTATGATTATGAGTTATTCATATGACTGTGAATAGGATCTGTTAATTAATGTTACAGGGTTAAAGCATTGTTGGTGGACTTTTAACATGGAGAAGATAATAGAATTTATGGTCAATTTGACTCTTCTAATGGATTGCTCGTTCCGCTGTGACTATGGTTGAAAAGTCTTACCATCTACCATATATTCTAAATCTCTGATTTATTACTGACAAAGGTTATTGATAATTTAATTATCTTTAGTCATAATATTCTTTACTGAGCTAGTTGTGTTCACCCTTTTGCTTCACAATTCCTTTTAGGTAATAAGAATGTTGCCAGGTCGAGCAGGGATAACAGGGGAATAAAACGGTGGTCTATAGCTATTGAGGTTCTCCCTAAATAGTTTGAAAATAATTTTATTAAGAACTTTAGTTAAGTGTGTCGTATTGTATACGTCATTTGATATTCAATTTTGGTGAACCGAATAGGGTAAGGTGAACCCAACTTTGGAAGGGTGTTTTGCCACTATCGTACAAGATGTCTAAGGACCTACGAGTTATCATAAGACAGGGTTGTGCACATCCACTTGCTGAGTATATCTACGAGCACTACCAATATGATCTTGGAGTTTATTTGAAATATAATTTTCAACTGGAGACAATGGAGATAGTTATATGTCAAGAGAAGACTCACCATTGGAAGGAACATGATAGTAATCTTCTCGTTTTTCTTTGGGGTCTATTGGGTCAACCAAGGATAATTCTTTGGACATATGATATATATCATAACTTAGATTCATGGCCTCCTATGTATGAAGGTTTCCTTGAGCACTTTCCAAAGATTTTAATTTCTAAAACAGTTATTGACTGTACGTTTATGTAATGTATCAATGTGAGGTGTTGTCCATAGTTGGGACATGAGTTAAAGTTGGTATTAAAACTCACAGTATATGTGTTGTTGTATTTTGCACGACAATTGTAGTAATAAAGTTGTAGTTGTATTCTGTACCATGTATTTGGCGACTTCGTAATAGGTTGGATGGATTGGACCTATTTTGGGGTGTCACATTTGGTATCGAGCTTAGGATATGATCTCCTCGCGGAGATCCCGGATTAAACTAGGAAGGGAGAGACGAGTAATATCCTTTGCTAGTGTGTGTCCTACCTAAGCTGATTTTTCTTACTTAAGTTGACCAATTGTGATATGTCAATTAACCTTTGTTTTGAAGTTGTACTCTAGAATGATATCTGAAATATAGGAGATGAGAAATGGAGAAATCACGATGACAGGGAAGATGGAATCTGAAATGAAAGCAAGGTATTCTCAACTCTTTGAAATACCAGGTATGTAAATTTTGGGGACGAAATTTCATAAGGAGGGGAGATTATAAGACCCCAAATTTTATGAAATAAAAGTATTCAATTTTTCTTATAATTATTATTCAGTAAATGGTTAAATTGATAAAAGTTTAAAGTTAAGGGTGATATATATAAAAAATTTTAAAATACGCAAGTGGTTATAAAATACTCATTTCTGTCGGGGAATATTCGTTTGGTCGTGGAATATTCTTGTTGTCGGGGAATATTCGCATTTACGGCCTAGCGATCATTTATTGGGGTACCATAATAGAATAACTGTCGGATGAAGAAAACGACAAGTTTGAGTTTTTATAAATAACGGTGTAGTAGTTACCGTTAACACTGGTGGAATACCCGGTGGTTAAAATACAGTAATACGCGTGGTTGCACAAAGAGTGCTTACCAGGTATTGCATGAGATTTTTGAATTATTGATTCTTACGTAAGAAGGCACTACTCAATAATTGTTACAGTAATTACTGTTCAATATTTTATTTTATTGATTCAATAATTACTGCGTTGATATTTTATATTATTGTTGTTTCAATAATTGTCACTGCACAGTATTTCCCATTGTCATATCAGTAATTCATATTATTTGAATAATATTATTAGATAGCATTTTTGGCAATGTCTAGAAAGTTCTATCAAGGAGAGGTTTGGTCACCTAATTGCGCGCCAGTAAGGAGAAATCCTTATCTAAAGCCCCTCTTTCCTGAACCTACCTCGGTTGTCATTATTGTGATTCTGTAATATTATTTATGAATAATTAATTATTGATAAGGAAATATTTATTTGATGTAGATATAAATGATGGATTTATTTATTTTATGTGGTTATAATTGAAAGAATTAATGTTGAGGTGTTTTATCAGTATTTTTGTCGGAATGGAAGTATTAAAAATTAAATCAGTGTTCTTGCGATATATTGCGTGAGTTATAATTTTTAATCCAACTATTGGATCGTTGTAATTTTTGAATATGTTATACATATATAAGTAGAGTATATGTCCACAAATTTTGAAACGTTAATAATGAACGTAGAATTGTTATGAATTTTAAGAGGTGACTGGTTCAGAAATTGTTAAAGTTTCGGAATTTATCATTTTGGTGGAAAATTCTAGAATGTGTGGGCCCCACCTATGGTTGGTGAAGAAATGTACTGAAATTCTAATTCAAATGTGGGGGGTGGAAATAGTAGCAGGTAAAACCATTAGGTAGCAGGTCAAGTCTGCTTCGGTGTGCTAACATTTTCCTATAAATAGAGGGCTAAGTTAGAATTGAAAATCACACTAGAAATATAAGCTCTCTCTTTCTCTCTATATTATCGAGTGTATTTTGTGAGTATTTTGATACTTTGAGAGTTGCTAATGAGTGCAAGTTTTCCTCAGCGTCATATTCGATATTCCGGTCAGAAATACTGCTCTTTTGAGGTATGGGATTTTAAGGGTTATTATGTTTTTTAGTTTCAAAATTTTTCTGAACCTTCAAAAATTTTGGAAAAATTTGAAATGATATTTTGATGAGTTTTATTGATTGTGTCCAAAAATGGCGATTTTTGGATGTATAGATTAGGAGTTATGGATTTTATGAGAAAATACTATTTTAAAGTAAACCCTTATAACTCCTTGTGGTTAACTCCAAAATTGGTAAAATTTTTATTGGGAGTACATCTATATAACATCAGTATATTTTGTAAATTTTGGAATTTTTGGACAAAAGTAAAATTTATGATAAATGTATAAATATTCGCGCTTTTGGCCATGTGAAAATAGTAAATGAATTTTAAAAATTCGAGAAAAATATATGTTCAATATGGGACTATATTCTGCTAAATCCCAAAAAAGAAATATTTTTAGAACTGATTTGGTATTTTTCATGAAAATAGACTAGTTATGAGTAAATGAATTAAATATGTTACGTGAAGTAACAAAATTGGAAAATAGGATTTTATGGCTTGAGAATCCTATATAAGGTATATGCAGATTTTTGATAAGGGTTTTGGTTATTGGTGATGAAATTTTATGATTCTGGCATTTTAGGATGATTAAATGCATTAATTGGTAAAGTGTAAACAATTAAAATAAATTATTTATAAGTTTAAGAAATGATTAAAATATTGTGGTAATATTAATAATATTATATTATGAGATTATTAAGTGATTTATAACATTTGGATTAAGGTGTTATGAAATCATTGATTCATGAATATTACTGTTGAAATTAAATGCAGTTGTTGATCGTATTATTTTTATTATCATATATAACATTTTTATAATCCCGGTGATAAAATTTCTCTTTGACTTAAGTGTAATGATGGGTAGATTATTGGTATGATCGTGACTATGGGTTCTCTTTGGCTAGTAGTGTAAAGATGAATTGTTGACTGGTATGATCATGACCATTGAATTTACAATTAAATATTTTAGCTTAAGAGCAAAGGTGAATTGATCAACATGGTTATAATTATTGTTTATATAAATTCTGAAATGATTATATATTTCTTTGAGATATTAACATCTTTGGCCTGTAGTGCAAAGATGAATTGTTGATGAATATCTTTGGCGTGTAGTACAAAGATGACCTGTTGTTGAATATCTTTGGCCCGTAGTGCAAAGATGACCTGTTGTTTAATATCTTTGGCATGTAGTGCAAAGATGAACTGTTAATGAATATCTTTGGCCCGTAGTACAAAGATGAACTTATTAGTATGATTATGAACATGAACTGTTGTAAGACCCCTGAAAGTAATATGCACACAAGCCAATCATGTTTGATGATAAAGCATATACTTTGTAAAAATCTTATTCATTTATTAATAAAAAGTATTAATTTATTAAAGGCTTTTAATTATCTATATGATCTTTGTTTTATTATATGTGATAAACCCATAGTTTTAAGCAATGCTTTTAGAATAATGATGATGATCATTCTAATGAGATCTAAATTCTTAGAAAGCTTAAAACTAAAATAGTTCCCAATCATTGGATTACTAAATTGGGGATTAGTGAATCCGGATAGATTGGTACATACGTTGCTTGCTCATTGGATGAGGATGATTGATCTCATGATCATTTGTGTGGAGACACTAAAGCAAGTATGTAGGTGCTTATTAGAGAATAAGTTCACCGAACGCGGGCTCGCTAAGAAATACCTAATGGAGTTTTATTTGCTGTCATCAATAGGAATTCTAGTAGTGATAGTAGTACAAGTAATCCTTGGACTTGAGATCATCATAGTATCTTATGTATGATGAGTTATACTTTGACTTATTCCTTAAGACCCTTAGGGTATATCAAAGGGTATGCTTGGGTATAATAAGTTGTACATGGAGATAATGTATGATCAATAAAGAATCTACCACTTCTAATAAAAGAAGAGAATATCCTATGTGATTCGATAAATGACAACCCAAAGAGTCCTTGGCGAAGGCGTAATGAAATTAGAAAGGAGTTTCTAATTTGCATTATTTGAGTTGTGCATTTAAGGATCGAAATACATATAATTAAATAAAATAAGACTTGATAAAGAATTCCATGTCTTATATTTAATTGGGACATTGTATGGTGGAAGGATTGAATTATACGGTAACTATTTACTCAAAGGTTCTTTTATGATTAATGTTGAAATCTATATTATCCGGAAAGTCGTTGATCGCTAGGGAGGTTTATCCTATTGTAGAATAAATATTATTTATTTAAATAAATTAATTATTTAATTTATTTATTTAAATAAGATTAGAATTGTTCTAATTGATTTATTCACAACCTATTAATATGGAGAACCTAAAGGGTCACACCATAAAAGGAAGAATAATTATTTAAGAAGTTAATGGCATAATCGTAATAATATGTTAAGTATATTTAATTTAATCTATGGTGATAGAATAAATTAAATAGCTTAATATTTATTATTTAATATTTTAGAAATATTAAATATAAATTAATAAGAGGAGTCTTATTAATATTATTACAATTATTATTATTTTAATTTCTAAAAGAGTTTAGGAATTAATTTAATATAAGTACTCTCATTTATTCCTAATAGGATTTGGAGGAAAATTAGTTAAATGAGTTTAATTAATTATCCCTAATAAGATTAGGGAGCCCATTTAATTAAAAGAGTTTAATTAAATAATACCTTATTTTTATTAAATAAGGTTACCGATATCTTTATAAGAGGAGTCTTATATCGATATCGATGATATGTAATAATTCCAATTAGTTGAGAGAGTCGCCTTTTTCTATACAGAGATAGGAAAATTAGGGTTTGAGCCAAATACCCCTTCTTCTTGAATCTTTATTTTTCCTTGGTGGATCACCTCTAGAGGCCAAACATATGGGTGGCTAACGTTGATCAAAGGAAGGAACCAAACCCGGTGGATTCAAGTTGAACGCAAAAGGATTTGGAGGTGAACTTGTACCTGAGGAAGCTCGATCTTCAAGGGTATGATTTTATTCTTTATCTTTTCGTTTAATTAATAATTGTGCATAAAGGGTGATCCGGGTATATGGTTTGTAAATTTTTTTTTTAAACTCTGATTTTACACGCTTCCGCTAATTTATGCAATTTGATCGCGTTCTTGAATATTACAAACCTAACAGTGGCATCAGAGCCAAACCTTTATGCGAATTATTAATTGTTTTAAATTTGATATGTATATTGATATGTGTTTAGAACAATTTAATTGGGCATAATTTTATTGTATAAAATTTATTAAAAAAAAAAAGGGCCGAAATTATTTTTTTTCTTCAGAATTCGCGAGGTGGCTCCTGATTTAATTTCTTAATGGTTATCACGGAAATCATATATATATATATGATATCCTCTTGAGCTCCTGATTTATTTTCTTAAATGGGACACGTTTTTCATACTTAAAAAAAAAAAAAAAAAACGTGCAACATGTCTCAAAGGAAAAGGGAGCAGGTTTCGACGTGAGTCACCTAAGTTAACGGGATATCAAGTTGGAATATCAGGCAACGTGATTCAAAGTTTTTTTTTAGGAACGTTCGGCTATATTATATATATATATATATATAATATATATACCGTATATATATATATATATATATATATATAATATATATATATATATATAATATATATAATATAATATATATATATATATATATATATATTATTATATATACATATATATATATATATATATTATTCTCAATAATTTTATAATTAAAATAAAAGGTTTATTTTAATTTTAAATAAAAAGTTTATTTTAATTTTAAAATAATAGTTTTATTTTAATTTTAAAATTAAATTTCATGCTAACTAATTAGAGTTGGAATTGGATTCCATGATAACTAATTGGAGTTGAAATTGGATTCTATTTTCCTTAAATAAAGGAGTTTATTTAGATATGAAATAAGATTTCATATTATTCAAAATAAAAGAGTTTATTTGTGAATAGGAAAGAGAATCCTAATTTCCTTAAATAAAAGAGTTTATTTAAATATGGAATAAGATTTTATATTATTCAAAATAAAGGAGTTTATTTATGAATAGGAAAAGAATATCCGTGTTTCCTTTAATAAAAGATTTTTTTTTACATGGAATTGGATTCCATAATTAATTAAAATAAAGGAGTTTATTTTGATTAAAATAAAATAGTTTATTTTATTTAAAATTGGATAAATTAAAATAAAATAGTTTTATTTTGATTTAAATTTGGATTAAAATAAAGGAGTTTATTTTGATTTAAAAATAGATTTTATACTAACTAAATTTGCCCATTAAATGATATCAATATATATATTAAATGTTTATTATTCATAAGATGAATGTTATTTATTGATGCATATGATGATGTGTATGATAATAAATGGGATTGATTATGGACTATTGACCAATGTGATTGGATTTTATTTTAGTTGGATGTATGAATGTATGGGTTTTATTAAATGGGGTCTCACAGTACTGCCTTCTCTAATTTTTTCTTAATGTAAATTCTATCTCTCTCCTATGTACTTCCCTCGATCACGATCAAGGTTTCTATTTATTTTAAATAGTTTTGTAATAGGAATAGTTAGAATTAATTTTAAAAAATTGGAGATCAAGGAGCAAGGAGCCGCCAAGACCCATTTTGTAATGGAGCCCTAGGTTTAAATGTAATAGTTATATTTAAATATTATTTCTTGCACCCCTAGGGTTTGACCTTTTGGTTCACTTGGTGGCTCTAGTGAACCAAACTAGAATAAAAGTCCATAATCAATCCGGGTAGAATATAGTATTCTATATGTGAATGCTTATACTATATATATTATATATTATGCAAACATGCTTCGCATGTTCATTAATATGACGCGTATTTTATATATATATGTGCATGCGCGCTAAACAAGATGAGACAATTAATAATAAATCCCTCAAATTTTTTTATATTAAGTCCTAAGCGTTCAAAGATATTTGGAATATCGAACGTCGCCTTCTAGCATGATAAAATTAATAGAGTATTAAATATTTAATATGAGTTTGTTGTGTCACCACAAGGCAAGTATTAAGTATTTAAGATGTTAATTTATCACATTTGATGCTTATAAAGAAAATTGAACAATATTATTTTGTTGTGTCACCACAAGGATGATATTTTCTTTTTTTGAATATATGGAGTGCTAGGTTTGGACTTAACTTGGATAATTTTGATTCGGATGTGCCACCACTTGATCAAAATAATCTAAGAGGCAAAAGAAAAGGAGTTGCATAGTTGATGTAATTGACAAAAGTTGTCTACCTATTTATTTATATATAGTTTGTTGTGTCACCACAAAGGCTATATACATTTGAAATGGGATCCTTATTCTCACTAGCGAGATCTTTAATTAGATTTTGTCAAACTATATATATGAGGTAATATAGTTTGAAGAAAATAGTGGGAGATACCAATTTAAAAACAAGACCTAAATTATTTTGGTAATTAATAAAAGAATGTATGTTAAAATGTTGTTAATTACAAATTCATTTACAGAATTTTACAATGTCTAAATTACTATCACTGCGAAGCATATTAGATGTTATTTAATTGAACCGAATTAAACGGATTGATTAAGGAATTTGAGAATAGTTCTCATAGCTGAAAAGCTATCTTATGTCGTTAATATGCCTATCCTGCAATGGTTGCGCATAATGCCTCGATAAAGAGATTGCTACTTTTAGAAAGTGGCAAGATGATGCACGATTATTTCGATGCATCATGCTCGCATCCATGAAAGTAACGAGCTTCACGTTAGCATGAAACTATGGATGCTCCTACTATATTCCCGCACATCAAGTAGTTGATGGTGAGGAAAGTAGGACTAATAGATATCGAGATATCTAAGGAGCTCTTCCGATCTAGAATGGCCAATGGCACTATAATGATGCACAAAAGTTCTTAACATGATCAATTTGATTGATCAATTAGAACAATTGGTTTGTCATGGATGGAGAGTTGAACCAAGATTTGATCTTGCACTCACTCCCGGACTCCTTTCACAATTGTTGTGAATTTTTCATATGAAAAAGCTAGATACCAGCCTCACTGATTTGCTTATCATGTTGAAAAATGTTGAGAGTCACTTTCCAACCAAGAAAGATTGAGTCTTACTGGTAGGGGCCAAAGGATCTTCTGAAAAGAAGAACGATTCAAAGAAGGTAAATGAAAGGCATAAACAAAGGATAATAAGAACAAAACTGTCACGGATAGCAAAGGAGTTTGCTTCCACCGCTATAAGCTCCCGACACCGGAAAGAAATCATGAGAAGCATCTCTTGCAGAGGCTAACCAAAGAAGCTTAGTGAAGTTTTGTTATAATACAATTTTGTTCATGATTTAAATAAATTTTTCTTTAAGTCAAGGTTCTACTTGGATATTGGATATCGACTTTGGTTATCATAAATATAGATTTATGAAGGGACCAAGCAGAAGTAGAAAGCTAAACAAATATAAGTAATCCTATGTGTGGAAAATGAAGCAAAGGTTGCTACATTAGCCATAGAAACTTATAGTTTAGCAATGCCTATGGGAAAAATCTATTAAGTCAATAAGTTGTTATTGTATTTCAGTTCTTGTTAGAAATATTATTTCCATTTTATTGTTGGACAATGAAATCTTTGGTATTATAATTAAGAACAATTGTTGTACTATTTATAATAATAATGTTTCAGTATAGAACCGAAAGATTACTTAATGGATTTTGTATACTTGACTTACGTGAAAAATTATTTTGTATATTGAACAAATTAGTATAAGAAAAGGAGATGATCATTCAAAGAGTTGAATGTATGTATTTGTTGAAATACAAGTGTGAATTATTTGAAAGGTTCAAAGAATTCGAAGTGAAACAAATTGGCAATGTATTAAGATTCTTTGATTAGATCAAGGAATAAATACTTGTCTGAATAAGTTTCTCGGATCATCTCAAATGGTTTTCTCATAATGGACACATCCCGATACGTAATAATTGATTGATGTATCTGAAAGGAAAAATCATACCTTGTTGGACATGGTACGGTCCATAATGATTTTTCCGACATTCCAAAGATCCTTCAGGTCATGTCCTAGAAATGGCAGCATATCTATAAAAATGGTAACCTCAAAATCCGATTGAAGACTCCATAAAAGTTATGGATGGGGAGGATTCCTAATCTTAAGTATGTTAAGATAAGGGTTTTCCAACTTATGTAAAAAGGTTTCAAAGGATAAGCTTGGGACAAGATTTTATAAGTGTCGATTGTGGGACATCCTAAAGTAAGTTTAGGGTATATGTTGTAAGACCCCAACTTATTATTAATGAAATTTAATTTTCTATTTATTATTTTGAAATAGTAAGGGTGATTTGATTAATGTGGATAGTTAGGGGTTAAATACGCAAATATTTCAAAATAAGCAAGTGGTTATAAAATATTTATCATTGTCGGGAATATTCGTTTGGTCGTGGAATATTCGCATCGCTTGGGAATATTCGTATTTACTGCACGCAAATGCATGTGTGGGCCCCATAACTAAAAGCGATTGGATGAAGAAAACGACAAATATAAGTTGGTTAAAAATAACTGTAGAATTGTTACCATTAAGATCGGCTGAATACCCGGTGGTTAAAATACAAGAATACGCGCATGGTCAGCACAAAGAGCAATACTCAGATTGCACAAATTGTTGAATTATTGATCCTTACGTAAGAAGTCACTACTCAATAATTTTCACAAGAGTTACCGCTCAATATTTTATTTTATCGATTCAATAATTGTCATGCGTTGATATTTTATATTATCATTGTTCAATAATTGTCAACGCACATTATCTCCATTATCGATCAATAATTCATATTATTTAAATAATATTATTAGATAACATTATTGGCAATGTCTAGAAAGTTCACAAGGAGAGGTTTGGTCACCTAATCACGCGCCAAGAAGAGAAATCCTTATCTGAAAGCCCCTCTTCCCTGGAACTACCGTCATCATAATTGTGATTCTCGTAATATTATTTGTGAATAATTAATTATTGATTTATATGATAAGAAAATATTTATAAATGATGGATTTATTTGTTTTATGTGGTTATAATTGAATGATTTAATGTTGAGGTGTTTTATCAAGAATTTTGTTCTGAATGGAGGTATTAAAATCAAATCAAGATTTTTACGATATATATCAGTGTGAGTTATAATTTTTAATCCGACCGCTTGGATCGTTGTAATTTTTGGATATGTTATATATATACATAAGTTGAGTATATGTCCACAAATTTTGAACCGTTAAAAATGAACGAATGATTTGTTATAAATTTTAAGAGGTGACCGATTCTAAATTAGGTTTATAATTGATTTTGGTGGAAAATTCTAGAATTGAGTGGGCCCCACTTGTGGTTGGTGAAGAAATGTGCTGAATTTTATTTCAAATGTGGTGGGTGGGAATAGTAGCGTGTAAAGCCATCAGTAAGCGTGTTAAGTCCGCTTTGCAAGGCTAACATTTTCCTATAAATAGAGGACTAAGTTAGAATTGAAAATCACACCGTAAACATAAGTTTTCTCTTTCTCTCTATATTATCGAGCGATTTTGTGAGTATTTTAGATACTTTGAGAGTTGTTGTTCAAGATAAGTTTCATTCAAAGATCACTTCCGACCTTTTCAACTAGAAGTACCGATTCTTCGAGGTAAGGGATGTTATTTTCTTCCTCAAATGATATTATTTCTTCAATATCATTATGTCAAATATCGGTTGGAACTTTTTATCAAATTTGGAACTTTTTCATGCTCTGGGTTACTATTCATGAGTTACTATTCACGAGTTACCATTCATGAGTTACTATTCACGAGTTACTATTCACGAGTACTATTCATGAAGCGTGAAGATGTTTTTTTTGTGGAATTTCTATCTTTTGGTGTCTGAGTTACTATTCACGATATCTTGACTATTCACGATACAAAGACTATTCACGAATCATTTAAGACTATTCAATTAAAAATGAAAATTTTTCTTTTCGTCTAAAATATCTATTCGGATACTAGCTTTGATTGTATCCATGTTTTGATCATTCTTGAATTTTACACCACTACGATTATTTTTGAGGTATTTTTGACGCGGATAAAACCAAGTACGAATCCTTAATCCTTGTCATTTTGTTTCACCGGATTCGCTTTCTTTAAAAATATTTTTCATCATCCTCGCCTTAAATGATGATATTATTGAATATCTTTGGCCCGTAGTGCGTAAAAGATGAATGATTTCAAGAATATCTTTGGCCAGAGTGCAAAAGATGATCAGTGTTTAAATGAATACGATTTTCGATGAATATCTTTGGCCTTTAGTGCAAAAGATGAACAGTGTTTAAATGAATACGACCGATCGATGAATATCTTTGGCCTTTAGTGCAAAGATGAACAAAAGTTGAGATGAATACGACCGATCGATGAATATCTTTGGCCTCAGAAGTAAAAGATGAATATTTGATTTGAGATGAATATCGATTGATGTTACAGGATAAAATATTGATGATGGACTCTAAATTCATAGATTATAGTAGATTTCATTCTCACGTAACTCTTCTATGAATTATTATTTCACCATGAATATTGATCCAAACTTGTTGTTTATTGTATTCTATCGATTTTTCCTCGTTGAAGACTAACGATAATTTGTTCTATATTATCTTAGTCATAACATTCTTTATCGGGCTAGTTGAGCTCACCCTTTCCTTTTTGTTCCATTTTTCTTCTCGTGAGGCGAGAATATAGCAGTACTAGTCGGGGTATGGAATGAAGGTTCTAGAGAGAGTTTTTAGTAGTCCTCACCATTTTGTAAAATAATGTATCAATAATTATGATGGGGATTTATTTATGTGGATATTGTCTAGATGATAATATCTCAGATTTAAACTCACGCTTTATGTTGTAATAATAAAGTTGTAATCATAATTTGTCGTAATGGGTGATATATACCTATTTTGGGGGCGTCACGGTATATTATAAGTAAAGAGCCCCGAGCCTCATCGGGTGACTTCGGATGGGGGATGCACCGATGTAGGGGACGCCCTTTCTGGGGTGCAAACCGATTATCAATGTGAGGTCTTGACACAAGTTGGTGTCCAGAAGTTACAGCTTGGTATCGTAGCTTAGGATATGATCTCTAAGCGAGATCTAGGAATAGAACTAGAGGGGAGAGACGAGTAAATCCTTCGCTAAGGTGTCCTACCTAAGCTTATTTGTTAGTTGGTCAAGATATAGGGATATTATGTGATATATTGATTTCCTTAATTAACCCTTTGTTTTATGACAATTTTGAGAATGTCGATCGAGAATATTAATGGTGGAGTAAATGAGATCGTGGAGATGCCTCAGACTCACCAACGAGGAGAACGTGCAACAGTGACAATGTTCCTCCCCGTGAACAACACCAATCGAAAGCGCGATGATGAACGAGGGATGTTTAGAAGCTTTTGCAGCTCATGCAAAATCGCATTTAGGAGAGACTCGTGTTCAAAATATAGGAGGAAATGATAGCAATTCACGGTTGTCACAAACAAGCGCTTCAAAAGAGTCAGGGACCACCGAATTTAAGGGAAAGCCAGATCCGATCACGGCGGAAACACGGGTCAAGCAAATTACCAAGATATTCGATGTCTTGGGATGCACGGAGGAACAGAAGGTTCCATTCGCCACCTTTATGTTCCGTGGCGAGGCGATCATCGGTGGGAGTCTCAGAAGCGCACCCATCCAAATTGCACTTAAAGATGTCATGGGAGACGTTTTCAAACTATTTAATGACAAGTACTTCCCCGAAAGTATTCGTTATATGAAGGAAGTGGAGTTTATTAGATCGGGAGCAGTAATAACACGACGGTATCCCAAAGACGAGGCTAAGTTCATGAGTTATCCGTGTTCAGCACCTCATTTGGTGGAGAATGAGGAACGATGACGCGGATGTTTCGAGAGGTTTGAAACCCGGCATACGCCAAGATCTCATTTCTCATAAATTTTCTCTATTCGGATGTTGTCAATGTGGCTCAATTGTTAGAGCGAGATAACGAAGTACGCTCAACCGAGGGACCATAACCAGGATCATACCAAGATAGCATTCAATGTAATAACGATAACCAAAGGAGAAAGAAGAATACGACAAAGGCGGTAAACACTCTCGTGGTAATCGTGGCCATGAAAAATAGAAGAAGCGAGCCTGGGAGGAGATTTTAAAAGAGGAGATTCAACAACGACCACGTGAAGACGCTCAACACGAGAGTAACTAGTTCTAAGGAGGAGAAAGACCACCGGTCATATGTTATAAATGTGGGAAAGAGGGACATATCACCAAACCGCCCACAACAGCTTAAGGTATGCTATAATTGTGGAAAGGAAGGACATATCGCCGAGATCAGACGATATCGAAACCCACCAAATGAATGGTGACTCAAAAGGATGTCCAAGAAAAGTCAAAGTCAACGATTCTCGAAGAGCGCTTTGTCGTGACCCATTAAAATGCGAAGAACCCGAACGGTTAGCACGGGTTAGTTAATTATAAATTCTTATGAAGTTTATACCTTACTAGATACCTGGTTCTACCCATTCTTTTATCTCTCTTGCATACCCAACGCTTGAACTTGACTACGGAGAAATTAGCTTTTGACCTATTTATGGAGACTCCGTTAGAGAAACTTTCATTACATCCGTTGTTTAGAAATCTTGCTTGATTCAAGTCGGCACTATCACATTACCCGTTAACCTTATTTCTATAGAGATATTTGCTTTTGATGTGATTTTAAGGTTAACTACTCATCATGCCAAAATTGATTACTTTCGTAAGGTCATTAGTTTTCATATTCCTAAGCAACCTCGTTATTCAATTCAAGCAATCAAACCATTGTAATCAAACATTTTCATATCAAGCCATGAAGTCATTCGCTTATTACGGATGTCAAGTTTTCTTAGTCCATGTTATGGATTTGAATAAAGACACGCCGATTTGAATAATATTCTTGTTGTTATTGATTTTCCCGACGATTTTCAAGAAGAATTTCGCTTACTCCCAAAGCCTCGATATTAAATTTTGTATCGACTTTGAACCCTGTACAAAACTCATTTCTAAAATCTCATATCGAATGGCTCCTATTGAACTTCGTGAGTTAAAATTCAATTATAGAATTTGGTACCGAGCCTTTATCTCGTGACTTCCTTTGTGGAATGCACCGGGCCGACTTCTCCGTAGGGGGACACCATATTCGTGTGATAGTAAACCGATAGGTGTCATTGTAACGTGTTATCCAAGGTTGGGATATGAGTCACAATTGAGAACAACCTAAGTCGATGAATCGAAATACGTAGCTTTCAGGCTTAGTTGGTTATTATCGGAGATTCGTTGAAGGATATTCTCGAATCGCTATTCCATTAACGAATGAATGACTCATAAAGATACAAAATTCAAATGGAGCAAGGAATGTGGTAAGAGCTTCAAGAACTCAAGAGGAGACTCATTTCAAAGATATGTTCGACCATGCCATCCTCGGAAAAGCGAACGTGGTAGCCGACGTGTTGAGTAGAAGATCGATACAAGTACGAAGTACGATATTGTCAAAGACTCATTTCAGATAATATACAAATAATAGAGATGGAGATGAAAACTCTAGGTACCCACGTGATGATATACGAAAGTACGTGATGATATACGAGTATAATCGACTTTTAATCGATAAAGTTAAAGTCGCTCAAGCTACACACCGAGTGATGAATTTGAAGAAGGAGGTGCAAGAAGTTGTTATTTCAAAAGCGAGAATCGGTGAGGTGAGGAAAGCTCAAACCTTCGATTTATTAATCCAGCTTGAAATTCTCGATCGAATAGGAACCGTGGCCTATAGACTCGCTTTTACCGCCAAGTATGACGCGTGTTCATAACGCTTTTCACGATCGATGTTACGTAAATATGTGGACGACCAACTACGCCATCGAAAGTTAGAACCGGACGAGATAGCCAAGACTTAACGATGAGGAGGTACCGCCAAGATTTTGGATAGAAGGAGCATGTCCCACGCCAAGAAAGGTCATACCACAAGTTAAAGTTTTGTGGAGGAATCATGCTATAGAGGAAATGACCGGGAATTGAAAACGGAAATGAAAGCGAGGTATCCTCATCTTTTCAAACACTGTGTACGTACGCCAATTTCGAGGATGAAATTTCATAAGGAGGAGGTTGTAGAAGACCCCAACTTATTATTAATGAAATTTAATTTTCTCTATTTATTATTTTGAAATAGTAAGGGTTGATTTGATTAATGTGGATAGTTAGGGTTAAATAAGCAAATATTTCAAAATAAGCAAGTGGTTATAAAATATTTATTGTTGTCGGGGAATATTCGTTTGGTCGTGGAATATTCGTATCGCTTTCAGAATATTCGTATTTACGCACAAATGGCCATGTGTGGGCCCCTATAACTAAAAAGCGATTGGATGAAGAAAACGACAAAATATAAGTTGGTTAAAAATAACGGCGTAGTTATTACCGCTAAGATCGTTGAATACCCTTGGTTAAAATACAATGAATACGCCGTGGTCGCACAAAGAGCAGACACAGATTGCACAAAGATTGTTGAATTATTGATCCTTACGTAAGAAGGCACTACTCAATAATTTTCACAAAGAGTTACCGCTCAATATTTTATTTTATCGATTCAATAATTGTCAAGGTTGATATTTTATATTATTGTTGTTCAATAATTGTCACCGCATTATTATCTCCATTATCGATCAATAATTCATATTATTTAAATAATATTATTAGATAAAGCATTATTGGCAATGTTTAGAAAGTTCTCATCAAGGAGAGGTTTGGTCACCTAATCATGCGCCAAGAAGGAGAAATCCTTATCTGAAAGCCCCTCTTTCCGGAAACTACCGTCATTATAATTGTGATTCTCTAATATTATTTGTGAATAATTAATTATTGATTTATATGATAAGAAAATATTTATAAATGATGGATTTATTTGTTTTATGTGGTTATAATTGAATGATTTAATGTTGAGGTGTTTTATCGAATTTTGTTTTAAATGGAGGTATTAAAATCAAATCAATTTTTTACGATATATTGTGTGAGTTATAATTTTTAATCCGACCGCTTGGATCGTTGTAATTTTTGGATATGTTATATATACATAAGTTGAGTATATGTCCACAAATTTTGAACCGTTAAAAATGAACGAATGATTTGTTATGAATTTTAAGAGGTGACCGATTCGGAAATTAGGTTTATAATTGATTTTGGTGGAAAATTCTAGAATTGAGTGGGCCCCACTTGTGGTTGGTGAAGAAAAATGTGCTGAATTTTATTTCAAATGTGGTGGGTGGGAATAGTAGCGTGTAAAGCCATCAGTTGCAGTCAAGTCTCGCTTTCTGGGCTAACATTTTCCTATAAATAGAGGACTAAGTTAAAATTGAAAATCACACCGTAAACATAAGCTTTCTCTCTTCTCTATATTATCGAGCGATTTTTTGTGAGTATTTAGATACTTTGAGAGTTGTTGTTCAAGATAAGTTTCATTCAAAGATCACTTCCCGACCTTTCATTCAAGCAATCGATTCTTCGAGGTAAGGGATGTTATTTTCTCCTCGAATGATATTATTTCTTCAATATCATTATCGTCAAATATCGGTTGAACTTTTTATCAAATTTGGAACTTTTTCATGTTCTGGGTTACTATTCATGAGTTACTATTCACGAGTTACTATTCATGAGTTACTATTCACGAGTTACTTATTCACGAGTACTATTCATGAAGCGTGAAGATGTTTTTTTGTGGAATTTCTATCTTTTGGTGTTCTGAGTTACTATTCACGATATACGGTGAGACTATTCACGATACTGACACTATTCACGAATACGACTATTCAATCTAAAAATGAAAATTTTTCTTTTCGCCTAAAAATATCTATTCTCGGATACTAGCTTTGATCAGATCCATGTTTTGATCATTCTCAATTTTACACCACTACGATTATTTTTGAGGTATTTTTGGACGTGATAAAACCAAGTACTTAATCCTTAATCCTTGTCATTTTGTTTCAATCGGATTCGCTTTCTTTAAAATATTTTTCATCATCCTCGCCTTAAATGATGATATTATTGAATATCTTTGGCCCAGTAGCAAAGATGAATGATTTCAAGAATATCTTTGGCTCAAGAAAGTCAAAGATGATCGAATAATGAACACGATTGATGATGAATATCTTTGGCCTTTAGTGCAAAGATGAACAGTGTTTAAATGAATACGACCGATCGATGAATATCTTTGGCCTTTAGTGCAAAATGAACAGTGTGTGAGATGAATACGACCGATCGATGAATATCTTCGGCTCAGAGTGAAAAGATGAATATTTGATTTGAGATGAATATCGATTGATGTTACAGGGATAAAATATTGATGATGGACCGTTAAATTCATAGATTATAGTAGATTTCATTCTCACGTAACTCTTCTATGAATTATTATTTCACTGCGAATATTGATCCAAAACTTGTTGCCTATCAGATTCTATCGATTTTTCCTCGTTGAAGACTAACGATAATTTGTTCTATATTATCTTAGTCATAACATTCTTTACCGGGCTAGTTGAGCTCACCCTTTCCTTTTTGTTCCATTTTTCTTCTCGTGAGGCGAGATTATAGCGTAGAACTAGTCGGGTGTGGAATGAAGGGTTCTAGAGAGAGTCGCTTTAGTAGTCCTCACCATTTTGTAAAATAATGTATCAATAATTATGATGGGGATTTATTTATGTGTGGATATTATCTAGATGAAATATCTCGTATTTAAACTCACGCTTTTCTTGTTGTAATAATAAAGTTGTAGTTGTTTCGCACCATGTATTTGACAACTCAGAATGGGTGATGTATACCTATTTTGGGGGCGTCACATATGTTCTATAATCCTACTTAGCAAAAGGTGTTTGTTGCGAAACACACTGCCTTCTAAGATAAAGGTGTTTATCATTGAAGGGGCTAGTGGGAGGATAATAGATCTTGAAGAGTTCAAGAACCACAAAATACTATAAGTCAAATAAGAGGAACTTGTAGATAGACCTATTATACCACAACTGAATCGTAAATCTGGAATTGTACCAAAGATACGTAGGAGGTATGGATTCATCATGGATGATGATGATGAGGTACACATCATAGAAGATGATGATCCAATTACATACGATGAGAGGTAAGTGTTGTAGACACTCGTAAAAATGGATTGAAGCAAGTTTCTCAAATATGGAACATTCGTTTTGATGAGGCAATCAAAAGAGTTTGATTTTATCAAAATAAGAATGAACATAGTATGTACAAAAGGGTCAATGGGGAGCATCGTGACATTCCTAGTATTATATGTTGATATATTATGGATAAGGAATGACATACCAATGCTACAATCAAGAAAGATAAAGTTGTCTAAACATTCCTCCATGAATGATTTGGAAGAGTATCTTAATTGGGGATATAAATCTATATAGATAGATTTAAGAGGATGCTCGACTTAACCCAAGGAACGATATTCATTTGATGCTAAAGTCGTTTAGCATGGCAAACTCCAAGAGATGTCTCATGTAGATGAGCTATGGAGTGTATCTCTCTTAATAGTCCCCACAGACTCTCGAAAAGAGAGGTCATATGAAAGTGACTATCATGTATGCAATGAAATATACGAGACCGATGTTGATCACCATATTCGGAGAAGTTCACTATGAGTCAGTGAAAAACATCTTAAAGTGCTTAACCGGCACTAAGGATGTGATCATATTCATGGTGGGTCTAAATTAAAACTAGAGGGCTTAACAGACTCAAGTTTTTTCAGATAGACCAAGACGACAGAAAATTCACTTTAAGGTAAAGTGTTACCTTGAACAGTGGTGCAGTGAATTGGAAAGGTTTCAAAACAGCAAAGAGTTGCTGGTTTAGTGATAAAGACAAAGTATATAGCTATAAATGAAGCTGCAAGTTGATTGTTTGGATTAAAAGTTCATTACAAAACTAGGAATAGTTCCTAAGTCTCATCTTGGATCTAAACATGTGTTGTGGCACTTTCATTTGATTATTAGAATCATTGAAAGAGATGGGAAATCACTATAGAGATAGTGGACTCATGAACAACATTACATATCCATTAACTAAAGCTTATCCAACAAAGCAGGATAATCGTCACTTAGAGAAGAAGAGTATAAGATACAATGGCGATTGGCTTTTTGGTGCAAGTGTGAGATTGAAAGTAATATGCACACAAGCCAATCATGTTTGATGATAAAGCATATACTTTGTAACAATCTTATTCATTTATTAATAAAAAGTATTAATTTATTAAAGGCTTTTAATTATCTACATGATGCTGTTTTATTATATGTGATAAACCCATAGTTTTAAGCAATGCTTTTAGAATAATGATGATGATCATTCTAATGAGATCTAAATTCTTAGAAAGCTTAAAACTAAAATAGTTCCCAATCATTGGATTACTAAATTGGGGATTAGTGAATCCGGATAGATTGGTACATACGTTGCTTGCTCATTGGATGAGGATGATTGATCTCATGATCATTTGTGTGGAGACACTAAAGCAAGTATGTAGGTGCTTATTAGAGAATAAATTCATTTGAACGTGGCTCGCTAAGGAATACCTAATGGAGTTTTATTTGCTGTCAATAGAATTCTGTAGTGATAGTAAGACAAGTAATCCTTGGACTTGAGATCATCATAGTATCTTATGTATGATGAGTTATACTTTGACTTATTCCTTAAGACCCTTAGGGTATATCAAAGGGTATGCTTGGGTATAATAAGTTGTACATGGAGATAATGTATGATCAATAAAGAATCTACCACTTCTAATAAAAGAAGAGAAATGTCCTATGTGATTCGATAAATGACAACCCAAGTAGTCCTTGGCAAGGCGAATGAAATTAGAAAGGAGTTTCTAATTTGCATTATTTGAGTTGTGCATTTAAGGATCGAAATACATATAATTAAATAAAATAAGACTTGACAAGAATTCCATGTCTTATATTTAATCGGGACATTGTAGGTGGAAGGATTGAATTGTCATTAACTATTTACTCAAAGGTTCTTTTATGATTAATGTTGAAATCTATATTATCTCGGAAAGTCGTTGATCATTGGGAGGCTTATCCCTATTGTAGAATAAATATTATTTATTTAAATAAATTAATTGTTTAATTTATTTATTTAAATAAGATTAGAATTGTTCTAATTGATTTATTCACAACCGGTTTAATATGGAGAACCTAAAGGGTCACACCATAAAAGGAAGAATAATTATTTAAGAAGTTAATGGCATAATCGTAATAATATGTTAAGTATATTTAATTTAATCTATGGTGATAGAATAAATTAAATAGCTTAATATTTATTATTTAATATTTTAGAAATATTAAATATAAATTAATAAGAGGAGTCTTATTAATATTATTACAATTATTATTATTTTAATTTCTAAAAGAGTTTAGGAATTAATTTAATATAAGTACTCTCATTTATTCCTAATAGGATTAGGAGGAAAATTAGTTAAAATAGTTTAATTAATTATCCCTAATAAGATTAGGGAGCCCATTTAATTAAAAGAGTTTAATTAAATAATACCTTATTTTATTAAATAAGGTTACCGATATCTTTATAAGAGGAGTCTTATATCAGATATCAGATGTACGTAATAATTCCAATTAGTTGGAGAGTACGCCCTTTTTCTATACAGATAGGAAAAATTAGGGTTTGAGCCAAATACCCCTTCTTCTTGAATCTTTATTTTTCCTTGGTGGATCACCTCTAGAGGCCAAACATATGGGTGGCTAACGTTGATCAAAGGAAGGAACCAAACCCGGTGGATTCAAGTTGAACGCGAAAGGATTTGGAGGTGAACTTGTACCTGAGGAAGCTCGATCTTCAAGGGTATGATTTTATTCTTTATCTTTTCGTTTAATTAATAATTGTGCATAAAGGGTGATCCGGGTATATGGTTTGTAAATTTTTTTTTAAACTCTGATTTTACACGCTTCCGCTAATTTATGCAATTTGATTGCGTTCTTGAATATTACAAACCTAACAACCCCAACTTATTATGAATAAAATTAAATTTTCTCTATTTATTATCTTGAAATAATTAGGAGTTAATTTGATATAATACTTTGGTTATGGGTGAAATGTGCAAATTTTACAAAATAAGCAAGTGGTTATAAAATATTCATTTTTATCGGGGAATATTCATTTGGTCGTGGAATATTCTTGTGGTTTGGAGAATATTAAATACGACGGCATGACCATTCATGGGCCTCATAACAAAATAATTGTCGGATGAAGAAAACGACAAATTTGAGTTTTTATAAATAAAGTCGTAGTTGTTACCGTTAACATTGTTGGAATACCCGGTGGTTAAAATACAGTAATACGCGTGGTTGCACTATAACACACGGTATTGCACAGTATTTTTGAATTATTGATTCTTACGTACAAAGGCACTACTCAATAATTGTTACAAAGATTACTTTTAATATTTTATTTTATTGATTCAATAATTGTTGGGGTTGATATTTTATATTATTGTTGTTTCAATAATTGTCACTACACAAAGATTTCCCATTATCGGATCAATAATTCATATTATTTGAATAATATTATTAGATAGCATTATTGGCAATGTCTAGAAAGTTCGCCTAAGGAGAGGTTTGGTCACCTAATTGCGCTACCATGAAGGAGAAATCCTTATTGAAAGCCCCCTCTTTCTGAACCAGCGCATGGTTGTCATAATTATGATTACGTAATATTATTTGTGAATAATTAATTATTGATTTATATGATAAGGAAATATTTATTTGATGTGGATATAAATGATGGATTTATTTATTTTATGTGGTTATAATTGAAGGATTTAATGTTGAGGTGTTTTATCAGTATCTTTGTCAAAATGGAGGTATTAAAAATCAAATCAATATTTTTACGATATATTGCGTGAGTTATAATTTTTAATTCGACCGTTGGATCGTTGTGATTTTTGGATATCTTATACATATATAAGTTGGGTATATGTTCACAAATTTTGAACCGTTAAAAATGAACATATGATTTATTATAAATTTTAAGAGGTGACTAGTTCAGAAATTAGGTTTATAATGATTTTGGTGGAAAATTCTAGAATTGAGTGGGCCCCACTTGTGGTTGGTGAAGAAATGTGCTGAATTTTATTTTAAATGTGGTGGGTGGCAATAGTAGCAGGTAAAGCCATCAGTTAGCAGGTCAAGTCTGCTTCGGCGTGCTAATATTTTCCTAAAAATAGAGGGCTAAGTTAGAATTAAAAATCACACCAGAAACATAAGCTTTCTCTCTCTATATATATATATATATTATTAAGCGTATTTTGTGAGTATTTAGATACTTTGAGAGTTGTTGTTCAGTACAAGTTTCATTCAGCATCACTTCCAACTTTTCCTTCCGAAGTACTGATTCTTTGAGGTAAGGGATATTATTTTCTTCTTAAATGATATTATTTTCTTCAATATTATTATGTTGAGATATTGTTATGAATTTTATTGTTGAATTTCTACTTTTTTTGTGTGTCAGGGTTACTATTCACGTATACATTATTCACGTATAAAACACTATTTACAAATATGGCACTATTCACTAAAAAATGAAATTTTCTCTTTTTCGTCCTAGATGTCTTTTATGGTTACTATCTTAGATTGTATCCATGTTTTGATCTTTATTTTTGAATTCTACTTCACACTTGGTTATTATGAAGTATTATTGAATTTGGATAAACTGAAATACGAATCCCTAATATTTGTCCTTCTGTCTCACTGGATTCATTCTCTAAAATGTTTTTCATTATCCTCAGTCCTTAATGGTGATACTTGATGAATATCTTTGGCCTGTAGTGCAAAGATGAATGATTACCTGATGAATATCTTTGGCCCGTAGTGCAAAGATGAACAGGTGTTGAGATGAACATAACCAACTAGTGATACAAATGAATATCTTTGGCCCGTAGTGCAAAGATGAGTATTTGATGCAAGATGTATATTGATTGATGTTACAGGGATAAAATATTGATGATGGACTTTTAAATTCATAGATGATAGTAGATTTCATTCTCTACTTAACTCTTCTAATGAATTATTGTTTCCACTGCAGTTGTTGATCTAAAACTTGTTGTCTATTGTATTCTATCAGATTTTTCCTTGTTGAAGACTAAGGATAATTTGTTGTATATTATCTTAGTCATAATATTCTTTACCGGGCTAGTTGAGCTCACCCTTTTCCTTTTTGTTCCATTTTTCTTCTCAGGAGGTGAGAATTTAGCAGGGGCTAGCCGGGGTATGGAGTGATAATTCAGGATAGCTGTTTTAGTAGTCCTCACTATTTTGTAGAATAGTGCATCAATAATTGTAATGAGAACTTTATTTGGGTATGGATATTGTCTAGAAGACAATATTGTATTTAAACTCACAGTATGTGTTGTCGTATTTTGCACGACAATTGTAATAATGAAGTTGTAGTTTTCTTTCTGTACCATGTATTTGGTGACTCAAAATGGGTGTTGTATACCTATTTTGGGGGCGTCACAACTGTGATTTGGTATAAACATGATCCATCTTCAATTGCTAAATATATGGTATAGAATATAAATACAATCTTAAATATACAACAAGAGTTGTGAGTTTTAATACAAATATTATCTTCTAGACAATATCCACTCTTAGAATAAGTCCTCATTATAATTATTATCACACTATTTCATAGAATAGTGAGGACTACTAATGCTATCATCTGGACCATCACTCCATTCCCCGACTAGTCCCTGCTACGTTCTCATTTCCTGAAGAGAACAGTGAAAGAAAGGGTGAGCGAAACTAGCCCAGTAAGAAATATTATGACTAAGATAATGCAGGATAAATTATCATTAGCCTTCAACAATGGTAAACCGATAAAATACAATAGACAACAAGTTTAACTCAACGAATAAGCAATCCATTAAAAGAGTCAAGTAGAGAATAAAATCTACTATCTTTTATGATTTAAAAGTTTTTATCACTTTTATCACGAGACTCAAATTAATAAATAATTCACATCATCCCCGCACTACTACCAAGGATATTCATTAGTATCACGACCATAAATTATCCATGTACTACGGGCCAAGGATATTCGTATATTCATCAATCGTCATGATCATGCCAACAACTGTCCATCAATGCACACGGGCCAATGAGGACTTATACCACATCATTCGTAATATTACGGTCATGATTACAATCAATAATCCCCGGTCATAATCATACCAAGTCCATCTATGCACTACAAAAGCCATGATGACTTTCAATAAAATATAAACATGAGGATGATGACAATGATATAAGAATTCAATAAAATAAGTTCAAGAATTAATTTATCCAGGAACTAATAACGTCCAAATTGTCAACATGATACTTCTTTGTAGAGTAAAATTCAAGAATGCTCAGAAGAATATTTCCATGAAAAGATATTGGATGAAACGCAAATATCAAGGATATTCCACTAATTTCATGGAGTATAGAAGTCAAAACTTTAACCAACTGAGTATAATAATGAATAGAATAACAAAAGAAATCACCAGGCATATGATAGACCGCACATGCAGGTTATTCCAATAGAATAATAAATAATGGAACCAGGTCCGCCGTAAAATGCATGCATGTGATATTCCAATGAATAATAAAAAGATGGAACCAGTCCCACGAAAATGCGAGAGACAGGATATTCCAATGAATAATAAAGACGGAACCAGTCCCAAGTAGAAATGCATTGCATGATGAGGATATTCCAACAGAATAATAAAGAACGGAACTAGGTCAGGCAAAATTTTCTCCGACAGGATATTCCAACAGAATAATAAAGAATAGAATAATAGAAGAATTTCACCATGTATGCGGTACTTCGCATAAACAGGTTATTCCAACATAATAATAAAGAATGGAATAACAGAAGAAGATCACCATGTATGCGGAACTTCGTATAAACAGGTTATTTCAACGTAATAATAAAGAATGGAATAACAGAAGTTCTCTTCATGAATAAGAAAAAAATAATACCCCTTACCGTAAAAGAAACTGGATATATAAGTAGTGAAGTAGCAGAATACTCTTCTTCTTTCTCTCTATAATTTCTCTCTCTAGAGTTTCAGTGAATTCGTAAGAAATAATGAAGGAATGAGCCTCTATTTATAGGAGAATAGATTGAATAGTAACTAATTCATGAACGGTCCAGATTGATTTACTTTTAAACGGATGGTCCATACTAATTCACTATTAAAACTTAAAGCAACGGTCCATACTGATTCACTATTAAAACTTTAAACTAGCGATCCATATTGATTCACTATTAAAACTTCAACCAACGGTCTGGAAAATTAGCACATCTCCTCATGGAATAATATTGTACCCAAAAATAATTTAGTCCGAAAAGAAATATATTGTTCGGGTGAATAGTAACTCATGAATAGTACTCCAACACGAAAAGTGTCCCGAATATCCGATTGAATAATATAACCTCCAGACATCAATTATCATCGAAATAGATGTCGATTTCTACTAACACAAATAATCCCAATACAATGAAACTATCAAATTCATCTTTAATCAACACGAACTTATTCATCATTAATATTACAACTCACAATATTTAACAACCAGGTTGTTCACAGGAAAGAGGGGGCTTTCAAATAAGGATTTCTCCCTATTGGCGCGCAATTAGGTGACCAAACCTCTCCTTAACAAAACTTCTAGACATTGAAAATATTGTAATTTAATAATATGAATAACTTTGTCGTCTCAATTATTGATTAAATAATATAACATATAATGCAGATTATACTGTGACAATAATCGAATCAATAATATTAGATATATGATACAAAGAATTATCAGTAGTAATAATTCAAGATAATTGAGTGACTTCTCACGTAAGCATCAATAATCAATACCGGTATGCTACTACGCAACCACGCCAGTATTATTGTACTTTTACTACCGAGTAGTTCAACACTATTAACGAGAACACCTCTGCCATATTTTTTCATAAAAATATTTTTATCGCTTTCTCAATCCAACATAATTACATTTGTGGGGTCCACCAATGATTATACCTTTGTACGAATATTCCCCGCTAAAATGAATATTCCCCACCAATCGAATATAATACAACAACTTGCATACTTTGCAAAATTTATAAATACTACCCACAATTATAACATTATCTCAAATCCACACCATAATATTCAAAAAATATTTCGAGAAAATTAAATCTTTATTAAGTAAAATTTGGGATTTTACAATAATCATGACCTGTAATGTTATAAATGATGTGGTAAAAGTCCTCAGTAGCCTGTAATGCATTGATGGACAATTTTTTGGTATGATTATGACCGTGGATTATTCTAAGTATAGTCATGACCATTGATGATTTAATGAATATCCTTGGCTCGTAGTGTGTGGAGGATTCGATGATGTGGTTTATTTATTAAGCTGAGTCTCATCGATAAAAAAATTGATGAAAATATTTTAAATCATAGAAGATAGTAGATATCATGCTCTACTTGACTCTTCTAATGGATTGCTTATTCTGCTGCAGTTAAACTTGATGTCTATTGTATTTTATCAATTTAATATTATTGAAGACTAATGATAATTTATTCTGCATTATCTTAGTTATAATATTTCTTACTAGGCTAGTTGAGCTCACCCTTTCTTTCACTGTTCTCTTCAGGAAATGAGAACGTAGCCGGGTCTAGTCGGGGAACGGAGTGACGGTCCAGATGATAACATTAGTAGTCCTCACTATTCTGTTAAATAGTGTGACAATAAATATAATGAGGACTCCGTTGGGTGTGGATATTGTCTAGATGACAATATTCTTATTTAAACTCTTAGATTATGTTTTGTCGTATTTTACACGGCTGTTGTATAATTAAGTTGTATTTGAATTTTGTACCATGTATTTGGCGACTCAAGATGGGTGATGTATACCTATTTTGGGGGCGTCACAGTTGGTATCAAAGCTTAGGGATATGATCCCTGGCTGAGATGTGAGACAAGAACTAGGAGGGGAGAGATAGGGAATTCCTTCACTAGTATGACCTACCTAAGTTTATTTGATATTTAATTGGTCGATCAGAGTATAGGGATAATAAATGATATGTTAGTTAACCCTTGTTTTGTGGCAGTATTTGAAAATGGCATCCGGAAATGTTGAGATAAACAATGAAGTAAATGAGACCGTTGAGTCACCACAGATTAATACCCAGGATAATGTGCAACAAGAAGACAATAATCCTCATGTAAACAATAACACCGATGAAATGGTGAACGATGGGATGTTTAGAGGCTTTATGCAATTCATGCAACATCAGGCGAAAGCGGCTCCTGTCCAAAATGCAGGTGGAAACACTGTAACATTCCAGAATTTTTAATTATTTTATTAAATATTTATTGAATTATTTAAGTATTTAATGGATGTGTTTATTGTTAAATAAATAATTGTTCAAATTTGATTCAATTTGGTTAGCTATTTGTTAAATAAATAATTAAGGAAATTAATTATTTTATGCTAATTTAATTTAATTATTAAGTTAGAGAGTTTTGATTAATTGAATTACTATTCTTTTTATTGGAATTTGTAATTAAAAAGGATGTGTTAGTTGATTAAATAAAGTTATAATTATATAGAAAATTATAATTTTGTGGTATTGATTTATGTGATGTAGTAATTTAATAAATTGTTATTAAGATTAATTTAATTTAGTAAATGTGTGACAAATAACCTTTTATAAAGGAGTTATTAAAATAACTTAAAGGAGTTTTAATTCAGTTTTTCCAAACAAGGCCTAATGCCTATTAAGTCTTTAATCTAATTATGTTTTACCAAACAAGGCGTAAGGATTAATTGATTATTTTTGTTAGTGGTTAGCCAAACAAGCCTTATGGCTTTTGGTTTTCAAAATAAAATAACTGATGTCAGTTAAATTAGAGTTATATTATATAATTAATATATATTATATCCTATATCGTTAGATTGTTAATGCGTAGTTAGAGTTAGGAAGAAAAGAGAAAAACTTAGAGAAGAAGAAGAAGAAGAAAAGAAGAAAAGGAAGAAAGGCTAGGAGATTGGAGAAAGAAGCTTAAGAATTAAAGATATAGCCATCATTATCATCATCTTCTTCAAGGTATTAACCTATTCTTTTAGTTTATCTCTTCCCAAATTCTCTGTAGAATCCTTGTGTAAGGGTAAATTAGTTGTTATGTATGTAATTTTATATGATAATCTAGTGAGTTAAACTATTTTCTTAAGCTATGATTGAGAATAGTCAATGAATTTATATTATGTATATGTTTGTGAAGAAAAGTATTTTTTTACAGAGAGTTTTTGTGATTATATATTGTTTAGTTAAAATAGAAATTATGGATTGTTTAGTTGTTTTATTGATAAATTGGCTATTCAATTTGTTAGTATTAATCTCATGGCAGAAGTAGCCGCATGGCATGTCTTGCATGTAGTCTTTTAGTTTTATTCTCATATGCATGATATCTTCATCTTCGCTCGCGTCAGAGCCGCACCTCAAGATAAACTGTAATGTGCCAGTAGCGAGTTAGCAAAATGGTCTGACAGTGTACTTTTTTGTACTCAAATGTTAAGAAATTGTTATGTGATGATAGTAGGACTGTAAAATGTTAATGTTAGTATTTTTATACTATGAATAAGTATGTTATTAATAATTAACTTGTGTTATAACTTGATTATATGATTAAATAATCAAACCTATATGATGTATGTAGTTAGTTAAATTTGTAAAGTAGTGGTGACTAACTATATATATATAAACTATATATATATATATATATATATATATATATATATATGTACATATATAGGTATTGTGATCCGAATTGATTCAGTTTAGCCTACAAGTAAGGCAAGTTTTCTAATTCTTTATCTTGTTGAACTATTTATTGTTTCAATTCGATTACCTTATAAATGTTGCAAGCTTTCTAAACTTTGGTTTGATGTTGACAAGTTATTCTTGCATTTAACTTGTTGTTTAGCATACACAACTATTTATACTAATGTCGAACAATTTTATCGTTCAAACTACTATGCATGCTTTGTACTTAATTCTAATTAACCTTGACTTAATATTGTTCAAGCAAGGCATGTTATTGTTATTCAAAGTATATGCTATTAGATTATTCCTAAAGCATGATTTTTTTTTTACCATGTCGATTCAATTACGATTATTCTATAGTACGATGTTATTGGTTTTATTCAACTAATCCTTAGTTGATGTTCATTGAATTCTAAATTACCCTGAAATGCATCCAAACCAAACTCACTTTGGTGCAGACTTGTATTCTAAATACTGAGATGAATAACCCTATTATTAGGGGTAACTTATGCTTAGCGTTGAAATGTTTGTGCACAATACATTGTACGAAGGGCTAATCCCCCTAAGTATGAGGAGTCTCTATAGTCTTATGACTGTTAAAGTTTAAGTTGAAAATTACTTATAACTATGGACATAGTTTGTGGTCTTAGGACCCTCAGTTATATACTTCAGAATGTTGACAAATCATATTGTTTAAAATCCTATTGAGTCTCTTACCTAACATTTGTTGTAAAAGTTTGTCATTCATTATTATTTCAAGTGAGCTTTGTTTGCTCACTCTTGCTTATATAACTATTACAGCTAAGGATGAGAAGATTGATGTACCTAGCACCAGTAAGGGAAAAGGAAAGATGAACAAGTTTTGAAGACTTGTAATTTGATATTTTATTATCAGTTTTTAAATGAATGGTTGTAATGAAGTTTAATTATTTTTTTTCCGCATTTGAATGATTGTATTTAAAGGTTAGACAACCTGGGAGATTTTATTATGTAACCCTTTAATGGGGAAGGTTTTTGTTTATCCAGTTTTATTGTGATTAGGTAGTTAGATATGAATTTTTGATTAAGTGAATACCAAATCCTGTGGGAATGAAGTACCTGGGTTTGGGGGTGTCACAAGTTGGTATCAAAGCCTTAGGAAGTAACCTTTGAAAAGATAATAATGATAAACTCGTATCGAGTTTTAAGGAAGAAGTAATAAAACACTTATGTGCTTATGTGTTTATAACTTATGTGCTCGTGAGAGTCGAGTAGTAATGATTAGTAATTAAAACTTAAACTTTGGTTGACAGGATGTCTAATATAGGAGGATCCAGTCAAGCTAGGGAGGAGGAGCCTCGAGATATTCAGGTAGTTTGGGAACAACTACTGCCACGGGAAATAGTTCCGTTGGTCACAGTAGTTGCGCAGGAGAGGGTACATGATGAGGATGATGAGATAGAGACAGACGATGAGGAAGATCCCGTGGAGCTGCCACAGACTGATGAAGAGGACGAAGAGGAAAGGATTTCACTTAACTCGATAGCTAGTCGTATGTACGATGAGGTGCATGACCGCAACGTGGAACTTCAAGATACTATCGAGGAATTGCAAGAGATAGTAGCTGAACAACAGACCTCGATGGCACAGAAGGACGATGAGATCCATGATCGAGAAGAACGACTATACAATGTTGAAGAGAAGTTGGTTCTCACTGAAGAAGAGAACAACCAAATTAGAGCAGAGAATGCAGAGTTGAAGAGCAAGTTGAGAGAAGAATATGCAAAAATGGCAAGAGCCGAAGACGCGTATAGTGAAGCTTATCAACAAGCCGAAATAGAAGAGGGAGACACACAAGCAAAGAGAAGGTAGATGGAAGAGATGGATAACGTGTTCAACATCACGATCAATCGAGCTCAAGACCGGTCATTGGGTTATCCAATTCAGTTCGAGACGCTAACCTCGTACATACTAGATCGTCGAACCATGTTCCGAATTATGGAAGAAGAGTGTCGTAAGGCTTTATAGTATCTTAATAGGACATCGTAGGAAGTGTATTTGATTTATGATTTATGTTATGATAAGTATTATGTAAATCCCAAGTGTTATGCAACTTATGGGATATGATGATGATGTCCTGAAACTTTAGTAGTTCAGGAAAATAATGTAAGTAGCAGTGATGCTATTAATATGATGTTTTCAAAGAATTAAGTATGAATAAAAGTTATTATCTTCTTTTATCCAAAGTGTTATGTGTTATGAAGTGATTACTTTTATGGGGGCAAGTTAAGTAGAAATTACTTGAAAAGAGTTGAGTAATAATCTAATGAGTGTATTTTTAATAGAAAATGCCACCCAGACGTCAACCACCTCGTCAGAGAACACCGAAGGAACCAACAACGATAATGCTGAAGCTAACTCCATTCAGCAGCTGGTGATGTTACTGACAAATGCACTGCAAAATCAACCACAGAATCAACCTCAGAACCAAGGTGCTACGTTTAAGGACTGCAAGGAGTTGGACCACCAGAATTCCGTGGATCCATGAATCCAGTTGAAGCATAGACCTGGATCATGGAAATTGAGAAGGTTTTTGATGTTGCTAGGGTAGAGGATAACTAGAAGACTTCTTTTACAATATTCATGTTGAAAGTAGAGGCTAGTTATTGGTGGCAGGCCAATAAAACTCGGGAGGGACCAGGAATTATGACTTGGGAAAGGTTTAAAGAGATTTTCTTCGAGACCTATTTCCCAGAGAGTTCGAAAAGCCAGTTAGAAGTACAGTTTTTAGAACTGAAGTAGGGAACGATGACGGTGTCGAGTATGCCGCGAAATTCAACGAGTTGGCGAGGTTTGCGCCATACCAAGTCAGCACAGATGAACGCAAGACGAAGTGGTTTGAACAGGGACTGAAGCCCTGGTTGTTTAGTAGGGTTTCCTTGTTCCAGTTGAAGACTTTTGCAGTCATAATGGAAAAGGCCATTCTTGCTGAAGGTGGAGGCGAGGTGGTAACCAAGTTCAATCAGGAACAGAAAAAGAAGAAGAATGAAGTGGAGGTGAAGAATGGAAGTGGTGGTAGTGGAAATGGTAATAATAACCTGAAAAGAAAGTGGAATGGAAATGTGGGTACTGGGAATCAACAAGGTAGCCAGCAGAATAAAAAGTTTGAAGCATGTGCTACATGCTGGAAGTTTCACAAGGTTGTATGTTTAATGGGGAAACGAGTATGCTTTAACTGTGGCCAGGAGGGTCATATCGCCCCAAATTGCAATCAACCCAAGAAGAATGTTTTCTATACTTGCAGGTCCAAGGATCACTTTGCTCGTGAGTGCCCCAAGAAGAAAGCTGGAGAAGCAATGGAAAACAAGGGAGGTAGTAATGGAGGTACATGGGCCATTACTGTACCGACGACATCAACCAAACCCACGTTGTAACCTTCAACACGACTGGTATGCAAGATCTTTGTCTAATCAAAGGATGTGGTGTCAGGTATTATCCCATTCAATGATATTGATGCTTATGTATTATTTGATTCGGGTGCTACTTGTTCATTTATATCTAATGAATTTGCTATGAGATTAGGATTGCCTAGTGAAGAATTAAATTTCCCTATGAACATAGAAATCGCGAATAAGGAAGTAATTCCTGTTAGGTTCGTATACAAGAACTGTAGGGTGAACATTAAGGGAAATATTTTGATGGTAGATTTAATTTTGATTAGGCTTGGAGAGTTGATGTTATTTTGAGAATGGATTGGTTGTTCAATTGTGGAGCAATAATTGACTGCCAAAAGAAATGTGTAAACCTTATGACTCTGTCAAAGGTAGTTTTTAATGGTAGCAAATCGCCTAAACAAATGAGATGTCTGACGATTATGCAGGCCAGGAAGTTGTTGAGTTAAGGCTGTGTGGGTTATTTAGCTTACATAGTTGATACTCAGGGGAAGGCTGCGAAACTAGAAGAAATACCAGTAGTTAGGGAATTTGTGGACGTATTTCCAGAGGATTTTCCAGGACTTTCGCCTGATAGAGAAATTGAGTTCGTGATCGACTTAGCGCCAGGAACCACACCGATATCAAAAGCCCCATACAAAATGGCTCCGGTAGAGATGAAGGAACTGATGGTATAACTGCAGGAGCTATTGGACAAGAAATACATTCAGCCGAGTTTGTCACTAAATGCGTCTTTGCATTGATTATAGGGAGTTAAACAAAGTCACTATTAAGAATAAGTATCCATTGCCAAGAATAGATGACTTGTTTGATCAATTGAAGGGTGCTAGATATTTCTCAAAAATAGATTTGAGAAGTGGGTATCACCAACTGAAAGTAAGGAAGGAGGATGTACCGAAGACGGCATTCCGAACTCGGTATGGACATTACGAGCTTTTGGTGATGTCTTTTGGTTTGACAAACGCCCCTGCAGCGTTCATAGATTTGATGAATAGGGTGTTTAAACCATTTTTAGACAAGTTTGTGGTGGTGTTTACTGACGATATTCTGGTGTACTCTAGAACTCAAGAAGAACACGTGGAACACTTACGTCTAACACTGGAGACGCTAAGAAAGGAAAAGTTGTACGCGAAATTCTCTAAATGTGAATTCTGGTTAGAACGTGTACAATTTCTTAGGCACGTAATTGACAAGGATGGAATCTCAGTGGATCCATCAAAGGTCGAAGTTGTGATAAATTGGGAACAACCAAGAACTCCGTCAGAAGTAAGAAGTTTTTTGGGATTGGCAGGGTATTACAGAAGGTTTATCCAGGATTTCTCCAAGATTGCCACTCCGTTGACAAATTTGACGAGGAAATCTGTAAAATTTGTTTGGATGGAGAAATGTGAAGGAAGTTTTTAGGAATTGAAAAAAAAGCTAAGTATGGCACCTGTGTTATGATTACCAGATAGTACGGGAAATTTTGTGGTGTACAGTGATGCTTCACACAAGGGATTAGGATGTGTCCTTATGCAGAACGGAAAAGTTATCGCATATGCATCAAGGCAATTGAAAGACTACGAAAAAGGGTGTCCGACTCATGATTTAGAGTTGGCGGTGATTGTGTTTGCTTTAAAAATATGGAGACACTATCTCTATAGAGAAAAATGTGAGATCTACGCAGACCATAAAAGTCTGAAGTACATTTTCACTCAGAAGGACCTGAACATGCATCAAAGGAAATGGATGGAATTGATAAAGGATTACGATTGTGAGATCTTTTATCATCCAGGCAAGGCAAATGTGGTTGCAGATGCCTTGAGTAGGAAAGCCAGAGAAAAGTTAATGCTGTTAACTGATAAGGAGGAGCTTATTACAGCAATGTCAAGGTTAGAGTTGGAATTCAAATTTTGAAAAGAATCCGATGGAAAATTATACCAGATGGAAGCCAGTCTAACTTTGGTGGACAAAGTGAAGAACGCTCAACTGCAAGATGAGGAATGCAAAAAAATAAGAGAAAGTGTGGTCGAGGGAAAAGAAGTAAAATACAAGGTTGATCTCGATGGAATCTTTGAGATTCGAGGGACGAATCTGGTTTCCAAAGTGATTCGAGATATTACAGAGGACATCTTGACAGAAGCTCATAACTCGAGATATTCGATTCATCCGAGAAGTACGAAGATGTATCAAGATTTGCGGTGATATTTTTGGTGGCCAAATATGAAGAGAGACGTTGTAGAATGCATTGCAAAGTGCTTGACATGTCAGAGAGTCAAGGTCGAGCATCAAAGACCAAGCGGGTTACTTCAACCGTTAGAGATACCGGAATGGAAATGGGAACATATCACAATGGATTTTGTGGTAGGTCTCCCAATGACTTAGAAATGATACGATGCAATTTGGGTGATAGTGGACAGATTGACAAAATCTGCACACTTTTTGCTAATAAATATTAGATTCAATCTTGATCAGCTGGCAAGGTTATATGTTAAAGAGATCGTTGCAAGACATGGAGATCCAGTGTTAATTGTGTCAAATAGAGATCCGAGGTTCACATCAAACTTCTGGAAGAGACTACAGGAATGTATGGGAACACAATTGCGAATGAGTATGGTATATCATCCGTAAACAGAAGGCCAAAGCAAATGAACGATTCAAACATTGGAAGATATGCTGAGAGCATGCATCATGGATTTCAAAGGAAGCTGGGATGAACAATTACCGTTGGTGGAATTTGCCTACAATAATAGTTATCACTCTAGCATCGACATGCCGCCTTACGAAGCATTGTACGGCAGGAGGTGCAGAACTCCACTGTGCTGGGATGAAGTCGGTGAACGTCAAATGTTAGGACCAGAATTGGTACAACAAATTGCTGAGGTTGTCAAACTCATCAAAACAAGATTAATAGCTGCTCAAGACAGACAGAAGAAATATGTTGATCAACACAGACAAGATCGTGCATTCGACGTAGAAAATTACGTTTTCCTAAAAGTTTTACCTTGGAAGGGAAAAATTAGATTTGGTAAAAAGGGAAAGCTAAGCCCGAGGTTTATTGGACCCTTTGAAGTGCTGCGAAAAGTTAGAGAGGTTGCTTACGAGGTAGCTCTACCTCCAGAATTGCAAAACATTCATAATGTTTTTCACGTTTCGGTGTAACAACCATATAAATCTGATTACAAGCATGTGATCGAGTACGAAAACATTGCAGTTTGAGAAAGACTTGTCCTATGAAGAGATTCCTATCCAGATTGTTGACAGAAAAAAACAAGTGCTCATAAATAAAGTGATACCTTCTGTGAAGGTAATATGGAGGAACCACAATGTCAAAGAGGCTACGTGGGAACTCGAAGCTGAAATGATGAAGAATTACCTTGAGTTATTTGTTTAATCTATGTCTTCGATTCTGGGGACAGAATCTTTGTAAGTAAGGGAGAATGTGACGAATGAATTGTTTGAATTGTGATTCTGGGGACAGAATCCTTGTAAGGAGGGAATGATGTATCATTCCAGAATTTTTAATTATTTTATTAAATATTTATTAAATTATGTAAGTATTTAATGGATGTGTTTATTGTTAAATAAATTATTGTTCAAATTTGATTCAATTTGGTTAGATATTTGTTAAATAAATAATTAAGGAAATTAATTATTTTATGCTAATTTAATTTAATTATTAAGTTAGAGAGTTTTGATTAATTGAATTACTATTCTTTTTATTGAATTTGTAATTAAAAAGGATGTGTTAGTTGATTAAATAAAGTTATAATTATATAGAAAATTATAATTTTGTGGTATTGATTTATGTGATGTAGTAATTTAATAAATTGTTATTAAGATTAATTTAATTTAGTAAATGTGTGACAAATAACCTTTTATAAAGGAGTTATTAAAATAACTTAAAGGAGTTTTAATTCAATTTTTCCAAATAAGGCCTAATGCCTATTAAGTCTTTAATCTAATTATGTTTTACCAAACAAGGCGTAAGGATTAATTGATTATTTTTGTTAGTGGTTAGCCAAATAAGCCTTATGGCTTTTGGTTTTCAAAATAAAATAACTGATGTCAGTTAAATTAGAGTTATATTATATAATTAATATATATTATATCCTATATACGTTAGATTGTTAGTACGTAGTTAGAGTTAGGAAGAAAAGAGAAAAACTCAGAGAAAGAAGAAGAAGAAAAGAAGAAAATAAGAAAGGAAGAAAGGCTAGGAGATTGGAGAAAGAAGCTTGAGAATTAAAGATATAGCCATCATTATCATCATCTTCTTCAAGGTATTAACCTATTCTTTTAGTTTCTCTCTTCCCAAATTCTCTGTAGAATCCTTGTGTAAGGGTAAATTAGTTGTTATGTATGTAATTTTATATGATAATCTAGTGATTTAAACTATTTTCTTAAGCTATGATTGAGAATAGTCAATGAATTTATATTATGTATATGTTTGTGAAGAAAAGTATTTTTTTACAGAGAGTTTTTGTGATTATATATTGTTTAGTTAAAATAGAAATTATGGATTGTTTAGTTGTTTTATTGATAAATTGGCTATTCAATTTGTTAGAGTATGTATATACTTTGATAAAATGCTTTAAATTAACTGTTTGGTTGAAAAACAAAATCACCGTATTGATTTTCATCAAAAACATCAAAAAGTGAATTTTTATCAAAAAAATAGTGAAATTGGATGTTTTAAACTTGTTGTTTATGTTGTTGTATGGATAGAAACATGTTAGGAATTCTTGAATTAGGTTTACATGAAGTCTTTGTATGATTTGCATGTGAATTAGGCTATTAGAATGGAACTTTTAGGCCAAAATTGGCTTTTTCTTATATCTTTATTCTTGAAGCCGTCATCGAATTCGAACTACAGCCACATACAAATGCTTAGCAAGATAATCTCGCATCATAAATACGCCGCCACCACGCAAAGACTGACCTTTTAGTTTTATTCTCATGTATGAATACCGCTACTACAAAGATAAATCGTAAAATACTTGTGACGAAGTTAGCGTAATGGTTCGACAAAGGTACTTTTTGTACTCAAATGTTAAGAAATTGTTATGTGATGATAGTAGGATCAGTGTAAAATGTAGATGTTAGTATTTCTATACTATGAATAAGTATGTTATTAATAATTAACTTGTGTTATAACTTGATTATATGATTAAATAATCAAACCTATATGATGTATTTAGTTAGTTAAATTTGTAAAGTAGTAGTGACTAACTATGTCATGATGACATATATATATATATATATATATATATATATATATATATATATGTGTGTGTGTGTGTGTGTGTACATATAGGGTATTGTGATCTGAATTGATTCGATTTAACCTACGAGCAAGGCAAGTTTTCTAATTCTTTATCTTATTGAACTATTTATTGTTTCAATTCGATTTCCTTATAAATGATGCAAGCTTTCTAAACTTTGGTTTGATGTTGACAAGTTATTCTTGTATTTAACTTGTTGTTTAGCATGGACACCTATTTATACTAATGTCGAACAATTTTATCGTTCAAACTACTATGCATGCTTAGTACTCAATTCTAATTAACCTTGACTTAATATTGTTCAAGCAAGGCATGTTATTGTTATTCAAAGTATATGCTATTAGATTATTCCTAAAGCATGATTTTGGTTTACCATGTTGATTCAATTACGATTATTCTATAGTACGATGTTATTGGTTTTATTCAACTAATCCTTAGTTGATGTTCGTTGAATTTTAAATTACCCTGAAATTTATCCAAACCAAACTCACTTTGGTGCGGACTTGTACTCTAAATACTGAGATGAACAACCCTATTATTAGGGGTAACTTACGCTTAGCGTTGAAATGTTTGTGTACAATACATTGTACGAAGGGCTAATCCCCCTAAGTACGAGGAGTCCCCATAATCTTATGACTGTTAAAGTTTAAGTTGAAACATTACTTATAACTATGGACATAGTTTGTGGTCTTAGGACCCTCAGTTATATACTTCAGAATGTTGACAAATCATATTGTTTAAAATCCTATTAAGTCTCTTACCTAACATTTTATTAAGTCTCTTTTGTTATTCATTATTATTTCATGAGCTTTGTTTGCTCACTCTTGCTTATATAACTATTATAGTTAAGGATGAGAAGGCTGATGTACCTAGCACCAGTAAGAAAGGGAAAAGGAAAGATGAACAAGTTTTGAAGACTTGTAATTTGATATTTTATTATTAGTTTTTAAATGAATGGTTGTAATGAAGTTTAATTATTTTTTTTCCGCATTTGAATGATTGTATTTAAAGGTTAGACAACCTGGGAGATTTTATTATGTAACCCTTTAATGGGGAAGGTTTTTGTTTATCCAGTTTTATTGTGATTGGGTAGCTAGATATGAATTTTTGATTAAGTGAATACCAAATCCTGTGGGAATGAAGTACTTGGGTTTGGGGGTGTCACAAACACTAATAACTCTCGGATGGTCACCGCTAAGCAGTTCAAGGAGCTGGGACCACCAGAGTTTTTTAGAGAGCCAAAACCTCTTAAGGGAGAGACGTGGGTAAAGCAGATCAACAAGATATTTGATGTCTTGGGATGTTCCGAGGAGCAAAAGGTTCCCTTTGCCACCTTCATGTTGTGAGCAGAGGCGTATTACTGGTGGGAATCAGTAAAGCGTACTTTACCTGCCACACTCAAAATGTCTTGGGAGAAATTCCAAGAGCTGTTCAATGACAAGTACTTTCCTGAAAGTATTCGTCACATGAAGGAGGTAGAGTTCATCAAGCTTGAGCAAAACAATATGACCGTAGCGCAGTACGAAGCTAAGTTTACCGAGTTGTCTCGGTTTGCGTCCCACATGGTTGAAAATGAGGAGAGAATGACGCGGATGTTTCAAAGAGGTTTGAAACCCGAGATACATCAATACCTAATTTCTCACAAACTGTGTTTATATTCAGATGTTGTGAATAGGGCTCAGTTATTGGAGCGCGATAATGAGTCAACCCAACCAAGAGAGAGCAACCGACAAGTCGATAATACCAGTGGTAGCAGTCATCGAAGTGGTGACAATAAACATGGAGGGAATCAACATGCCAGAAATGATAATCACTTCGGTGGTAATCATGGCCATGACAATAAGAGTGGACATTTCAAGAAGAGGAGATTCAACAAGGATGGAAAGACGTTAGCACCAGCACCTATTGTTCAAGAAGGAGAACGACCACCGATCGTATGTTACAAATGTAGAGGGGAAGGACACATAAGTCCAAACTGCACGATGCAGTCGAAAGCGTGTTATAATTGTGGAAAAGAAGGTCACCTAGCCCAATTTTGTCGTGCACCAAAGTCAAGTCCAGCTGGGATGGAGGCATCAAAGGGTGTCCCAAACAAGACAAAATCGGTAGTTCAAGGGAGAGCGTTTGTCGTAACCTCCCAAAAAATGAAGAATCCTAACGAGGTGATCACGGGTAAGCTAATCATAAACTATAGCGAAGTTTATACTTTATTTGATACCGGTTCTACCCATTCCTTTATTTCTCCTACTTGCGCTCAACTTTTAAATTTGACTCCGGAGAAATTAGACTTTGACTTATCTGTTGAAACTCTGTTGGGAGAAACCTTCATTACATCAACGGTTTATAAGTCTTGTTTGATTCAAATCGGTAACTGCACGTTACCTGTCGATCTTATTTCTTTGAAAATACTTGCATTTGATGTGATTTTAGGGGTTGATTGGTTAACTACTTATCATACTAAAATCGATTATTTTCATAAGGTTGTTAGCTTTCATATTCCTAACCAACCTATTATGCGAATTCAAGCAACCAAACCACTAAAATCAATCACTGTCATATCAAGTCATAAAGCTATTTGTTTATTGAAAAACGGATGTCAAGCTTTCATAGCCCATGTCACAGATTTAAATAAAGATACGTCAGATTTGAATGATATTTCTATTGTTAATAAATTTCCTGACATATTCCCTGAAGAACTTCTCCCTACCCCTGTGGCGTGAAATTAAATTTTATATCGACCTTGAATCTGGTACAAAACCCATTTCCAAAGCCCCATATCGAATGGCTCCTATTGAACTTTAGGAGTTAAAAACCCAACTACAGGAATTGTTAGACATCAGTTTCATTCATCCTAGTACGTCTTCTTGGGGTGCTCCTGTTCTATTCGTAAAGAAAAAAGATGGAAGTATGCGACTTTGTATTGATTATCGGGAGTTAAATCATGTCACCATCAAAAATAGGTACCCGTTGCCTCACATTGATGGCCTGTTTGATCAGTTGGAAGGAGCCAAATTCTTTTCAAAGATTGATCTTCGTTCCGGATATCATTAGTTGAAGATTAAATCTGATGACATTCCAAAGACTGCTTTCAGAACTCGGTACGGGCATTATGAATTCCTAGTCATGTATTTTGGATTGACTAATGCTCCTGCTGCCTTCATGGATATGATGAACTGATTATTCAAGGAATATTTGGATCACTTTAGGGTCGTCTTTATTGATGACATCCTCATATACTCCAAAACCCACGAAGACCATGAGCAACACTTGAGGCTGATACTCCAAAAGCTTCGTGAAAACAAGCTTTATGCCAAGTTGAAGAAATACGAGTTCTGGCTTGAGGAAGTTGCATTCCTTGGGCACGTGATATCAAATCATGAAATATCTGTTGACCCGACAAAGATTGAAGCAATTCAAAGCTGGGAACAACCTAAGTCAGTGACTGAAGTACGTAGCTTTCTCGGCTTAGATGGTTATTATCGGAGATTCGTAGAAGGGTTTTCTCAAATCGCTACTCCATTAACTCAGCTGACTCAAAAAAATATAAAATTCGGTCGGAGCGAGGAATATGAAAAGAGTTTTCAAGAACTCAAGAGGAGACTCATTTCAGCACCTATTCTGACAATACCATCTGGCTCGGAGGGATTTTTCATCTACAGTGATGCTTCAGCCAAAGGGTTAGGATGTGTTCTCATGAAACATGGGAAAGTCATAGCCTATGCCTCTCGACAACTAAAAGAATATGAGAGGAATTATCCTACTCATGATCTAGAGTTGGCAGCAGTCGTTTTTGCACTAAAGATTTGGAGGCATTACTTGTATGGGGAGAAAGTGGAGATCTTTACGGATTATAAAAGCCTCAAATATTTCTTCACTCAAAAGGAACTCAATATACGACAGTGACGTTGACTTGAACTGTTGAAAGATTATGATCATACCATCCAATACCATCCTGGAAAAGCAAACGTGGTAGCTGACGCATTGAGTAGAAGATCATATGTGGGTACGAGTGCGATATTGTCAACGCAAAGCCCATTTTGTATGACTTGCAAAGGATGGAGATAGAGATAAAGACTCCAGGGACCCACGTGATGATGGCGAATATACAAGTAGAACTGACTTTAATCGATAAAGTTAAAGCTGCTCAAGCTGCAGACCTGGAGCTGATGCATATGAGGAAGAAAGTACAAGAAGGTGCTATGCCGGAAGCAAGAAGCGATGAAGAAGGAATACTTCGAGTCAACTCTAGACTTTGTGTTGCTAACGATTCTGACTTGAAGTATAAAATCATGATGGAGGCGCACAACACACCGTTTGCAATCCATCCTGGGAGTACCAAAATGTATCGTGATCTTCGACATACATTTTGATGGAGCAATATGAAGATAGAGATAGCGGGGTTTATCTCAAGGTGTCTAACTTATCAACGAGTCAAGGCAGAGCATCAAGTGCCAAACGGTCCATTGCAACCACTTGAAATTCTAGAATGGAAGTGGGAGCACATTACCATGGATTTCATTACTGGTGTTCCCAAGGTTTCTCAAGGCATAGATGCGATTTGGGTCATTGTTTATAGATTGACCAAGTCTGCTCTTTCTTCTTCGACATACGAAACTTTTACACTTGAACGTCTTGCTAGTATGTACATAAACGAGATTGTAAGATTGCATGGTATGTCAGTATCCATAGTTTCTGATCGAGACCCAAGATTCACTTCAAGATTTTGGGTTAGTTTACAAAAAGCTATGGGCACGAATTTACGATTTAGTTCGGCATATCATCCTCAAACGGATGGGCAGTCGGAAAGGACTATTCAAACTCTTGAAGATTTATTAAGACTATATGTCCTTGACTTTAAGGGAAGTTGGGACAAATTCTTACCATTGGTGGAGTTTTCCTACAACAATAGTTATCAAACAAGTATTGGCATGGCTCCATTTGAGGCGTTGTATGGAAGAAAGTGTCGTTCTCCAGTATGCTGGGATGAGGTGGGTGAAGCAACGTTGTTGGGATCAAATTTGGTATGTATGACTACAGAGAAGATTCAAACAATCCGACAACGTATAAAAACCTCACAAGATCGACAAAAGAGTTATGCTGATCTTCATCGAAAAGACGTGGAATTCAATATTGGAGATCATGTGTTGTTACGTGTTGCTCCATGGAAAGGAGTTACAAGATTTGGAAAGAGAGGAAAGCTCAATCCTCGATTCATTGGCCCATTTTTAATCCTCGATCGAGTAGGAACTGTGGCCTATAGACTCTCCTTACCACCAAGTATATCTCGTGTTCATAACGTTTTTCACATATCTATGTTACGTAAATATATGAAAGACCTGAACCATATTATTGAATTAGAACCAGACGAGATAGAGGAAGATTTAACGTATGAAGAGTTACCTGTTAAAATCTTGGATAAGAAGGATCATATTCTACGCTCTAAAGTTATACCTCAAGTCAAAGTTTTGTGGAGAAACCACGATGTGGAGGAAATGACCTGGGAGTTAGAATCTGAGATGAAATCAAGGTATCCTCACCTCTTCGACATACCAGGTACGCACCCTAATTTCGAGGATGAAATTTTATAAGAAGGGGAGGTTGTAAGACCCCAACTTTTATGAATAAAGAATAATTTTCTCAAAACATAGTTTTGAATATTATGGTGTGGATTTGATATAATGTTATAGTTGTGGGTAATATTTACAAATTTTGCAAAGTAAGCAAGTGGTTATATACTATTCGTTTGGTCAGGGAATATTCGTTTTAACAGGGAATATTCTTACGACGGCACAATCATTGGTGGACCCCACAACGGAAGTATTGTCGTAGTTAGAAAACGGCATAATTATCTTTTTATAAAAATAACGGAAAAAGTTTTACCGTTAAACTATTGAACTACCCGATAGTAAAAGTATAGTAATACGCATGGTTGCATAGTAGTACACAGTATTGATTATTGATGCTTACGTGAGAAGTCACTCAGTTATACTCAATTATTGCTACAGTAATTGCTTGCATCATATCTCTCATATTATTGATTCGATTATTGTCATAGTATCATCTGCATTATATAATATATTATTAAATCAATAATTAAGATGACAAAGTTATTCATATTATTAAATTGCAATATTTACAATGTCTAGAAGTTCTGTCAAGGAGAGGTTTGGGCATCTAATTGTGCGCTAATAAGGAGAAATCCTTATCGGAAAGCCCTCTCTTTCCTGGGAACGACCTGGTTGTTAAATATTATGAGTTATAATATTAATGATGAATAAGTTCGTGTTGATTACAGATGAAATTGATAGTTCCATTGCGTTGGAATTATTAGTGTTAGTGGAAATCGACATTTATTTCTATATTAATTGATGTCTGGAAGTTATACCGACCCGGTCGGTATTAATCGGATAAATGAGCAATTAATTGCTATTAATTCACATGATTATAACTATTTGTTCACATGTGTGTACTATTAAATCACATTCTTGTACTATTAGGGGAGTTGGTGCAAGATTGATAATACTTGCATGACTAAGTTAAAAATGGAGGTATAGTTGAAGGTACTATACTGTAATTCGTATTTTCACATGATTATAACTATTGATTCACATGATTGAACTATTGATTCAGATTATTTATTATTAGGGGAGGTGGTGCAAGTTTGATAATACTTGCAAGATTAAATTAAAAATGAAAAAAAAGTTGAAGGTATTGTACTGTAATATTTCGAGCCCCAAAACGTGCAATTATCGAAACTATATTTTCCTATAAATAGAAGCTCATTCTTCCTTCATTTCTCACCAATTCACTAAAGCTTTAGAGCAATTATTATAGAGAGAAAGAAAAAGAGAAGTCTGCTACTTCACTATTCCAATATCCAGTTCCTTCTAAGGTAAGGCGTATTATTTCTTTCGTATTTATGAAGAGAGCTATTGTTATTCCATTTCTTATTATTATGTTGGAATAACCTGTCTATGCGAAGTACCGCATACATGGTGAAATTCTTCTATTATTCTATTCTTTATTATTCTGTTGGAATAACCTGTCTGTGCGGTTTATCGCATGCATGGTGAATTCTTTGATATTTAATTCTTTATTATTATGTTGGTATATCTTGTCTCTGCGGATTACGCTAGACCTGGTTCCATTCTTTATTATTCTGTTGGAATAACCTGTCTGTGCAGTCTATCACATCCATGGTGAATTCTTCTGTTATTCTATTCTTTATTATTCTGTTGGAATATCCTGTCTGTGTGGTTTACGCATAACCTGGTTCCATTCTTTATTATTCTATTGAAAATAACCTGTCTGTGCGGTCTATCGCATGCATGGTGAATGATCTTTTGTATTCATTTCTTATTAAATTGTGAAAATGATCTGTCTACGTGGATTATTGTATGACGGGCAAAAATCCAATTGCAGTTTCATATTTTCTATTTTACTCAGTTGGTTAAAGTTTTGGCTTCTATACTCCATGAAATTAGTAGAATATCCTGGATATTTGCGCTTCATCCGGTATCTTTTCATGGAAATATTCTTCTGAGCATTCTTGAATTTTACTCCACAAAGCAGTATCATGTTGACAATTTGGACGTTATTGATTTCAGGATAAATTAACTTATAAATTTATTCTTGAACTTATTTTATTGAATTATTATGTCATTGTCATCATCCTCATACTTATATTGTGATAAAAGTAATCTTTAGCTTACGTGCAAATATGGACTTGGTATGATTATGACCAGGGATCATTCGGTATAATCATGACCTGTAATGTTATAAATGATGTGGTAAAAGTCTTGATGCTTTGTAATGCATTGATGGGCGCTTTTGGTATGATTATGACCGAGAATTATTCGGTATAGTCATGCCACCATTGATGATTTAATGAATATCCTCGGCCCGTAGTGCGTGGAGGATTCGATGATGTGGTTTATTTATTAAAATTTGAGTCTCAAATGATAAAAAATTGATGAAAACATTTTAAATCATAGAAGAAAGTAGATATCATGCTCTACTTGACTCTTCTAATGGATTACTTATTCCGCTGTAGTTAAACTTGATGTCTACTGTATTTTATCAGTTTAACATTGTTGAAGACTAATGATAATTTATTCTGCATTATCTTAGTTATAATATTTCTTACTGGGCTAGTTGAGCTCACCCTTTCTTTCACTGTTCTCTTCAGGGAATGAGAACGTAGCCAGGTCTAGTCGGGGAACGGAGTGACGGTCCAGATGATAGCATTAGTAGTCCTCACTATTCTATTAAATAGTGTGACAATAAATGTAATGAGGACTCCATTTAGTGTGGATATTGTCTAGATGACAATATTCTTATGAAAACTCTTATATTATGTTTTGTCGTATTTTACATGACTGTTGTATAATTAAGTTGTATTTGAATTTTATACCATGTATTTGGCGACTCAAAATGGGTGATGTATACCTATTTTGGGGGCATCACAGTATTGATTATTGATGGTTACGTGAGAAGTCACTCAGTTATACTCAATTATTGCTACAATAATTGATGTGTCATATCTCTCATATTATTGATTCAATTATTGTCACAGTATCATCTGCATAATATATATTATTAAATCAATAATTGAGACGGCAAAGTTATTTATATTATTATTTGCAATATTGATAATGTCTAGAAGTTCTGTCAAGGAAAGATTTGGTCACCTAATTGCGCGTCAATATGGAGAAATCCTTATCGGAAAGCCCCCTCTTTCCTGGGAATGACCTGGTTGTTAAATATTGTGAATTATAATATTAATGATGAATAAGTTCGTGTTGATTAAAGATGAATTAGATAGTTCCATTGTGTTGGAATTATTAGTGTTAGTGAAAATTGACATTTATTTCGATAATAATTGATGTCTGGAGGTTATATTGAACAATCGCGTAATTAACCAGATAAATGAGCAATTAATTGCTCTTAATTCACATGATTATAACTATTTGTTCATATGTGTGTACTATTGATTCACATTCTTGTACTATTAGGGGAGTTGGTGCAAGATTGATAATACTTGCATGACTAAGTTAAAAATGGAGGTATAGTTGAAGGTACTATACTGTAATTCGTATTTTCACATGATTATAACTATTGATTCACATGATTGAACTATTGATTCACATTATTTACTATTAGGGGAGGTGGTGCAAATTTGATAATACTTGCAGGACTAAATTAAAAATGAAGAAAAAGAGGAAGGTATTATACTGTAATATTTTGAGCCCCAAAACGTGCAATTATCGAAACTATATTTTCCTATAAATAGAAGCTCATTCTTCCTTCATTTCTCACCAATTCACTAAAGCTATAGAGCAATTATTATAGAGAGAAATTATAGAGAGAAAGAAGAAGAGAAGTCTGCTACCTCACTATTCAAGTATCCAGTCTTCTTCTAAGGTAAGGGTATTATTCTTTCGTATTCATGAAGAGAGTTATTTTCTTTCAATACTCGTAAGGGTTGTTATTCCATTCTTTATTATTATGTTGGAATAACCTGTCTATGTGAAGTACCGCATACATGGTGAAATTCTTCTGTTATTCCATTCTTTATTATTCTGTTGGAATAACCTATTTGTGCGGTCTATCGCATGCCTGGTGAATTTTGTGCAATTATTTGAAAGTAGTGTGAGGCCTCGTTCGCACCTATATACACAAGGTTTGAATTTATAGAAAAATTTAGTTTTAACCAAGATATAGCAATGATGTTTTATAAAAAGAGGTTTTTCAAACCCTGTGCTCAATAGGAATTGAGACCTTTTCATACTTCCATTTTATTATTAAAATGTTTAGCTTGTTTGCTTTTATTTTTGAGATGCGAGGCATCTTCGAGAAAATAATATACAGCAGTGTCGAACTCCTTAATTATGGGCATGACAGCCATCCAAGAAAATTCGTACACTGTAAATAATGTACAAGCTGCTTACAGCTAAAAAAGTCCATCACGGGAACCGAATCTAGATTCAATAGACTGAATCTGTGATCATATGATTCCTAGGCTCACATGATACTGCAATTTGTATGGAAAGCGATGGCGATATATATATATATATATATATATATATATATATATATAAGCTTTAAATAATATATATATATATATATATATATATATATATATAAGCCACCACGAAGAAACTCCATGGGGATCGAAATGTAAATAAAGCGAAGAATGCTATCAACCGCCACGGCAGTAAACTCTGTGTGGGACTTGAATGTAAATAAAGTCAGTAAAGCGATCAACCGCCACGAAGTAAACTCTAAAGTGACGAAATATAAATAAAGTTGTGAAAGGCCACGAAGTGAACTCCAAGCCCTATGTAAATGTAAATATATATATATATATACATATATATAGAAAAGTAGTAAACGCACTGTATGTAATTCCAGTGCTCATGTAAAAACAACAATTATATATATATATATATATATATATATATATATATATATATATATATATATATAATAAGTAAAAACTCCAAAACATAAGTTCAGGATCAATCGAGGCATAACTCGATAATGTTAGTCCATATATAAAATATATATACATATATAAGTATATATATACAGACAGAAATAAAAACCACGAACCGAAGTCCGGGCATACGCACACAACACGACTCTCAATGTGTATAACAGTGTGTGCAAATATGAAAGGAAAGGCTTTATAGAGTGTGAGAAGGCTTACAGTGGGCTGCCAATGTAGGATTCTATGACTCTATATGGTTAAACACTTAGCTCCCACCGGATAAAAGTATAGCTATATGTGAGCTAACAGATGTTTAAAATGAGGAAACACTCAATATGGGTATGTAAAGAGAAAATTGGACAAGGCTTCCTCGCCTTTTCTCTTTTTTAAAATGGCTAGCCCAAGCTCTATATTTATAGAGCTTCTAGTGTAGTGTACCTATGCCATGTACGGCAGATGCATCGCGATCTTGTTGTCCATTTGCCTGAGTTTCCATGGTCCCGCTGTCGTCTCATCGTCGTGCACTCGTGCAATCGTAATGTCCACTCGAACTCGTAACTTCAATCCGAGCATCTCAACGAGGTATATCGACCTTCTTCTAATCGGCCAGGTCGATAGTTATGCAATGACATGGATTAGTGGTTGTACGAAGTCAGGAAGAGGGGACCATACCCATAGTCTTCAAGCTTCAAATTATATCCGGTGTGCTGCCACGCGTAATAGTCACTCGGGATTGTAACTCCTTGGTTCTTGTGGGGCATTGTTGTATGTATGTATGTACGAAGTGTTGAGACGATGCGCAGGTGTTGAGGTGGCAAGATGACGTTTGACTCTTCACCGGGGTTATCGCCGGTTTGAGTTGAAAGCAGACGTTGCTCAGGGTTACATCTGAGATTGGACTACTTGTTTGTATGCCGCAATGTCATCTGTGAGAATTCCTATCTTCCTGGTGTTAGCTCCAGGCCTAAGGTATGAGTGCCTCGGTAAGAGGTCTGAGCTTGAAGCTGATAGCATGCATTTGAAATAAGCATTTCTGGAGTTATCGCCAGAACTGCAACAGCATTCCTTTGGGTTATCGCCAAGGATGAAACTCGGGGTTATCTCCGAGGTTGGAAATTATCCTCCTGTGTGTGTTTAAGGGTTGGAAATGAGGTTCCCGTGTGTGTTCGGTTTGGGAATCGAACTTCGGTAGTATCCAAATGGATGTGAGCCGCCTTCCGTGGTTATCTCGAAGACAAATCGCCCTCCCTATGATGTCGATAATAAAGCGTGCGAAAAAAATTTTGAGCGTCTACAATATTGTTCTAAGTTATAAAAAATTAATGTTAGTAAACATAATGATGCTTAACATTAATAAATGATGTATTAGATAAGTTGTATAAGCATACTACGCATACACAAGAGAGACAAATCGGGCGTGTGACGAATGAACGTCGAAATGTCGTAACAAATGTTAATGAACATAAAAAGTGTTTTAAGTCAAAATAAATGAATATTATAAGATATGAAATGGGTTTAATATAAAACCAATAATGATTCCTAGCAAGACGAAAGTTAACACAATAAAATTGAACATTGTGTATTGATAAAAGGAAGGGTTATGAGATGTAGAGTAAAGTTTACATTACAACTACTATGCGTTGCTAGTTGATGTGTATGAATATATAATTGTGTAGGGCACGTAAAGCACAGATAACTGTAAGATGTTAAACTGTTATTGGTAAACAACAATCAAGGCAAGTCTTTCAGTTCTATTTGCTATGTGAACTTGATGATTAACTGTTTTAAATCTTTATTGCAAAGAGCATGATGTGTTATATGTATGTTGAAATTATGAAATGTTAAAGTCAATTTATGACTACGTTGATTGAGTAAAGCATGCTGATTGAGTAAGGAACTCAATCTTTATACTTGTTATATGAACTGTAGCATGTATGTTATTTTAGTCCAATGTTTATGAGATATATGTTGAGCATGTTATTATGTGATATGTGATGCATGAAAATTGTTAGATTTTGCTGGGCTGTCGAGCTTAACCTTGCAAATAACCACTTTTGCAGGTTAAAGATTCAAGGTAAAGTATTTGCTACTTGAAAGACATGAATCAGATGTGATACTTGAAGATTTATACACTTTGGCTGAATTATTATTATTTAAACCATGTTTAGGGTTCCGAATAATGTATGATGTTTAATAGATGTTGAGTTATAAAGTTTAAGTTTTGTTTGTTGTATGAAAGGTTATTGAACCTGGATGTAAGTTTTATTTATTAACTCTGATAAGGTGAGTAATAAGCTAAGTATGGTTTAAAGGTAGGTAAAGATAAAGGTTTTGAGAAATATACTTGATAAATCACAATAATTATGTAATAATAAACTGTAAATTTTGAGTTATCTGATATGTAAAGGTTATCAGATTGAAATGTAAGATTCTATATAATAACTTTTATGAAGCGATTCACAAAATAAAATTGATTCAGAGATATTGTAAATGATAAAGGTTTTGATTTAGGGAATTAAAGTAAGAAGATAGAAAAGAATAAATTATTCCGCATATTATTAGGTTTAACATCGAATAATGATGCCAAATCAGAAGTTAGACGTGTTATTAACGATTGAAGTCGATAATTGAGTTGTATGAATTTTGGGGTCGTTATAGTTGGTATCAAAGCTGTAGATTATAAACCTTAGGTAGGAGTACCTTAGGCTATAACCTTAGAGAAGGAGGGTGAAGATAATGAAAGAATAAGCTCAGATAGAGTTTGAACAATAAGAAGTAATTTAAGAAATTTATAAATAAGGGATTAAAACATGCGTGAGAGGATTCAAAGAAGAATCTCGCAGAGTTATAAGGAATATGAATGTGGGGTTACCCAACTCCAATAATAAGGATGTAAGGTGATAATAAATAGACAATGTCTAAAGAAGAGAATGATAAAGAAGTTAAGAATGAAAAGTTATATCTAAGTACAGTACAATCGTACTCTTTAATAGTTGATGTATGGTATCTGGGCTAAACGATTCCTTCATAGAGCGGAGGTATATACGAACTAGCAACTCAGAACTTAGCTTGTTGGTTGTTTGTGGAAACCACTCAGCATACCATATTAAAACTATTAGAGACTTGATGTGTACCAAGTATAGCAAAAAGTTAGAAATTGGATACATATGATGAAAATGTGGAACTCGAATGAAATGTTGAGCAATGTAAATGAAGTTAGAAATTCTTAAAGGAAGAATTGTTATATAAACAAGAAAATTCAAAGAAGAATCTTGAAGAGATATAAAGATAAGAAATGAGAGTTACCTAACTCCAATAGACTAGATAATGAATAATGATGAATAGACAAAGTCAATAAGATTAAAAACATAAATGAAATCGTAAATGATGAAAAAGGAAAGAAAGAGGATCGTAAAACAAAACGATCACGAGTGAAGAAAAGAATTTTAAGAGATGATTATAGAATAAGATCACGACGTGATCTGTTTAAGTTATAAAAGAAAGATGGTCTGTAATGTTTAAATAATTATAGCTTGATGGTATGAAGATAATGTACTATGATATAGTATGAGATAAACTCGTGAGGAGTTATAAATGATGAGGTACGAAAAAAATTCGTATCGAGCAAAGAGCAAGTTATAAGCAAGATAGAGTTAGTTGGAATTTCAATTGAGGACTCATGTGATGGCTGAGTTGTACAAACCTTTGTATGGTCGAGGGTTTTGTGCTTGCACTCAGTTTATCGCATTTATAATCATTAGAATGTTGGTGTCGCGCTATTAATGTATATGTGGCGAAAAGGTGATTCTTTTCTCATGTGTATATTTAATAGTTAGAAACTATTAATATTAGTCAGATATTATTAGTGTTAGGTGCGATTTCTTAAAACTAATGCATATGGTAAGCTCGTGACTCATAATAATATGGTATGTTTTGAACCCCTCAGCGAATGGACGCCTATGGTCTGACTAGGATAAGTTGTTAAACTCATATTATTGTGGCAAGTTCCTGAACTTCCAATGTGCGATAAGTTTGATGAACTATACTGGGGATATAGGAGGATTGTAAGTTGAAATATAAGAATATTTAGTATAAGAGCGTTGGTGATGCTAGATCTTCAACAATTGGACATCTTGCCTTTTCCTTTACTGGAAGATGGCTCATCGACTTTCTCAACTTTAACTGCAGTGTTTAAATGCAAGAGTGAGCAAACAATTGCTCACTGATATAAAGAATAATAATAATAATAATAATAACAACATGACTTTGGACAACAAATGTTGAATAATGGTGAACTTGTTCTACGAATCAAAAATAGAAAACAAGCTCGAGTTTAATATCTGAGGGTCTTAAGACCACGAACTATGTCCCCTGTAATTAGGTATTATTACATCAACCTTAACAATCATTTAGACTATACAGAGCCTTCCTTATGTATTTAGGGGGATCAACCTTTTGTACCATGTATTGTGAATAAACATCTAAACGTTAACACTTACATAATCCCCTATGTCAGGGTTGTTCGTCTTAGTTTGAATTTAGAATTTCTACACTAAAGAAAGTTTAGTTTGGAACTAGCTTATCAGTGGTTCAAGAACTTTAGAACACCATTCAGTTATAGATTAGTTCAATCAATAAGAGTTTGCTTGTTGTTTGAAGGTTCAACACAATAATATAGAATTTGTGACGCCCCCAAAATAGGTATACATCACCTATTCTGAGTCGCCAAATACATGGTACAGAATACAAATACAATCTTAAATATACAACATAATCTGTGAGTTTTAATACAAATATTTTCTTCTAGACAGTATTCAAACTCAAAATAAGTCCTCAATACATTTATTATCACATTATTTCATAGAATAGTGAGGACTACTAATGTTATCATCTGGACCGTCACTCTATTCCCCGACTAGTCCCCGCTACGTTTTGAATGATAATTCTATTGTTAATAAATTTCCTGACGTAATCTTGAAGACTTCTTAGTCTACCCCTAGAGCGTGAAATCGAATTTTGTATTAACCCCAGTATAAAACCCCATTTCTAAAACCCTTAAATATTTCTTCAACTAAAACGAACGTAACATGCGCCAAAGACGTTGGCTCGAGCTGTTGAAGATTACGATCGTATCATTCAATACCATCGTGGAAAAGCAAACGTGGTAGCTGATGTGATGCCCCCAAAATAGGTCCAATCTATCCAACCTATTCTAAGTCACCAAATACATGGTACAGAATACAACTACAACTTTATTACTACAGTTGTCGTGCAAAATACAACAACACATATACTGTGAGTTTTAATACCAACTTTGACTCATGTCCCAACTATGGACAGCACCTCACATTGATACATTACATAAACGTACAGTCAATAATTGTTTTAGAAATTAAAATCTTTGGGAAGTGCTCAAGGAAACCTTCGTACATAGGAGGCCATGAATCTAAGTTATGATAGATATCATATGTCCAAAGAATTATCCTTGGTTGACCCAATAGACCCCAAATAAAAACGAGAAGATTACTATCATGTTCCTTCCAATGGTGAGTCTTCTATTGACATATAACTATCTCCACTGTCTTCAGTTGAAAATTATATTTCAAATAAACTCTACCATCATATAGGTAGTGTTCGTAGATATACTCAACAAGTGGATGTGCACAACCTTGTCTTATGATAACTCGTAGGTCATTAGACATCTTGTATGAAAGTCGCAAAACACCCTTCCAAAATTGGGTTCACCTTACCCTATTCGGTTCACCAAAATTAAATATCAAATGACGTATACAATACGACACACTTATCTAAAGTTCTTCATAAAATTATTTCCATACTATTTAGGGAGAACCTCAACAGCTATAGACCACCGTTCTATTCCTCTATTATCCCCGCTCGACCCGGCAACACTCTTATTACCTTAAAGGAATTGTGAAGCAAAAGGGTGAGCACAACTAGCTCAGTAAAGAATATTATGACTAAAGATAATTAAATTATCAATAGCCTTCGTCAATAATAAATCAGAGATTTAGAACATATGGTAGATGATAAGACTTTTCAACCATAGTCGCAGCGGAACGAGCAATCCATTAGAAGAGTCAAATAGACCATAAAGTCTATTATCTTCTCCATGTTAAAATTCCACCAACAATGCTTTAACCCTGTAATATTAATCAACAGATCCTGTTCACAGTTATGTGAGTAACTCATAATCATAATTGTAGTTCTAATTTTCCCTTCTCATCTAAGACGAAGATATTTTTCATCACATGTCTTTACCTGAAACATAAAAGATCATGGTTATACTAAATCACAGTTCATGTTCATAATCATACTAATAAGTTCATCTTTGCACTACGGGCCAAAGATATTCATTAACAGTTCATCTTTGCACTACATGCCAAAGATATTCAACAACATGTCATCTTTGCACTACGGGACAAAGATATTCAACAACAGGTCATCTTTGCACTATACGACAAAGATATTCATCAACAATTCATCTTTGCACTACAGGCCAAAGATGTTAATATCTCAAATAAATATATAATCATTTCAGAATTTATATAAACAATAATTATAACCATGTTGATCAATTCACCTTTGCTCTTAAGCTAAAGATATTCAATTGTAAATTCAATGGTCATGATCATACCAGTCAACAATTCATATTTGCACTACTGATCAAAGAGAACCCATAGTCACGATCATACCAATAATCTACCCATCTTTACACTTAAGTCAAAGAGAAATTTCATCACCGGAATTATAAAAATGTTATATATGATAATAAAAATAATACGAGCAACAACTGCATTTAATTTCAAGAGTAATATTCATGAATCAATGATTTCATAACACCTTAATCCAAATGTTATAAATCACTTAATAATCTCATAATCTAATATTATTAATATTACCACAATATTTTAATCATTTCTTAAACTTATAAAAAATTTATTTTAATTATTTACACTTTACCCATTAATGCATTTAATCATCCTAAAATGCCGTAATCATAAAATTTCATCACCAATAACCAAAACCCTCATCAAAAATCAGATATACCTTATATAGGATTCCCAAGCCATAAAAATCTGTTTTTTCAATTTTTTTACTTCACGTAACATATTTAATTCATTTACTCATAACTAGTTTATTTTTATGAAAAATACCAAATCGGTTCCAAAAATATTTCTTTTAAGGATTTAGCGTAATATAGTCCCATATTAAACATATATTTTTCTCTAATTTTTAAAATTCATTTACTATTTCTCACATGGCCAAAACTGTCGAATATTTATACATTTATAATAAATTGTACGTTTATCCAAAAATTCCAAAATTTATAGAATATACTGATGTTATATAGATGTTGTTAGGTTTGTAATATTCATGAACGCAATCAAATTGCAAAATTAAAGCGAAGCGCAGAAATCGAGTTTAAAAAAATTTACAAACCATAAACCCGGATCACCCTTTATGCATAATTATTAATTAAACGAAAAGATAAAGAATAAAATCATACCCTTGAAGATCGAGCTTCCTCAGGTACAAGTTCACCTCCAAATCCTTTCGCGTTCAACTTGAATCTCTAAGGGGTTTTATTCCTTCCTTTGATCAACATTAGCCACCCATATGTTTGGCCTCTGAGGTGATCCACCAAGGAGAAAATAAAGATTCAAGAAGAAGGGATATTGGCTCAACCCTAGTTTTCTATCTCTATAGAAAGGCGTACTCTCCAACAAATTGGAATTATTACGTTGTAAAATCAACAACCCCACACCCATAATAAGACTCCTCTTATTAATAGATGTGGGCAACCCACCTTAACAATTAAGGAATTGGGTTTTATTTAATTAATTAAATTCTTTTAATTAATTAAGCTAAATCTTATTAGGGATAATTAATTAAACTCCTTTAATTAATTTTCCTTCCTAATCTAATTAGGAATAAATGAGAGTACTTATATTAAATTAATTCCTAAACTCTTTTAGAAATTAAAATAATAATAATTGTAATAATATTAATAAGACTCCTCTTATTAATTTATATTTAATATTTCTAAAATATTAAATAATAAATATTAATCTATTTAATTTATTCTATCACCATAGATTAAATTAAATATACTTAACATATATTATTACGATTATGCCATTAACTTCTTAAATAATTATTCTTCCTTTTATGGTGTGACCTTTTTAGGTTCTCCATATTAAACCTATTTGTGAATAAATCAATTAGAACAATTCTAATCTTATTTAAATAAATAAATTAAACAATTAATTTATTTAAATAAATAATATTTATTCTACAATAGGGATAAGCCTCCCTAGCGATCAACGACTTTCCGGATAATATAGATTTCAACATTAATCATTAAAGAACCTTTGAGTAAATAGTTACCGCATAATTCAATCCTTCCACCATACAATGTCCCAATTAAATATAAGACATGGAATTCTTGTCAAGTCTTATTTTATTTAATTATATGTATTTCGATCCTTAAATGCACAACTCCAAATAATGCAAATTAGAAACTCCTTTCTAATTTCATTACGCCTTAACCAAGGACTCTTTGGGTTGTCATTTATCGAATCACATAGGACATTTCTCTTCTTTTATTAGAAGTGGTAGATTCTTTATTGATCATACATTATCTCCATGTACATCTTATTATACCCAAACATACCCTTTGATATACCCTAAGGGTCTTAAGGAATAAGTCAAAGTATAACTCATCATACACAAGATACTATGATGATCTCAAGTCCAAGGATTACTTGTACTACTATCACTACATGAATTCCTATTGACAGGCAAATAAAACTCCATTAGGTATTCCTTAGCGAGCCACGTTCAGTGAACTTATTCTCTAATAAGCACCTACATACTTGCTTTAGTGTCTCCACACAAATGATCATTGAGATCAATCATCCTCATCCAATGAGCAAGCAGCGTATGTACCAATCTATCCCGGATTCACTAATCCCCAATTTAGTAATCCAATGATTGGGAACTATTTTAGTTTTAAGCTTTCTAAGAATTTAGATCTCATTAGAATGATCATCATCATTATTCTAAAAGCATTGCTTAAAACTATGGGTTTATCACATATTATAAAACAGCATCATGTAGATAATTAAAAGCCTTTAATAAATTAATAATTTTTATTAATAAATGAATAAGATTGTTACAAAGTATATGCTTTATCATCAAACATGATTGGCTTGTGTGAATACTACTTTCAATCTCCCACTTGCACTAAAGCCAATCGTCATGGTAACTTTCATACTCTTCTTCTCTAAGTAGCGATTATCCTGCTACATTGGATAAGCTTTAGTTAATGGATATGTAATGTTGTTCATGAGAGTCCACTATCTCTATAATGATTTCCCATCTTTCAATGATTCTAATAATCAAATGAAAGTGCCACAACGCATGTTTAGATCCAAGATGAGACTTAGGAACTATTCCTAGTTCTGTAATGAACTTTTAATCCAAACAATCAACTTGCAGCTTCATTTATAGCTATATACTTTGTCTTTATCACTAAACCAAAACCTCTTTGCTGTTTGGAACCTTTTCAATTCACTGCACCACTGTTCAAGATAACGCTTTTACCTTAAAGTGGATTTTCGGTCTTCTTGGTCTGTCTGAAAAAACTTGAGTCTGTTAAGCCCTCTAGTTTTAATTAAGACCCACCATGTGTATGATCACATCCTTAGTGCCGGTTAAGCACTTTAATATGTTTTTCACTGACTCATAGTGAACTTCTCCAGAATATGACTGATCAACATCAGGTCTCGTATATTTCATTGCATACATGATAGTCACTCATGTGACCTCTCTTTTATGAGTTTATAGGGACTATTAAGAGAGATACACTCCATGTCTCATCAACTTGAGATAACTCTTAGAGTTTGCCATGCTAAACGACTTTAGCATCAAATGAATATACATTCTTGGGTTAAGTTGAGCATCCTTTTAAATCTATCTATATAGATTTGCATCCCCAATAATGATACTCTTCCCAAATCATTCATAGAGGAATGTTTAGACAACTTTATCTTTACTGATTGTAGCATTAGTATGTTATTCCTCATCCGTAGTATATCAACATATAATACTAGAAATTTCACGACGCTCCTCCCCAATCGACCCTTTTGTACACACTAGAAGTCATACATCATCGCGTGTAACTCGGATCATCATCTTACATGATCATTCCTCATCATCATCATCCATGATGAATCCATACCTCCTAGGTATCTTGATTACTATTTCAAATTCTGATTCAATTGTGGTACAATAGAATTCATCTCTGAGTTCCTCTTATTTGACTTATAGTGTTTTGTGGTTCTTGAACTCTTGAAGATCTATTATCCTCCCACTAGCCCTTTCAATGATAAACATATTTATCTTAAAGCGGCGTGTTTCATAACAAACACCTTTTGCTAAGTAGGATTATAGAATATATACCCTAAACTTACTTTAGGATGTCCCACAAATCATACACTTGTCAAATCTTGTCCCAAGCTTATCCTTTGAAACCTTTTCACATAAGTTGGACAACCCTTATCTTAACATACTTAAGATTAGGAATCCTCCCCATCCCATAACTTTTATGGAGTCTTGAGTAGGATTTTGAGGTTACCATTTTCGTGAGATGTCACGATCATTTCTAGGACATTATCCCGGAAGGATCTTGGATGTCGGTAAAATCATTATGGACCGCACCATGTCCATAAAGGTACGATTTTTCATTCGGATACATCAATCAATTATTGCGTGTCGGGGATGTGTCCATTATGAGAAAACCATTTGAGATGATCTAGAAACTTATTGCTCAAGTATTTATTCCTTGATTCGATTAAAGAATCCTAATACTTTGCTAATTTGTTTCACTTTTGAATTCTTTGAACCTTTCAAATAATTCACACTTGTATTTCAAAGAAATACACACATTCAACTCTTTGAATTATCATCTCCTTTTCTTATACTAATTTGTTCAATATGCAAAATTATTTTCATGTAAGTCAAGTATACAAAATTTATTAAGTAATATTCGATTCTATACAAAACATTATTATTATAAATAGAACAACAATTATTCTTAATTATAATACCAAAGATTTCATTGTCCAACAATAAAATGGAAATAATATTTTTAACAAGAATGGAATACAATAACAACTTATTGACTTAATAGATTTGCCCGTAAGCGATCTTAAACTATAAGTTTCTATAGCTAATCGCAACCTTTGCTTCATTTTCCACACATAGAATTACTTATCTTTGTTTAACTTTCTACTTCGCTTGGTCCTTCATAAATCTATATTTATGATAACCAAAATCGGTATCCAATACCCAAGTAGAACCTTGACTTAAAGAAAAATTTATTTCAATCATGAACAAAAATTGTATTATAGCAATCAAACTTCACTAAGCTTCTTTGGTTAGCCTCTGCAAGATGCTTCTTGCAGTTTCTTTCGATGTCCAGGCTTATTGCGAAGGAAGCAAACTCCTTTGCTATCCGTGACGGGTTTTGTTCTTATTATCCTTTGTTTACGCCTTTCTATTTACCTTCTTTGAATCGTTCTTCTTTTGAGGAAGATCCTTTGGCCCCTACCAGTAAGACTTGATCTTTCTTGGTTGAAAAGTGACTCTCAACATTTTTCAACATGTTAAGCAAATCAGCGAGGCTGATATCTAGCTTGTTCATATGAAAAATTCACAACAATTGTGAAAGGAGTCCGGAAGTGAGTGCAAGATCAAATCTTGGCTCAACTCTCCATCCATGACAAAACCAGTTGTCCTAATTGATCAATCAAATTGATTATGTTAAGAACTTTTTGTCTGTACTATAGTGTCATTGACCATTCTAGATCGGAAGAGCTCTTTAGATATCTGATATCTATCAGTCCTACTTTCCTCACCATCAACTACTTGATGTGCGGGGAATATAGTAGGAGCATCCATAGTTTCATCTTGTCGTCAAAGCTCGTTCTTCATGGATCTGAGCATGATGCATTGAGCCAATCAGTGCATCATCTTGCCACTTTCTAAAAGTAGCAATCTCTTCCTCGGAGGCATTATGCGCAACCATTGCGGGGATAGGCGATATTAAGGACATAAGATAGCTTTTCATTTATGAGAACTATTCTCAAATTCCTTAACCAATCCGCTTTATTTGATTACGATTAATTTAGCATCTAATATGCTTCGCAGTGATAGTAATTTTAGACATTGTAAAATTACGTAAATGAATTTGTAATTAACAACATTTTAACATACATTCTATTATTAATTACCAAAATAAATTAGGTCTTGTTTTAAATTGGTATCTCCCACTATTTTCTTCAAACTATATTACCCTCACTTATATAGTTAAGCAAAATCTAATTAAAGATTTGCTTAGTGAGAATAAGGATCCCATTTCAAATGTATATAGCCTTGTGGTGACACAACAAACTATATATAAATAAATAGGTACACAACTTTTGTCGAATTACATCAACTATGCAACTCCTTGTATTTTGCCTCTTAGATTATTTTGATCAGTGGTGGCACATCCGAATCAAAATTATCCAAGTTAAGTCCAACCTAGCACTCCATATATCTAAAAAAGAAAAAATATCATCCTTGTGGTGACAAAACAAAACAATATTATTCAATTTTCTTTATAAGCATCAAATGTGATAAATTAACATCTTAAATACTTAATACTTGCCTTGTGGTGACACAACAAACTCATATTAAATATTTAATACTCTATTAATTTTATCATGTTAGAAGGCTGACGTTCGATATTCCAAATATCTTTGAACGCTTAGGACTTAATATAAAAATTGAGGGGTTTGTTATTAATTTGTCTCATCTTGTTTAATAGCATACACATATATATATAAAATCGGCGTCATATTAATAAACATGCGAAGCATGTTTGCATAATATATAATATATATATAGTATAAGCATGCACATATAGAATACTATATTCTACTCGAATTGATTATGGACTTTTATTCTAGTTTTGGTTCACTAGAGCCACCAAGTGAACCAAAAGGTCAAACCCCAGTGTACAAGAAATAATATTTAAATATAACTATTACATTTAAACCCGGGCTCCATTACAAACGGGTCTTCAAGTGCTCCTTGCTCCTTGATCTCCAATTTTTCAAAATTAATTCTAACTATTCCTATTACAAAACTATTTAAAATAAATAGAAACCTTGATCGTGATCGAGGGAAGTACATAGGAGAGGAGATAGAATTTACATTAAAAAAAATTAGAGAAGGCGAGGTACTGTGAACCCCATTTAATAAAACTCATACATTCACGCATCCAACTAAAATAAAATCCAATCACATTGGTCAATAGTCCATAATCAATCCCATTTATTATCATACACATCATCATATGCATCAATAAATAACATTCATCTTATGAATAATAAACATTTAATATATATATTGATATCATTTAATGGGCAAATTTAGTTAGTATAAAATCTAATTTTTTTTTTTGAATCAAAATAAACTCCTTTATTTTAATCCAAATTTAAATCAAAATAAAATTATTTTATTTTAATTTATCTAATTTTGAATAAAATAAACTATTTTATTTTAATCAAAATTTTTAATCAAAATAAACTCCTTTATTTTAATTAATTATGGAATCCAATTCCATATAAAAAAAATCTTTAATTAAAATAAACTCTTTTATTTTAATTAATTATGAATCCAATTCCATGTAAAAAAAAATCTTTTATTAAGGAAACACGGATATTCTTTCCTATTCACAAATAAACTCCTTTATTTTTGAATAATATGAAATCTTATTTCATATCTAAATAAACTCCTTTATTTAAGGAAATTAGGATTCACTTTCACTATTCACAAATAAACTCTTTTATTTTGAATAATATGAAATCTATTTCATATCTAAATAAACTCCTTTATTTAAGGAAAGATCAATTTCAACTCCAATTAGTTATCATGGAATCCAATTCCAACTCTAATTAGTTAGCATGAAATTCTAATTTTAAAATTAAAATAAATCTTTTATTTTAATATTAAAATAAACCTTTTATTTTAAGATTAAAATAAACCTTTTATTTTAATTATAAAATTATTTAAAATTAAAATAAAACTTTATATTTTAATATTAAAATAAACCTTTTATTTTAAAATTAAAATAAACTTTTATTTTAATTATAAAATAATTAATATATTATATATATATATATAACTATAATATATATATATATATATATATATATATTATATCCGTTCCTTCCTTACACAAAAAAAATTTCACCAGCTGCTTTGTTTTTTTTTTTTTATATTGCTACGTGATCTGCTAAGTATTAGTGGCCTTGAATTCCGTGCCTTGCAAAATATTCGCATGACAAATCCGTGAATCACGTGGACGGACGGAAGCAACAAAATTGGAATTTCCAATTAAAAAAAAAACTTTCGATTTTTTTTTTTTTTTTTATTTTATTTTCATGCAATAAATTTTATATAACAATAATATGCCCAATTAAATTGTTCTAAATACATATCAATATATATATATATATCAAATTAAAACAATTAATAATTCGCATAAAGGTTTGGCTCGATGCCATTTATTAGGTTTGTAATATTTAAGTGCTTGATCAAATTGCATAAATTAAGCGAGCGTGTAAAATCGAGTTTAAAAAAAATTTACAAACCATAAACCCGGATCACCCTTTATGCATAATTATTAATTAAACGAAAAGATAAAGAATAAAATCATACCCTTGAAGATCGAGCTTCCTCGTGTGCAGTTCACCTCCAAATCCTTTCGCGTTCAACTTAAATCTACCGGGTTTTGTTCCTTCCTTTGATCAACATTAGCCACCCATATGTTTGGCCTCTGAGGTGATCCACCAAGGAGAAAATAAAGATTCAAGAAGAAGGGATATTGGCTCAACCCTAGTTTTCTATCTCTATAGAAAGGCGTCTCTCCAACAAATTGGAATTATTACGTTGTAAAGTCAACAACCCCACACCCATAATAAGACTCCTCTTATTAATAGATGTGGGCAACCCACCTTAACAATTAAGGAATTGGGTTTTATTTAATTAATTAAATTCTTTTAATTAATTAAGCTCCCTAATCTTATTAGGGATAATTAATTAAACTCCTTTAATTAATTTTCCTTCCTAATCCAATTAGGAATAAATGAGAGTACTTATATTAAATTAATTCCTAAACTCTTTTAGAAATTAAAATAATAATAATTGTAATAATATTAATAAGACTCTCTTATTAATTTATATTTAATATTTCTAAAATATTAAATAATAAATATTAAGCTATTTAATTTATTCTATCACCATAGATTAAATTAAATATACTTAACATATTATTACGATTATGCCATTAACTTCTTAAATAATTATTCTTCCTTTTATGGTGTGACCCTTTAGGTTCTCCATATTAAACCTAGGTTGTGAATAAATCAATTAGAATAATTCTAATCTTATTTAAATAAATAAATTAAATAATTAATTTATTTAAATAAATAATATTTATTCTACAATAGGGATAAGCCTCCCTAGCGATCAACGACTTTCCGAGATAATATAGATTTCAACATTAATCATTAAAGAACCTTTGAGTAAATAGTTACTTAAATACAATTCAATCCTTCCACCATCTGATGTCCCAATTAAATATAAGACATGGAATTCTTTGTCAAGTCTTATTTTATTTAATTATATGTATTTCGATCCTTAAATGCACAACTCAAATAATGCAAATTAGAAACTCCTTTCTAATTTCATTACGCCTTGGCCAAGGACTCTTTGGGTTGTCATTTATCAAATCACATAGAACATTTCTCTTCTTTTATTAGAAGTGGTAGATTCTTTATTGATCATACATTATCTCCATGTACATCTTATTATACCCAAGCATACCCTTTGATATACCCTAAGGGTCTTAAGGAATAAGTCAAAGTATAACTCATCATACACAAGATACTATGATGATCTCAGTCCAAGGATTACTTGTACTACTATCACTACTGAGAATTCCTATTGACGAGCAAATAAAACTCCATTAGGTATTCCTTAGCGAGCCACGCGTTAGGTGAACTTATTCTCTAATAAGCACCTACATACTTGCTTTAGTGCCTCCACACAAATGATCATGAGATCAATCATCCTCATCCAATGAGCAACAACGTATGTACCAATCTATCCGGATTCACTAATCCCCAATTTAGTAATCCAATGATTGGGAACTATTTTAGTTTTAAGCTTTCTAAGAATTTAGATCTCATTAGAATGATCATCATCATTATTCTAAAAGCATTGCTTAAAACTATGGGTTTATCACATATTATAAAACAGCATCATGTAGATAATTAAAAGCCTTTAATAAATTAATACTTTTTATTAATAAATGAATAAGATTGTTACAAAGTATATGCTTTATCATCAAACATGATTGGCTTGTGTGCATACTACTTTCAGATGTACTCCCAATAAAAATTTCACCAATTTTGGAGTTAACCACAAGGAGTTATAAGGGTTTACTTTTAAAATAGTCTTTTCTCATAAAATCCATAACTCCTAATCTATACATCCAAAAATCACCATTTTTGGACACAATCAAGAGAACTCATCAAAATATCATTTCAAATTTTTCTAGAATTTTTGAAGGTTCAGAAAAATTTCAAACTAAAAAACATAATAACCCTTAAAATCCCTTACCTCAAAAGAGCAGTATTTCTGACTTGAATATCGGATATGATGCTAAGTAAACTTGCACTCATTAGTAACTCTCAAAGTATCAAAATACTCACAAAATACGCTCGATAATATAGAGAGAGAAAGAGAGAAATCTTATATTTCTGTTGTGATTTTTAATTCTAACTTAGCCCTCTATTTATACGTAAATGTTAGCACGCCGAAGCAGACTTGACCTGCTACCTTATGGCTTTAACTGCTACTATTGCCACCCACCACATTTGAATTAGAATTTCAGCACATTTCTTCACCGACCATAGGTGGGGCCCACGCATTCTAAAATTTTCCACCAAAATGAAAAATTCCAAAACTTCAACAATTTCTGAACCAGTCACCTCTTAAAATTCATAACAATTCATACGTTCATTTATAACGGTTCAAAATTTGTGGACATATACTCTACTTATATATGTATAACATATTCAAAAATCACAACGATCCAACGGTTTGGATTAAAATTATAATTCACGCAATATATATCGCATGAACAACGATTTAATTTTTAATACTTCCATTCAAACAAAAAATATTTGAAAAATCCCTCAACATTAATTCCTTCAATTATAACCACATAAAATAAATAAATCCATCATTTATATTTGCATCAAATAAATATTTTCCTTATCAATAATTAATTATTCACAAATAATATTATAGAATCACAATAATGACAACTTGACAGTTCCCAGGAAAGAGGGGGCTTTTCGATAAGGATTTTTCTTTACTGGCGCGCAATTAGGTGACCAAACCTCTCCTTGACAGAACTTTCTAGACATTGCCAATAATGTTATCTAATAATATTTTTCAAATAATATGAATTATTGATGCGATAATGGAAATCTTGTGCGTTGACAATTATTGAAACAACAATAATATAAAATATCAATGCATCAATTATTGAATCAATAAAATAAAATATTGAACAGTAATTACTGTAGCAATTATTGAGTAGTGCCTTCTTACGTAAGAATCAATAATTAAAAAATACTGTGCAATACCGTGTGCTACTGTGCAACCATGCGTATTCGTATTTTAACCACCGGTATTCCAACAATTGTTAATTCAGAATAACTACTACCAGTTATTTATAAAAACTCAAACTTGTCATTTTCTTCATCATCCGAATTGATACATTATGGGGCCCACAAATGACCGCCTCAAATGCATCAAATATTCCCAACAACAAGAATATTCCACGACCAAACGAATATTCCCCAAGCAAAATGAGAATTTTATAACCACTTGCATGTATTTTGAAAATTTTACATATATCACCCTTAACTTTAAATTTTTATCAATTTAAACATTTACTGAATAATAATTATAAGAAAAATTGAATACTTTTATTTCATAAAATCTGGGGTCTTACAGAATAAGTTATCCTTAGCCTTCAATAGTGTTAAACTGATACAATATATCAAACATCAAGTTTAATTGCAACGGAACAAGCAATCCATTAAAAGAGTCAAGTAGAGAATAAAATCTACTATCTTCTATATTTTAAAAGGTTTTTCATCACTTTTATCGCTGAGACTCAGCTCAATAAATAATCTCCATCATCCATGCACTACGGCCAAGGATATTCATTAGTATCACAACCACAAATTATCCAAGCACTACGGGCCAAGGATATTCGTGTATTCATCAATGGTCATGATCATGCCAACAATTGCCCATCAATGCACTACGAGCCAATAAGGACTTTTACCACATAATTTGTAACATTACGATCATGATTATACCAATTAATCCCCGGTCTCAATTATACCAAGTCCATCTATGCACTACAGGCCACAGATGACTTTCAACATAATATAAACATTAGGATAATGACAATGATATAAGAATTCAATAAAATAAGTTCAAGAATTAATTTATCCAGGAACCAATAACGTCCAAATTGTCAACATGATACTGCTTTGTGCAGTAAAACTCAAGAATGCACAGAAAAATATTTCCACGAAAAGATACTGGATGAAGCGCAAATATCCAGGATATTCTACTAATTTCATGGAGTATAGAATCCAAAACTTTAACCAACTGAGTATAATAGAATATATGAAACTGCAAATAGATTTTCACCCGCCATGCGGTAATCCACGTATACAGATCATTTCCACAATTTAATAAGGAATGAATACAAAGGATCATTCACCATGCATGTGGTAATCCACATAGACAGGTTATTCCAACAAAATAATAAATAATGGAATAACAGAAGAATTCATCATGCCTACGATAGATCGCACAGACAGGTTATTCCCAACAAAATAATAAAGAATGGAACCAGGTCATGCGAAAACGCACAGACAGGATATTTCAACAGAATAATAAATAACAGAACCAGGTCATGCGTAAATGCTCAGACTGGATATTCCAACAAAATAATAAATAACGGAACCAGGTCATGCGTAAACGCACAAACAGGAAGTTCCAACAAAATAATAAAGAATGGAATAACAGAAGAATTTCACCATGTATGCGGTACTTCGCATAGACAGGTTATTCCAACATAATAATAAAGAATGGAATAACAGAAGAATTTCACCATGTATGCGGTACTTCGCATAGACATGATATTCCAACATAATAATAATGAATGGAATAACAGAAGAATTTCACCATGTATGCGGTACTTCGCATAGACAGGTTATTCCAACATAATAATAAAGAATGGAAAATAGAAGAATTTCACCAAGTATAGGGTAGTCACATGATACAAAAGTTATTCCAATGAGAATAATAAAGAATGGAATAACAGAAGTTCTCTTCATGAATACAAAAGAAATAATACCCCTTACCTTAGAAGAAACTGGATATAGGAGTAGTGAAGTAGCAGAATATTTATCTTCTTTCTCTCTATAGTTTCTCTTTCTAGATTTTTAGTGAATTCGTAAGAAATAATGAAGGAAAGAGCTTCTATTTATAGGAAAATGGACTAAATAGTAACTAATTCATGAACAGTCCAGATTGATTTAATTTTAAATGGATACATCCATATTGATTTACTATACGATATTAATAAAATATTCTAATAAAACAAAATCTTTTAAATAAAATATAATATATTCTATTAATAATCTAATAAAACAAATAACTTTATAAAAGTATTCTATTTTATATAAAAGATTTTACTATCTGCAAACACTATCGCAGCACTATATCAAACACTATGCATAATAAAATATAATATATTCTATTTATAATCAAATAAAACAAAACTTTATAAAAAGTTTTCTGTTTTATATAAAATGTTTTCTGTTTTATTACATTTATAATAATAAAAAAACAAAATTTATCACCTTTATTATAATTCACAATATTAATCGACCAGGTCGTTCCCAGGACAGAGGGGGCTTTCCAACAAGGATTTCTCCCTATTAGCGCACAATTAGGTGACCAAACCTCTCCTTGGCAGAACTTCTAGACATCATTAATATTGCAAATAATAATATTAATAACTTTGTTATCTCAATTATTGATTTAATAATATATAAAATATTGACAATAATTGAATCAAATAACGTGAGATACTATGCAATAATTACTATAGCAATAATTGAACAAAACTGAGTGACTTTTCACGTATGTATCAATAATCAATACCATGTACTACTATGCAACCACACGTATTCCTGTACTTTTAACACCGGGTGTTTCAACAGTTAACGGTAAACTTTCGCCGTTATTTTCATAAAATATTTTTGTTGTTTTCTCAATCCAAAAATAATTCCGTTGTGGGGTCCACCAATGATTGTGCCGTTGTACTAATATTCCCTACTAAAACGAATATTCCTCGACCAATCGAATATTATATAACAACTTGCGTACTTTGCAAAATTTATAAATATTACCCATAACTATAACATTATATCAAATCCACACCATAATATTCAAAAAAATATTTTCAGAAATTTAAATCATTATTCATAAAATTTGGGGTCTCATAATCTCCCCTCCTTATGGAATTTCGCCCTCAAAATTTACGTACGTACCTGGTATGATGAGGATACCTTGACTTCATTTCAGATTCTAACTCTTGAGGTATAACCTTTGAGTGTTGAATATGATCCTTCTTATCCAAGATTTTAACACGTATCTCCTCATACATTAAATCTTCTGCTATCTCGTCTAGTTTCAATAATGTGGTTCGAGTCGTCGACATATTTACGTAACATTGATACGTGAAAAAAGTTATGAACACGCGACATACTTGGCGGTAAAACGAGTTTATAGGCGATAGTTCCTACTCCATCGAGGATTACAAATAGACCAATAAAATCTAGGGTTGAGATAACGCCTTCTTGAACCTTTTTCTTCACATTCATCACCTTCATGCGGGTGTAGCTGGCTTGGCCTTTTAACTTTATCGATTAAAGTCAATTCTACTCGTATATTCATTATCTTCACGTGGGTCTCTAGAGTCTTTAACTCTATCTTCATCATTTGTAAGTTATACAAAATGAGTCTTTATGTTAACAACATCACACTCGTAAACGCATACGATCTTCTACTCAACACGTCAGCTATCACGTTCGCTTTCCCATGATGGTATTGAATGGTACGATCGTAATCTTCAACAGCTTGAGCTAATGTCTTTGGCGCATTATACGTTCATTTTAGGTGAAGAAAATATTTGAGGGTTTAAGAAATGGGTTTTGTACTGGGGTCAATACAAAATTCGATTTCACGCTCTAGGGGTAGGCTAAGAAGTCTTCAAGAATACATCAGGAAATTTATTAACAATAGAAATATCATTCAAAACTGTGACTCTCATCCAAGACTTGGATAACACGTCACATTTATACCTATCAACATGTCATCGTCATTCACGACGTCACCTACAAAAAGTCTGGTTTTGGTGCATTCTACACAAGGAAGTCAACAATGAAAGGATCGGGGCTCTTTACTTATGACTTGATATGACAATGATTGACTTTAGTGGTTTAGTTGCTTGAATTCGCATAACAGGTTGGTTAGGAATATGAAAGCTAACAACCTTACAAAAAGCTTGATGAGTAGTTAACCAATCGATTCCTAAAATCACATCAAAGGCAAGTATTTTCAAAGAGATAAAATCGAAAGGTAACGTAAAAGTGTCGATTTGAATCAACAAGATTTATAAACAATGGAGGTAACGAAGGTTTCTACTATCGAAGTTTCAACTAATAAGTCAAAGTCTAATTTCTCTGAAGTCAAATTTAAACGTTGAGTGCAAGAAAGAAAGATAAAAGAATGGGTAGAACTGTTATCTAATAAGGTAGAGACTTCGTAGGAATTTATAATTAACTAACCCGTGTTAACTTCGTTCGGGTCACTCGCTTTTTGAGAAGTCATGAAAAATGCTCTTCCTGAAACCACCAACTTTGTTTTGTCCGTATCCGCCTTTGGTGCCACCGTCCCAGCTGGACTTGACTTTGGTGTACGATAAAATCGGGCGAAGTGACCTTCTCTTCCATAATTATAACATGCTTTGGACGGCATTGCGCAGTTTGGACTGATGTGTCCCTCCCCTCCGCATTTGAAACATATGATAGGTGGTCGTTCTCCTTCCTTAATAATAGGTGCTGGTGCTGACGTCTTTCCATCATCATTAAATCTTTCTTCTTGAAATTTCCACTCCTATTATCTTGGCCATGATTACCACCGAAGTGGTTACCATTCTTGGCATGATAATTTAACCCACGATGGTTATCATTGTTCCGATGGTCGTTGCCACCGGTACGATTATTATCGTGTTGTTGCTCGTTACCTTTTGGTTGTGCTGACTTATTATCGCGCTCCAATAACTGAGCCCTATTCACAACATCTGAATATAAACAAAGTTTATGAGAGATAAGATATTGACGTATCTTGGGTTTCAAACCTCTTTGAAACATCCGCGTCATTCTCTCCTCATTATCAACCAAATGGGACACAAACCAAGATAACTTGGCAAACTTGGCTTCGTACTGCGACACGGTCATGTTGTTTTGCTCCAGCTTGATGAACTCTACCTCTTTCATGTGACGAATACTTTTGGGAAAGTACTTGTCATTGAACAATTCTTGGAACTTCTCCCAAGTCATCTTCAGTGCGGCAGGTTGAGTACGCTTTACAGATTCCCACCAGTAATCTGCCTGCTTTCGCTCATAACTCAAGGTGGCAAAGGAACCTTTTGCTCCTCGGAGCATCCCAAGACATCAAATATCTTGCAGATCTGCTTTATGTACGTCTCCGCCTTAAGTGGTTTTGGCTCTCCAAAAAACGCTGGTGGTCCCAGTTCCTTGAAATGCTTAGCGGTGACCGTCCGAGAGTTGCCAGTGTTTCCACCTGCATTTTGGACAGGAGCCGCTCTTGCCTGATGTTGCATGAATTGCATAAAGCCTCTGAACATTCCATCATTCCTCATTTGGTCAATGTTGTTGTTTGCCTGAGGATTGTCGCCTTTCTGATGCACATTATTCTGATTATTGATCTGTGGAGACTCAACGGTCTCCTATGCTCCATTGCTATTCTCAACATTCTCGGATGTCATTTTCAAATACTGCCACAAAACAAGGGTTAATTAACATATCACATATTATCCCTATACTCTGACCGACCAATTAAATACCAAATAAACTTAGGTAGGTCATACTAGCGAAGGAATTCCCCGTCTCTCCCCTCCTAGTTCTTGTCTCACATCTTAGCCAGAGATCATAACCCTAAGCTTTGATACCAACTGTGACACCCCCAAAATAGGTATACATCACCTATTCTGAGTCACCAAATACATGGTACAGAATACAAATACAATCTTAAATATACAAATATAAGTCATATGAGTTTTAATACAAATATTATCTTCTAGACAGTATTCAAACTCAAAATAAGTCCTCAATACATTTATTATCACACTATTTCATAGAATAGTGAGGACTACTAATGCTATCATCTGGACCTTCACTCTGTTCTCCGACTAGTCCCTGTTACGTTCTCATTTCCTAAAGAGAACAATGAAAGCAAAAGGGTGAGCTCAACTAGCCCAGTAAGAAATATTATGACTAAGATAATACTGAATAAATTATCATAAGCCTTCAATAGTGTTAAACTGATACAATATAACAAATATCAAGTTTAACTGCAGAGGAACAAGCAATCCATTAAAAGAGTTAAGTAGAGAATAAAATCTACTATCTTTTATGATTTAAAAGGTTTTTCATCACTTTTATCATTGAGACTCACTCGAATAAATAATCCACATCATCCCCGCACTTTCTGCCGAGGATATTCATTAGTATCACAAACACAAATTATCCATGCACTACGGCCAAGGATATTCGTGTATTCATCAATTGTCATGATCATGCCAACAACTGTCAATCAATGCACTACGGGCCAATGAGTACTTTTACCACATCATTTGTAACATTACTGGTTATGATGATTATCTGCGATTAATCCTTGGTCATAATCATACTAAGTCCATCTATGCACTCTGAGCCAAAGATGACTTTAAACATAATATAAACATGAGGATGATGACAATGATATAAGAATTCAATAAAATAAGTTCAAGAATTAATTTATCCAGGAACCAATAATGCCAAAATTGTCAACATGATACTACTTTGTGGAGTAAAACTCAAGAATACTCAGAAGAATATTTCCACGAAAAGATACTGGATGAAGCGCAAATATCGAGGATATTCTACTAATTTCATGGAGTATAGAATCCAAAACTTTAACCAACTGAGTATAATCGAATATATGAAACTGCAAATGGATTTTCACCCGCCATGCGGTAATCCACGTATACAGATCATTTCCACAATTTAACAAGGAATGAATACAAAGGATCATTCACCATGCTTGTGGTAATCCACATGTAGAATAAAGTTACTCCAATGTAATAATAAAGAATGGAATAACGAAGAATTCACCATGCATGCGATAGATCCATGATGTTATTCTCAATGAATAATAAATAATGTAACCAGGTCATACGTAAACGCACAGACAGGATATTCCAATAGAATAATAAATAACGGAACCAGGTCATGCGTAAACGCACAAACAAGATATTCTAACAGAATAATAAATAACGGAACCAGGTCATGCGTTAACGCATTACACAGATGTTCCAATGTAATAATAAAGAATGGAATAACGTAAGAATTTCACCATGTATGCGATTGCTTATGATGTATGAGGTTATTCCAACATAATAATAAAGAATGGAATAACAGAAGAATTTCACCATGTATGCGGTACTTCGCATAGACAAGTTATTCCAACATAATAATAAAGAATGGAATAACAGAAGAATTTCATCAACTATAGGGTAGTCCACGTATACAGGTTATTCCAATAGAATAATAAAGAATGGAATAACAAAAGTTCTCTTCATGAATACGAAAGAAATAATACCCCTTACCTTAGAAGAAACTGGATATAGGAGTAGTGAAGTAGCAGAATACTTTTCTTCTTTCTCTCAGAGTTTCTCTCTCTAGAAATTAATCGTAAGAAATAATGAAGGAATGAGCTTCTATTTATAGGAGAATGGACCTGAATAGTAACTAATTCATGAACTATTCATATTGATTTACTTTTAAACGAGACCGGTCCATATTGATTTACTAAGCAAAGATTAATAAAATATTCTAATAAAACAAAATCTTTTAAATAAAATATAATATATTCTATTTATAATCTAATAAAACGACTAACTTTATAAAAGTATTACATTTTATATAAAAAGATTTTACTATCTGACAAATACTATATCAGAACTATGCAAATACTATGCATAATAAAATATTATATATTCTATTTATAATCTAATAAAACCAATAACTTTATAAAAGTATTCTATTTTATATAAAAAGATTTTACTATGCAAATACTATGCATCCACTATGCAAATACTATGCATAATAAAATATAATATATTCTATTTATAATCAAATAAAACAAAACTTTATAAAAAGTTTTCTATTTTATTACATTTATAATAATAATAAAACAAAAAACTTATCACACTTTATTATAATTCACAATATTAATCGACCAAGTCGTTCCGGAAGAGGGAGATTTCCAATAAGATTTTCTCCTATTGGCGCATGAATTAGGTGACCAAACCTCTACTTGGAAGAACTTCTAGACATCGTTAATATTGTAAATAATAATATTAATAACTTTGTTATCTCAATTATTGATTTAATAATATATAAAATATCGACAATAATTGAATCAAATAACGTGAGATACTACGCAACAATTACTGTAGCAATAATTGAACAAAACTGAGTGACTTTTCATGTAAGCATCAATAATCAATACCGTGTGCTACTATGCAACCACGCGTATTCCTATACTTTTAACACCGGGTGTTTCAATAGTTAACAGTAAACTTTCGCCGTTATTTTCATAAAATATTTTTGTCATTTTCTCAATTTGACAATAATTTTGTTGTGGGGTCCACCAATGATTGTGCCGTTGTACGAATATTCCCTGCTAAAACGAATATTCCCCGACCAATTGAATATTATATAACAACTTACGTACTTTGCAAAATTTATAAATAGTACACATAACTATAACATTATATCAAATCCACACCATAATAGTCAAAAAAATATTTTGAGAAATTTAAATCTTTATTCATAAAATTTGGGGTCTCACAGAATTGAACAAGGATATTTAAGTCAAAGATTGAATAGTAACAATATACATTTGAATAGACATGGTATATATGCAAAGTACTACATCCAAAAGAGTTAGGAAAACCTCATTTGAAATAATGAATTTAAACAGTCTATGCTTTGAATAACAATAACAAGAATTAGGAAAGTAAAACTCGCTTGATGTAACGAATTAGATTATAAGAGCTTGTACAATCATACACGAGATAGAATCAATAGGATTGCTCAAACTTAATATAAAATTTAGGAACCCGCACAATAATAAATTAGGAATAGAAAGCTTGTTTGACATCAAAAGATAACGTAGTTATAAAACTTGTATTCATTATAAAGAAAATAAAGTTAAGGAACTTACCTCATGTGTAAGCTACACAAATATAATGACGTTCGCCAATTACCCTACACATACCATTGAAATTGCAATACCAATTAGTTGTATTAACATTAGCTTTATAGGTTCAACCCACCATTTAAGCCATAACCTTTAACTTAATGTCTAATCATGTTGGTTAACCATTCTTACGGATCTGAAATCTCACTATCTCCTAATATAAGCTTTATCATTCACCTCTAACTCTTGTAAACATCAATTTTTATTCATTACATAACTTGTTTAAATGATCATTTAAAATCTTCTCTTTTTTGCTATCACCACACATAACCTTCTGTTATTGTATCTTATATTATGATTTAATATATTTATCATGCATACCATACTAGATTAGGTCCTTGTATTATAGTCTACAAATAATCGTAACTCATCGCTTTCTTCGCAAGGCAACGCATGCCCAGACGCTTTCAAGCCTTGGTAACACCAAGTTATGCTACCGTGTAGAATCTTAGAAGGCCATCCGGTGCAGTAATCGTTGCAAGCCGTTTACTTGCAAGACAATTTACATCAGACTACGTATGTAAACTGCTGCGTTCTCTTGCTCACACACATCACACTCCAATATTTCCCAATTTCCACATAAATTCACCATACCTAACAACTAAAACTTTATAATAATATCAATAAGCATGAAATTCATAATTCTAACAACATAACATTATTTATAATTAACTTTTAAGGATCAAAATCACATTTTTTTTTCCAATTTCTTCATATTTTAACACTTTTAGTGAATTCAATTGCCAAATCTTCGTTTGTTAACCAATTGACACCATTCCAACTACGTTGTTTTCGTTTCTTGACATATTAACATAATATACAAACAATTTACAGATTCTATCAACTATTAGACATAAAATTTTGGACTTAAACAAGCCATTTTACATAAACATAACACTGTTATTTTAACTTTCTTCTTGCAAACCAAATTTTCATGAATTTGATAACTAAATATCACTTATATGTGATAATTAACAGATTCTACAAACCATATGCACCTATATACAAGAATCCAACGTAACATCCAATTCACAGAGAATAATCACTGAGAACCCAAAACATAAAAATTAAGAGTAAAGTATACCTTTAATCCTTGATTGTATGTTAGCAAAAGATGGTGACAAGGTTTAGCAATCCCTCTCCTTCCTTTTGACAATATCAGAGAATTCTCTCTCAAAACCACTATCTTTCTCTCTGAAAGTAGTATGCACACAAGTCAATCATATTTGATGAATAAGTATATACTTTGTAACAATCTTATTCATTTATTAATAAAAAGTATTAATTTATTAAAGGCTTTTAATTATCTATATGATGTTGTTTTATAATATATGATAAACCCATAGTTTTAAGCAATGCTTTTAGAATAATAATGATGATCATTCTAATGAGATCTAAATTCTTAGAAAGCTTAAAACTAAAATAGTTCCTAATCGTTGGATTACTAAATTAGGGATTAGTGAATCCGGATAGATTGGTACATACATTGCTTGCTCATTGGATGAGGATGAATTATCTCATGATCATCTGTGTGGAGACACTTAAATAAGTATGTAGGTGCTTATTAGAGAATAAGTTCACTGAACGTGGCTCGCTAAGGAATACCTAATGGAGTTTTACTTGCCTGTCAATAGGAATTCCTGTAGTGATAGTAGTAAAAGTGATCCTTGGACTTGAGATCGTCATAGTATCTTGTGTATGATGAGTTATACTTTGACTTATTCCTTAAGACCCTTAGGGTATATCAAAGGGTACGCTTGGGTATAAAAAGTCGTACATGATGATAATGTATGATCAATAAAGAATCTACCACTTCTAGTAAAAGAAGAGAAATGTCCTATGTGATTCGATAAATGACAACCCAATAGTCCTTGGCAGCGGCGTAATGAAATTAGAAAGGAGTTTCTAATTTGCATTATTTGAGTTGTGCATTTAAGAGTCGAAATACATATAATTAAATAAAATAAGACTTGGCAGTAATTCCATGTCTTATATTTAATTGGGACATTGATGGTGGAAGGATTAAATTGTACAATAACTATTAACTCAAAGGTTCTTTTATGATTAATGTTGAAATCTATATTATCTGGAAAAGTCGTTGATCGCTAGGAGGCTTATCCTCTATTGTAGAATAAATATTATTTATTTAAATAAATTAATCGCTTAATTTATTTATTTAAATAAGATTAGAATTGTTCTAATTGATTTATTCACAACCGATTTAATATGGAGAACCTAAAGGGTCACACCAAAAAGGAATAATAATTATTTAAGAAGATAATGGCATAATCATAATAATATGTTAAATATATTTAATTTAATCTATGGTGATAGAATAAATTAAATAGCTTAATATTTATTATTTAATATTTTAGAAATATTAAATATAAATTAATAAGAGAAGTCTTATTAATATTATTATAATTATTATTATTATTTTAATTTCTAAAAGAGTTTAGGAATTAATTTAATATAAGTACTCTCATTTATTTCTAATAGGATTAGGAGGAAAATTAATTAAAGGAGTTTAATTAATTATCCCTAATAAGATTAGGGAGCCCATTTAATTAAAAGAGTTTAATTAAATAAATAATACCTTATTTTAATAGGTTACCGATAACTTTATAAGAGGAGTCTTATATCATATATCGATATACGTAATTCCAATAGTTGGAGTCTTATATCTATAGAGATAGAAAACTAGGGTTTAGTAATCACCCTTCTTCTTCTTGAATATTTCTTCTTCCTCGGTGGATCACCTCTCAGAGGCTAAACACTGGGCTAACATTGATCAAAGGAAGGAACCAAACCCGGTGGATTCAAGTTGAACGCGAAAAAAGATTGGAGGTGAACTTATACCTGAGGAAGCTCGAATCTTCAAGGGTATGATTCTTGTTCTTCATATTTTCGTTTAATTAATAATTGTACATAAAGGGTGATCCGGGTATATGGTTTATAAAATTTTAAAACTCTGATTTTCCATGCTTCCGCTTATTTTGTGCAATTTGATTGCGTTCATGAATATTACAAACCTAACAATGGCATCAGAGTCAAAACCTTTATGCAAATTATTAATTGTTCAGATTTGATATGTATGTTAATATGTGTTTAGAACAATTTAATTTGGCATAATTTTGTTGTATAAAATTTAAAAAAAAAAAAAAAACTAAACAGCGTGATGTTGAGATTTCGCGAATCAGTGAATTGCGAACTAATTTTGGTGTACATATATATATACTTATATATGTAGATTGGCCCAGGAAAGGAAATTCCAGTGATTCACATGATTCGACCACCGGCTTACTTCCAAGTTAACAAATTACTAAATTATATATATATATATATATATATATATATATATATATATAAGTAATCTTTGAATCCTGCTTTACTTGGAAGTGAACATATACATTGAATAATAACGTTATTATTATTATTATTATTATTATTATTATTATTATATTATATATATTATTATTATAATATATATTATATTTATATTTATATATATATATTCTTAATTATTTTATAATTAAAATAAAATGTTTATTTTAATTCTAAAATAAAAGTTTATTTTAATCTTAAAATAAAAAGGTTTATTTTAATTGTAAAATTGGATTTCATGCTAACTAATTACGCTTTAGAATTGAATTCCATGATAACTAATTAGAGTTAAATTTGGATTCCATGTTTCTTAAATAAATGAGTTTATTTAGATATGAAATAAGATTTCATATTATTCAAAATAAAGGAGTTTATTTGTAAATAGGAAAGAGAATCCGTATTTTCTTAAATAAAGGAGTTTATTTAGATATGGAATAAGATTTCATATTATTCAAACTAAAAGAGTTTATTTGTGAATAGGAAAAGAATTCGTGTTTCCTTTAAATAAAGGAGTTTTCTCTTCTTCTTGAAATTGGATTCCATAATTAATTAAAATAAAGGAGTTTATTTTGATTAACGATTTTGATTAAAATAAAATAGTTTATTTTATTCAAAATTGGATAAATTATAATAAAAAGATTTATTTTGATTTAAATTTGGATTAAAATAAAGAAGTTTATTTTGATTCAAAATTAGATTTTATGCTAACTAAATTTGCCCATTAGATGATATCAATATATATATTGAATGTTTATTATTCATGAGATGAATGTTATTTATTGATGCATATGGTGATGTGTATGATAATAAATGGGATTGATTATGGACTATCAATTAATGTGATTGAATTTTATTTTAGTTGGATGCATGAATGTATGAGTTTTATTAAATGGGGTCTGCAAGTACCTCGCCTTCTTTAATTTTTTCTAATGTAAATTCTAACTCCTCCTATGTACTTTCCTCGATCACGATCAAGGATTCTATTTATTTTAAAATTGTTTTGTAATAGGAATAGTTAGAATTAATTTTGAAGAATTGGAGATCAAGGAACAAGGAGCGCTTGAAGACCCGTTTGTTATGGAGCTTGTGTTTAAATGTAATAGTTATATTTAAATATTAATTCTTGCACCCCTAGGGTTTGATCTTTTGGTTCACTTGGTGGCTCTAGTGAACCAAACTAGAATAAAAGTCCATAATCAATCTAGGTAGAATATAGTATTCTATATGTGCATGCTTATACTATATATATTATATATTATGCAAACATGCTTCGCATGTTAATTAATATGATGTGTATTTTATATACATGTGCATGCGCACTAAGCAAGATGAGACAAATTAATAACAAATCCCTCAAATATTTTATATTAAGTTGTAACATTCAAAGATATTTGAAATATCGAACATCGCCTTCTAGCATGATAGAAACAATAGAGTATTGAATATTTAATATGAGTTTGTTGTCCACACACAAGACAAGTATTAAATATTTAAGATGTTATTTTTATTACATATGATCTTTATAAGGAATTGAACATTACTGCTTTGTTGTGCACACGCAAGGGCTGTAGTTTTCTCTTCACTTATATGGAAATGTTGGGTCTGACTTAACTTAAATCATTTTAGTTCGGATGTGCACACACTTGACCATTATAATTTAAGAGGCAAAATACAAGGAGTTACATAGTTGATGTAATTGACAAGGGTTGTCTACCAATTTATTTATATATAATTTGTTGTGCACACACAAGGCTATATACATTTGAAATAGAATCCTTATTCTCTCTAGCATATCTTCAATTAGATATTGCCGAACTATATATATTGAGGGTAATATAGTTTAAAGAAAATAGTGGGAGATACCAATTTAAAACAAGACCTAAATTATTTTGGTAATTAATAAAAGAATGTATGCTAAAATGCTGTTAATTACAAATTCATTTACAGAATTTTACAATGTCTAAATTACTATCACTGCAAAGCATATTAGATGTTATTTAACTGTACCATATTAAACGGATTTGTTAAGGAAATTGGGAAAAGTTCTCACGGCTGAAAAGCTATCTTATGTCCTTAATACGCCTATCCCTGCAATGGTTGTAGACAATGCCTCTGAGAAAAAGATTGCTACTTTTAGAAAGTGACAAGATGATGAATAATTGGCTCAATGCATTATGCTCGCATCCATGAGTAATAAGCTTCAGCGTCAGCATGAAACTATGGATGCTCTTACTATATTCCTTCACATCAAGTATTTGATGGTGAGGAAAGTAGGACTAATAGATATCATATATCTAAGGAGCTCTTCCGATCTAGAATGACCGAAGGCACTACAGTACAGACACATATCCTAAAGATGATCAATTTAATTGAACAGTTAGGATGTTTTGTAATGGTTGGAGAGTTGAGCCAAGATTTGATCTTGCACTCACTCCCGGACTCCTTTTGTGACACCCCCAAATCCAAGTACTCCATTTCCATAGGATTTTGTGTTCACTAACAAAAACATTATATCTAACTACCCATGATCAAAGGATAAAGACATAATTTAAATAACTTAAACAATAATCTCTCCCATTAAAGGGTTACATCAACATCTCAAAAATAATCCCAAGTAATCTAACCTTCAATTTATTACATCAATTACGAAATACGTCATAAAATTAAAATAAGTCTCAAAGAGTAAACATTTAAATAAATTTCTCATAAGTCTTCAGCACTTGGACAATTTACCCTTTCCTTTGCTAGTAGACGGCTCATCAACTTTCTCCACTCTAGCTGTAGTGTTAATTGCAAGAGTGAGCAAACAAGTACTCACTGACATAGAAAGTAGCAATGATAGTAACATGAGACTGAACAACGAAAGCTGAACAATAAGGAACTTGTTCTACAAATCAAAATAGAAAACAAGTTCAAACTTTAATTATCTGATGGTCTTAAGACCACGAACTATGTTCCCGATATTTAGGTATTATTACCCAACCTTAACAGTCATTTAGACTATACGGACCCTTCTTAACGTACTTAGGGGGATTAGCCCTTTGTACCATGTATTGTGCACAAACATCTAAACGTTACACGTACAAAATCCCCTATGTTAGGGTTGTTCGTCTCAGTTTGGATTTAGAATTTTCGCACTAAAGAAAGTTTAGTTTGGAACTAGCTTATCAGTGTTTCTAGAATGTTAAAACACTATTCAATTTCCATCAATAAAGGTTTAGTACATAATGTATAACTGAACAAGGCTATCAAAGTCAAAGATCGGATATCAACAATATATGTAGTTGAATAAACATGATATACGTGCAAAATGCTATAACCAAAAGAGTTAGAACAATCTTATTTGTAGCGATGTATTAGAATAATATATGCTTTGAATAGTAACACCAAAGTTTAGAAAAGTAAAACTCGCTCGAGGTAACGAAGCAGGTCACAAGAGCTTATACAAACATATTCAAGATAGATTAGGCTTGCTCAATTTTAAGAACTTGTACAATAATATTATAGGAATGGAAACTTGCATTCAATATGAAAAGAATGAAGTTAGAAAGCTTTCTCAATTATAAGGATATAAGGTTTAGAATCTTGCTCAATAATAACAAGGTAGAGTTAGAAAACTTGCCTTGATTATAAGCTACACAAATGTAAAATAATCTCCAATTACCCTACATACATCATTGAAATCGCAAAAACAATTAGTTGTATGAATATTTGCTTTAGGTTTTAAACCATCATTTAGGTCATAACACTAACCTAGCACCTAACCACGTAGGTTAATATACTTAACGAATCTAAATTTCACTACAAGCCAACATAACCTAAGCGTTCATCTCTAACCTTTTGAAAACATCACATTTGGTTTCATTTTATAACTTATTTAAATAATTATTTCAAATCTTTACACTTTGCATTACAACACATTGAAATCTGTTATTATAGTTTCTATTATGCCTTAACATCATTAACATGCTTGCTTAGCTAACATAAGTCCATTATACATGACCTGGAAATAAGCAGATTTCACTATCATACTGTGGTATGGTACATGCGCCACAATACTTAAGTACTTAAGTTTCGATGACGCAATTAATACTTAATAGTCATCATTTTTTTTTCTGGTACCAGTAGCAATTGCTACTGGGTGCTCAATCATAGAAACCAAAATGGCCTTTGCAATGTTGCTGATTTTTGGATGGTGATGAATGTAAGTACACACACACCGCATGTAAATAAAAATACAAAGAATAGTGTTCTGATTTTAGCCCAACTAACACAAATTTCACCATCAAAACAGTGAAATTAGCTCATCCAATTGATATAAAACTAACACACATGTTTCTTCACATATTCATTGACTTAGAACAACAAAACATCAAATTAAACTAATTTAATTCCTTAAATTTCATGTTTTCATATAAAAACTCAATTTTTGACACCTTTAGCGAATTCGATCGCCACGAATTCGTTTCTTAACCAATTGACACGATTCCAACTATGCCGCTTTCATTTCATAACATACAAACATATTCTAACTTCAATTTGCAGATTACAACACATATAGAACATCAAATTTCATACTTTCTAAAGCCATATCATATAAACATATCACTGTTATCTAAATTCCCTCCTAAAATCCAATTTTACGTGTTTGGTTATTCTAATAACACCCAAATATGGTGGCTAACAGACTCTACCAAACTATATATGCACATATATACAATCATCCAACGTGACTTAATAATTTATAAAAAACTTTCACAGAGAACTCAAAACATAAAATTAGAACTACAATATACCTTAATCCTTGTTTATTGAAGCAATTGATATGCAGTGGCTTCAATCCCTTCCACAACAAAACCCTCAATCTCTTGGCAATTCTCTTTGTGTTTTTCTCTCTTCTTCCAAGCTCTCTCTCTCTCAACTCTTAAGCCTTAGGATAAAAATAAGAAGCATAGAAAGAAAATAACCACTAACCCACGTTCTCTTTCGGTTAAAGAAAACAAAAGATGCCAATTAGAATAAGCCAAAAGGCCACAAGGCCTTGATTGGCTAAGCACCTATTTTCCAAACTAAATTATTTAAATAATATTATTTATATTATATAGTTACTTTGTGTCACACCTTAATTTAGTTAATTTAAATAACCTTAGCTTAGTTGATTTAAATTAACTTATAATAATAATAAAAAAATCTTATTATCATTATTATATATCTAATTTTAATTAATAAATTAGAAGCATCACTTTATTTAATTTATTTATTTCCTTTAAATTAAATAATGCACTTAATTTAATTGTTTCCCTAAATATTAAGCAAATGATTTAATTTAATTATTTTCTTAAATTAAATCCTTCAAATAAAATTATCATTATTCAATTTAATTAACATTAATTAATTTAGTTACCAAATTAATTCACCACAATTCATCAATTATTTATTTTTCTCAATAAATAAATTATTTAAAATATTTATTTAATTCAATAAATATTTAAATTAAATTACAAATTTCTTAATCGTTACACCTTTCACAATTGTTGTGAATTTTTTCATATGAACAAGCTAGATATCAACATCACTGATTTGCTTAACAAGTTAAAAAATGTTGAGAGTCACTTTCCAACGACGAAAGACCATGTCTTACTAGTAGGGGCCAAATAATCTTCTAAAAAGAAGAACAATTCAAAGAAGGTAAATAGAAAGATAAAAACAAAGGATAATATGAACAAAACTGATACGGATAGCAAAGGAGTTTGCTTCCACCGTAATAAGCCTGAGACATCGGAAATAAACCGCAAAGAAGCATTTTACGTAGGGCTAACCGAATAAGCTTAGTGAAGCTTCGCCATAATATAGTTTTGTTCATGATTGAAATAAATTTTTCTTTAAGTCAAGGTTTTACTTGGGTATTGGATACCGGCTTTGGTTATCATAAATATAGATTTATGAAGGGACCAAGCAGAAGTAGAAAGCTAAATTAAGGATAAGTACTCCTATGTCTGGTAAATGAAGCAAAGGTTGTTGCATTAGCCATAGGAACTTATAGTTTAGCAATGCCTACGGGAAAATCTATTAAGTCAATAAGTCATTATTGTATTCCAGTACTTGTTAAAAATATTATTTCTATTTTGTTGTTGGACAATGAAATCTTTGGTATTATATTAAAGAACAATTGTTGTTCTATTTATAATAATAATTTTTGTATAGAATCGAATATTACTCAACGTATTTTGTATACTTGACTTACGTGAAAATAATTTTGCATATTGAACAAATTAGTATAAGAAAAGGAGATGATCATTCAAAGAGTTGAATGTGTGTATTTGCTAAAATACAAGTGTAAATTATTTGAAAGGTTCAAAGAATTCAGAAATGAAACAAATTTGCAAAGTATTAGGATTCTTTAATCGGATCAATGAAGGAATACTTGTGCAATGAGTTTCTAGATCATCTCAAATGGTTTTCTCATAATGTACGCCTCTTGATATGAAATAATTGATTGATGTATCTGAAAAGAAAAAATCGTACCTTGTTGGACATGGTACGGTCCATATTGATTTTACCGACATTCCAGTATCCCTCTGGGATCATGTCCTAGAAATGGTTGCATATCTATAAAAAGGTAACCTCAAAATTCAGCCCGAAGACTCTATAAGAGTTATGGACAGGGAGGATTCCTAATCTTAAGTATATTTAAGATAAGGGGTTGTCCAGCTTATGTGAAAAGGTTTCAAAAAGATAAGTTTAGGATAGAATTTGACAAGTACAGATTTGTGGGACATCCTAAAGTAAGTTTAGGGTATATGTTCTATAATCTTACTTAGCTAAAGGTGTATATTGTGAAACATGCTACCTTCTAAGATAAAGGTGTTTATCATTGAAGGAGCTAGTGGGAGGATAATAGATCTTAAAGAGTTCAAGAACTACAAATTACTATAAGTCAAATAAGAGTAACTTGTAGATAAGCCTATTGTACCACAACTGAATCATAAATCTGGAACAGTACCGAAGATACCTAGGAGGTATGGATTCATCATAGATGATGATTATTAGGTACAGATCATAGAGGATGATGATCCAGTTACATACGATGAGGTAAGAGTTGTAGACACTCAGAGAAATGGATTAAAGCAAGCTTCTCAAATATGAAATATTCATTTTGATGAAACAATCAAAAGAGTTTGATTTTATCAAAAACAAGAATGAACCTAGTGTGTACAAAAGGGTCAGTGGGAGCGTCGTGACATTCCTAGTATTATATATTGATATACTACGGATAAGGGATGACATACCGATGCTAGAATCAGTAAAGATAAAGTTGTCTAAACATTCTTCCATGAATGATTTGGGAAGAGTATCGTAATTAGGGATAAAAATCTATATAGATAGATTTAAAAGGATGTTCAGCTTAACCCAAGGAACGTATAATCATTTGATGCTAAAGTCGTTTAGCATGGGAAACTCTAAGAGTTATCTCAAGTTGATGAGACATGGAGTGTATCTCTCTTAATAGTCCCTATAAACTCATAAAAGAGAGATCACATGAGTAACTATCATGTATCCAATGAAATGTACGAGACCTGATGATGATCAGTCATATTCTGGAGAAGTTCACTGTGAGTCAGTGAAAAACATCTTAAAGTACTTAATTGGCACTAAGGATGTGATCATATTCATGGTGGGTCGGAATTAAAACTAGAGGGCTTAACAGACTCATGTTTTTCAAACAGACCAAGATGACAGAAAATCCACTTTAAGGTAAAGTGTTACCTTGAACGGTGGTGCAGTGAATTGGAAAGTTCTAAACAGCAAAGAGTTGTTGGTTTTGTGATAAAGACAAAGTATATAACTATTAATGAAGTTGCAAGTTGATTGTTTGGATGAAAAATTCATTACAGGAACTAGGAATAGTTCTTAAGTCTCATCTTGGATCTAAACATGTGATGTGACACTTTCATTTGATTATAGGAATCATTGAAAGATGAGAAATCACTATAGAGATAGTGGACTCTCAAGAACAACATTACATATCCATTAACTAAAGCTTATCCAACAGCAGGATATTCGTCACTTAGAGAAGAAGGGTATGAGATACCATGATGATTAGCTTTAGTGCAAGTGGGAGATTGAAAGTAGTATGCACACAAGCCAATCATGTTTGATGATAAAGCATATACTTTGTAACAATTTTATTCATTTATTAATAAAAAGTATTAAATTATTAAAGGCTTTTAATTATCTACATGATGTTATTTTATAATATTTGATAAACCTATAGTTTTAAGCAATGCTTTTAGAATAATGATGATCATTCTAATGATATCTAAATTCTTAGAAAGCTTAAAACTAAAATAGTTCCTAATCGTTGGATTACTAAATTGGGGATTAGTTAATCCGGATAGATTGGTACATACGTTGCATGCTCATTGGATGAGGATGATTGATCTCATGATCATTTGTGTGGAGACACAAAAGAAAGTATGTAGGTGCTTATTAGATAATAAGTTTACTGAATGTGGCTCGCTAAGGAATATCTAATAGAGTTTTACTTGCCTATCAATAGGAATTCCTGTAGTGATAGTAGTATAAGTGATAATTGGACTTGAGATCATCATAGTATCTTATGTATGATGAGTTATACTTTGACTTATTCTTTAAGACCCTTAGGGTATATCAAAGGGTATGCTTGGATATAATAAGTCGTACACGGAGATAATATATGATCAATAAAGAATCTACTACTTCTAGTAAAAGAAGAAAAATGTCCTATGTGATTCAATAAATGACAACCCAAAGAGTCCTTGGCGTTAAGGCGTAATGAAATTAGAAAGGAGTTTCTAATTTGCATTATTTGGAGTTAGGTATTTAAGAGTCGAAATACATATAATTAAATAAAATAAGACTTGACAGCAATTTCATGTCTTATATTTAATTGGGACATTGTATGGTGGAAGGATTGAATTGTACGATAACTATTAACTCAAAGGTTCTTTTATGAATAATGTTAAAATCTATATTATCTGGAAAGTAGTTGATCGCTAGGGAAGCTTATCCCTATTGTAGAATAAATATTATTTATTTAAATAAATTAATCGTTTAATTTATTTATTTAAATAAGATTGGAATTGTTCTAATTAATTTATTCACAACCGGTTTAATATGGAGAACCTAAAGGGTCACACCATAAAAGGAAGAATAATTATTTAAGAAGTTAATGGCATAATCGTAATAATATTTTAAGTATATTTAATTTATTCTATGGTGATAGAATAAATTAAATAGCTTAATATTTATTATTTAATATTTTAGAAATATTAAATATAAATTAATAAGAGGAGTCTTATTAATATTATTACAATTATTATTATTTTAATTTCTAAAAGAGTTTAGGAATTAATTTAATATAAGTACTCTCATTTATTCCTAATAGGATTAGGAGGAAAATTAGTTAAATGAGTTTAATTAATTATCCCTAATAAGATTAGGGAGCCCATTTAATTAAAAGAGTTTAATTAAATAAATAATACCTTATTTTAATAGGGTTTCCTGATATTTTTATAAGAGGAGTCTTATATCATATATCAGATATACACAATTCCAATAGTTGGAGAGTACGTTCTTTTTCTATAGAGATAGAAAACTAGGGTTTAGCCAACCACCCTTCTTCTTGAATATTTCTTCTTCCTTGGTGGATCACCTCTAGAGGCCAAACACTTGGGTGGCTAACATTGATCAAAGGAAGGAACCAAACCCGGTGGATTCAAGTTGAATGCGAAAAAGATTGGAGGTGAACTTATACCTGAAGAAGCTCGAATCTTCAAGGGTATGATTATTGTTCTTCATATTTTCGTTTAATTAATAATTGTGCATAAAGGGTGATCCGGGTATATGGTTAATAAAATTTTAAAACTCTGATTTTCCATGCTTCCGCTTATTTTGTTCAATTTGATTGCGTTTATGAATATTATAAACCTAACACTCTCACGCTTTGTGTTCTCTCTTAGCTTAGGATATAATACGCAAATTAATAAACTCATATAGGCATAACCCACGTACTCACGTACTTTAGTTTTAAAACCCAAACAGGCTGCGTTACTTCAAATAAGCCAATGGCCACATGGCCTTGTTTGGCTATACTTAATTTAGTTTTCTAATTTATTTTAATAATATTTATATTATATGATTTCATGTGTCACACTTTAATTTTGTTAATTTAAATAACTTACAATAATAATTATAATTTTATTATAATTATACTTTATACTTAATAAGTCATTACATATCTAATTTAATTATTAAATTAAACTAGAACAATATTTTTTTTATTTTAATTATTTCATTAAATATTAGTCGATTCATTTAATTTAATTATTTCGTTAAATTAAATCCTCAAATAATAAAATTTCCATTAATCAATTTAATTACTAAATTAGTGCACCACAATTTCATCAACTATTTATTTTTCTCAATAAATACATTTATTAAAAATATTTATTTAATTCGATAAATATTTAAATTAATTATAAAAATTTTCGATCGTTACATCCTTTCATCCTTAAAAGGATTCTGTCCCCAGACTCACGACTTGATAAATTTATTTGTTATATTCTTCCCTCCTTAATAGGATTCTGTCCCTAGAATTGCTATACAAGATTAAGCAAATAATTGAGGATAATTTCTCATCATAACACCTTCAAGTTCTCACGTAGTTTTTTTAGCATTGTGGTTTCTCCATATTACCTTAACAGAAGGTATCACTTTATTCCTTAGTACTTGCTCTTTCCTGTCGATAATTTGAACATGGACTTCTTCAGCCCACTATGGTATGATGTTGCATGACAAAGTCATATAATGACTGAATCCTCAATGTACTATCGAGATAGTACGGTATCATGTCATCATAAAAGGATTTTTGGTTTTCTTTAAACTAAGAAAGATATGCCATATGAATTGGATAAAACTATTTTGATTGATGTTCAAGTTATTATCAGAAGTCTATGCTATTTGATTCAGCTAGACAAATATTGAAGGATGTTTATGCAGTTCAAGCGTTTCTTGAGAAGTTATGCCAAACCAAATTATTTTGGTGCGGATTCAGGTGTTGAAAAGTTGAGGTGAACAACACTATTATAGGGGAGTTATTTTACGTAATGCGTTTAGATGTTTGTGCACAATACATGGTACAAAGGGCTGATCACCCTAAGTACGGGGAGTTCCTACGGTTATGACTATGTAGGTTAAAGTTGAAAGATTACTTGTAACCTTGACATAGTTCGTGGTCTTGTGACCCTCGCCACATCTCTAAAACCGAGAAGAACAACCCTATTATGGGGAAATTATTTTTACGCGATGCATTTAGGTGTTTGTTCACAATACATCATACGAAGGGCTTAACACCCTAATTATGGGAGTCCCTACAGTCTAATGACTGTTAAGGTTTAAGTAAAAAGAAATACTTATAACCGTGGACGTAGTTCAAGGTCTTGTGACCCCTCAGCATGATTTGGAATCTTTTAAATTCCTGAGTTATTCATACTGTTTCCCAATTATTGATCAATTGTGGAAGATTCTTGCTATTCAAAAAGGCGAATGTGGTATGGATGATATTCCTTAGAAAGAAGTAAGTCGTAGAATGCGACACTGAATGATAAATATATTAAATAAGTGAGAAAAGAAATTTTGAAATGAGAAGGAGATGAGTTATCAAAAAATAATGTAAAACTTTTAATAGAAAAGTTTAATAATTGTAGAAAGATCTTTGTAGAAAGAAAGTGGTTATAGAACCCAATGAATGAATAAAGTATTAGCGTAAAATCTATTTTGATAGATTGAATGAATGAAGATTAATAAATAAAATTTTGAGGACGAAATTCTTAGAAGAAAGGGTGAATGTAATATCCCGAGTGTTTATGAGTTGAGTATATGATAACGATCCTTAGAAAAGGAAATGAAAGGGTTAATGAATATATAATAATAAAAATATAATTGAGTTTAAGTGAATGTTCTGAGATAAAGCTTGCAATAATTTCTTGAGAAAATGAATTGAATATGAATTATTAAACCTATATTGAAGTGATGCGTTGAAATTATTCAACGATAAAATTTTGAAAGAGAGTAGATAAAAATCGAATAAGGGAGGATGTGTTGATTCCGAGGACGAAATCCTTATAAGGAGGGAAGGATGTGACAACCTAGATTTTCAAAAGTTATTAAATAAGAATTTAATAAATAAAATTTTTATTATGAGATGTATATATTTTAGATTATGTGGTTTGGTGAGTAGAAATTTATTATGCATGAGGTTTAATAGTTAATTTAGTTATTGAATAAATTAAGCGGAATTGTTATGAAAAGGAAATTAACTATATTATATTACTTAATTTAATTAAGTTGAAATTATATTACGAAATAATATAATTTGATGGTTATGCCTTGTTAACAATGGAAATGTTTTGAATTAAATTCATGAATAATGTGAGTAATTCACTTAATTTAAATAGTGAATTAATATAATTGTTTTAATAAAATGAGAATGTAATATATTGCATGAAAATGTACTATGTTAATATATTACGATAGTGAATTTCATAAATAGTAAAATATTTATTAAATGGAATAAATATTTTAGTTGAAATATTTATGGAATAAAATGTATATTCGCTAAAAATTATTAGAGATTAATTTATTTAAGTACGATAATATTGATTAAATGATTTTATAAACAAAGTATGCATTTTATTACGTGAATGGAATGGAAATATTCTAATTTAATTAAATAATTAAATTAGAGGATTAATGATTTGTTAAACAAATTATAACTATTTTAGCTAATTAAATATTATATTGGCTAAATAAAGATTATAATTTAATTGGGTAATGTGTGACATGAGTACTATAGGATAAGAGAATTATAAAAATAAAATAGAAAGGGCTTTAAAGTGTGTCAACCAAATAAGGTCTTATGACCTTTGGAATATTTTAACTGCTGAGACCCTTAATATATTTGAGCATAAACCATTTGTCAGTTTTTATGTTACGCATTATTTTGCTAAGTCTAAATAACAGAGAGAAAGGGGAGCCTTATAGAGGGTTTGAGAGAAAGAAATTTTCTGTGGATTAAGAAGAGAAATCCTGAGAATCAAGAGGGGAGAAGAGGTGTAATCAAGGTTTTCTAATCATCTTTTAGCCAATCTAAAGAAGAAATCAAAGGTAACAACTTGGTTGTAAAATCTATTTTGTGTTCTTATATATACTTCTCTGTAGATGGATTTTGGTAGAGGATTTGCTAAGAATTGATGATATACTGTTAATAGATGTGTATACTTTGTTATATGTAATCTAAAACAGGTTTTCATGTAATCAAATTCATGGAAACAAGTGTTAGAAGAATAAATTTTGTTTATGGCTTAGTTTATGTATTTTCGGTCTATTTTAAGGCTTAAATTGATGGTTAGATCATGTATATAATCTAAAATTGATAATAGACGTGATTAGTATGTTGAAAAATGAAAAGAACACAAATTGAATGAATCAATTTGGTTAAGAAATGAATCCGTAGTGAATGAATTCGCTAAACATGTTAAAACATGAAAGTTTAGTATGAACATGAGTTTCGTGTCATGATTTAGGCTAGTTAGTGTTTCTATAAATTTTTATAATTCTAGTATGTTGTAGTTATATGAATTACAAATCCATAGAATCGAAAACCGACTAATTTGGATGTGTATAACTCAAGTTATGAAGATTAGTAGGATAAAATGGTCAAAAATCGCAAGAACTGTGAACTTCAGAGTCCCGTTTTTGCTAACGGGCGCAGCTGCGCTATGCCCAAGGCTTAATTGGTGCATTTATGCTTTGCCCAAGGCCTAATTGGACGCAACTGGGCCCAAAGTGTGTCAAGTATGACTGTTTTGACTTATTTTAGTAAAATAGGCATAACATTTTCATACGAACTCCGATTGAGGTGATTCAAGATAATCTGGAACGAGGACAAATAGACCTGCAACTTTTATTCTTTACGTATTTTGATTTGAGGTCCGGAACAGGGGTCCAAATGGTCATTATTAGGACTATTATGTTTTCGGGAACAATCGGAGGGCGTCGGGCATGCATGTATACAAGTGTAGTGCTTCTGACGATAAAAGATGTTGTTCTAAGTTATAAAACATGAATGTTAGTAAACAAAATAATGCTTAAAATTAATAAAAGATGTATTGGATTAGTTATATAAGCACACTAAGCATACACAAGAGAGACAAATCGGGCGTGTGACGAATGAACGTCGAAATGCCGTAACAAATGTTAATGAACGTAAAAGTGTTTTAAGTCAAATGAAATGAATATTACTCCCTCTGTCCCATAGTTATAAGTTGATTTTCCATTTTGAGATGTCCCAATATATAGGCTACTTACTATTTATAAAATTTAGTTGGTTCATTATTTTACTTTTATGCCCTTATTATAAATATTTAACCATTACTCTTTTTTTGAAGAAACAACATTCAACATAATTATTTTTATCAACGCATTTAATGTTGTTGTATTCTCAATAAAAGAATTCAACTTTTTAGGCTTTACTAGTTTAACATATTTTGTGTATAAAAGACAATTGGTTGAAGGTTTATGTAGATTAAAAACTCTATCTTTGGTTAAAGTTCTATGGTTAAGGTCTTTAATGGTCAGTACACGTTAATCAATTAGGCTGATAGTTCCAATGCGATAAGTAAGGAGTAATTAACTTATTCATTAATTCCATATTAAGGGGTATATGTGGAAAATTTCTGTTAAAAATTGCCACTTGAACTAATTTTCTTAAACTATGTGCCAAAAGAAATCAGCCTATAACTATGGGATGGAGGGAGTATAAGATATGAAATGAGTTTAATATAAAACCAATAATAATTCCTAGAAAGACTTAAACACTTGAATGAACTTCGAATATGAAATATAGTGAGATATAAGTCGAAAGTTAACACAATAAAATTGAACATTATGTATTGATAATAGGAAGAGTTATGAGATGTAGAGGAAAGTTTATATTACAACTACTATGCATTGCTATGTGACTAATAGTTAATGTGTATGATTATATAATTATGTAGGGCACGTGAGGCGCAGATAATTGTAAGTTGTTAAACTAATATTGGTAAACAACGATCAAGGCAAGTCTTTCGGTTCCTATTTGCTATGTGAACTTGATGATTAACTGTTTTAAATCTTTATTGTGAGACCCCAAATTTTATGAATAAAGATTTAAATTTCTCGAAATATTTTTTTTAATATTATGGAGTGAACTTGATATAATGTTATAGTTGTGGGAAATATTTATAAATTTTGCAAAGTACACAAGTTGTTATATAATATTCGATTGGTCGGGGAATATTCGTTTTAACAGGGAATATTCGTACGAAGGCACAATCATTGGTGGACCCCACAATAGAATTATTGTCGGATTGAGAAAACATCAAAAATATTTTTATGAAAATAACGGCGGAAGTTTTACCATTAACTGTTGAAACACCCGGTGTTAAAAGTAAAGTAATATGCGAGGTTGCATAGTAGCACACGGTATTGATTATTGATGCTTACGTGAGAAGTCACTCAGTTTTGTTCAATTATTGCTACAGTAATTGTTGCATAGTATCTCATGTTATTTGATTCAATTATTGTCGATATTTTATATATTATTAAATCAATAATTGAGATATCAAAGTTATTAATATTATTATTTACAATATTAAAGATGTCTAGAAGTTTTGTCAAGGAGAGGTTTGGTCACATAATTGCGCGCCAATAGGGAGAAATCCTTATTTGAAAGCCCCCTCTTTCCTGGGAACGACCTGGTCGATTAATATTGTGAATTATAATAAAGGTGATAAGTTTTGTTTTATTATTATTATAAATTTAATAAAATAGAAAACTTTTTATAAAGTTTTGTTTTATTTGATTACAAATTGAATATATTATATTTTATTATGCATAGTATTTGCATAAAGTGCTGCATAGTATTTGTATAGTAAAATCTTTTATATAAAAAAGAATACTTTTATAAAGTTATTTGTTTTATTAGACTATAAATAGAATATATAATATTTTATTATGCATAGTGTTTGCATAATGCATACATAGTGTTTGCATAGTAAAATCTTTTTATATAAAAATGTAATACTTTTATAAAGTTAGTCGTTTTATTAGATTATAAATAGAATATATTATATTTTATTTAAAAGATTTTGTTTTATTAGAATATTTTTATTAATACCGTATAGTAAATCAATATAGGCCGTCTGCTTAAAAAGTAAATCAATTTGGACCGCTCATAAATTAGTTACTATTCACCCCATTCTACTATAAATAGAAGCTCATTCCTTCATTATTTCTTACTTAATTCACTTTGAAACTCTAGAGAGAAAACTATAGAGAGAAAGAAGAAAAGTATTCTGCTACTTCACTACTCCTATATCCAAGTTTCTTCTAAGGTAAGGGATATTATTTGTTGTACTTGTAAGGGGTATTATTTCTTTTATATTCATGAAGAGAATTTCTATTATTCCATTCTTTATTATTATGTTGGAATAACCTGTCTATGCGAAGTACCGCATACATGGTGAAATTCTTCTGTTATTCCATTCTTTATTATTTTGTTGGAATAACATGTATACGCGGACTACCCTATACTTGGTGAAATTCTTTTATTATTTCATTCTTTATTATTATGTTGGAATAACATGTCTATGCGTAGTACCACATACATGGTGAAATTCTTTTGATATTCCATTCTTTATTATTATGTTGGAATAACATGTCTATGTGAAGTACCTCATACATGGTGAAATTCTTCTGCTATTCCATTTTTAATTATTCTATTGGAATAACTTGTATACGCGGACTACCCTATACTTGGTGAAATTCTTCTGTTATTCCATTCTTTATTATTATATTGAATAACTCGCCTACATGCCAAGCACCGCATACACGGTGAAATTCTTTTGTTATTCCATTCTTTATTATTCATTTGGAATATCCTCACATCGTGCGTTCTTACGCACGACCCGTGTTTTTGTTATTTATTACTCATTGGAATATCATGTATCGTATGCGTATTACACATGACCTAGTTCCGTTATTTATTATTCCATTTGAATAACTTTATCGTATTGGTCTATTGCATGCCTGGTGATTTCTTTTGTTATTCCATTCTTTATTATACTCAGTTGGTTAATGTTTTGGCTTCTATACTCCATGAAATTAGTAGAATATCCTGGATATTTGCGCTTCATCCAGTATCTTTTCGTGGAAATATTCTTCTGAGCTTTCTTAAATTTTACTCCACAAAGCAGTATCATGTTGACAATTTGGACGTTATTGGTTCCTGGATAAATTAATTCTTGAACTTATTTTATTGAATTGTCATCATCCTTATGCTTATATTATGTTGAAAGTCATCTGTGGCATGTAGTGCATAGATAAACTTGGTATGATTATGACCAGGGATTATTCGGTATAATCATGACCGTAATGTTACAAATGATGTTGAAAAAGTCCTCATTGGCCTGTAGTGCATTGATGGACAGTTTTTGGTATGATTATGGCTAGGATTCTCTTCGCCCAAGGGTGCAAAGACGAATTGTTTTATGGCATGATCATGACCATTGATGAATACACGAATATCCTTGGCCCGTAGTGCATGGATAATTTGTGGTTGTGATACTAATGAATATCCTCGGTCAGAAAAGTGCAGGGATGATGTGGATTATTTATTAAGCTGAGTCCCAGCGATAAAAGTGATGAAAAACCTTTTAAATCATAGAAGATAGTAGATTTTATTCCCTACTTGACTCTTTTAATGGATATCTTGATCCGCTGCAGTTAAACTTGTTGTTTGTTATATTGTATCAGTTTAACACTGTTAAAGGCTAATGATAATTTATTCTGCATTATATTAGTTATAATATTTTTTACTGGGCTAGTTGAGCTCACCCTTTTACTTTCATTGTTCTCTTCAGGAAATGAGAACGTAGCAGGGACTAGTTGGGGAACCGAGTGACGGTCCAAAAGATAACATTAGTAGTCCTTACTATTCTATGAAATAGTGTGTTAATAAATGTATTGAGGACTTATTTTGAGTTTGAATACTATCTAGAAGACAATATTTGTATTAAAACTCATAGTTCATGTTGTATATTTAAGATTATATTTGTATTCTGTACAATGTATTTGGCGACTCAGAATAGGTGATGTATACCTATTTTGGGGGAGTCACAGTTGGTATCAAAGCTTAGGGATATGATCTCTGACTGAAATATGAGATAAGAACTAGGAGGGGAGAGACGGGGAATTCTTTTGCTAGTATGACCTACCTAAGTTTATTTGGTATTTAATTGGTCGGTCAGAGTATCGGGATAATATGTGATATGTTAATTAACCCTTGTTTTGTGGCAGTATTTGAAAATGACATCCGAGAATGTTGAGAACATCAATGGAGCACAGGAGACCGTTGAGTCTCCACAAATCAATAATCAGGATAATGCGCATCAGGAAGGCGACAATCCTCATGCAAATAACAACACTGACCAAATGATGAACGATGGAATGTTCAGAGGCATTATGCAATTCATACAACATCAGGCAAGAGCGACTCCTGTCCAAAATGCATGTGGAAACACTGGCAACTCTCGGACGGTCACCGCTAATCAGTTCAAGGAACTGGGACCACCGAAGTTTTTTGGAGAGCCAAAACCACTTAAGGCGGAGACGTGGATAAAGCAGATCTGCAAGATATTTGATATTTTGGGATGCTCCGAGGAGCAAAAGGTTCCCTTTGCCACCTTCATGTTCCGAGCAGAGGCAGATTACTGGTGGGAATCTGTAAAGCTTACTCAACCTGCCGCACTGAAGATGACTTGGGAGAAGTTCCAAGAATTGTTCAACGACAAGTACATTCCTGAAAGTATTCGTCACATAAAAGAGGTAGAGTTCATCAAGCTGGAGAAAAACAACATGACCGTGTCGCAGTACGAAGCCATGTTTTTTGAGTTGTCCCGATTTGCGTCCCATTTGGTTGATAATGAGGAGAGAATGACGCGAATATTTCTAAGAGGTTTGAAACCCGATATACATCAATACCTCATTTCTCACAAACTTTGTTTATATTCAGATGTTGTGAATAATGCTCAGTTATTGGAGCGTGATAATGAGTCAGCACAACCATAAAGGCAACGACCAACAACACGATAATAATCGTATTTATGGCAACGTGCCATCGAACAATGATAACCATCGTGGGGGAAATTATCATGCCAAGAATGGTAACCACTTTGGTGGTAATCACGGCCAAGATAATAGAAGTGGAAAATTCAAGAAGAAAAGATTTAACGATGATGGGAAGACGTTGGCATCAGCACCAACACCAGCAACAAATTCTAGGGGAGGAGAATGACCGCCAGTTAGATGCTATAGATGCGGAGAGGAGGGACACATAAGTTCAAACTGTCCACAGCCTTCTAAGGCAAGTATTTTCAAAGAGATAAGATCGACAGGTAACGTGTAAGTGTCGATTTGAATCAACAAGATTTATAAACAATGGAGGTAACGAAGGTTTCTACTATCGAAGTTTCAACCAATAAGTCAAAGTCTAATTTCTCTGAAATCAAATTTAAACGTTGAGCGCAAGCAAGAGAGATAAAAGAATGGGTAGAACCGTTATCTAAAAATGTATAGACTTTGCAGGAAGTTATAATTAACTAACCCGTGCTAACTTCGTTCGGGTCACTCGCTTTTTGAGAAGTTGCGAAAAACGCTCTTCCTGAAACCACCAACTTTGTTTTGTCCGTATCCGCCTTTGGTGCCACCGTCCCAGCTGGACTTGACTTTGGTGCACGATAAAGGGCGAAGTGACCTTTCTTCCATAATTATAACATGCTTTGGATGGCATCGCGCAGTTTGGACTGATGTGTCCCTCCCCTCCGCATTTGAAACATATGATAGGTGGTCGTTCTCCTTCCTTAACAACAGGTGTTAGTGCTGACGTCTTTCCATCATCGTTAAATCTTCTCTTCTTGAAATTTCCACTCCTATTATCTTGGCCATGATTACCACCGAAGTGGTTACCATTCTTGGCATGATAATTTACCCCACGATGGTTATCATTGTTCCGATGGCCGTTGCCACCGGTACGATTATTATCGTGTTGTTGCTAGTTACCTTTTGGTTGTGCTGACTTATTATCGCGCTCCAATAACTGAGCCCTATTACAACATCTGAATATAAACAAAGTTTATGAGAGATAAGATATTGACGTATCTCAGGATTCAAACCTCTTAGAAACATCCGCGTCATTCTCTCCTCATTATCAACCAAATGCGACACAACCCGAGATAACTCGGCAAACTTGGCTTCGTATTGCGACACGGTCATGTTGTTTTGCTCCAGCATGATGAACTCTATCTCTTTCATGTGATGAATACTTTCGAGAAAGTACTTGTCGTTGAAAAATTCTTGGAACTTCTCCCAAGTCATCTTCGGTCGGCGGGGTTTGAGTACGCTTTCTGATTCCCACCAAAGAATCCGCCTCCGCCATAATAATATGAAGGTGGCAAGGAACCTTTGCTCTCGAGCATCCCAAGACATCAAATATCTTACAGATCTGCTTTATGCACGTCTCCGCCTTAAGTGGTTTTGGCTCTCCAAAAATCTCTGATGGTCCCAGTTCCTTGAACTGCTTAGCGGTGACCGTCCAAGAGTTGGCAGTGTTTCCACCTATATTTTGGATAAGAGCCGCTCTTGCCTGATGTTGCATGAATTGCATAAAGCCTCTGAACATTCCATCTTTCCTTATTTGGCCAGTGTTGTTGTTTGCCTGAGGATTGTCGCCTTCCTGATGCACATTATTCTGATTATTGATCTATGGAGACTCCACGGTCTCCTATGCTCCATTGCTATTCTCAACATTCTCGGATGTCATTTTCAAATACTGTCACAAAACAAGGGTTAATTAACATATCACATATTATCCCTATACTCGAATCCGCCAATTAAATACCAAATAAACTTAGGTAGGTCATACTAGCGAAGGAATTCTCGCTCTCCCTCCTAGTTCTTGTCTCACATCTTAGCCGAGATCATATCCCTAAGCTTTGATACTAATCATGACACCCCCAAAATAGGTATACATCACCTATTTTGAGTCGCCAAATACATGGGTATGTAATATAAATACAATCTTAAATATACTGACATAAGTCGTGAGTTTTAATACAAATATTGTCTTCTGGACAGTATTCAAACTCAAAATAAGTCCTCAATACATTTATTATCACACTATTTCATAGAATAATGAGGACTACTAATGCTATCATCTGGACCTTCACTCTATTCCCCGACTAGTCTCTGCTACGTTCTCATTTCCTAAAGAGAACAATGAAAGCAAAAGGGTGAGCTCAACTAGCCCAGTAAGAAATATTATGACTAAGATAATGCAGAATTTAAATTATCCTTAGCCTTCAATAGTGTTAAACTTATACAATATAACAAACATCAAGTTTAACTGCAGCGGAACAAGAAATCCATTAAAAGAGTCAAGTAGAGAATAAAATCTACTATCTTCTATGTTTTAAAAGGTTTTTCATCACTTTTATCGTTGAGACTTAGCTCAATAAATAATCCACATCATCCCTGCACTACGGCCAAGAATATTCATTAGTATCACAACCACAAATTATACATGCACTACGGGCCAAGGATATTCGTGTATTCATCAATGGTCATAATCATGCTAACAACTGTCCATCAATGCACTACGGGCCAATGAGGACTTTTACCACATCATTTGTAACATTACGATCATGAGTATACCGATTAATCCTTGGTCATAATCATATTAAGTCCATCTATGCACTACAGGCCACAGATGACTTTAAACATAATATAAACATGAGGATGATGACAATGATATAAGAATTCAATAAAATAAGTTCAAGAATTAATTTATCCAGGAACCAATAACGTCCAAATTGTAAACATGATACTACTTTGTGGAATAAAACTCAAGAATGCTCAGAAGAATATTTCCACTTAAAGATACTAGATGAAGCGAAAATATCCATGATATTCTACTAATTTCATGGAGTATAGAATCCAAAACTTTAACCAACTGAGTATAATAGAATATATGAAACTGAAAATGGATTTTCACCCGCCATGTAGTAATCCACGTATACAGATCATTTCCACAATTTAACAAGGAATGAATACAAAGGATCATTCACCATGCTTGTGGTAATCCACATAGACAGGTTATTCCAACAGAATAATAAAGAATGAAATAACAAAAGAATTCACCATGCATGCGATAAATCACACAGACAAGTTATTCTCAACAGAATAATAAATAATGGAACCAGGTCATGCGTAAACGCACAGACAGGATATTCCAATAGAATAATAAATAACGGAACCAAGTCATGTGTAAATGCACAAACAAGATATTCCAACAGAATAATAAATAACGGAACTAGGTCATGCGTAAACGCATGCATGTGATGTTCCAAATGTAATAATAAAGAATGGAATAATGTAAGAATTTCACCATATATGTGGTACTTCGATGTATTGTGTTATTCCAACATAATAATAAAGAATGGAATAATAGAAGAATTTCACCATGCATGCGGTATCAGATGTATGCAGGTTATTCCAACATAATAATAAAGAATGGAATAATGTAAGAATTTCACCATGTATGATGTACTTGGCATGGGCGAGTTATTCAAACATAATAATAAAGAATGGAATAACGTAAGAATTTCACCAAGTATAGGGTAGTCCACGTATACAAAAGTTATTCCAATGTAATAATAAATAATGGAATAACAGAAGTTCTCTTCATGAATACTGAAAGAAATAATACCCTTTACATTAGAAGAAACCTGGATATAGGAGTAGTGAAGTAACGTAATACTTTTCTTCTTTCTCTCTAGAGTTTCAAAGTGAATTAAGTAAGAAATAATGAAGGAATGAGCTTCTATTTATAGGAGAATGGACCTGAATAGTAACTAATTCATGAACGGTCCAGATTGATTTACTTTTAAACGGACTATCCATATTGATTCACTATGCAAAGATTAATAAAATATTCTAATAAAACAAAATCTTTTAAATAAAATATAATATATTCTATTTATAATCTAATAAAACGACTAACTTTATAAAAGTATTCTATTTTATATAAAAAAGATTTTACTATCTGCAAACACTATCAGTACTTATGCAAAACACTACGCATAATAAAATATTATATATTCTATTTATAGTCTAATAAAACCAATAACTTTATAAAAGTATTCTTTTTTATATAAAAAGATTTTACTATGAAAATACTATGCATGCACTATACAAATACTATGCATAATAAAATATAATATATTCTATTTATAATCAAATAAAATAAAACTTTATAAAAAGTTTTTTATTTTATTACATTTATAATAATAATAAAACAAAACTTATCACCTTTATTATAATTCACAATATTAATTGACCAGGTCATTCCCAAGAAAGAGGGTGATTTCCAATAAGGATTTCTCCCTATTAGCGCGCAATTAGGTGACCAAACCTCTACTTGGCAGAACTTCTAGACATCGTTAATATTGCAAATAATAATATTAATAACTTTGTTATCTCAATTATTAATTTAATAATATATAAAATATCGACAATAATTGAATCAAATAACGTGAGATACTATGCAACAATTACTGTAGCAATAATTGAACAAAACTGAGTGACTTTTCACGTAAGCATCAATAATCAACACCGTGTACTACTATGCAACCACGCGTATTCCTATACTTTTAACACCGGGTGTTTCAACAGTTAACAGTAAACTTTCGCCGTTATTTTCATAAAATATTTTTTTCATTTTCTCAATCCGATAATAATTTCGCTGGTAGGGTCCACCAATGATTGTGCTGCTTGTGCGAATATTCCCTCGCTAAAAATGAATATTCCCAGACCAATTGAATATTATATAACAACTTGCGTACTTTGCAAAATTTATAAATATTACCCATAACTATAACATTATATCAAATCCACACCATAATATTCAAAAAAATATTTTGAGAAATTTAAATCTTTATTCATAAAATTTGGGGTCTCACAGAATTTAACAAGGTTATTTAAGTCAAAGATTGAATAACAACAATATACATTTGAATAGACATGGTATATATGCAAAGTACTACATCCAAAAGAGTTAGGAAAACCACATTTGAAATAATGAATTTAAACAGTCTATGCTTTGAATAACAATAACAAGAATTAGGAAAGTAAAACTCGCTTGATGTAACGAATTAGATTACAAGATCTTGTATAATCATACACGAGATAGAATCAATAGGCTTTCTCAAACTTAATATAAAATTTTGGAACCCGCACAATGATAAATTAGGAATAGAAAGCTTGTTTGACATCAAAAGATAACGTAGTTATGAAACTTGTATTCATTATAAAGAAAATGAAGTTAGGGAACTTACCTCATGTGTAAGCTACACAAATATAATAACGTTTGCCAATTACCCTACACATACCATTGAAATTGCAATACCAATTAGTTGTATTAACATTAGCTTTATAAGTTCAACCTACAATTTAAGCCATAACCTTTAACTTAATGTCTAATCATGTTGGTTAACCATTCTTACGGATCTAAAATCTCACTATCGCCTAATATAAGCTTTATCATTCACCTCTAACTCTTGTAAACATCAATTTTTATTCATTACATAACTTGTTTAAATAATCATTTAAAATCTTCTCTTTTTTGGTATCACCACACATAACCTTCTGTTATTGTATCTTATATTATGATTTAATATATTTATTATGCATACCATACTAGATTAAGTCCTTGTATTATAGTCTACAAATAATCATAACTCAATGCCTCTATTCGAGGCACTACAGTATTGCTACGCCTCTGAAGCTTGGCAACTGCAAGCAATTGCTACTTGTGTAGAATCTTAGAAGGCCATCAAAAGTACTGTGTTGTGTCGTTTACTAGGTAAATGTAAGACAAACGCATACATCAGATACGTATGATGAACCGCTAGATTCTTGAACTTCGCTACACATCACACTCCAATATTTTCCAATTTCCACATAAATTCACCATACCTAACAACTAAAACTTTATAATAATATCAATAAGCATGAAATTCATAATTCTAACAACATAACATTATTTATAATTAACTTTTAAGGATCAAAATCACATTTTTTTTAATTTATTCATATTTTAACACTTTTAGTGAATTCAATTGCCAAATCTTTGTTTGTTAACCAATTGACACCATTCTAACTACGTTGTTTTCGTTTCTTGACATATTAACATAATATACAAACAATTTGCAAATTCTATCAAGTATTAGACATGAAATTTTTGACTTAAACTAGCCATTTTACATAAACATAACACTGTTATTTTAAATTTCTTCTTGCAAACCCAATTTTTACGAATTTGATAACTAAATATCACTTATATGTGATAATTAATAGATTCTACAAACCATATTCACCTATATACAACAATCCAACGTAACATCCAATTCACAGAGAATAATCACTGAGAACCCAAAATATAAAAATTAAGAGTAAAGTATACCTTTAATCCTTGATTGTATGTTAGCAAAAGATGGTGACAAGGTTTAGCAATCCCTCTCCTTCCTTTTGACAATATCAGAGAATTCTCTCTCAAAACCACTGTCTTTCTCTCTGAAAGTAGTATGCACACAAGCCAATCATATTTGATGATAAAGCATATACTTTGTAACAATCTTATTCATTTATTAATAAAAAGTATTAATTTATTAAAGGCTTTTAATTATCTACATGATGTTATTTTATAATATGTGATAAACCCATAGTTTTAAGCAATGATTTTAGAATAATGATGATGATCATTCTAATGAGATCTAAATTCGTAGAAAGCTTAAAACTAAAATAGTTCCTAATCGTTGGATTACTAAATTAGGGATTAGTGAATTCGGATAGATTGGTACACACATTGCTTGCTCATTAGATGAGGATGATTGATCTCATGATCATTTGTGTGGAGACACTAAAACAAGTATGTAGGTGCTTATTAGAGAATAAGTTCACTGAACGTGTCTCGCTAAGGGATACCTAATGGAGTTTTACTTGCATGTCAATAGGAATTCTTGTAGTGATAGTAGTAACAGTGATCCTTGGACTTGAGATCGTCATAGTATCTTGTGTATGATGAGTTACACTTTAACTTATTCCTTAAAACCCTTAGGGTATATCAAAGGGTACGCTTGGGTATAATAAGTCGTACATGGAAATAATGTATGATCAATAAAGAATCTACCACTTCTAGTAAAAGAAGAGAAATGTCCTATGTGATTCGATAAATGACAACCCAATAGTCCTTGGCCAAGGTAGAATGAAATTAGAAAGGGTTTCTAATTTGCATTATTTAGAGTTGTGCATTTAAGAGTCGAAATACATATAATTAAATAAAATAAGATTTGATAGTAATTCCATGTCTTATATTTAATTGGGACATTGTATGGTGGAAGGATTGATTTGTACGAAAACTATTAACTCAAAGGTTCTTTTATGATTAATGTTGAAATCTATATTATCTGAAAAGTCGTTGATCGCTAGGGAGGCTTATCCCTATTGTAGTATAAATATTATTTATTTAAATAAATTAATCGTTTAATTTATTTATTTAAATAAGATTAGAATTGTTCTAATAGATTTATTCACAACCGCTTTAATATGGAGAACCTAAAGGGTCACACCATAAAAGGAATAATAATTATTTAAGAAGTTAATGACATAATCATAGTAATATGTTAAGTATATTTAATTTAATCTATGGTGATAGAATAAATTAAATAGCTTAATATTTATTTTTAATATTTTAAAATATTAAAAATAAATTAATAAGAGGAGTCTTATTAATATTATTATAATTATTATTATTTTAATTTCTAAAAGAGTTTAGGAATTAATTTAATATAAGTACTCTCATTTATTCCTAATAGGATTAGGAGGGAAAATTAGTTAAAGGAGTTTAATTAATTATCTCTAATAAGATTAGGGAACCCATTTAATTAAAAAAATTTAATTAAATAAATAATACCTTATTTTAATAGGGTTACCTGATATCTTTATAAGAGCAATCTTATATCATATATCAGATATACGTAATTCCAATAGTTGGAGAATACGTTCTTTTTCTATAGAGATAGAAAACTAGGGTTTAGCCAATCACCCTTCTTCTTGAATATTTCTTCTTCCTTGGTGGATCACCTCTAGAGGCTAAACACTTGGGTGGCTAACATTGAACAAAGGAAGGAACCAAATCCGGTGGATTCAAGTTGAACACGAAAAAGATTGGAGGTGAACTTATACCTGAGGAAGCTCGAATCTTCAAGGGTATGATTCTTGTTCTTCATATTTTCGTTTAATTAATAATTGTGCATAAAGGGTGATCCGGGTATATGGTTTGTAAAATTTTAAAACTCTGATTTTCAATGTTTCCGCTTATTTTGTGCAATTTGATTACGTTCATGAATATTACAAACCTAACAATGGCATCAGAGCCAAACCTTTATGCAAATTATTAATTGTTCAGATTTAATATTAATGTTGATATGTGTTTAGAACAATTTAATTTGGCATAATTTTGTTGTATAAAATTAAAAAAAAAAAAAACTAAACCGCGTGATGTTGAGATTTCGCGAATCAGTGAATTGCGAACTGATTTTGGTGTATATATATATATATATATATATATATATATATATGTAGATTGGCTCGGGAAAGGAAATTCTAGTGATTCACGTGATTCTACCATCGGCTTTACGTCCAAGTTAACAAGTTACTAAATTATATATATATATATATATATATATATATATATATATATATATATATATATATAGTAATCTTTGAATCTCGCTTACTTGGAAGTGAACATATACGTTGAATAATAACGTTATTATTATTATTATTATTATTATTATTATTATTATTATTATTATTATTATTATTATTATATATATAATATATTACCGTATATATTATATATATATATATATATATATATATATATATTCTTAATTATTTTATAATTAAAATAAAACTTTTATTTTAGATTTAAAATAAAAGTTTATTTTAATCTTAAAATAAAAAGGTTTATTTTAATTGTAAAATTAGATTTCATACTAACTAATTACGCTTAGAATTGGATTCCATGATAACTAATTAGAGTTAAATTTGGATTCCATGTTTCTTAAATAATGGAGTTTATTTTGATATGAAATAAGATTTCATATTATTCAAATTAAAAGAGTTTATTTGTGAATATGAAAAGAATTTGTGTTTCCTTTAAATAAAGGAGTTTTTTTTTAAATAAAGGAGTTTTCTTCTTGAATTGGATTCCATAATTAATTAAAATAAAGGAGTTTATTTTGATTAAAGATTTTGATTAAATAAAATAGTTTATTTTATTCAAAATTGGATAAATTAAAATAAAAAAAAGATTTATTTTGATTTAATTTGGATTAAAATAAATGAGTTTATTTTGATTCAAAATTAGATTTTATCTTAACTAAATTTGTCCATTAGATGATATCAATATATATATTGAATATTTATTATTCATGAGATGAATGTTATTTATTGATGCATATGGTGATGTGTATGATAATAAATGGGATTGATTATGGACTATTGACTAATGTGATTGAATTTTACTTTAGTTGGATGCATGAATGTATGAGTTTTATTAAATGGAGTCTGCATACCTCGTCTTCTTTAATTTTTTCTTAATGTAAATTCTAACTCCCTCCTATGTACTTTCCCTTGACTGCTGATCAAGGTTTCTATTTATTTTAAAATAGTTTTGTAATAGGAATAGTTAGAATTAATTTTGAAGAATTAGAGATCAAGGAACAAGGAGCGCTTGAAGACCCATTTGTAATGGAGCCTGGATTTAAATGTAATAGTTATATTTAAATATTAATTCTTGCACCCCTAGGGTTTGACCTTTTGGTTCACTTGGTGGCTCTAGTGAACCAAACTAGAATAAAAGTCCATAATCAATCTAGGTAGAATATAGTATTCTATATGTGCATGCTTATACTATATATATTATATATTATGCAAACATGCTTCACATGTTAATTAATATGATTCGTATTTTATATATCTATGTGCATGCGCACTAAGCAAGATGAGACAAATTAATAACAAATCCCTCAAATATTTTATATTAAGTTGTAACATTCAAAGATATTTGGAATATCGAACGTCGCCTTCTAGCATGATAGAAACAATAGAGTATTGAATATTTAATATGAGTTTGTTGTCCACACACAAGACAAGTATTAAATATTTAAGATGTTGTTTTTATTACATATGTTGTTTATAAGGAATTGAACATTACTGCTTTATTGTGCACACGCAAGGGCTGTAGTTTTCTCTTCACTTATATGGAAATGATAGGTCTGAGTTAACTTAAATCATTTTAGTTCGGATGTGCACACACTTGACCATCATAATTTAAGAGGCAAAATACAAGGAGTTATATAGTTGATGTAATTGACAAGGGTTGTCTACCTATTTATTTATATATAGTTTGTTGTGCACACATAAGGCTATATACATTTAAAATGGGATCCTTATTCTCCCTAGAATATCTTCAATTAGATATTGTCGAACTATATATATTGAAGGTAATATAGTTTAAAGAAAATAGTGGGAGATACCAATTTAAAACAAGACCTATATTATTTTGGTAATTAATAAAAGAATGTATGCTAAAATTCTTTTAATTACAAATTCATTTACAGAATTTTACAATGTCTAAATTACTATCACTGCAAAACATATTAGATGCTATTTAACCGGACCGTATTAAATGGATTTATTAAGGAAATTGAGAAAAGTTCTCACGGCTGAAAAGCTATCTTATGTCCTTAATACGCCTATCCCTGCAATGGTTGCAGATAATGCCTCTGAGAAAGAGATTGCTACTTTTAGAAAGTGACAAGATGATGCATAATTGGCTCAATGCATTATGCTTGCATCCATGAGTAATGAGCTTCAGCGTCAGCATGAAACTATGGATGCTCTTACTATATTCTTTCACATCAAGTATTTGATAGTGAGGAAAGTAGGACTAATAGATATCATATATCTAAGGTGCTCTTCCTATCTAGAATGACCGAAGGCACTACAGTACAGACACATGTCCTAAAGATGATCAATTTGATTGAATAGTTAGGATATCTGGTTTTGTAATGGCTGGAGAGTTGAGCCAAGATTTGATCTTGCACTCACTCCCAGACTCCTTTTGTGACACCCCCAAATCCAGTACTCCATTTCCATAGGATTTTGTGTTCACTAACAAAAAAATACATCTAACTACCCATGATTAAAGGATAAAGACATAATTTAAATAACTTAAACAATAATCTCTCCCATTAAAGGGTTACATCAACATCTCAAAAATAATCCTAGGTAATCTAACCTTATATTTATTACATCAGTTGCGAAATACGTCATAAAATTAAAATAAGTCTCAAAGAGTAAACATTTAAATAAATTTCTCATAAGTCTTCAGCACTTGGACAATTTACCCTTTCCATTGCTAGTAGACGGCTCATCAACTTTCTCCACTCTAGCTGTAGTGTTAATTGCAAGAGTGAGCAAACAAATACTCACTGACATAGAAAGTAGCAATGATAGTAACATGAGAGTGAACAACGAAAGCTGAAAATTAAGGAACTTGTTCTACAAATCAAAATAGAAAACAAGTTCAAACTTTAATTATCTGATGGTCTTAAGACCACGAACTATGTTCCCGGTATTTAGGTATTATTACCCAACCTTAATAGTCATTTAGACTATACGGACCCTTCTTAAAGTACTTAGGGGGATCAGCCCTTTGTACCATGTATTGTGCACAAACATCTAAACGTTACACGTACAAAATCCCCTATGTTAGGGTTGTTCATCTCAGTTTGGATTTAGAATTTTCGCACTAAAGAAAGTTTAGTTTAGAACTAGCTTATCAGTGTTTCTAGAATGTTAGAATGCTATTCAATTTCCACCAATAAAGGTTTAGTACATAATGTATAACTGAACAAGGCTATCAAAGTCAAAGATCGGATATCAACAATATATATAGTTGAATAAACATGATATACATGCAAAATGCTATAACCAAAAGAGTTAGAACAATCTCATTTGTAACGATGTATTAGAATAATATATGCTTTGAATAGTAACACCAAGGTTTAGAAAAGTAAAACTCGCTCGAGGTAACGAAGCAGGTCACAAGAGCTTATACAAACATATTCAAGATAGATTAGGCTTGCTCAATTTTAAGAACTTGTACAATAATATTATAGGAATGGAAACTTGCATTCAATATGAAAAGAATGAAGTTAGAAAGCTTTCTCAATTAGAAGGATATAAGGTTTAGAATCTTGCTCAATAATAACAAGGTAGAGTTAGAAAACTTGCCTTGATTGTAAGCTACACAAATGTAAAATAATCTCCAATTACCCAACATACATAATTGAAATCGCAAAAACAATTAGTTGTATAAATATTAGCTTTAGGGTTTAAACCATCATTTAGGTCATAACCCTAACCTAGCACCTAACCATGTAGGTTAATATACTTAACGAATCTGAAATCTCATTACAAGCCAACATATCCTAAGTGTTCATCTCTAACCTTTTGAAAACATCACATTTGGTTTCATTTTATAACTTATTTAAATAATTATTTCAAATATTTACACTTTGCATTACAACACATTGAAATCTGTTATTATAGTTTCTATTATGCCTTAACATCATTAACATGCTTGCTTAGCTAACATAAGTCCATTACACATGACATGAAAATAAGCAGACTTCACTTTATCATTATTTCGAGTATGGCAAATGGCAATTGCTGCATACTTAAGCCTGGGACCGACGCAGCTGAGCCATTTTTGGCTCTAGTAACCAAATAGCAATTGCTATTTGGTGCTCAATTCTGAAACCCAAAGAGGTATGCAAGCCAAGCTTCGATTATGGTGACGATTTAGTAAGTGCTACACACACCGTATAGAAATGTAATGCAATGATAGTGTAGTTCGATTTTAGCCCAACTAACACAAATTTCACCATCAAAATAGTGAAATTAGCTCATCCAATTGATATAAAACTAACACACATGTTTCTTCACATATTCATTGACTTAGAACAACAAAACATCAAATTAAACTAATTTAATTCCTTAAATTTTATGTTTTCATATAAAAACTCAATTTTTGACACCTTTAGCGAATTCGATCGCCACGAATTAATTTCTTAACCAATTGACATGATTCCAACTACGCCGCTTTCATTTCTTAATATACAAACATATTCTAACTTCAATTTGCAGATTATAACACATATAGAACATCAAATTTCATACTTTCTAAAGCCATATCATATGAACATATAACTGCTATCTAAATTCCCTCCTAAAATCCAATTTTACGTGTTTGGTTATTCCAATAACACCCAAATATGGTGGCTAACAGACTCTACCAAACTATATATACACATATATACAATCATCCAACGTGACTTAATAATTTATAGAAAATTTTCACAGAGAACTCTAACATAAAATTAGAACTACAATATACCTTAATCCTTATTTATTGAAGCTATTGATATGTAGTGGCTTTAATCCCTTCCCCAGCAAAACCCTCAATCTCTTGGCAATTCTCTCTGTGTTTTTCTCTCTTCTTCCAAGCTCTCCTCTCTCTCTCTCTCTCTCTTAAGTCTTAGGAGAAAAATAAGAACCATAGAAAGAAAATAACCACTAACCCACGTTCTCTTCCAGTTAAAGAAAACAAAAGACGCCAGTTAGAATAAGCCAAAGGCCACAAGGCCTTGTTTGGCTAAGCACCTATTTTCCAAACTAAATTATTTAAATAATATTATTTATATTATATAGTTACTTTGTGTCACACCTTAATTTAGTTAATTTAAATAACCTTAGCTTAGTTGATTTAAATTAACTTATAATAATAAAAAAAAAATCTTATTATCATTATTATATATCTAATTTTAATTAATAAATTAGAAGCATCACTTTATTTAATTTATTTATTTCCTTTAAATTAAATAATGCACTTAATTTAATTGTTTCCCTAAATATTAAGCAAATGATTTAATTTAATTATTTCCTTAAATTAAATCCTTCAAATAAAATTATCATTATTCAATTTAATTAACATTAATTAATTTAGTTACCAAATTAATTCACCACAATTCATCAATTATTTATTTTTCTCAATAAATAAATTATTTAAAATATTTATTTAATTCAATAAATATTTAAATTAAATTACAAATTTCTTAATCGTTACACCTTTCACAATTTTTGTGAATTTTTTCATATGAACAAGCTAGATATCAACCTCGCTGATTTGCTTAACATGTTGAAAAATGTTGAGAGTCACTTTTCAACCACGAAAGACCATGTCTTACTGGTAGGGGCCAAATCATCTTCTGAAAAGAAGAACAATTCAAAGAAGGTAAATAGAAAGATAAAAACAAAGGATAATAAGAACAAAACTGATACGGATAGTAAAGGAGTTTGCTTCCACTACAATAAGCCTAGACGCTGGAAATAAACTGCAAGAAGCATTTTGCAGAGGCTAACCAGAAGAAGCTTAGTGAAGCTTTGGTTACAATATAGTTTTGTTCATGATTGAAATAAATTTTTCTTTAAGTCAAGGTTTTACTTGGGTATTGGATACCGGCTTTGGTTATCATAAATATAGATTTATGAAGGGACCAAGCAGAAGTAGAAAGCTAAACAAAGGATAAGTACTCCTATGTCTGGTAAATGAAGCAAAGGTTGCTGCATTAGCCATAGGAACTTATAGTTTAGCAATGCCTACGGGCAAATCTATTAAGTCAATAAGTCATTATTGTATTTCAGTACTTGTTAAAAACATTATTTCTATTTTGTTGTTGGACAATGAAATCTTTGGTATTATATTAAAGAACAATTGTTGTTCTATTTATAATAATAATTTTTTGTATAGAACTGGAATATTACTCACTTTATTTTGTATACTTGACTTACGTGAAAATAATTTTGCATATTGAACAAATTAGTATAAGAAAAGGAGATGATCATTCAAAGAGTTGAATGTGTGTATTTGCTAAAATACAAGTGTAAATTATTTGAAAGGTTCAAAGAATTCAGAAATGAAACAAATTTGCAAAGTATTAGGATTCTTTAATCGGATCAAGGAAGGAATACTTGTGCAATGAGTTTCTAGATCATCTCAAATGGTTTTCTCATAATGTATGCCTCCTGATATGCAATAATTGATTGATGTATCTGAAAAGAAAAAATCGTACCTTGTTGGACATGGTACGCTCCATATTGATTTTACCGACATTCCAGTATCCCTCAGGGATTATGTCCTAGAAATTGCTGCATATCTATGAAAAGGTAACCTCAAAATCCAGCCCGAAGACTCTATAAGAGTTATGGACAGGGAGGATTCCTAATCTTAAGTATATTTAAGATAAGGGGTTGTCCAGCTTATGTGAAAAGGTTTCAAAAAGATTAGTTTGGGATAGAATTTGACAAGTACAGATTTGTGGGACATCTTAAAGTAAGTTTAGGGTATATGTTCTATAATCCTACTTAGCTAAAGGTGTATGTTGCGAAACACGCTACCTTCTAAGATAAAGGTGTTTATCATTGAAGGAGCTAGTGGGAGGATAATAGATCTTAAAGAGTTCAAGAACTACAGATTACTATAAGTCAAATAAGAGTAACTTGTAGATAAGCTGTTGTACCCACAAATCTAATCGTAAATGGAGGGCGATCAAGATACCTAGGAGGTATGAATTCATCATAGATGATGATTATAAGGTACATATCATAGAGGATGATGATCCAGTTACATACGATGAGGTAAGAGTTGTAGACACTCAGAGAAATGGATTAAAGCAAGCTTCTCAAATATGGAACATTCATTTTGATGAAACAATCAAAAGAGTTTGATTTTATCAAAAACAGGAATGAACCTAGTATTATATATTGATATACTACGAATAAGGGATGACAAGCCAATGCTAGAATCAGTAAAGATAAAGTTGTTTAAACATTCCTCCATGAATGATTTGGGAAGAGTATCGTAATTAGGGATAAAAATCTATATAGATAGATTTAAAAGGATGTTCAGCTTAACCCAAGGAACGTATAATCGTATAATCATTTGTTGCTAAAGTCGTTTAGCATGCAGTGTATCTCTCTTAATAGTCCCCATAAACTCATAAAAGAGAGATCACATGAGTAACTATCATGTATCCAATGAAATGTACGAGACCTGATGATGATCAGTCATATTCTGGAGAAGTTCACTGTGAGTCAGTGAAAAACATCTTAAAGTACTTAATTGGCACTAAGGATGTGATCATATTCATGGTGGGTCAGAATTAAAACTAGAGGGCTTAACAGACTCATGTTTTTCAAACAGACCAAGATGACAGAAAATCCACTTTAAGGTAAAGTGTTACCTTGAACGGTGGTGCAGTGAATTGGAAAGTTCTAAACAGCAAAGAGTTGTTGGTTTTGTGATAAAGACAAAGTATATAACTATTAATGAAGTTGAAAGTTAATTGTTTGGATGAAAAATTCATTACAGAACTAGGAATAGTTCCCAAGTCTCATCTTGGATCTAAACATGTGATGTGGCACTTTCATTTGATTATAGGAATCATTAAAAGATGAGAAATCACTATAGAGATAGTGGACTCTCAAGAACAACATTACATATCCATTAACTAAAGCTTATCCAACAGCAGGATATTCGTCACTTAGAGAAGAAGGGTATGAGATGCCATGGTGATTAGCTTTAGTGCAAAGTGGGAGATTGAAAGTAGTATGCACACAAGCCAATCATGTTTGATGATAAAACATATACTTTGTAACAATCTTATTCATTTATTAATAAAAAAATATTAAATTATTAAAGGCTTTTAATTATCTACATGATGTTATTTTATAATATGTGATAAACCTATAGTTTTAAGCAATGCTTTTAGAATAATGATGATGATCATTCTAATGATATCTAAATTCTTAGAAAGCTTAAAACTAAAATAGTTCCTAATCGTTGGATTACTAAATTGAGGATTAGTTAATCCGGATAGATTGGTACATACGTTGCATGCTCATTGGATGAGGATGATTGATCTCATGATCATTTGTGTGGAGACACAAAAGAAAGTATGTAGGTGCTTATTTGAGAATAAGTTTACTGAACGTGGCTCGCTAAGGAATACCTAATAGAGTTTTACTTGCCTATCAATAGGAATTCCTGTAGTGATAGTAGTATAAGTGATAATTGGACTTGAGATCATCATAGTATCTTATGTATGATGAGTTATACTTTGACTTATTCTTTAAGACCCTTAGGGTATATCAAAGGGTATGCTTGGATATAATAAGTCGTACACGGAGATAATATATGATCAATAAAGAATCTACTACTTCTAGTAAAAGAAGAAAAATGTCCTATGTGATTCAATAAATGACAACCCAGTAGTCCTTGGCCAAGGCAGAATGAAATTAGAAAGGAGTTTCTAATTTGCATTATTTGGAGTTGTGTATTTAAGAGTCGAAATACATATAATTAAATAAAATAAGACTTGACAGCAATTTCATGTCTTATATTTAATTGGGACATTGTATGGTGGAAGGATTGAATTGTACGATAACTATTAACTCAAAGGTTCTTTTATGATTAATGTTAAAATCTATATTATCTGGAAAGTGGTTGATCGCTAGGGAAGCTTATCCCTATTGTAGAATAAATATTATTTATTTAAATAAATTAATCGTTTAATTTATTTATTTAAATAAGATTGGAATTGTTCTAATTAATTTATTCAAAACCTTTTAATATGGAGAACCTAAAGGGTCACACCATAAAAAGGAAGAATAATTATTTAAGAAGTTAATGGCATAATCGTAATAATATTTTAAGTATATTTAATTTATTCTATGGTGATAGAATAAATTAAATAGCTTAATATTTATTATTTAATATTTTAGAAATATTAAATATAAATTAATAAGAGGAGTCTTATTAATATTATTACAATTATTATTATTTTAATTTCTAAAAGAGTTTAGGAATTAATTTAATATAAGTATTCTCATTTATTCCTAATAGGATTAGGAGGGAAAATTAGTTAAATGAGTTTAATTAATTATCCCTAATAAGATTAGGGAGCCCATTTAATTAAAAGAGTTTAATTAAATAAATAATACCTTATTTTAATAGGGTTTCCTGATATTTTTATAAGAGGAGTCTTATATCATATATCAGATATACACAATTCCAATAGTTGGAGAGTACGTTCTTTTTCTATAGAGATAGAAAACTAGGGTTTAACCAACCACCCTTCTTCTTGAATATTTCTTCTTCCTTGGTGGATCACCTCTAGAGGCCAAACACTTGGGTGGCTAACATTGATCAAAGGAAGGAACCAAACCCGGTAGATTCAAGTTGAATGCGAAAAGATTGAGGTGAACTTATACCGAAGCTCGAATCTTCAAGGGTATGATTATTGTTCTTCATATTTTTGTTTAATTAATAATTGTGCATAAAGGGTGATCCGGGTATATGGTTAATAAAATTTTAAAACTCTGATTTTCCATGCTTCTGCTTATTTTGTGCAATTTGATTGCGTTCATGAATATTATAAACCTAACACTCTCACGCTTTGTGTTCTCTCTTAGCTTAGGATATAATACGCAAATTAATATACTGATATAGGCATAACCCACGTACTCACGTACTTCAGTTTTAAAACCCAAACAGGCTGCGTTACTTCAAATAAGCCAATGGCCACATGGCCTTGTTTGGCTATACTTAATTTAGTTCTCTAATTTATTTTAATAATATTTATATTATATGATTTCATGTGTCACACTTTAATTTTGTTAATTTAAATAACTTACAATAATAATTATAATTTTATTATAATTATACTTTATACTTAATAAGTCATTACATATCTAATTTAATTATTAAATTAAACTAGAACAATATTTTTTTTATTTAATTATTTCATTAAATATTAGTCGATTCATTTAATTTAATTATTTCATTAAAATTAAATCTCAAATAATAAAATTTCCATTAATCAATTTAATTACTAAATTAGTGCACCACAATTTCATCAACTATTTATTTTCTCAATAAATACATTTATTAAAAATATTTATTTAATTCGATAAATATTTAAATTAATTATAAAAATTTTCGATCGTTACATCCTTTCATCCTTAAAAGGATTCTCATTCCCTGACTCACGACTTGATAAATTTATTCGTTATATTCTTCCCTCCTTAACAGGATTCTGTCCCTAGAATTGCTATACAAGATTAAGCAAATAATTGAGGATAATTTCTCATCATAACACCTTCAAGTTCTCACGTAGTTTTTTTAGCATTGTGGTTTCTCCATATTACCTTAACAGAAGGTATCACTTTATTCCTTAGTACTTGCTCTTTCCCTCATCGATAATTTGAACATGGACTTCTTCACCCATTTCATGGTATGATGTTGCATGATTAAAGTCATATAATGATTTGAATCCTCAATGTACTATCGAGATAGTACGGTATCATGTCATCATAAAAGGATTTTTGGTTTTCTTTAAACTAAGAAAGATATGCCATATGAATTGGATAAAACTATTTTGATTGATGTTCAAGTTATTATCAGAAGTCTATGCTATTTGATTCAGCTAGACAAATATTGAAGGATGTTTATGCGCTTGCGTTTTCTTGAAGTTATGCCAAACCAAATTATTTTGGTGCGGATTCAGGTGTTGAAAAGTTGAGGTGAACAACACTATTATAGGGGAGTTATTTTACGTAATGCGTTTAGATGTTTGTGCACAATACATGGTACAAAGGGCTGATCACCCTAAGTACGGGGAGTTCCTACGGTTATGACTGTTTAGGTTAAAGTTGAAAGATTACTTGTAACCTTGGACATAGTTCGTGGTCTTGTGACCCTCAGTTACATCTCTAAAAACTGAGAAGAACAACCCTATTATGGGGAAATTATTTTTACGCGATGCATTTAGGTGTTTGTTCACAATACATCATACGAAGGGCTTAACACCCTAATTATGGGAGTCCCTACAATCTAATGACTGTTAAGGTTTAAGTTAAAAGAAATACTTATAACCGTGGACGTAGTTCAAGGTCTTGTGACCCCTCAGCATGATTTGGAATCTTTTAAATTCTTGAGTTATTCATACTGTTTCCCAATTATTGATCAATTGTGGAAGATTCTTGCTATTCAAAAAGGCGAATGTGGTATGGATGATATTCCTTAGAAAGAAGTAAGTCGTAGAATGCGACACTGAATGATAAATATACTAAATAAGTGAGAAAAGAAATTTTGGAATGAGAAGGAGATGAGTTATCAAAAAATAATGTAAAACTTTTAATAGAAAAGTTTAATAATTGTAGAAAGATCTTTGTAGAAAGAAAGTGGTTATAGAACCCAATGAATGAATAAAGTATTAGCGTAAAATCTATTTTGATAGATTGAATGAATGAAGATTAATAAATAAATTTTGAGGACGAAATTCTTAGAAGAAAGGGTGAATGTAATATCCCGAGTGTTTATGAGTTGAGTATATGATAATGATCCTTAGAAAAGGAAATGAAAGGGTTAATGAATATATAATAATAAAAATATAATTGAGTTTAAGTGAATGTTCTGAGATAAAGCTTGCAATAATTTCTAGAGAAAATGAATTGAATATGAATTATTAAACCTATATTGAAGTGATGCGTTGAAATTATTCAACGATAAAATTTTGAAAGAGAGTAGATAAAAATCGAATAAGGAGGATGTGTTGATTCCGAGGACGAAATCCTTATAAGGAGGAAGGATGTGACAACCTAGATTTTCAAAAGTTATTAAATAAGAATTTAATAAATAAAATTTTTATTATGAGATGTATATATTTTAGATTATGTGGTTTGGTGAGTAGAAATTTATTATGCATGAGGTTTAATAGTTAATTTAGTTATTGAATAAATTAAGCGGAATTGTTATGAAAAGAAAATTAACTATATTATATTACTTAATTTAATTAAGTTGAAATTATATTACTTAAATAATATAATTTGATGGTTATGCCTTATTAACAATGGAAATGTTTTGAATTAAATTCATGAATAATGTGAGTAATTCACTTAATTTAAATAGTGAATTAATATAATTGTTTTAATAAAATGAGAATGTAATATATTGCATGAAAATGTACTATGTTAATATATTACGATAGTAAATTTAAGTAAATAGTAAAATATTTATTAAATGGAATAAATATTTTAGTTGAAATATTTATGGAATAAAATGGATATTCATTTGAAAATTATTAGAGAATAATTTATTTAAGTACGATAATATTGATTAAATGATTTTATAAACAAAGTCGTGCATTTTATTACGCGAATGGAATGGAAATATTCTAATTTAATTAAATAATTAAATTAAAGGATTAATGATTTGTTAAACAAATTATTACTATTTTAGCTAATTAAATATTATGTTGGCTAAATAAAGATTATAATTTAATTGGGTAATGTGTGACATGAGTACTATAGGATAAGAGAATTATAAAAATAAATTAGAAAGGGCTTTAAAGTGTGTCAACCAAATAAGGTCTTATGACCTTTGGAATATTGTAACTACTGAGACCCTTAATTTATTTGAGCGTAAACCGTTTGTCAGTTTTTATGTTACGCATTATTTTGCTAAGTCTAAATAACAGATAGAAAGGGGAGCCTTATAGAGGGTTTGAGAGATAAAGAAATTTTCCATGGATTAAGAAGAGAAATCCTGAGAATCAAGAGGGAAGAAGAGGTGTAATCAAGGTTTTCTAATCATCTTCTAACCAATCTAAAGAAGAAATCAAAGGTAACAACTTGGTTGTAAAATCTATTTTGTGTTCTTATATATACTTCTCTGTAGATGGATTTTGGTAGAGGATTTGCTAAGAATTAATGATATACTGTTAATAGATGTGTATAATTTGTTATACGTAATCTATAATAGGTTTTCATGTAATCAAATTCGTGAAAACAAGTGTTAGAAGAAGAAATTTTGTTTATGGCTTAGTATATGTATTTTCGGTCTATTTTAAGGCTTAAATTGATGGTTAGATCATGTATATATATATTCTAAAATTGATAATAGATGTGATCAGTATGTTGAAAAATGAAAAGAACACAAATTGAATGAATCAATTTGGTTAAGAAATGAATTCGTAGTGAATGAATTAGCTAAACATGTTAAAAAATGAAAGTTTAGTATGAATATGAGTTTCGTGTCAAGATTTAGGCTAGTTAGTGTTTCTATAAATTTTTATAATTTTAGTATGTTGTATTTATATGAATTACGAATTCATAGAATTGAAAATGGACTAATTTGGATGTGTATAAGTCAAGTTATGAAGATTAGTAGGATAAAATGGTCAAAAATCGCAAGAACAGTGAACTTCAGAGTCCCGTTTGGGTGCAGCTGTGCCCTAAGTCATTTGGGGCGCAGCTGCGTTGTGCCCAAGGCTTAATTGGGTGCAGCTGTGCTTTGCCCAAGGCTTAATTGGACGCAGCTGAGCCCAAAGTGTGTCAGGTATGACTGTTTTGACCTATTTTAGTAAAATAGGTATAACATTTTCATACGAACTTTGATTAAGGTGATTCAAGATAATCCGCAACGAGGACAAATAGACCTACAACTTTCATTCTTTATGTATTTTGATTTGAGGTCTGGAACAGGAGTCCAAATGGTCATCATTAGGACTATTATGTTTTCGGGAATAATCGGAGGGTGCCGAGCATGCACGTATACAAGTGTAGTGCTTCTGACGATAAAAGATGTTGTTCTAAGTTATAAAATATGAATGTTAGTAAACAAAATGATGCTTAACATTAATAAATGATGTATTAGATAAGTTATATAAGCACACTAAGCATACACAAGAGAGACAAATCGGGCGTGTGACGAATAAACGTCGAAATGCCGTAACAAATGTTAATGAACGTAAAAGTATTTTAAGTCAAATGAAATAAATATTACTCCCTCCATCCCATAGTTATAGGTTGATTTTCCATTTTGAGATGTCCCAATATATAGGCTACTTACTATTTATAAAATTTAGTTGGTTCATTATTTTACTTTTATGCCCTTATAATAAATATTTAACCATTACTCTTTTTTTGAAGAAACAACATTCAACATAATTATTTTTATCAACGCATTTAATGTTGTTGTATTCTCAATAAAAGAATTCAACTTTTTAGGCTTTACTAGTTTAACATATTTTGTGTATAAAAGACAATTGGTTGAAAGTTTATGTAGATTAAAAACTCTATCTTTGGTTAAAGCTCTATGGTTAAGGACTTTAATGGTCAGTACACGTTAATCAATTAAGCTGGGAGTTTCAATACGATAAGTAAGGAGTAATTAACTTATTCATTAATTCCATATTAAGGGGTATATGTGAAAATTTCTGTTAAAAATGACAACTTAAACTAATTTTCTTAAACTATGTGCCAAAAGAAATCAACCTATAACTATGGGACGGAGGGATGTATAAGATATGAAATGAGTTTAATATAAAACCAATAATAATTCCTAGAAAGACTTAAACACTTGAATGAACTTCGAATATGAAATATAGTGAGATATAAGTCGAAAGTTAACACAATAAAATTGAACATTATGTATTGATAATAGGAAGAGTTATGAGATGTAGAGTAAAGTTTACATTACAACTACTATGTGTTGCTATGTGACTAATAGTTAATGTGTATGATTATATAATTGTATAGGGCAAGTGAAGCGCAGATAACTGTAAGTTGTTAAACTATTATTAGTAAACAACAATCAAGGCAAGTCTTTCAGTTCCTATTTGCTATGTGAACTTGATGATTAACTGTTTTAAATCTTTATTGTGAGACCCCAAATTTTATGAATAAAGATTTAAATTTCTCAAAATATTTTTTATAATATTATGGAGTGAACTTGATATAATGTTATAGTTGTGGAAAATATTTATAAATTTTGTAAAAATACGTAAGTTGTTATATAATATTGGATTGGTTAGGGAATATTCGCTTTAACAGGAAATATTCAAATGCGACGAAGACAATCATTAGTGGACCCCACAATGGAATTATTATCGGATTGAGAAAAAAACGACAAAAATATTTTTATGAAAATAACGGTAGAAGTTTTATCGTTAATCTGTTGAAACACCCTTGTTAAAAAGTACAATGTCTGGCGTGGTTGCATAAGGTAGCACACGATATTGATTATTGATGCTTACGTGAGAAGTCACTCGCTTTTTGTTCAATTATTGCTACAAGAATTGTTGTTGCATAGTATCTCACGTTATTTGATTCAATTATTGTCGATATTTTATATATTATTAAATCAATAATTGAGATATCAAAGTTATTAATATTATTATTTGCAATATTAACGATGTCTATAAGTTCTGTCAAGGAGAGGTTTGGTCACCTAATTACGCGCCAATAAGGAGAAATCCTTATTGGAAAGCCCCCTCTTTCTTGGGAACGGCCTGGTCGATTAATATTGTGAATTATAATAAAGGTGATAAGTTTTGTTTTATTATTATTATAAATGTAATAAAACAGAAAACTTTTTATAAAGTTTTGTTTTATTTGATTATAAATAGAATATATTATATTTTATTATGCATAGTGTTTGCATAGTGTTTGCATAGTAAAATCTTTTTATATAAAACAGAATACTTTTATAAAGTTATTTATTTTATTAGACTATAAATAGAATATATAATATTCTATTATGCATATATTTGCATAATGTTAGTGTTTGCATAGTAAAATCTTTTTATATAAAAATGTAATACTTTTATAAAGTTAGTCGTTTTATTAGATTATAAATAGAATATATTATATTTTATTTAAAAGATTTTATTTTATTAGAATATTTTATTAATGCTACATAGTAAATCAATATAGACCGTCTGTTTAAAAGTAAATCAATTTGGACCGTTCATAAATTAGATACTATTCAGTCCATTCTCCTATAAATAGAAACTCATTCCTTCATTATTTCTTACGAATTCACTGAAACTCTAGAGAGAGAAACTATAGAGAGAAAGAAGAAAAGTATTCTGCTACTTCACTACTCCTATATTTGGTTTCGTTATTTATTAATCTATTGGAATATCATGTCTGCTTTTTACGCATGACCTAGTTTCGTTATTTATTATTCTGTTGGAATAACATGTCTGTGTGGTCTATCGCATGCCTGGTGATTTTTTTTGTTATTCCATTCTTTATTATACTCAGTTGGTTAAAGTTTTGACTTCTATACTCCATGAAATTAGTAGAATATCCTGGATATTTGCACTTCATCCGGTATCTTTTCGTGGAAATATTCTTCTGAGCATTCTTGAATTTTAACTCCACAAAGCAGTATCATGTTGACAATTTGGACGTTATTGGTTCCTGGATAAATTAATTCTTGACCTTGTTTTATTGAATTGTTATCATCCTCATGCTTATATTATGTTGAAAGTCATCTGTGGCATGTAGTGCATAGATGGACTTGGTATGATTATGACCAGGGATTATTCGGTATAATCATGATCGTAGTGTTACAAATGATGTTGAAAAAGTCCTCATTGGCTCGTAGTACATTGATGGACAGTTTTTGGTATGATTATGGCTATGGATTCTCTTCGGCCAAGGATGCAAAGACTGATTTATGGCATGATCATGACTATTGATGAATACACAAATATCCTTTGCCCGTAGTGCATGGATAATTTGTGGTTGTGATACTAATGAATATCCTTGGGTCAGAAAAGCGGGGATGATGTGGATTATTTATTAAAATCGAGTCCCAAATGATAAAAGTGATGAAAAACCTTTTAAATCATAGAAGATAATAGATTTTATTCCCTACTTGACTCTTTTAATGGATATCTTGATCCGCTGCAGTTAAACTTGATGTTTGTTATATTGTATCAGTTTAACACTGTTAAAGGCTAATGATAATTTATTCTGCATTATATTAGTCATAATATTTCTTACTGGGCTAGTTGAGCTAACCCTTTTACTTTCATTATTCTCTTCAGAAAATGAGAACGTAGCAGGGACTAGTTAGGGAACGGAGTGACGGTCCAGATGATAACATTAGTAGTCCTCACTATTCTATGAAATAGTGTGTTAATAAATGTATTGAGGACTTATTTTGAGTTTGAATACTATCTAGAAGACAATATTTGTATTAAAACTCACAGCTCATGTTGTATATTTAAGATTATATTTGTATTCTGTACCATGTATTTGGCGACTCAGAATAGGTGATGTATACCTATTTTGGGGGCATCAAAGTTGGTATCAAAGCTCAGGGATATGATCCCTGACTGAAATATGAGATAAGAACTAGGAGTGGAGAGACGGGGAATTCTTTTGCTAGTATGACCTACCTAAGTTTATTTGGTATTTAATTGGTCGGTCAGAGTATCGGGATAATATGTGATATGTTAATTAACCCTTGTTTTGTGGCAGTATTTGAAAATGACATTCGAGAATGTTGAGAACATCAATGGAGCATAGGAGACCGTTGAGTCTCCACAAATCAATAATCAGGATAATGTGCATCAAGAAGGCGAAAATCCTCATGCAAACAACAACACTGACCAAATAATGAACGATGGAATGTTCAGAGGCTTTATGAAATTCATGCAAAATCAGGCAAGAGCGGCTCCTGTCCAAAATGCAGGTGGAAACACTGGCAACTCTCAGACGGTCACCGCTAATCAGTTCAAGGAACTGGGACCACCGAAGTTTTTTGGATAGCCAAAACCATTTAAGGCGGAGACGTGGATAAAGCAGATCTGCAAGATATTTGATATTTTGGGATGTTCTGAGGAGCAAAAGGTTCCCTTTGCCACTTTCATGTTGCGAGCAGAGGCAGATTACTGGTGGGAATCTGTAAAGCGTACTCAACCTGCCACAGTGAAGATGACTTGGGAGAAGTTCCAAGAATTGTTCAACGATAAGTACTTTCCCAAAAGTATTCGTCACATGAAAGAGGTAGAGTTCATCAAGCTGGAGCAAAACAACATGACCGTGTCGTAGTACGAAGCCAAGTTTGCCGAGTTGTCCCAATTTACGTCCCATTTAGTTGATAATGAGGAGAGAATGACGCGAATATTTCTAAGAGGTTTGAAACCCAATATAAATCAATACCTCATTTCTCACAAACTTTGTTTATATTTAGATGTTGTGAATATGGCTCAGTTATTGGAGCGTGATAATGAGCCAGCACAACCAAAAGGCAACGACCAACGGAACAATGATAACCATCGTGGGGGAAATTATCATACCAAGAATGGTAACCACTTCGGTGGTAATCACGGCCAAGATAATTGAAGTGGAAAATTCAAGAAGAAAAGATTTAACGATGATGGGAAGATGTTGGCATCAGCACCAACACCAACAACAAATTCTAGGGGAGGAGAACGACCGCTAGTTAGATGCTATAGATGCGGAGAGGAGGGACACATAAGTCCAAACTGTCCACAGCATTCTAAGGTATGTTTTAGTTGTGGAAAAGACGGTCACAAAGCTCGATTTTGTCATGTGTCAAAATCAAGTCCAGTTGGGACGGTGGCACCAAAGGCGGATACGGAACAAAACAAAGTCGGTGGTTTTAAGAAGAGCGTTTTTCGTGACTTCTCAAAAAGTGGGTAACCCGAATGAAGTTAGCACAGGTTAGTAAATTATAAATTCTTGCGAAGTCTATACCTTATTAGATACCGGTTCTACCCATTCTTTTATCTCTCTTGCTTGCGCTCAACGTTTAAATTTGAATCTAGAGAAGTTAGACTTTGACTTATTGGTTGAAACTTTGATAGTAGAAACCTTCGTTACCTCCACTGTTTATAAATCTTGTTGATTCAAATTGACACTTTCACGTTACCTGTTGATCTTATCTCTTTAAAAATACTTGCCTTTGATGTGATTTTAGGAATTGATTGGTTAACTACTCATCAAGCTTTTTGTAAGGTTGTTAGCTTTCATATTCCTAACCAATCTGTCATGTGAATTCAAGCAACCAAACCACTAAAGTCAATCATTGTCATATCAAGCCATAAGTAAAGAGCCTTGAGCCTTTATCTGGTAACTTCCTTGTGTGGAATGCACCGAAGCCGAACTTTTCGTAGTGGGCGCTATGAATGATGGTGGCAAGTCGATAGGTATCAATGTGGCGTACTATCCAAGTCTTGGATGAGAGTCACAGTTTTGAATGATATTTCTATTGTTAATAAATTTCTTGACGTATTCTTGAAGACTTCTTAGCTTACCCTAGAGCGTGAAATCGAATTTTGTATTGACCCCAGTACAAAACCCATTTATAAAACCCTTAAATATTCCTTCAACCAAAATAAACGTATAATGCGGCAAAGACGTTGGCTCGAGCTGTTGAAGATTATGACTATACCATTCAATATCATTATGGAAGAGCGAACGTGGTAGCTGACGTGTTGAGTACAAGATCGTATGCGTTTACGAGTGCGATGTTGTTAACACAAAAACCTATTTCGTATAACTTACAAATGATGAAGATAGAGTTAAAGACTCTAGTGACCCATGTGAAGATAGCGAATATACGAGTAGAACCGACTTTAATCAATAAAGTTAAAGCCGCTCAAGATACATACTCAGAGCTGATGAATGTGAAGAAGAATGTTCTAGAGGGCGTTATTCTAGAAGCAAGAATCGACGAAGAGAGGAAATCTCAACCCTTGATTTCATTGGCCCATTTGAAATTCTAGATCAAGTAGGAATTGTGGCCTATAGACTCATTTTACCGCCAAGTATGTCGCGTGTTCATAATGTTTTTTCACGTATTGATGTTACGTAAATATGTGGATGAGCTGAACCAAATTATTGAATTAAAACTAGATGAAATAGTAGAAGATTTAACGTATGAGAAGATACGTGTTAAAATCTTGAATAAGAAGGATCGTATTCAAGACTCAAAGGTTATACCTCAAGAGTTAGAATCTGAAATGAAGTCAAGGTATCCTCATCTCTTCGGCATACCAGGTACGTACATAAATTTCGAAGGCGAAATTTCATAAGGAGGGGAGATTGTGAGACCCCAAATTTTATGAATAATGATTTAAATTTCTCAAAATATTTTTTAATATTATGGAGTGAACTTGATATAATGTTATAGTTCTAGGTAATATTTTTAAATTTTGAAAAGTACGCAAGTTGTTATATAATATTCGATTGGTCGGGAAATATTCATTTTAACAGGGAATATTCGTACGATGTCACAATCATTGGTGGACCCCACAATGGAATTATTGTCGGATTGAGAAAACGACAAAAATATTTTTATGAAAATAACAGCAGAAGTTTTACTGTTAGCTCATTACTTCATTATTTCTTATGAATTCACTGAAACTCTAGAGAGAGAAACTATATAGAGAAAGAAGAAAAGTATTTTGCTACTTCACTACTCCTATATCTAATTTCTTCTAAGGTAAGGGATATTATTTGTTGTACTCGTAAGGGGTATTATTTCTTTTATATTCATGAAGAGAACTTCTGTTATTCCATTCTTTATTATTATGTTGGAATAACCTATCTATGCTAATCTTATATACATGGTGAAATTCTTCATTATTCCATTCTTTATTATTACATTGGAATAACTCAGATATCGCGACTACCCTATACTTGGTGAAATTCTTCATTATTCCATTCTTTATTATTATGTTGGAATTACACATCCTACGCCAAGTCCGCATACATGGTGAAATTCTTCATTTATTCCATTCTTTATTATTATATTGAATAACATGTCTATTCAAGGACCGCATACATGGTGAAATTCTTCATTATTCCATTCTTTATTATTATGTTGGAATAACTCAGTATCACGCGACTACCCTATACTTGGTGAAATTCTTCATTTATTCCATTCTTTATTATTATGTTGGAATAACTTTATCTATCGCAAAGTACCATATATATGGTGAAATTCTTACATTATTCCATTCTTTATTATTCAATTGCAATAACCTCAGATATCGCGACTACCCTATACTTGGTGAAATTCTTCATTATTCCATTCTTTATTATTATGTTGAATAACTTTGTATGCTAAGCACCGCATACATGGTGAAATTCTTCATTATTCCATTCTTTATTATTCGTTGGAATATCCTCTCCGTATGCTTTACACATGACCGGTTCCATTATTTATTATTCTGTTGGAATAACATCGTATGCTTTCGCATGACACGTTCCGTTATTTATTATTCTATTGGAATAACCTGTCTGTGCGGTCTATCGTATGCCTGTTGATTTCATCTGTTATTCCGTTCTTTATTATACTAAGTTGGTTAAAGTTTTGGCTTCTATACTCCATGAAATTAGTAGAATATCCTAGATATTTGCGCTTCATCCAGTATCTTTTCGTGGAAATATTCTTCTGAGCATTCTTTAATTTTACTCCACAAAGTAGTATCACGTTGACAATTTGGACGTTATTGGTTCCTGGATAAATTAATTCTTGAACTTGTTTTATTGAATTGTCATCATCCTCATGCTTATATTATGTTGAAAGTCATCTGTGGTCGGTAGTGAATAAATGGACTTGGTATGATTGTGACCAGGGATTATTTGGTATAATCATGACCGTAATGTTACAAATGATGTGGAAAAAGTCTTCATTGGCCCGTAGTGCATTGATGGATAGTTTTTGGTATGATTATGGCTATGGATTCTCTTCGGCCAAGGGTGCAAAGACAAATTATTTTATGGCATGATCATGACCATTGATGAATACACGAATATCCTTGGCCCATAGTGCATGGATAATTTGTGGTTGTGATACTAATGAATATCCTTGGCTGTAGTGTAGGGATGATGTGGATTATTTATTAAGCTGAGTCCCAGCGTTAAAAGTGATGAAAAACCATTTAAATCATAGAAGATAGTAGATTTTATTCTCTACTTGACCCTTTTAATGGATATCTTGATCCGCTACAGTTAAACTTGATGTTTGTTATATTTTATCAGTTTAACACTGGTAAAGGCTAATGATAATTTATTCTGCAGTATATTAGTCATAATATTTTTTACTGGGCTAGTTTAGCTCACCCTTTTACTTTCATTGTTCTCTTCAGGAAATGAGAACGTAGCAGGGACTAGTCGGGGAATGGAGTGATTTATCCGGATGATAGCATTAGTAGTCCTCACTATTCTATGAAATAGTGTGTTAATAAATGTATTGAGGACTTATTTTGAGTTTGAATACTGTCTAGAAGCAATATTTGTATTAAAACTCACAGCTCATGTTATATATTTAAGATTGTATTTGTATTCTGTACCATGTATTTTGCGACTCAGAATAGTTGATGTATACCTATTTTGGGGGAGTCACAGTTGGTATAAAAGCTTAGGGATATGATCCCTGACGATAATATGAGATAAGAACTAGGAGGGGAGAGACGGGGAATTCTTTCGCTAGTATGACCTACCTAAGTTTATTTGGTATTTAATTGGTCGGTCAGAGTATAGCGATAATATGTGATATGTTAATTAACCCTTGTTTTGTGGAAGTATTTGAAAATGACATCCGAGAATGTTGAGAACATCAATGGAACACAGGAGACCATTGAGTCTCCACAGATCAATAATCAGGATAATTTGCATCAAGAAGGTGACAATCCTCATGCAAACAACAACACTAACCAAATGATGAACGATAGAATGTTCAGAGGCTTTATGCAATTCATGCAACATCAGGCAAGAGCGGCTCCTGTCCAAAATGCAGGTGGAAACACTGGCAACTCTTGGACGGTCACCGCTAAGCAGTTCAAGGAACTGGGACCACCGGAATTTTTTGGAGAGCCAAAACCACTTAAGGCGGAGACGTGGATAAAGTAGATCTGCAAGATATTTGATGTCTTGGGATGCTCCGAGGAGCAAAAGGTTCCCTTTGCCACCTTCATGTTGCGAGCAGAGGCAGATTACTGGTGGGAATCTGTAAAGCGTACTCAACCTGCCGCACTGAAAGATGACTTGGGAGAAGTTCCAAGAATTGTTCAATGAAAAGTACTTTCCCGAAAGTATTCATCACATGAAAGAGGTAAAGTTCACCAAGCTGGAGCCAAACAACATGATCGTGTCGCAGTACGAAGCCAAGTTTGTCGAGTTGTCTCGATTTGCGTCCCATTTGGTTGATAATAAGGAGAGAATGACGCGAATGTTTCTAAGAGGTTTGAAACCCGATATACATTAATACCTCATTTCTCACAAACTTTGTTTATATTCAGATGTTGTGAATAGGGCTCAGTTATTGAAGCGTGATAATGAGTCAGCACAACCAAAAGGCTATTTGGTTTGTAATATTCATGAACGCAATCAAATTGCATAAAAAGTGCGGAAACGTGTAAAAATCAGAGTTTAAAAATTTACAAACCATATACCCGGATCACCCTTTATGCACAATTATTAATTAAACGAAAAAGATAACGAATAAAATCATTCCCTCGAAGATCGAACTTCCTCAGGTACAAGTTCACCTCCAAATCCTTTCGCGTTCAACTTGAATCCATCGGGTTTGGTTCCTTCCTTTGATCAACGTTAGCCACCCAAGTGTTTGGCCTCTAGAGGTGATCCACCAAGGAAGAAAAAGAATTCAAGAAGATGGGTAGTTGGCTAAACCCTAGTTTTTCTATCTCTATAGAAAAAGAGCGTACTCTCCCACAAATTGGAATTACGTATGTTGTAAAAGTCAACAACCACATCACCCATAATAAGACTCCTCTTATTTATAGATGTGGGCAACCCACCTTAACAATTAAGGAATTGGGATTTATTTAATTAATTAAATTTTTTTAATTAATTAAGCTCCCTAATCTTATTAGGGATAATTAATTAAACTTCTTTAACTAATTTTCATTCCTAATCCAATTAGGAATAAATGAGAGTACTTATATTAAATTAATTCCTAAACTCTTTTAGAAATTAAAATAATAATAATAATTGTAATAATATTAATAAGACTCCTCTTATTAATTTATATTTAATATTTCTAAAATATTAAATAATAAATATTAAGCTATTTAATTTATTCTATCACCATAGATTAAATTAAATATACATAACATATTATTACGATTATGCCATTAACTTCTTAAATAATTATTCTTCCTTTTATGGTGTGACCTTTTAGGTTCTCCATATTAAACCTAAGTTGTGAATAAATCAATTAGAACAATTCTAATCTTATTTAAATAAATAAATTAAATAATTAATTTATTTAAATAAATAATATTTATTCTCTAATAGGATAAGCCTCCCCAGCGATCAACGACTTTCCGAGATAATATAGATTTCAACATTAATCATAAAAGAACCTTTGAGTAAATAGTTACCGTCAATTCAATCCTTCCACCGCATAATGTCCCATTTAAATATAAGACATGGAATTACTTGTCAAGTCTTATTTTATTTAATTATATGTATTTCGATCCTTAAATGCACAACTCAACTAATGCAAATTAGAAACTCCTTTCTAATTTCATTCGCCTTAACCAAGGACTATTGGGTTGTCATTTATCGAATCACATAGGACATTTCTCTTCTTTTAATAAGTGGTAGATTCTTTATTGATCATACATTATCTCCATGTACAACTTATTATACCCAAGCATACCTTTGATATACCCTAAGGGTCTTATGGAATAAGTCAAAGTATAACTCATCATACACAAGATACTATGATGATCTCAAGTCCAAGGATCACTTGTACTACTATCACTACAGGAATTCCTATTGACAGGCAAGTAAAACTCCATTAGGTATTCCTTAGCGAGCCACGTTCAGTGAACTTATTCTCTAATAAGCACCTACATACTTGCTTTAGTGTCTCCACACAAATGATCATGAGATCAATCATCCTCATCCAATGAGCAAGCAACGCATGTACCAATCTATCCGGATTCACTAATCCCCAATTTAGTAATCCAATGATTGGGAACTATTTTAGTTTTAAGCTTTCTAAGAATTTAGATCTCATTAGAATGATCATCATCATTATTCTAAAAGCATTGCTTAAAACTATGGGTTTATCACATATTATAAAAACAAAGATCATGTAGATAATTAAAAGCCTTTAATAAATTAATACTTTTTATTAATAAATGAATAAGATTGTTACAAAGTATATGCTTTATCATCAAACATGATTGGCTTGTGTGCATACTACTTTCAATCTCCCACTTGCACTAAAGCAAATCACCATTGTATCTTATACTCTTCTTCTCTAAGTGACGATTATCCTACTGTTGGATAAGCTTTATTTAATTGATATGTAATGTTGTTCTTGAGAGTCCACCATCTCTATAGTGATTTCCCATCTTTCAATGATTCTTATAATCAAATGAAAGTGCCACAACACATGTTTAGATCCAAGATGAGACTTAGGAACTATTCCTAGTTCTGTAATGAACTTTTCATCCAAACAATCAACTTGCAGCTTCATTTATAACTATATACTTTATCTTTATCACTAAACCAGCAACTCTTTGTTGTTTGGAACCTTTCCAATTCACTGCACCACTGTTCAAGATAACGCTTTACCTTAAAGTGGATTTTTCTGTCATCTTGGTCTGTCTGAAAAACTTGAGTCTATTAAGCCCTCTAGTTTTAATTTAGACTCACCATGAATATGATCACATCCTTAGTGCCGGTTAAGCACTTTAAGATGTTTTTCAATTACTCATAGTGAACTTCTCCATAATATGACTGATCAACATCAGGTCTCGTACATTTCATTGCATGCATGATTGTCACTCATGCGACCTCTCTTTTCAGGAGTCTGTGGGGACTATTAAGAGAGATACACTCCATAGCTCATCGACATGAGACATCTCTTGGAGTTTGCCATGCTAAACGACTTTAGCATCAAATGAATATACGTTCCTTGGGTTAAGTCGAGCATCCTCTTAAATCTATCTATATAGATTTATATCCCCAATTAAGATACTCTTCCAAATCATTCATGGAGGAATGTTTAGACAACTTTATCTTTACTGATTGTAGCATTGGTATGTTATTCCTCATCCGTAGTATATCAACATATAGTACTAGAAATTTCACGACGCTCCCACTGACCCTTTTATACACACTAGAAGTCTTACCTCATCGAATGTAACTCTGGATCATCATCTTCTATGATGTGTACCTCATCATCATCATTCATGATGAATCCATACCTCCTAGGTATCTTTGGTACTATTCCAGATTTACGATTCAGTTGTGGTACAATAGGTCCATCTACAGGTTCCTCTTATTTGAATTATAGTGTTTTGTGGTTCTTGAACTCTTCAAGATCTATTATCCTCCCACTAGCCCCTTTTAATGATAAACACCTTTATCTTAGAAGGCGCCGTGTTTCAGAACAAACACCTTTTGCTAAGTAGAATTATAGAACATATACCCTAAACTTACTTTTAGGATGTCTCACAAATCAGTACATGTCAAATCTTGTCCCAAGCTTATCCTTCAAACCTTTTAACATAAGTTGGACAACCCTTATCTTAACATACTTAAGATTAGGAATCCTCCCCATCCATAACTTTTATGGAGTCTTGAAATTTGGATTTTGAGGTTACCTTTTTCGTAGATATGCAGCCCATTTCTAGGACATTATCTCGTAAGGATATTGGAATGTCGGTAAAATTATTATGGACCGCACCATGTCCAACAAGGTACGATTTTCCTTTCGGATACATCAATCAATTATTATGTATCGAGAGGCATCCATTATGAGAAAACCATTTGAGATGATCTAGAAACTTATTGCACAAGTATTCCTTCCTTGATCCGATCAAAGAATCCTAATACTTTGCCAATTTGTTTCACTTTTGAATTCTTTGAACCTTTCAAATAATTCACACTTGTATTTCAGCAAATACACACATTCAACTCTTTGAATGATCATCTTCTTTTCTTATACTAGTTTATTCAATTTACAAAATTATTTTCACGTAAATCAAGTATACAAAATCCATTAAGTGATATTCCAGTTCTATACAAAACATTATTATTATAAATAGAACAACAATTGTTCTTAATTATAATACCAAAGATTTCATTGTCCAACAATAAAATGGAAATAATATTTTAACAAGAACCGGAATACAATAACAACTTATCGACTTAATAGATTTGCCCAGTAGTATTGCTAAACTATAAGTTTCTATGGCTAATATGGCAACCTTTGCTACATTTCCTCGCTTACATAGATTACTTATATTTGTTTAACTTTCTACTTATGCTTGGTCCCTTCATAAATCTATATTTATGATAACCAAAGTCGATATCCAATATCCAATTAAAACCTTGACTTAAAGAAAAATTTATTTTAAATCTTGAACAAAATTGTATTTGTAACCAAAACTTCATTAAGCTTCTTTGGTTAGCCACTGCAAGATACTTCTCGCAGTTTCTTTCCGATATCCGAAGCTTATAGCGGTGGAAGCAAACTCCTTTGCTATCCGTGACGCTTTTGTTCTTATTATCCTTTGTTTTGCCTTTCTATATACCTTCTTTGAATCGTTCTTCTTTTTTTGAAGATCCTTTGGCCCCTACCAAGAAGACTTGATCTTTCTTGGTTGGAAAGTGACTCTCAACATTTTTCAATATGTTAAGCAAATCAACGAGGGCGATATCTAGCTTGTTCATATGAAAATTCACAACAATTGTGAAAGGAGTCCGGAGTGAGTGCAAGATCAAATCTTGGCTCAACTCTCCATCCATGACAAAACTCGTTGTCCTAATTGATCAATCAAATTGATAATGTTAAGGACTTTTATCTATACTGTAGTGTCATCGGTCATTCTAGATCGAAAAGAGCTCCTTAGATATCGATATCTATCAGTCCTACTTTCCTCATCATCAACTACTTGATGTGCAGGAATATAGTAGGAGCATCCATAGTTTCATGCTGACACTGAAGCTCGTTACTCATAGATGCTAGCATGATGCATTGAGCCAACTGTGCATCATCTTGCCACTTTCTAAAAGTAGCAATGTCTTCCTCAAAGGCATTATCTGCAACCATTGCAGGGATAGGCGTATTAAGGACATAAGATAGCTTTTCAGCTATGAGAACTATTCTCAATTTTCTTTTCTTATCCGTTTAATTCGATCTGGTTAATTTAGCATCTAATATGCTTCGCAGTGATAGTAATTTTAGACATTGTAAAATTCTGTATATGAATTTGTAATTAACAACATTTTAACATACATTCTTTTATTAATTACCAAAATAAATTAGGTCTTGTTTTAAATTGGCATCTCTCACTATTTTCTTCAAACTATATTACCCTCACTTATATAGTTCGGCAAAATCTAATTAAAGATTTGCTAGTGAGAATAAGGATCCCATTTCAAATGTATATAGCCTTGTGGTGACACAACAAACTATATATAAATAAATAGGTAGACAACTTTTGCCAATTACATCAACTATGCAACTCCTTTTCTTTTGCCTCTTAGATTATTTTGATCAAGTGGTGGCACATCCGAATCAAAATTATCCAAGTTAAGTCCGACCTAGCACTCCATATATTCAAAAAGGAAAAATATCATCCTTGTGGTGACACAACAAAACAATATTGTTCAATTTTCTTTATAAGCATCAAATGTGATAAATTAACATCTTAAATACTTAATACTTGCCTTGTGGTGACACAACAAACTCATATTAAATATTTAATACACTATTAACTTTATCATGCTAGAAGGCTTACGCTCGATATTCCAAATATCTTTGAACGCTTAGGACTTAATATAAAAATTTGAGGGGTTTGTTATTAATTTGTCTCATCTTGTTTAGCACGCATGCACATATATATATAAAATACGCGTCATATTAATGAACATGTGAAGCATGTTTGCATAATATATAATATATATAGTATAAGCATGCACATATAGAATACTATATTCTACCCGGATTGATTATGGACTTTTATTCTAGTTTGGTTCACTAGAGCCACCAAGTGAACCAAAAGGTCAAACCCTAGGGGTGCAAGAAATAATATTTAAATATAACTATTACATTTAAACCCGGGCTCCATTACAAACGGGTCTTCAAGCGCTCCTTGCTCCTTGATCTCCAATTCTTCAAAATAATTCTAATTATTCCTATTACAAAACTATTTAAAATAAATAGAAACCTTGATCAGCAGTCAAGGGGAAGTACATAGGAGGGAGATAGAATTTACATTAAGAAAAAATTAGAGAAGACGAGGTACGCAGACCCCATTTAATAAAACCCATACATTCATGCATCCAACTAAAATAAAATCCAATCACATTGGTCAATAGTCCATAATCAATCCCATTTATTATCATACACATCATCATATGCATCAATAAATAACATTCATCTTATGAATAATAAACATTTAATATATATATTGATATCATTTAATGGGCAAATTTAGTTAGTATAAAATCTATTTTTGAATCAAAATAAACTCCTTTATTTTAATCCAAATTTAAATCAAAATAAACTCTTTTATTTTAATTTATCCAATTTTGAATAAAATAAACTATTTTATTTTAATCAAAATCTTTAATCAAAATAAACTACTTTATTTTAATTAATTATGGAATCCAATTCCAAGTAAAAAAAAAAATAACTCCTTTATTAAAGGAAACACTATACTCTTTCCTATTCACAAATAAACTCTTTTATTTTGAATAATATGAAATCTAATTTCATATCTAAATAAACTCCTTTACTTAAGGAAAGACCGATTCTTTTTCCTATTCACAAATAAACTCTTTTATTTTGAATAATATGAAATATTATTTCATATCTAAATAAACTCCTTTATTTAAGGAAAAATAGAATCCAATTTCAACTCCAATTAGTTATCATGGAATCCAATTCCAACTCTAATTAGTTAGCATGAAATTTAATTTTAAAATTAAAATAAACTTTATATTTTAATATTAAAATAAACTTTTTATTTTAATATTAGAATAAAATTTTATTTTAATAATAAAATTATTAAGAATATATATATATATATATATATATATATATATATATATATATATATATATATATAATAACAAATATATAAACTTTACATATCTCCAAGTGATATTTATTAAAAAAAAAAAAAAAATGATTCAACTTTAAGAGCCTCTTCAAATTAAAAAAAAAAAAAAAAAAAATTAATCCACGTTAATATATATATATATATATATATCATATATATATATATATATATATATATATATTTAAATATCCTATTAACCACGGGCTCAAATATATATCCGCATAAAGGTTAATATATATATTGATATATATATATATATATATATATATATATATATATATATATATATATATATATATATATCCGCATAAAGGTTAATTGTTTAAAAAATCCAATGCCACTGTTCTGACGATCAGATTTATATATATATCCGCATCTCCTTATCCTTTTTAAAAGGAAATCACCGTAACCTTTTTTTTTTTTTAAATAAATTTTATACAATAAAATTATGCCCAATTAAATTGTTCTAAACACATATCAATATACAAATTAAATCTGAACAATTAATAATTTACATAAAGGTTTGGCTCTGATACCACTGTTTGGTTTGTAATATTCATGAAACGCAATCAAATTGCATAAAAAAAGTGCGAAACGTGTAAAATCGTAGTTTAAAATTTACAAACCATATACCCTTGGATCACCTTTACACAATTATTAATTAAACGAAAAAGATAACGAATAAAATTATACCCTCGAAGATCGAGCTTCCTCGTACAAGTTCACCTCCAAATCCTTTCGCTTCAACTTGAATCCACCGGGTTTGGTTCCTTCCTTTCATCAACGTTAGCCACCCAAGTGTTTGGCCTCTAGAGGTGATCCACCAAGGAAGAAAAAAATTCAAGAAGATGGTGGTTACAAACCCTAGTTTTTCTATCTCTATAAAAAAGCGTACTCTCCACAAATTGGAATTACGTATGTTGTAAAAAGTCAACAACCACATCACCCATAATAAGACTCCTCTTATTTATAGATGTGGGCAACCCACCTTAACAATTAAGGAATTGGGATTTATTTAATTAATTAAATTCTTTTAATTAATTAAGCTCCCTAATCTTATTAGGGATAATTAATTAAACTCCTTTAACTAATTTTTCTTCCTAATCCAATTAGGAATAAATGAGAGTACTTATATTAAATTAATTCCTAAACTCTTTTAGAAATTAAAATAATAATAATAATTGTAATAATATTAATAAGACTCCTCTTATTAATTTATATTTAATATTTCTAAAATATTAAATAATAAATATTAAGCTATTTAATTTATTCTATCACCATAGATTAAATTAAATATACATAACATATTATTTATTATGCCATTAACTTCTTAAATAATTATTCTTCCTTTTATGGTGTGACCCTTTTGAAAGTAGTATGCACACAAGCCAATCATGTTTGATGATAAAGCATATACTTTGTAATAATCTTATTCATTTATTAATAAAAAGTATTAATTTATTAAAGGCTTTTAATTATCTACACGATGTTGTTTTTATAATATGTGATAAACCCATAGTTTTAAGCAATGCTTTTAGAATAATGATGATGATCATTCTAATGAGATCTAAATTCTGTAAAAGCTTAAAACTAAAATAGTTCCCAATCGTTGATTACTAAATCGGGGATTAGTGAATCCTGGATAGATTGGTACATACGCTGCTTGCTTTCATTGGATGAGGATGATTGATCTCACGATCATTTGTGTGGAGACACTAAAGCAAGTATGTGAAGGTGCTTATTAGAGAATAAGTTCACCGAACGTGGCTCGCTATGGAATACCTAATGGAGTTTTATTTGCTCGTCAATAGGAATTCTCAGAGTGATAGTAGTACAAGTAATCCTTGACTTGAGATCATCATAGTATTCGTGTATGATGAGTTATACTTTGACTTATTCCTTAAGACCCTTAGGGTATATCAAAGGGTATGCTTGGGTATAATAAGTTGTATATGGAGATAATGTATGATCAATAAAGAATCTACCACTTCTAATAAAAGAAGAGAAATGTCCTATGTGATTCGATAAATGACAACCCAAAGAGTCATCGGTTAAGTTAAGTAATGAAATTAGAAAGGAGTTTCTAATTTGCATTATTTGAGTCATGCATTTAAGAGTCGAAATACATATAATTAAATAAAATAAGACTTGACAAGAATTCCATGTCTTATATTTAATCGGGACATCAGATGGTGGAAGGATTGAATTGTACGGTAACTATTTACTCAAAGGTTCTTTAATGATTAATGTTGAAATCTATATTATCCGGAAAGTCGCTGATCGCTAGGAGGCTTATCCCTATCAGAGAATAAATATTATTTATTTAAATAAATTAATTGTTTAATTTATTTATTTAAATAAGATTAAATTGTTCTAATTGATTTATTCACAACCTGGTTTAATATGGAGAACCTAAAGGGTCACACCATAAAAGGAAGAATAATTATTTAAGAAGTTAATGGCATAATCGTAATAATATAGTTAAGTATATTTAATTTAATCTATGGTGATGAATAAATTAAATAGCTTAATATTTATTATTTAATATTTTAGAAATATTAAATATAAATTAATAAGAGGAGTCTTATTAATATTATTACAATTATTATTATTTTAATTTCTAAAAGAGTTTAGAAATTAATTTAATATAAGTATTTCATTTATTCCTAATTGGATTAGAAAGAAAAATTAGTTAAAAGAGTTTAATTAATTATCCCTAATAAGATTAGGGAGCTTAATTAATTAAAAGAATTTAATTAATTAAATAAATCCCAATTCCTTAATTGTTAAGGTGGGTTGCCCACATCTATAAATAAGAGGAGTCTTATTATGGGTGAGGTGGTTGTTGACTTTTACAACATACGTAATAATTCCAATTTGTTGAGAGTACGCCTTTTTCTATACGAGATAGAAAAACTAGGGTTTGAGCCAATACCACTTCTTCTTGAATCTTTATTATTCCTCGGTGGATCACCCCTGAGGCCAAACACTTGGGTGGCTAACGCCGATCAAAGGAAGGAACCAAACCCTGTGGATTCAAGTCGAACACTAAAAGGATTTGAGGTGAACTTGACCGAGGAAGCTCGATCTTCAAGGGTATGATTCTTATTCATATCTTTTCGCTTAATTAATAATTGTGCATAAAGGGTGATCCGTATATATGGTTTGTAAATTTTTAAACTCGATTTTTACACGCTCTCCGCATTTTTTTGCAATTTGATCAAGGCTTTAAAAAAAAAAATAACAAAGGGCATCGTGAGCCAAACCTTTATGCAAATTATTAATTATTTTAAATTTGATATGTATATTGATATGTGTTTAGAACAATTTTAATTGGGCATAATTTTGTTGTTTAAAATTTAATTATAAAAAAAAAATAATTTTTTTTTTTTATTACGATGCTATCTCGATTCACTTGCCTTAGGATTTTTGCATTGGTAATGCCACGTCACTGGACTTGGGAATCACGTGAATGTTCAAGATTTAAAAGGCTACTCAAGTGCTTCCTCTAGTAATTATATATATATATATATATATATATATATATATATATATATATATATATATTGATATATATCACTTAAGCAAAAGGAAAGTGGAAGTACACGGATAATGGAGGTGATTATATATATATATATATATATATATAATATATATATTATATATATAATAATAATTTTATAATTAAAATAAAAGTTTATTTTATAATTAAAATAAAAAAAGTTTATTTTAATCTTAAAATAAAAGGTTTATTTTATTATTAAAATATAAAGTTTATTTTAATTTTAAAATTAAATTTCATGCTAACTAATTAGAGTTGGAATTGGATTTCAAGATAACTAATTAGAGTTGAAATTGTATTCCATCTTTCCTTAAATAAAGGAGTTTATTTATATATGAAATTAGATTTCATATTATTCAAAATAAAAGAGTTTATTTGTGAATTGGAAAGAGAATCCTATTTTCCTTAAATAAAGGAGTTTATTTAGATATGGAATAAGATTTCATATTATTCAAAATAAAGGAGTTTATTTGTGAATAAGAAAAAGATTCGTGTTTCCTTTAATAATTTTTTTTTTACATGGAATCGATTCCATAATTAATTAAAATAAAAGAGTTTATTTTGATTAATGATTTTGATTAAAATAAAATAGTTTATTTTATTCAAAATTGATAAATTAAAATAAAATAGTTTTATTTTGATTTAAATTTGAATTAAAATTAAGGAGTTTATTTTGATTCAAAATTAGATTTTATACTAACTAAATTTGCCCATTAAATGATATCAATATATATATATAATGTTTATTATTCATATGATGAATGTTATTTATCGATGCATATGATGATGTGTATGATAATAATAAATGGATTGATTATGGACTATCAATTAATGTGATTGGATTTTATTTTAGTCGATGCATGAATGTATGGGTTTTTATTAAATGGGGTCTCACGTACTGCCTTCTCTAATTTTTTCAAATGTAAATTCTATCTCCTCCTATGTACTTCCTTCGATCACGATCAAGGTTTCTATTTATTTTAAATAGTTTTGTAATAGGAATAGTTAGAATTAATTTTGAAAAATTGGAGATCAAGGAGCAAGGAGCGCTTGAAGACCCGCTTGTAATGGAGCCCGTTTAAATGTAATAGTTATATTTAAATATCATTTCTTGCACCCTGGGGAGTTCAATTTTTGGTTCACTTGGTGGCTCTAGTGAACCAAACTAGAATAAAAGTCCATAATCAATCCGTAGTAGAATATAATTCTATATATGCATGCTTATACTATATATATTATATATTATGCAAACATGCTTCGCATGTTCATTAATACGACGCGTATTTTATATATATATGTGTACGCTACGCTAAAACAAGATGAGACAAATTAATAACAAACCCTCAATTTTTATATTAAGTCCTAAGCGCTCAAAGATATTTGAATATCGAACGTCAGCTTTCTAAAGATGATAAAATTAATAGAGTATTAAATATTTAATACGAGTTTGTTGTGTCACCACAAGGCAAGTATTAAGTATTTAAGATGTTAATTTATCACATTTGATGCTTATAAAGAAAATTGAACAATATTGTTTTGTTGTGTCACCACAAGGATGATATTTTTCTTTTTTGAATATATGGAGTGTTAGGTCCGACTTAACTTGGATAATTTTGATTCTGGATGTGCCACCACTGATCAAAATAATCTAAGAGGCAAAAGAAAAGGAGTCAGATAGTTGATGTAATCGACAAAAGTTGTCTACCTATTTATTTATATATAGTTTGTCAGGTCACCACAAGGCTATATACATTTGAAATGGGATCCTTATTCTCACTAGCAAATCTTTAATTAGATTTTGCCAACTATATAAGTGAGGGTAATATAGTTTGAAGAAAATAGTGGAGATACCAATTTAAAACAAGACCTAAATTATTTTGGTAATTAATAAAAGAATGTATGTTAAAATGTTGTTAATTACAAATTCATTTACGTAATTTTACAATGTCTAAAATTACTATCATCACGAAGCATATTAGATGCTAAATTAATCGTATCAATTAAACTGATTGGTTAAGGAATTTGAGAATAGTTCTCACAATCGGCTAAAAGCTATCTTATGTCCTTAATACGCCTATCCTCGCAAATGGTTGCGCATAATGCCTCCGAGGAAGAGATTGCTACTTTTAGAAAGTGGCAAGATGATGCACAATAAGCTCAACGCATCATGCTCAGATCCACGAGTAACGAGCTTCAAATACAAGATGAAACTATGGATGCTCCTACTATATTCCCGCACATCAAGTAGTTGATGGTGAGAAAGTAGACCGATAGATATCGACATCTAAGGAGCTCTTCCGATCTAGAACGGCCAATGGCACTATAAAGATAGATAAAAGTTCTTAACATAATCAATTTGATTGATCAATTAGACAACGAGTTTTGTCATGGATGGAGAGTTGAGCCAAGATTTGATCTTGCACTCACCCCTGGACTTTTCTTTCACAATTGTTGTGAATTTTTCATATGGAAAAGCTAGATATCGCCTTCACTTGATTTGCTTAACATATTGAAAAATGTCGAGAGTCACTTTCCAACCAAGAAAGATCAAGTCTTACCGGGTAGGGCCAAAGGATCTTCCTCGAAAAGAAGAACGATTCAAAGAAGGTAAATAGAAAGGAATAAACAAAGGATAATAAGAACAAAATCGATACGGATAAAGCAAAGGAGTTTGCTTCCACCGCAATAAGCCCGACACCGGAAAGAAATCATGAGAAGCATCTTGCGCAGAGGCTAACCAAAGAAGCTTAGTGAAGTTTCTACATAATACGCTTTTGTTCATGATTGAAATAAATTTTCTTTAAGTCAAGGTTCTACTTGGGTATTGGATACCGACTTTGGTTATCATAAATATAGATTTATGAAGGACCAAGGTAAGTAGAAAGCTAAACAAATATAAGTAATCCTATGTGTGGAAATGAAGTAAAGGTTGCATATTAGCCATAGAAACTTATAGTTTAGCAATGCCTACGGCAAATCTATTAAGTCAATAAGTTGTTATTGTATTCCAGCTTCTTGTTAAAAATATTATTTCCATTTTATTGTTGGACAATGAAATCTTTGGTATTATAATTAAGAACAATTGTTGTTCTATTTATAATAATAATGTTTTGTATAGAACCGAATATCACTTAATGGATTTTGTATACTGACTTACGTGAAAAATATATTTTATAAATTGAACAAACTAGTATAAGAAAAGGAGATGATCATTCAAAGAGTTGAATTTGTGTATTTGCAGAATACAAGTGTGAATTATTCAAAGGTTCAAAGAATTCAAAAGTGAAACAAATTAACAAAGTATTAAGATTCTTTGATTAGATCAAGGAATAAATACTTGTGCAATAAGTTTCTAGATCATCTCAAATGGTTTTCATAATGGACGCCTCCTCGATACGCAATAATCGATTGGTGTATCCGAAAGGAAAAATCGCACTTTGTTGGACATGGTGCGGTCCATAATGATTTTACCGACATTCCAAAGATCCTTCTGGATAATGTCCTAGAAATGGTCGCATATTCTACGAAAAATGGTAACCTCAAAATCCAAATTGAAGACTCCATAAAAGTTATGGATGTGGGAGGATTCCTAATCTTAAGTTTGTTAAGATAAGGGGTTCCAACTTATGTGAAAAGGTTTCAAAAGGATAAGCTTGGGACAAGATTCGACATGTACAGATTTGTGGGACATCCTAAAGTAAGTTTAGGGTATATGTTCTATAATCCCGCTTAGCAAAAAAGGTGTTTATTAAGTAAACACGCCGCTTTCTAAGATAAAAGTGTGTTTATCATCAAGGGGCTAGTGGAGGATAATAGATCTTGAAGAGTTCAAGAACCACAAAACACTATAAGTCAAATAAAGGGAACCTATAGATGACCTATTGTACCACAAATCAATCAGAATCGAATAGTACCAAGATACCTAGAGGTATGGATTCATCATAGATGATGATGATGAGGTACACATCATGTAAGATGATGATCCAAATATATACGATGAGGTAAGAGTTCTAGTGTGTACAAAAGGGACAAAGGGGAGCGCCGTGACATTCCTAAGATTATATGTTGATATACTACTTGATAAGGAATGACATACTAATGCTACAATCAAGAATGATAAAGTTGTTCAAACATTCCTCCATGAATGGTTTGGGAAGAGTATCTTAATCGGGGATACAAATCTATATAGATAGATTTAAAAGATGCTCGAATTAACCCAAGGAACGTAAATTCATTTGATGCTAAAGTTGTTTAGCATGGCAAACTCCAAGAGTTGTCTCATGTTGATGAGCTATGGAGTGTATCTCTTAATAGTCCCCAAAGACTCTAAAAGAGAGATCACATGAGTAACTATCATGTATGCAATGAAATATACGAGACCGGATGTCGATCACCATATTCGGAAGTTCACTCGTGAGTCGCTGAAAACATCTTAAAGTTCTTAACCAAAGACTAAGGATGCGATCATATACATGGTGGGTCCGAATTAAAACCAGAGGGCTTAATGACTTAAGTTTAATTTTCGTATGCACTAAGACGACGTAAAATCCACTTTTAAGGTAAAGTGTTATCTCGAATAAAGGGTACAAAGTTGAATCGAAAGGTTCCAAAGAAAGAGTCACCGTTTAATAAAGACAAAGTATATAGCTATAAATGAAGTCGTTTAGTGATAAAGACAAAGTATATAGCTTATAAAATGAAGTCGCAAGTTGATTGTTTGAATTAAAAGTTCATAATACGTAACTAGAATAGTTCCTAAGTCTCATCTTTTGATCTAAACATGTGTCAGTGGCATTTTCATTTGATTATTATTAAAGAATCATCGAAAGATAAACCCATAGGAAATCACTATTCTAGAGATAAATGGACTCTCAATCGAACAACATTACATATCCATTAACTAAAGCTTATCCAATTTGTGTGGATAATCGAAAGGTGCTTATTAGAGAATAAGTTCACCGAACGCTGGCTCGCTAAGGAATACCTAATGGAGTTTTATTCAAATAGAATTCTCAGAAGTGATAGAGACAAGTAATCTTGACTTGAGATCATCATAAGATCTTTGTATGATGAGTTATACTTTCGACTTATTCCTTAAGACCCTTAGGGTATATCAAAGCAGGTACTTGGGTATAATAAGTTGTACATGGAGATAATGTATGATCAATAAAGAATCTACCACTTCTAATAAAAGAAGAGAAATGTCCTATGTGATTCGATAAATGACAACCCAAAGAGTCATTGGTTAAGGCGTAATGAAATTAGAAAGGAGTTTCTAATTTGCATTATTTGAGTCAGGCATTTAAGAGTCGAAATATATATAATTAAATAAAATAAGACTCGATAAAGAATTCCACGCCTTATATTTAATCGGGACATCAGATGGTGGAAGGATTGAATTGTATTTAAACTATTTACTCAAAGGTTCTTTAATGATTAATGTTGAAATCTATATTATCCGGAAAGTCGCTGATCGCTAGTGAGGCTTATCCCTATCAGAATAAATATTATTTATTTAAATAAATTAATTGTTTAATTTATTTATTTAAATAAGATTAAAATTGTTCTAATTGATTTATTCACAACCTATTAATATAGAGAACCTAAAGGGTCACACCATAAAAGGAAGAATAATTATTTAAGAAGTTAATGGCATAATCGTATTAATATAAAGTTATATATTTAATTTAATCTATGGTGATAGAATAAATTAAATAGCTTAATATTTATTATTTAATATTTTAGAAATATTAAATATAAATTAATAAGAGGAGTCTTATTAATATTATTACAATTATTATTATTTTAATTTCTAAAAGAGTTTAGAAATTAATTTAATATAAGTACTTCATTTATTCCTAATCGATTAGGAAGGAAAATTAGTTAAAAGAGTTTAATTAATTATCCCTAATAAGATTAGGGAGCTTAATTAATTAAAAGAATTTAATTAATTAAATAAATCCCAATTCCTTAATTGTTAAGGTGGGTTGCCCACATCTATAAATAAGAGGAGTCTTATTACGGGTGAGTGGTTGTCGATTTTTACAACATACGAATAATTCCAATTTGTCGAGAGTACGCCTCCTTTTTCTATACAGATAGGAAAAACTAGGTTTGAGCCAATACCCTTCTTCTTCAATCCTTATTATTCCTCGTGGATCACCTCCAGAGGCCAAACACTTGGGTGGCTAACGCCGATCAAAGGAAGGAACCAAACCCTGGATTCAAGTCGAATACCTAAAAGGATTTGAGGTGAACTTGTACCGAGGAAGCCTTGATCTTCAAGGGTATGATTCTTATTCATATCTTTTCGCTTAATTAATAATTGTGTATAAAGGGTGATCCGGTATATGGTTTGTAAATTTTAAACTCGCTTTTACACGCCTGCATTTTTTATTCAATTTGATTATGTTTTTGAATATTACAAACCTAATGTTTTTAGTTCTCCATATTAAACCCATTGTGAATAAATCAATTAGAATAATTCTAATCTTATTTAAATAAATAAATTAAACAATTAATTTATTTAAATAAATAATATTTATTCTAAAATAGGATGTTTCCTTCCTAGCGTATCAACGACTTTCCGTATAATATAGATTTCAACATTAATCATAAAAGAACCTTTTCGAGTAAATAGTTACCGTATAATTCAATCCTTCCACCATACAATGTCCCAATTAAATATAAGACATGGAATTATCACAAGTCTTATTTTATTTAATTATATGTATTTCGATCCTTAAATGCACAACTCCAAATAATGCAAATTAGAAACTCCTTTTTAATTTCATTCTTCGCCAAGGACTCACCGGGTTGTCATTTATCGAATCACATAGACATTTTCTTCTTTAATGTAAGTGGTATATTCTTTATCGATCATACATTATTCCATGTATAACTTATTATACCCAAGCATACCCTTTGATATACCCTAAGGGTCTTAAGGAATAAGTCAAAGTATAACTCATCATACACAAGATACTATGATGATCTCAAGTCCAAGGATCACTTGACTACTATCACTACAGAATTCCTATCGACAGCAAATAAAACTCCATTAGGTATTCCTTAGCTTAGCCAATGCTCAAATGAACTTATTCTCTAATAAGCACCTACATACTTGCTTTAGTGTTCCACAATAAATGATCACGAGATCAATCATCCTCATCCAATGAGCAAGTTAACGATGTACTCAATCTATCCTGATTCACTAATCCCCAATTTAGTAATCCAACGATTGGGAACTATTTTAGTTTTAAGCTTTCTAAGAATTTAGATCTCATTAGAATGATCATCATCATTATTCTAAAAGCATTGCTTAAAACTACGGGTTTATCACATATTATAAAACAAAGATCATGTAGATAATTAAAAGCCTTTAATAAATTAATACTTTTTATTAATAAATGAATAAGATTGTTACAAAGTATATGCTTTATCATCAAACATGATTGACTTGTGTGCATACTACTTTCAAAGGCAACGACCAAAAACACGATAATAATCGTACCAGTGGCAACGACCATCAGAACAATGATAACCATTGTTGGGGAAATTATCATGCCAAGAATGGTAACCACTTCGGTGGTAATCATGGCCAAGATAATAGAAATGGAAAATTCAAAAGAGAAAATTTAATGATGATGAGAAGACGTTGGCACCAGCACCAACACCGCCAACTAATTCTAGGGGAGGAGAACGACCGCTAGTTAGATGCTATAGATGCGGAGAGGAGGGACACATAAGTCCAAACTGTCCACAGCCTTCTAAAGTATGTTTTAGTTGTAGAAAAGACGGTCACATAGCTTGATTTTATCATGTAGTAAAATCAAGTCCAGCTGGGACGGTGGCACCAAAGGCGGATACGGACAAAACAAAGTCGGTGGTTTTAGGAAGAGCGTTTTTTGTGACTTCTCAAAAAGTGAGTAACCCGAATGAAGTTAGCACGGGTTAGTTAATTATAAATTCTTGCAAAGTCTATACCTTATTAGATACCGGTTCTACCCATTCTTTTATCTCTCTTACTTGCGCTCAACGTTTAAATTTGACTCTAGAGAAGTTAGACTTTGACTTATTGGTTGAAACTTTGATAGTAGAAACCTTCGTTACCTCCACTGTTTATAAATCTTGTTGATTCAAATCGACACTTTCACGTTACCTGTCGATCTTATCTCTTTGAAAATACTTGCCTTTGATGTGATTTTAGGAATTGATTGGTTAACTACTCATCAAGATTTTTGTAAGGTTGTTAGCTTTCATATTCCTAACCAATCTGTTATGTGAATTCAAGCAACCAAACCACTAAAGTCAATCATTATTGCATCAAGCCATAAGTAAATAGCCTCGAACCTTTATCTGGTAACTTCTTTGTGTGGAATGCACCGAAGTCGAACTTTCCGTAGGGGACGCTGTAAATGACGGTGGCAAGTTGATAGGTATCAATGTGACGTACTATCCAAGTCTTGGATGAGAGTCACAGTTTTGAATGATATTTCTATTGTTAATAAATTTCTTAACGTATTCTTGAAGACTTCTTAGCCTACCCCTAGAGCGTGAAATCGAATTTTGTATTGACCCCAGTACAAAACCCATTTCTAAAACCCTTAAATATTTCTTCAACCAAAACGAACGTATAATGCGGCAAAGACGTTGGCTCGAGCTGTTGAAGATTACGACTATACCATTCAATATCATTATGGAAGAGCGAACGTGTTAGCTGACGCGTTGTGTAAAGATCGATGCTGCGTTCGAAAAAGCGATGTTGTTAACACAAAAACCCATTTTGTATAACTTACAAATGATGAAGATAGAGTTAAAGACTCTAGAGACCCACGTGAAGATAGTGAATATACGAGTAGAACCGACTTTAATCAATAAAGTTAAAGCCGCTCAAGCTACATACTTAGAGCTGATGAATGTGAAGAAGAAGGTTCTAGAGGGCGTTATTCTAGAACCAAGAATCGACGAATAGAGGAAATCTCAACCCTTGATTTCAATGGCCCATTTGAAATTCTCGATCAAGTAGGAATTGTGGCCTATAGACTCGTTTTATCGCCAAGTATGTCGCGTGTTCATAACGTTTTTCACGTATCGATGTTACGTAAATATGTGGACGATCCGAACCACATTATTGAATTAAAACTAGACGAGATAGCATAAGATTTAATGTATGAGGAGATACGTGTTAAAATCTTGGATAAGAAGGATAGTATTCAACACTCAAAGGTTATACCTCAAGAGTTAGAATCTGAAATGACGTCAAGGTATCCTCATCTCTTTGGAATACCAGGTACGTACGTAAATTTCGAGGGCGAAATTTCATAAGGAGGGGAGATTGTGAGACCCCAAATTTTATGAATAAAGATTTAAATTTCTCAAAATATTTTTTATAATATTATGGAGTGAACTTGATATAGTGTTATAGTTATGGGTAATATTTATAAATTTTGCAAAGTACGCAAGTTGTTATATAATATTCAATTGGTCAGGGAATATTCATTTTAACAAGGAATATTCGTACGACGAAACAATCATTGGTGGACCCCACAATGGAATTATTGTCAGATTGAGAAAACGACAAAAATATTTTTATGAAAATAATGGCGGAAGTTTTATCGTTAATCGCCGATACACCCTTGTTAAAAGTACATGAATACGCTGCGTGGTTGCATAGTAGCACACCAGTATTGATTATTGATGCTTACGTGAGAAGTTACTCGCTTTTGTTCAATTATTGCTACAAAGAATTGTTGCATAAGATCTCACGTTATTTGATTCAATTATTGTCGATATTTTATATATTATTAAGTCAATAATTGAGATATCAAAGTTATTAATATTATTATTTGCAATATTAATGATGTCTAGAAGTTCTGTCAAGGAGAGGTTTGGTCACCTAATTACGTGCCAATAGAGAGAAATCCTTATTGAAAAGCCCCCTCTTTCCTGGAAACGACCTGGTCGATTAATATTGTGAATTATAATAAAGGTGATAAGTTTTGTTTTATTATTATTATAAATGTAATAAATGTATATAAAATGTAAAACTTTTTATAAAGTTTTGTTTTATTTCATTATAAATAGAATATATTTGCCTGCATAGTTTTTGCATAGTAAAATCTTTTTATATAAAACAGAATACTTTTATAAACTTATTTGTTTTATTAGACTATAAATAAAGTATATAATATTCTATTATGCATAGTGTTTGCATAAAGGTTCGTAGTGTTTACATAGTAAAATCTTTTTATATAAAAAATGTAATACTTTTATAAAGTTATTCGTTTTATTATATTATAAATAGAATATATTATATTTTATTTAAAAGATTTTGTTTTATTAGAATATTTTATTAATACTGCATAGTAAATCAATATGGACTGTCCGTTTAAAAGTAAATCAATCTGGACTGTTCATGAATTAGTTACTATTCAGTCCATTCTCCTATAAATAGAAGCTCATTCTTTCATTATTTCTTACGAATTCACTAAATCTCTAGAGAGAGAAACTATAGAGAGAAAGAAGAAAAGTATTCTGCTACTTCACTACTCCTATATCCAGTTTCTTCTAAGGTAAGGGATATTATTTGTTGTACTCGTAAGAGGTATTATTTCTTTTGTATTCATGAAGAGAACTTCTGTTATTCCATTCTTTATTATTATGTTGTAATAACCTGCCTATGCCAAGTACCGCATACATGGTGAAATTCTTCGTGCTTTTTCCATTCTTTTTATTCTTGGAATAACTCGTATACGCGGACTACCCTATACTTGGTGAAATTCTTCATTATTCCATTCTTTATTATTATGTTGGAATAACCTCGCTCATACGGGCACCGCATACATGGTGAAATTCTTCTCATTATTCCATTCTTTATTATTATATCGAATAACTCGCCTATGCCAAGTACCGCATACATGGTGAACTTCTTCTGTTATTCCATTCTTTATTACTCTGTTGGAATAACCTGTATACGCGGACTACCCTATACTTGGTGAAATTCTTCTATTATTCCATTCTTTATTATTATGTTGGAATAACCTGTCTATGCGAAGTACCGCATACAAGGTGAAATTCTTCTATTATTCCATTCTTTGTTATTCTATTGGAATATCTTGTCTGTGCGTTTACGCATGACTTGGTTCCGTTATTTATTATTCTGTAGGAAATCCTATCTGTGCATTTACGCATGACCTGGTTCCGTTATTTATTATTTTGTTGGAATAACCTGTCTGTGCGGTCTATCGCATTCCTGGTGATTTCTTTTGTTATTCCATTCTTTATTATACTCAGTTGGTTAAATTTTTGGCTTCCATACTCCATGAAATTAGTAGAATATCCTGGATATTTGCGTTTCATCCAGTATCTTTTCATGGAAATATTCTTCTGAGCATTCTTGAATTTTACTCCACAAAGCAGTATCATGTTGACAATTTGGACATTATTGGTTCCTGGATAAATTAATTCTTGAACTTATTTTATTGAATAATCATCATCCTCATGTTTATATTATGTTGAAAGTCATCTGTGGCCTGTAGTGCATTGATGGATTTGGTATGATTATGACCAGGGATTATTCGGTATAATCATGACCGTAATGTTATAAATGATGTGGAAAAGTCCTCATCGGCCCGTAGTACATCATGGACGCTTTTGTATGATTATGGCTATGGATTCTCTTCTACCAAGGGTGAAAAGATTTAATTGTTTTATGGCATGATCATGACCATTGATAAATACATCATGAATATCCTCGCCCGTAGTGCATGGATAATTTGTGGTTGTGATACTAATGAATATCCTCGGTTATAGTAAAGCGTGGATGATGTGGATTATTTATTGTCGAGTTCCAGCGATAAAAGTGATGAAAACCTTTAAATCATAGATGATAGTAGATTTTATTCTCTCGCTTGACTCTTTTAATGGATTGCTTGATCCACCGCAGCTTAAACCTCAAGTTTGTTATATTGTACGCTTAACATCATTAAAGGCTAATGATAATTTATTCTCGCATTATCTTAGTCATAATATATCTTATCGGGCTAGTTGAGCTCACCTTTTACTTTCATTGTTCTCTTCGTGAAATGAGAACGTAGCAGAACTAGTCGAGGAACGGAGTGATGGTCCGTGATGATAAAGCATTAGTAATCCTCACTATTCTATGAAATAGTGTGTTAATAAATGTATTGAGGACTTATTTTGAGTTTGAATACCGCCTGAAGACGATATTTGTATTAAAACTCATAGCTCATGTCAGTATATTTAAGATTGTATTTGTATTCTTTATTGTACCATGTATTTGGCGACTTTATCGAAATGTAGGTGATATATACCTATTTTGGGGGCGCCACATTTATTGTAAAGTGCATGAAAAGAAAACCCAAAACCCTAATAAGACTCGTTAAGTTTTGTAAAAATCCGGATCAAGTATATAAATAAAATTTCTCCGCTCAAAACCCTAATAAGACTATGTGTTAATATATACTTTCTTTGACAAATTCACCAAATAAATTTTTTTCAAAAAAATTTTTGTCCAAAAACGTCGTGCTTGACACCTCGTGGCTTAAATTTTTTTTTTCAGAATCGGACTTTCTCGAAAAATTATTTTGACAAGTTGTTTTGTCATGCTTACGCTGACAAAACGCTTTGTCGTGCTTGTTAGGATTAGTGAGAAATTTAGGTTAACAACCCTAGATTAACAAACCCTAACCCTAATTAGCAAAACCCTAACCCTAATTTATAAACCTAACCCTAATTAGCTAAACTAACTCTAATTAGCATATGTTAACACCTAATCATGGTTAGTAAACTTCAATTAGGTAATAATTAACATCACTTAACAATCCTAATCATTAGAAACAAAACCCTAATCAAGATTAGTGAAGATTTAAGCCTAATTAAGATACTAAATAAACCTAACTAGCTCACAAGTAGGTTAGGAGTCACCGTTACAAGTTCGTAGGCTGCACATGACATGCTTGTAACTCCCAAGCATGACAATAGACATCAAATCAGATATTTGTAGAGGCAAGTTGCCCAAAAATGACCAAAAAGCCAAGTTGAAGAATTCTATAAATAGAACCTTAGGGCTAAGCAAACTCACGAAAATTCCTAAGCCTAGATACACTTATAAACTTACCAAATCAAGCCTCGGTGATAGCAAAGAATAATATCGTAAGCTAGAATCAAAAAATCATTCAAGAAAAGGTACAAACCCTAGTTCATAATTAGCTCTTTGATCCTATGTTAGATTTATTGTTTAGATGTTTAGAATTATGTATTAGTATGTTAGAAAGTATGTTAGATTGGTAGAACACGCTTTCATAACATCTAGATGCCTTAATTAAGTGTTTTAAGAAATCTGAAATTTTGAAAACTAAGTCCGATAAATGAATGTCGTGGCCTATAGATTCATATGTGTTTATGTTTTGGTCTCGTTAATTGTTTGGTATTTGTAGAGCCTCGCTAGTAGGTCTTTAATCTGAAAAGAAAACAGTTCATTTGAACCATAGATTTCAAGTTATAAGTAACAAAGTGGGTCGACTGCTCACGGATTGCGCTTTTTTCCGGGTTACCTAAAAAACTCAAGAACAAATGAACCGCTACTTTGACCAACTTGCTTAATCGCCTTCTGCTTGTTATTTTTGTAAGTTTTTGTTATAGATTAATACCTCATTATATATACTACATATCTATGATCTTAAATTGAACAAACAACGATAGGTTTATCGAATTAATGGTCAAAATCCATCGACCGAAGCTTGACCAAGTTTTCTCGGTTTTCCGTAAAATCAAGAACACGAAGAACAACGCTTTCATCAGCATTCTCACCAAAGATAATTAGAGACCTTAGAGTTATGCTTTGTTCATGTTAATGTTATATATATACCCCTATATATATACTACATATTACAACAAATACAACACACATCTAATACATGTAATCAAAGATATTTAAGCCACAAAACCGCTGACCTACCATTTACTATCGCTCGGGTTACCTGTAAACTCAAGAACAACTCGATAAAGGACTTTCTAGCCTATATAACTTCTTGTTATATGTAGGTTAAAGCCTAAAATTTGTTTCATGTTACACTACCGTATTAGTACTACAACATCAACTCTCTTAAACAAACCAAAATCATTATCAAGAGTATTTTAATTAGTGGTCAAACTAATCACTCGACCACCACCAAACTGCCACCTGTAAACTCAAGAACACCTACAAATGACACTTTCTCACACATCAAGGGCTTTAAAAATGCATAAAAAATTATTTTTCTAAAATAAATTATAAAAATTAGAAATAATTAAATAAATAAATAAAAAAAATAGTTTTAAAAATTATATTAAATTATTATAAATAAATTCTATATTTTTTTACATAAATTTAATAATTATTTTATATTATTTTGATATTATTAATAATTAACTTATTAATAAAGAAATTAGAATAATTATTTATAAATACTAAATAATTAGGGAAAAATATTATTATTGATATAAAAAGTATAATAAATGAATATAAATTATTTAATAATAATAATCAATGTTTTTAAAAAATTTAAGTAAATATTAATTACTTATAAATAGAAATAAATGATTTAAAAATCATTTAAAAGATAAATAAATGTTTTAAATACTTTAAAATTATTATTATTATGATAATTAAATTTTTTTCTTAAATAAAACTTAGTCCATTTATCAAAGGTATTAAACACCAAACCCTATTAATCTAACCCGATATTATATAAATGTTATAATTGAGTATTGTTATCAATACTAACGTGTTAGATTTATATATATGAACATCGTAGGTATTTATTAACGATTGAATAAAGATAACTCGATCGATCTACGCCAAGTGCAAGTTTCTAAAACCCTTAACTTATTTATTTTCATTATGCAAATTTCTTAAACCTGCTTATTCATTAAACAAGATTTTTATCTTGATATGTCATTGATATAATATACTACACCTACAATTGAATTACCTTTTTATTGTATAGCTTATTGCTATAGCTTCAGCATAACTAAAAAAAATGAATTGTTTATTCATATGATATTGTTTATTGAGCATAAACTGTCGTGTTAAACCAAATTGTTTTGGTAAGACATCTTATACTGAAGTTGGGTATCCCGTAAGGGATTGAAATTTAGTCAATAATATATTAACATTTAGTGTATTTTGAGCACTGGTAGGATGATATGCATACTCCTAAGATGTTGAATGGGTTGATCCCCTATCTCACATCTGAACAAAATTTCTAAGTCTGTGTGACCGATGTAAATAAAGAAAATTCCCGTAAATGGTTGAAATAAATAGAAATCCGTAAATGGTAACAACTATCACCAAAATTTGAATTGTTATATTTCTTCAAATCTTATATTTTATAAAATACAAAACTTGTTGAGCATGCCATAGCTCACCCTTGCAAATTATTCCTTTTGCGCTTTTAGATGGTAATCCCGAACATCTCGAGTAGATAAAGGAAGCGCCCCTACATAGATTAGATTATATTCTTGTCTCTGCTTGAATACCTTGTAATAAGAACTCGTTATGAGAATCATGTAATCTAATCTTAATATTATGATATATATATATATATATATCTTTTATATTTTTATTTCAAAACCGTGTTTTCTTACATATATAGATGTAAAATTAGACTTCTTCAATCTAGTCGAGATCCTCGGGAACTATTTATCCGAGTGAGGGTATTAATAGCATGGACTGCTCATGTTGTTATTGATACTATGGATTTTGATAGATAGTTACTATCGATACGATAAGATAAATTCGCTTCGGCATGTATATACATCATCCGGTGAGGGTATTAGTAATATGGATTGTTCATGTTATTACCGATACTCTGAATTTCGGATAAATAGACTTTAGTCACAGATACAGTTCATATATCCAAGTGAGGGTATCCAAACACAGTAATAGTTCTCTTGAGAATTTACATCTGTTATGGGATACTGTGAATTTTGGATCTATGGGAATTATATCTGATAGTCCCTCTATTTAATGTAATCTTATAATCAGATACCATGGGTGTATAGATTTAAATGCATTATATCGATTCATAGTAAGCACCATATCAGATACCGTGGGAGTATAGATATGGGGTGTTACAATTTTGGTATCAAAGCTTTAAGGCTATAGATATAAGGAAGAGAAATCTTAGTATATAGTCTTCGAGTCCGTAAAAATTTTAAAAGTACATATAAAATATAACATTAAAATTATTATGTTGTGTAAAATTTTATACCAGTATTAAAGGAGTTTTCTTTTATAGATGGCCAACTCCAATGCTGAGGAAATGGTAATAGCCAATAATCCACCACAAATAGAGTCATACATAGCCAGTGATGCAGAAGATGAGGAATTGCTTCATGATCAACAACTGTTAGATGCTGAGGAAGAGGAGGATCCAAGTAAGGTGACATATTAATGAGAATTGATGAGCATGATGAGGCAATGGCATCACTGCTGAAGACAACAGAATATGAGGGTAATAAGATGAGGTTTAGGGCTGATATAGCTGAGGGAATGCTACAACATGAGAGGGGACATAGTCAACGACTAAAAGTACAACTGCACCATGCACAGAGGGGCGAAAAGAAATTCACTCAAGGCTTCTAAAACATCTCTGGGTGTTTGAGATACTTTTAATGATTTGCAGCACCGTAGTAGTTCGATATCCTAGAGAGAGAAGAAGACGGCTTATCTCATCGATCGATCTCCTGTGGTTTGTCACATGATTCAGATTCCTTTGATGATATCAATGAATTCTAGAGAGTAGATAGTGGTCAAATGCTTTATATTAGTACAATAAAGAAGCATTCAAAGTTTGTAATGTAATCAATACTTTGTAAGATAAGAGTATGTTCAATTATGAAGTTGTTGTGTAATACCATCATGATATATAAAATAAACAATATGTTGTGTTACTCAAATTTTATGTGAATTTTATCGGTTTATATAGAATCATGCCACCAACCGTAAGACCCCAAAGAGAAATGAATGATGATAATTCTACCCAAAGCAGCTTAGTAGACCTTATGCTAGAGTTGTAAATGGACTTGTGAACCAAAACACAACTTTTAAAGACTTTAAATTAGTTAGACCACCCGAGTTTAAAGGTACATCGTAACTCAGAGATGCACAAATTTGGATTTCAGAGATAGAGAAATTTTTCCTAGTAACCAATGTTAATAATAACCAAAAGACAACTTTTGCAACCTTTTTCTTGAAGGGTGAGGCTAATTATTGGTGGAATCAACCAAAGGCTCGGGTAGAAATCGAAATTATTCCTCGATAGATTCAAAGAGTTGTTCTTTGAAAACTATTTTTCCCAATCCCCTCGAAAGACCGAATGGAAATAAAATTTCTGGACTTGAAACAAGGAGATCTTATCAGAACTCAAAGATACAACTAAGTTTAATGAATCTATCCAGTGTTTGCTCCTCATCAAGTAACCAATCGAACTTAGAAAGACTCAGAGGTTTCAGTGAAGGTTTAAAACCTCATATTCGTGAGTAAATTGTCAAGATTTCAAATAAAAACTTTCTCTCGAGATACTAGAGAAGGCCACTATAGCCGAAAGTGAGAATGAAAGTCTTGCTAAGTTTCATCAGACAAGAGAAGTCGAATGAAAAAGGAAAAATTAGGACGTAACCCGCCTCTGTGGGGTTTAATAACAAACGAAATGGGATAATTCTTTTCTAACAACCCAGTGGAAAAAGATAGGAAATACTAATAACAACTTTAGTAATAATATTATTAAACCTTGTCCTAATTGTGGTAAGAAACATAGAGGAGAATGCCTTCATAACAAATGTTTTAATTGTGGACAATGACATTTTTATCCACAAAGTCCTCTTCCAAGGAAAAATAAATGTTTTAATTGTGGTTCATTGACCATTTTTCAAAGAACTATCCCAAACCTAAGAATCAAGGAGGAAAAGGGTTAGAATACCAGAGAATAATCAATCAACAAGAGTTGCGCAGCTTGGGGTTCGTAATCGACCTACCATGAGAACATTTAATATGTCGATGAGGGATGTTGTTGCTTTCACAGACGTGGTGACAAAATCATCCCTATCAACACTTTAAATGCATACGTGTTATTCGATTCGTGCTACATGTTCGTTTGTGGTTCAGAAATTTCTCTACAAAAACTTGAATATGCCTTGTGAAAATTTAGACAAACCATTTTATGAGAAATTGCTAATAATGAAAGAATTCTAGTTAAGACCATATACGTAAAACCGTAGTGTGGTAATAAAAGGACATAATTTTAAGGTAGATTTGATACCAATTCAATTGGGAGAATTTGATGTAATTCTAGGAATGGATTGGTTAGTTAATCATAACGCCGATGATCGATTGTCATCAAAAACGATAAACCTTTTCGACCGCTTCAAGTCAAAGGTAGTGTTCAACTAGAGAGTTGTTCACCTAAGCAATCTCGATGTTCGACTATAGTTCAGTGCAAAAGATTACTTAGAAAGGGTTGTTTAGGATATTTGGCCTATATAGTCGATACTTTCGACAGAAAGGAGTAAAACTAGATCAAATACCTATAGTTAAGGATTTTCCCGATGTATTTCCTAATGACTTACCGTGTTTGCTCTCCGATAGGGAAATCGAGTTCGCTCATCGATTCAGACCAAGAACGACACCAGCTTTCTAAGGCACCGTATATAATGGCACCTATAGAACTAAAAGAGTTACTTATACAATTACAGAACTCTTAGATAAAAAGTACATACAACCTAGTGTTTCACCCTCGGGAGCACCAATTTTGTTTAGAAAGAAGAAGGATGGAACTATGAGACTATGATGACTATAGGGGAGCTAAATAAGTTAACTATTAAAAATAAATATCCTTTACCAAGGATTAATGATTTGTTTGACCAATTAAAAGGGGCCAACATTTTTCAAAAATCGACCTTAGAACAAAGTTATCATCAATTAAAGGTAAGAAAGGAGGATGTGTCAAAATAATATTTAGGACACGCTATGGACATTATGAAGTTTCTTGTAATGTCTTTTGATTAACAAATGCACCCAAGAAAGATTTATGGATTTAATGAATCGAGTGTTTAAACCATGCTTGGACAAATTTGTTGTAGTGTTTATCGACGATATTCTCGTATACTCAAAAAACACGGAAGAGTATACTAAACACTTGAGAGTCATTTTGAGATATTACGAAAGGAACAACTTTATGCAAAGTTTTCCAAGTGTGAATTCTCGTCAAGAGAGTTCAATTTTTAGGTCACGAATTGATAAGAATGGAATATCTCAGAGATCCAAATAAGATCAAAACGGTTGTGAATTGGGAACAACCAACAACTCCAACATGTAAGTACAAAGTTTTCTCGCTTAGCGGGTTATTATCGATGGTTTATAAAAGATTTTTCAAAATAGCAACCCCATTAACCAATTTAACTCAAAAGACTAGAAATACGCCCCGATGATAAATGTGAGGAAAGCTTCCAAGAGTCAAGAAGCGAATCGAGCATGGCTCCAATGTTATCCTTACCGATGATACAGAGGCCTCAGAGTATATAAAGTGACGCATCACACGTAGGTTTAGGGTGTGTGTTGATGCAACATGGGAAAGTGATAGCTTATGATCACGACAACTCAAAGATTATGAGAAGAGGTATCCTACTCATGACCTAGAGTTAGCCGCAGTAGTTTTTGCTCTAAAAATTTGGAGACATTATTTATACGGGAGAAGAAGTAGATATATATACAGATCATAAAAGTTTGAAATATATTTTTACACAAAAGGAATTAAATTTAAGATGAGATGATGGTTAGAATCGATAAAGGATTTTGACTCGTGAAATCTTATATCATCCCTAGAAGCCAATGTTGTAGCCGATATGCTAAGTAGAAAAGAATCAGAAAATTGAATGTATTAACCACCAATGATAAAGTTAATAAAAGACTTTGAAAATTTAGAAATTGAGGTGGAATGTCCAACTACCTCTACCCAAAAATTGTATATTTTAGAAGGAGTTTCATCTCCGCTTAATAAAGTTAAAGAGATACAGAGAAGGATGAAGAATGTCAAGTTTAAATCTAATTCAACACATGATAAGTATAATAAATTTAGAATAGATACTTGATGGAATAATAAGATATGAAAATAGAATCTGGGTTCCGTAAAACCAAGCTTTAAAAGATGAAATTTTAAACGAAGCTCATAATTCTAAATTTGCCATACATCCCGGCAAAGACAAAAAATGTATAAGGATTTAAGTCGACACTTTTGGTGGTCGAACATGAAAAGAGAAATAGCTGAATGGGTAAGTAAATGTCTCACGTGTCAAAGGGTTAAGGTCGAGCATCAAAAGCCGAGTGGTTTACTTCAACCCTTACCAATTCCCCGAGTGGAAGTGGGAACATATAACTATGGATTTTGTTGTTGGTCTTCCAACTACACAAAAAAGGGCCATAATGCCATTTGGGTAATAGTTGACCGCTTAACAAAATCACCACTTTTTACCTATTAAGATTACTCATAACCTAGATCACCTTGCCAAACTATACATCAATGAAATTATCTCTAGGCATGGAGTACCGCTTCCATAAGATCGATCGAGATCCAAGATTTACTTCTAATTTTTGGAAAAGCCTTCGTAAACACTTAGAACACAACTAAGATTAAGTATAACTTATCATCCTCGATCAATCGATGGATGAGGAGAGAGAACCATACAAACATTAGAGGATATGCTGAGAACTTGTATTATAGACTTCAAAGGAAGTTGGGAAGATCAAGCCACCCTTAGTCGAATTTGCCTATAATAATAGTTATCATGCTAGCATAGGTATGCCACCCTATGAAGCTTTATATATGGGCGTAAGTGTAGAACACCTTTATGTTGGGATGAAGTCAGGGAAAGACAAATGTTAGGACCCGAGATAATTCAACAAACAACTCAAACTATCGTAATTATTCACAACGATTACAAGCATCTCAAGATCGACAAAGAAAATACGCCGATCCACATCACAACAACAAAACTTTAACGTAGAAGTCACGATTCTTGAAAGTATCTCCTTGGAAAGGCAAGATACGCTTTGCAAGAAAGGAAAATTAAGTCCGAGATTCATCGACCTTTTAAAATTTTGAGAAGGGTCAGGTGAAGTTGCTTATGAAATATAGCACTACCTCCTGAAAGTTGAATCATATTCATAATGTGTTTCATGTGTCCAGACACGCACCATATAAACCTCGATTATAAACACGCTATACAATATGAGCCAATCCAAATAGAAGAAGATCTTTCTTATGTAGAAGAACCTCATGCAGATCGTCGATCGTAAAAGAGCAAGTCCCGAGAAATAAAGTGATAGCATCGGCCAAAAGTAATCTGGAGGAATCGTAATGTCAAGAAGCTACACGGGAACTTGAAGATAAAATGCGCGAGAATTATCCTCAATTATTTACTTAAACTCAGATCGCAATTTCGAGGACGAAATTTTATTAGTGGGGGTGAATGTAAAACCCAAAACCCTAATAAGACTCGTATGTGTAAAATCCCATTATATAAATAAAATTTCTCCGCTCAATGTGTTATGTGTTAATATATACTTTGTTTGACAAATTTGACCAAATAAATTTTTGTCCAAAAACGTCGTGCTAACACCTCGTGGCTTAATTTTTTTTTTTTCCGAATCGACTTTTCTAGAAAATTATTTTGACAAGTTGTTTTATCGTGCTTACACATCGACAAAACTCTTTTGTCGTGCTTGTTGACAAAACACTTTGATTAGATTAGTGAGAAATTTAGGTTAACAACCCTAGATTAACAAACCCTAACCCTAATTAGCAAAACCCTAACCCTAATTTATAAACCTAACCCTAATTAGCTAAACTAACTCTAATTAGCTTATGTTAACACCTAATCATGGTTACTAAACTTTAATTAGGTACTAATTAACATCACTTAACAATTTTAATCATTAGAAACAAAATCTTAATCAAGATTAGTGAAGATTTAAGCCTAATTAAGCTACTAAACAAACCTAACTAGCTCACAAGTAGGTTAGGAGTCACCATTGCAAGTCCCTAGGCTGTACATGACATGCTTGTAACTCCCAAGCATTACAATAGTCATCAAATCAGATATTTGTAGAGGCATGTTGCACAAAAATGACCAAAAAGCCAACTTGAAGAATTCTATAAATAGGAACCTTAGGGCTAAGCAAACTCACGAAATTCCTAAGCCTAGATACACTTATAAATTTACCAAATCAAGCCTCGGGATATAGCAAAGAATAATATCGTAAAGCTAGAATCAAAATCATTCAAGAAAAGGTACAAACCCTAGTTCATAATTAGCTCTTTGATCCTATGTTAGATTTGATTTGTTGTTTAGATGTTTAGAATTATGTATTAGTATGTTAGAAAGTATGTTAGATTGGTAGAACACGTTTTCATAACATCTAGATGCCTTAATTAAGTGTTTTAAGAAATCTGAAATTTTGAAAACTAAGTCCCATAAATGAATGTCAAGGCCTATGATTCATACGTGTTTATGTTTTTGTTTATGTTGGTTAATTGTTTGGTATTTGTAAGAAATTAAGAGGTCTTTAATTTGAAAAGAAAATGTGTTCATTTGAACCATAGATTTCAAGTTATAAGCATTCAAAGTGGGTCGACTGCTCATTTGATTGCGCTTTTTAACCCCGTAAAACTCAAGAATAATGAAACCGCACTACTTTGACCAACCTGCTTAATCGCCTTCTATTTGTTATTTTTGTAAGTTTTTCTTATAGATTAATACCTCTATTATATATACTACATATCTATGATCTTAAATTGAACAAACAACGATAGGTTTATCGGAATTAATGGTCAAAATCCATCGATCGAGCTTCTCACCAAGTTTTCGGGTTTTCCGTAAAAACTCAAGAACACGAAGAACAACGTTTGGTCAGATTTTTCTTACCAAAGATAATTAGAGACCTTAGAGTTATGCTTTGTTCATGTTAATGTTATATATATATACCCCGATATATATACTACTACATATATTACAACAAATACAACACACACATCTAATACAATAATAATCAAAGATATTTAAGCCACAAAACCGCTGACCGACCACTTACTCACTGCTTGGGTTACCCAAACTCAAGAACAAATCGACAAAGGACTTTCGAGCCTCTATAACTTCTTGTTATATATAGGTTAAAGCCTAAAATTTGTTTCATGTTACACTATCAGATTAGTACTACAACATCAACTCTTAAACAAACCAAAAATCATTATCAAGAAGATTTTAATTTAGTGGTCAAACTAGTCACTCAACGACTTAAACTCACGTCACTAAACTCAAGAACACCTACAATGACACACTTTCTCACACCAAAGGGCTTTAATGATGATATTAAAAATTTATTTTCTAAAAATAAATTATAAAAATTAGAAATAATTAATAAATAAATATAAAAAAAATTTTAAAAATTATATTAAATTATTATAAATAAATTCGATATTTTTACATAAATTCAATAATTATTTTATATTATTTTGATATTATTAATAATTAACTTATTAATAAAGAAATTAGAATAATTATTTATAAATACTAAATAATTAGGGAAAAATATTATTATTGATATAAAAAGTATAATAAATGAATATAAATTATTTAATAATAATAATCAATGTTTTTGTAAAATTTTAAGTAAATATTAATTACTTATAAATAGAAATAAATGATTTAAAAATCATTTAAAAGATAAATAAATGTTTTAAATACTTTAAATCATTATTAAGGATAATTAAATTTTTCTTAAATAAAACTTAGTCCATTTATCAAAGGTATTAAACACCAAAACCCTATTAATCTAACCCGATATTATATAAATGTTATAATTGAGTATTATTATCAATACTAACGTGTTAGATTTATATATATGAACATCATAGGTATTTATTAACGATTGAATAAGATAACTCGATCGATCTACGCCAAGTGCAAGTTTCCTAAACCCTTAACTTATTTATTTTCATTATACAAATTTCTTAAACCCTGCTTATTCATTAAACAAGATTTTTATCTTGATATGTCATTAATATAATATACTACACCTATAATTGAATTACCTTTTTATTGTACAGTTATTGCTATAGCTTCAAAGATAACTAAAAAAAAATGAATTGTTTATTCATATGATATTGTTTATCGAGCATAAATCGTCGTGTTAAACCAAATTATTTTGGTAAGACATCTTATATCAAGTCAGGTATCCCGTAGGGGATTGAAATTTAGTCAATAATATATCGACATTAATTTGTGTATTTTGAGCACCGGTAGGATGATATGCATACTCCTAAGATGTTGAATGAGCCGATCCCCTATCTCACATCTCGAACAAAATTTCTAAGTCTCATGACCGATGTAAATAAAGAAAAATTCCGTAAATGTTGAAATAAATAGAAATCCGTAAATGGTAACAACTATCACCAAAATTTGAATTGTTATATTTCTTCAAATCCTATATTGTTATAAAAATACAAAACTTGTTTGAGTATGTCATAGCTCACCCTTGCAAATTATTCCTTTGCGCTTTTAGATGGTAATCCCGAACATCTAGAGTAGATAAAGGGAAGCGTCCCTACATAGATTAGATTATATTCTTATCTGCTTGAATACCTTGTAATAAGAACTCATTATGAGAATCATGTAATAGAATCTTAATATTATGATATATATATATACATCTTTTATTTTCGCAACCGTGTTTTCTTACATATATAGATGTAAAATTAGACTTCTTCGAATCTAGTTGAGATCCTTGGGAACTATTTATTTGAGTGAGGGTATTAATAGCATGGACTGTTCATGTTGTTATTGATACTGGATTTCGATAGATAGTTACTATCGATACGATAAGATAAATTCGTTTGGCATATGTACTATACATCCGGGTGAGGGTATTAGTAATATGGATTGTTCATGTTATTATCGATACTCAATTTTGGACAAATAGACTCTAGTCACGTATACAGCTTCATATATCCAAGTGAGGGTATCCAAACACAAGAATAGTTCTCTTGAGAATTTATCTCATAGGGATCTCTGAATTTTGGACCTATGGAATTATATTTGATAGTCCCTCTATTTAATGTATATAATCGTAAACCATGGGTGTAAGATTTAAATGCATTATATCGATCTATAAGGGATTATATCCGATATAGTCCTCTAATAAGCTTAATGTAATAAAGGTAGGTAAAGATAATGGTTTTGAGAAATATACTTGATAAATCACAATAATTATGTAATAATAAACTATAAAGTTTGAGTTATCCGATATGTAAAAAGGTTATCGGATTGAAATGCAAGATTCTATATAATATTTTGATTCAGAATGAAAATTATTTAAAGTTTAACATCGAATAATGATGTAAAATCGGTTAGATGTGTTATCAATGATCAAGTCGATAATCGAGTCAGATGAATTTTGAAAAAAACCTCTTTTACAAAACATCACTACTATATCTTGTTAAAAATGAACTTTTATACAAAATTCAAACCGTTTGTATATAGGTGCAAACGAGGCATAACACTACTTCCAGATAATCGCACATTGACCCACACACACACACACATTCATATAATAGTTTAATTGAAAAGTGGCGGTGACCGTGGTTACACGGATGTCGGGGGGTGCCTAACACCTTCCCTCCGCATAATCAAGCCCCCGGACCCTAATGAATCTCTGTTTCATAAACTTGTTAAGCAGTGCCACATCACTGGTCAATGTGCAAACCTTTTCTCGGTTGAGTTGGTGCAACCATTTGAAGATACCAACTGACGACTCTTACAGTCCAATCGTCGACATATACATGTCGAACCTTTCACAACTTGTTTTTTCAAACAAATCTCACCTAACATGAGAACACCAAAAGACAAGAACATAAAAGGGACAGTAAAAATTCCGACGTCGACAGGTGGCGACTCTGCTGGGGACATCCAGTAAGAGGGCTTAAGCCACTACTATAAACTTTTTAAAACTATTATATACTTGTGTGTGGATGTTGAATTTACATTTATATGGATGTGTATGAATGCATTTACTTACTGCACTTAGTGCTTCGCACTATATCTACTTGTGATATTATAGTGCTTCGCACATGTCATTATTTCCATAATGGTGAGACACGTTGTATGTGAATATATGTTGTGTGGTCCCGCCACCAGGAGGCTATCCTGTCGGTGTTTGATTACTGGACTCGTAGGGAGAGTAATTCCAACGAGGCTCAGGAAAGGAACCACCCAGATTCGCTCCAGTTGAAAGACGGTGATTAACTTCCCGTCAAGTAAATTACGATGATCTGGGGACCTTCATGCCAAAAAAACTGCGAGAGTAACCTAAGATAGGTCAGCCTCTGATAAACCAAACGTGGAGGGATGTCTCTTCATAATTTCCCATTTCAATTACTTGTAAATTTAATTACTTGTAATTTCATTCCATGTCAATCTCATTGTAATGGAAAATATGAAGGAATATGAGTACATGCATTCCCTTTTATATCCAAATCTGACATGTTATCTTACAAATAGCTAACATCCGTTTTGCAGGATAATACTCCTAAAACGGACACATCACATAGCATATAATATTTATACATTCCCTAAGACTAAACTACATAAGTTTTTTGTAGGGAAATAATTGGGCATATTACCCGTTCAAAGTCCAAAAAGGCAACAAGTCTACAGCTTATCATGGCTTCATCTAGCCAATCTAGTCCTGCTCCTGTCTCTCGTGAGGAGTTTGAAGGATTAAGCAAAAAAATTACAGATTTGGCTGTTCTGCTTAAAGAACTACACCAGTCTACTCAGGGTTCACAAATAACCATACATACAGAATCCTCTGCACAAGGAAGAACCCAAGGTCCGAACAAAGAAGTACCCACACCTGAGTCTCAGTTGGATAAAACCAACAAAACCCCTGAAATCACCCAGCTCAAAGAAGATCCAGACACTGGTGATATTAGGAAGAAAGTCCTTCAAATAGAAGAGACCATTTGGTCTATCAAAGGGATTGGAGCACACGAGAGTGTTTCATAAGCTGACCTTTGTATATTCCATAGTGTTCATTATCCAGAGAAGTTCAAGACTCCTGACTTTGAAAAGTATGATGGGTTGGGGGATCCTTACACACATTTGAAGGTATTCATTGGAGAACTCGGATCTTATGCCAAGGATGAGAAGCTTAGAATGCAGCTGTTCCAGAAAAGTCTGACTGGAGAAGCCTGATCGTGGTACAACAGATTAGACAACTCCAAGATTCACAACTGGGAAGAGCTGGCTCATGCATTCCTCAGTCAGTATAGTTTTTAGTCTCAGATGGCTCCAGACTGGTACCAAACTACCAAGGTCAAGAAGCAAGCCAATGAGTCTTTCAGAGAGTATGCTCAAAGGTGGAGGCGCCTTGCTGCTCAAGTTGTTCCCTCTATGATTGAGTACGTCTAAAATGGTGATGACCTTTATAGACATACAAGAAACTCCCTTCTATGAGAGAGTCTTAGCTGGCATTGGCAAGCCATTTTTTGAAATGATTAAATATAATACCCGAGAATTTCCACGTATTATTAAATAAATATATTAATGGAAATAAATATTTATTTGAATATGAACGATTTCGTGTTATGAAATGAGATAACTCAATTATATTACATAAATGAATAATTGAGAATATGTGGAGTTCATGGAAACTCGTTTGAAAAGCCTTGTGTGGCATAGTGATGGGAAATACTAATAGTAATGTTAATCGGCGAAGAGATTATAAAATGAGCAATTAGGTAATATTAATTATCAATTGTTGTTGTAGTATACTATTAGTTGTTAATTGATGTGTGGTATATTAATTATTTGATAATGAGGATTATTTAATGATTATTAATTGTTATATTATTTAATTGATAATGGTTATGGTGGAATATTGATTTCTTGGTAATTAATTAATAATAGGTGATTATTATATAGATAAATAATGATTATGAAAATCCATAAATATATTGATCAATGGTTAATTGATATTGGTGATAATTAATTAAGGAAGTGCATGATTTAATTACTTCACATAAATGAGTAAGTCAATAAGATAATAATATTATATCGACAGTTATGTGCATATGAGCATATACAATCATACTATATGGTGCAAAGATGTGACATTTATGTGGCTATATATATTAAGTCTTATAAAACTATATTGTATGAGTATTGTGACTAAATATATTGGGACTATATATTATAAATACATTATCTATGTAGCAATATGTATGTGGGCATGTGTGGAGATAATATACCATGAACTATTAAAGTATACCAATGTGATAAAATGTACATGGATTATATGTATATTATATTTCCATATTTCATCTACTACATTGAAACTTTAATTATTATGTATGACATTTAATTATACTATGTGGTTGAGATGTGTATTAAAAATATAACATAAGAGTAAGGATGTGTAGGAGTATATCAAGAATGCTGAGTTAACTTGTTTGTCCCAAATTGAGTGTCCCATTTATCTCTCATTTCTCAATCACATAGATTTCATAAAGGCTAAGGCCTATAATCTTTTTCTTCTCCAAAGCTTTCTAGCTAATGATAATGGGGGGAGTGGTGGCCATGATGAGATCTAACAACCAATTACCAACTCCTCCATAACCTTCATGCAATCCTAAAATCTCTTGGTTTAATTTCTTGGATAATGGCTTGGCATGGTTAGTAAGTTTTCTATAAATTGAGCACTCTATTTCATGTGTTATGTTGTTGAGAATTACTTGCTTAGTTGTTATAAAGAGTGGGAGGGAGTAATCTGATTTTAAGCTAATTCAAAGCAAAGGTATAAAAATTATGTTCTTAGTTTTAAGTTTGTCAAATTCTGGAATTTGTTGGATTCTCTGCTAATTGATGTAGAATAGCATGCCATTGTGTTATTTGAGTTGATATACATATTTTGGAACATGGTAGTTGGTCTGGTTGCAGGTGTAGCATCTCTTGTGTTAAGGCTCTGCTTCTGTAGAGCCATTTTTATTTCAATCTGCTCGGCGTGAAGCGCCGCGCCACTTCCATAAAGCACTACTGCTGCTACCGCGCATGTGCGCTTCCGAGATAATGATTTGAGGTTTCTGATTTGTTTTGAGCATGCTATGATAGTTAGGTTAAGCCTATAAATGACCCTATCATGTGGTTAGATATTGTTTTGAACATGTTATGTTGTTTTAGCATGATTTTGAGTTAAGTTTTCAAGAAAACTTCAAGTTTTAGAAAAGCTAGAAATGGTAAACTTGAATAATGTATATTCTGATCTAGCAAGCATGTTAGTATGGTTTTGAAATGCATGTCGGACATACTAACTTAAGTATATGAATTTCATATTGAAGCATGAGCATGTTAGGTTTATTAGTAAGCTTTGCTAATGAAAATGCAAACTTTGAATGTGAATGTTGATGTGCTACTTTAAAAGCTAGAACCTGATGATTATGAGCAGGTTAGATGATACCATTAGATGCACTCATGTATCATAAATGTATATATACCATGCTTAGTTATCGTAGTTCAAGGAAATCATAAATGAAGTATATTTCAAACAAAACGATGTTAAATACACATGTGATATGAATACTCACAAGCATGTCTAATATGAGTTATATGACTACTTTATATGTTTAACAATCAAGCATGTTGGACTTTGTGATTTCATAACCTTAAATGGCCTTAATTTGTTGAGATGTCTAACTTAGGACCATATCATGCGAAACAGGACCTAGATTAAACTAGGAAACTGCAAAAGGACCCTTAACATGTTAATATGTGTTATGTATGTAAGGATGTGCAAGCTAGGCTAAGAAATTAGTCGTCACCCTGGTTTAAATCGGGAGTCGCATACGCCACAAGGCCTCCTTAGTACAAATCAAAGCGCCACGCATGCCATCTGTTGTAGGATCAGATTCTGCTATTAATTTGTAGAAGTTGCATACTTGTATTATTACTCTAGCATGCATTATATGACCAGTACATGTCCAATGTGTTAAGAAGCAAGCTAGATATATTGAGCGAATGTTTAATGATGTGATTATAGACTTTTAAGTGATAAGTCCAAAAAGTATTTGCAAACTATAAAGCAACGATTAAAGACTATGTTAATTGATTTTCATGGTGACTTACAAACTGATTTGGTGTTATAAGTACGTAAGGTATGAAATGGAGTATGTGAAGAGTATACAACTAAGTTAGATGTTTAAGTATGCAATTAAACTTACATATCAAGCATGAGCACATTTAGCTAATGAATATCTTATGTACATTATGTTAGGATTTGAAAGAGTATTGTTAAGCGGTATTTTGGTAAACTGCGCTTAACGCAAGTATCTGAACCCTACTATTACTGTTGTGCAATATCATTGCATTATTTTATTCGACAAATACCGTAAGCTTATTCCTTTTGAATACAAGCTACATTACTTTCTCGTTCAAATGAGCTAGTATGTTAAACCCTTGTGAAAGCTATTATTCATGTTGAAATTGGTATTGTCCTTGAATATTGTGAAAGAGTCGATGCCATTTGATTCGGCTAGACTATATGTATGTTTATAAAAACTGTCCAAACCCATTGATTGGTGCAAAAGCTTGAAAACTGAGTTGGACAACCCTTTTGGTAAGGGGAGTGTATGTTGTTGGAAACCCCAACACATGAATAAATATTATTGTGGTGTTATGCATAACGTAAAGTATTGTAGACTGATCATCTATAGTACTTGATATTTTTGGGTTATCAATTTCATATTGGTAACTCTAGTGAAAGTTCAATAGTCCTTAGTGACTGCTCAGTATAAATTGCTTATCCAGTTGGATACATTGTTAGCCGTTGAAATCATATAAATTTGTTGATTTATATTGAATTATCATATCCCTTATTCATGATGTTATTCTGACACTTTGAACTATCTTAGAAATAACCCTTCAATATTTCAAACCTTGTGATATTATATCATACACCCTTGTTGTATATTACTTGCTGGGCAATTTGTGCTCATCCTTGCTTATTTAAAACCTTTTAGTTAAGGAAGAATAGGGAGGTGTCTCTGGAGCAAACAAGGGCAAGGGCAAGGCTACCGACTAGCTTGTCCTTTTTTATGTCTAAAGCTATTATGTTATGTTAAAATTATTTGTGGACTATGTTTAAGCTTAAGTATGATCATTTAATAAGTCTTTATTAGATATTATTATGTAATCTATTAAGCACTGTAGGTTGCGAGACTTGGGAGAATAATTATAATAAATCATTGTATATTATTCTAAAGTAGGTTTTCCGTTGTGTATGCGTTATTTTAGTTATTATGGTTTTACCATGAGAACGTGATGAACCGAATTCGAGTGACCAAGTGGTGGTCCGAATTTTGGGGCGTCACAGGTTGGTATCAAAGCCATAGTTATAAACCTTAGGAGCGAGTGTCCTTAGATTATAACTCGGGAGAACTTAGAAGTTAGGAAGGAGATAAAACTCATGTAGAGTTTTCCTTGAGAGACTTAGCGTGTTATGAAATATAACTTCATTCTATATAATGAACTTATGTTTATTCTAATGGAGTTGTTGTTTGTGTTGTCTTATGTTGGTGATTGTAGGATGACTGACATGGGAGGACCTAGCCGAGTAGTAGAGGAAGAGCCGCGTGATATCCACGTAAGTATTTGAGACACCCTTGATAGCAGAGCCTATATTAGTGGAGTCAAACCCTGAGGAGGAGCCTTTGGAGGAGGAGCCCGAACCTGTAGAGGACTCCGATGAGGCTACTTTTGAGGATCGGATGTTAGGAGAGTATGAGGAACAGATATTGGAGTTGGGATGTATGGTAGAGGAGCTCGAGGCTGAGGCTAGGGGGAGGCAGTCTGCGTTCCAGAAGTTGAGGGACGAGGACCATCAGAGGCAGTTAGTGATGCAGGAGATGGAGGTGGAGATTGCTCACTGTAAGGAAGCAGGGATCCAGATGGGAGCTTTGTTTCACCGAGCGGTGGCAAGGAATGTTGAGGTGGCAGGAAAACTGGAGGAATTAGAGCAGAAGGTGTTGAGTGAGAGGGAGGAGAAGGAGGCTCTCCGAACTCAGTTAGAAATGGAGGTGATGGATAGGATTCACTTTGAGGAGAAGTGGGAAGAAGCCAATGATAGGGCAGATGACCTAGAGGATGAGGTGCGGTGCAAGAGGAGGAAGATGAACAAGATGGGCTATGCTCTTCGCACGGCCAAGGAGAGATTGATAGATGGGGTACATCACTACCCAGCTAAGCAAGGATAGACCTGACATACCATAAGCCGAGACATGGTGGTACATCATCACAGAAGGAATATCAGAGCACCGTTGAGAGTGGGATGTTAAACTGAGTCTAGAGGGAAGAGCTTATTAGTATAGTGCTTTTATTTATGTGTTGCTAAAATGTTGTTGTAACCTCAATCTTTTGTGTAAGATGTGAGATAGTGGTAAACCCCAAATTTCTAAAAAGTGTTAGAGGGGTAGTAAGTTAGCATGTCCCCGTCTTTTGTGATAGTAGGGGATATGTGTTATCAGTTATAGCAGTATGTTAGAAAAGAACATGTAATATAACCCTTTGGAATATGAATATAAATGATCCTATTTCAGAAGCGTGTTATAAACTTGTAGTTCTTTTCTATTGAGAAATGTCTAAGTATTATAATTAGATAATAAAATGAAAATTTTGTGATGCGGAAAATGCCGCCCAGACGTAGAATAACTGTCCCAGAAGAGTCAGTTAATGATGAGAAAGGTCATGTAGATCCGATACAGAGACTGGTAGATTTATTGGGAGAAGCTCTTAGGGGAAGAAACGAACCCGTACCACTTATTCCCAAGTCGTCCCCAAAGAATTTACCTTCAAAGATTTTAAGAGTGTAGGACCCCCAGAGTTCGTGGGAACCACTGACCCGATAGTTGCGCAAACCTGGATCAAGGAGATTGAGAAGGCCTTCACTATAGCTCGAGTGGGTGAAGATCAGAAGACAGTATTTGCCACATACATGATGAGGGGAGAGGTTTACTATGTTGTTTTTCGAAAACTATTTTTCGAAGAGTATGAAGAGTAGGATGGAAGTAAAATTCCTAGAATTAAAATAAGGTGATATGACGGTGGCGCAGTACGCAGCTAAGTTCAATGAACTAGCGCGGTTTATAGAACACCAGGTTATGGACGAGGAGATGAAGGCGAGACGTTTTGAGCAAGGGTTAAAACCAGGGTTGTACAATAAGGTATCGGTCTTCCGGATTGATTCCTTTATGATATTGTTGGAGAAGGCAATCATTGCGGAAGGTGGCAGTGAGGCCTTAAGTTTTTATCATAAGGAGAAGAAGAACAATAACGCTAGTAGTGAGCATCGTGGAGGGAGTAGCAGCGGAGAAAGTAACTCCGAAAAAAGGAAATGGGAAAATAATAACAACAACAGAAATAATAACCAAGGTGGGAGTCACCAGGGAAATTTCAAGAAGAGGACCGAAGCTTGCAACAAATGTGGAAGAAGCCATCAGGGAGAATGCTGGAAGAGGAAAAACACTTGCTATAATTGCGGCCAAGAGGGGCACATATCGACGAATTGCCAGAAGCCAAAGAAGATCAGAGGATGTTTTGCTTGTGGATCAAAAGAGCACCAGATAAAGGATTACCCAAAGAAAGGAAGCGGTGGGGCTGGCGGAAGCCAAGGAGGAGGAAGTAAGTTGATGATTGGTGGACCTGCGCAACTCGACCGATCGACCGCTCGAACCTTTAACATGACTATCCAAGACGCCGTAGCTGCAAAGGACGTGGTGTCAGGTATAATTTCAATCAATAATATAAATGCTTATGTATTATTTGATTCGGGTGCCACCTGTTCATTTGTATCTAAAGAATTTGCTAATAAACTTAGTACACCCCAAGAACGTTTAGAAGATCCTTTGAACATAGAAGTTGCGAATAAGGAAATAATCACTATAGACTACGTCTATCGAAATTATCGCGCAAACATTAGAGAACATGAACTGAGCGTAGACTTGATTCCTATTAAACTAGGAGAATTTGACGTAATACTGGGGATGGATTGGTTATATGACCATGCAGTAGTAATTGACTATCAGAATAAATGTGTGAACCTTCAGACTTCGAGTAAGTCTAAGGTAGTGTTTTATGGTAACTCATTGCTTATTTAATCGTGTTGCATTACGATGATGCAGGCCAAGAAATTGTTAAAGAGAGAATGTGATGCCCCCAAAATAGGTCCACACGACCCATTTCGAGTCGCCAAATATCACTCTATAAAAATCAAATACAAACTTCATTTATATAATTGTTTGAATCTGCGTAGTAGTACGACAACAGATAAGTTTGTGAGTTTTAATACAATTTTGTCTCGTGAGACAAGATCCAAACTCAAATTGTTACAATGCCATATAAAATACAAATCTTGACAAATATTTTAAGACCCCAGAGAAGAACGAGAAGATTACTATCATATTCATTCTAATGAGGGTGCACTTTTGGCGCTTTCAAAGTTGGGTTCTCATCACCCTATTGTTGTTCGCCAAAATCAATTATTAAGTGACGATAAAATACGACACACATCTTAGGTCCTCAATACAATTATCATTGCATATCATGCCTTGTTATAATGTATTGAGAAACTTCGATAGTCTTGGACCATCACACTATTTCCTATTATCCCCGGGCCAACCCAAATACACTCTTATTACACCGAAAGGAATTATGAAGCAAAGGGTGAGCACAAATAGCCAAAGAGAAGAATATCATGACTAAAGATAATTAAATTATCAATAGCCTTCTTCAATAATAAATTAGAGATTTAGAACATATGGTAGATGATAAAACTTTTCAACCATAGTTGCAGCGGAAAGAGCAATCCATTAGAAGAGTCAAATAGACCATCTGTCTATTATCTTCTCATGTTAAAAGTCCACCAATAATGTTTTATCCTGTAACATCAATCAATAATTCCTATCCACAATCATATGAATAACTCATAATCATAATTGTGATTCTAAATTCCTCTTCGCACCCAGGACGAAGATAATTTTCATCACCTATCTTCACTTGAAACATCAAAAATCATGGTTATACCAAATCACAATTACTGCTCATAATCATACTAATAAATTCATCTTTGCACTACGGCCAAAGATATTCATTAACAATTTATTCTTTGCACTACATGTCTAAAACATACAACTGTATTTTAGAAGAGTCAAGTATAACATGATATCTACTATCTTTTACGAATTGAAAGTGTATAATCAATATTTTATCGCTGAGACTCAGCTTAGTACATAATCCACATCATCGAATCATCCCTGCACTACGGCCAATGATATTTATATAATCATCAATGGTTATTATTATACCGAATAATACCTGGTTATAAACATACCAATAAGTATGCATCAATGCATTACGGGCCAATGAGGACTTTTACCACATCATCTATAACATTACGGGTTATGATTATACCGAATGATCCCTAGTCATAATCATACCAATAAAATAGTTCATCTATGCACATAAGCCAAAGATACTCATCATCAATAGTTCATCTTTGCACGCCGCCCAAGATATACAACCAGAAAACCAATAATCAACAAATCCATCTTTTGTAACGTAAGCCAAAGATATACAATTGTAAAACCAATAATCAATACCCATCTTTGCACTTAAACCAAAGATATTTAACTATAAAACCAATAATTAATAAAAATCATCTTCGCACGTAAGCCAAAGATGACTTTCATCATAATATAAGCATGAGGATGATGACAATGATATAAGCATTAATCAAACGAAAACAAGGATAAATATTAAAGACTTTAAATTTATCCAAATATTATCAATCACTTAATAAACTCATAATCTAATATTATTAATATTATAACAATAATTTAATCACTTCTTAAACTTATAAACAATTTATTTCAATTGTTTACTTGTAAGAGCCCAACTTTTATGAATAAAGATTAATTTCTCTCGAATTATATTTTGGATATTATTTAATGTTATAGTTGTGAGTAATATTTACAAATTTTGCAAAGTAAGCAAGTGGTTATATAATATTTGATTGGTCGAGGAATATTCCTTTTAATAGGGAATATTCGTGCGACGACACAATCATTAGTGGACCCTACAATGGAAGTATTGTTGTAGTTAGAAAATGACATAATTATCTTTTATATAAAATAATTGGCGGTAGTGTTACCAATTAACAACTTTGCTGAACTACCCAGTAGTAAAAATGCGAAAGAATACGCTGTGGTTGCATAGTAGCATACCTGTATTGATTATTGATGCTTACGTGAGAAGTCACTTTCAGTTATACTTAATTATTGCTACAAAGATTAATGCATTATATCTCTCATATTATTGATTCAGTTATTGTCACATTATCATCTGCATAATATTTTATATATTATTAAATCAATAATTGAGACGACAAAAGATATTCATATTATTAAATTACAATATTTACAATGTCTAGAAGTTACACAAGGAGAGGTTTGGTCACCTAATCATGCTACCAATAGGGAGAAATCCTTATTGGAAAGCCCCTCTCTCTCACGGGCGATCGAGTTGTTAAATATTGTGAATTATAATATTAATGATGAATAAGTTCGTGTTGATTAAAGATGAATTTGATAGTTCTATTGTGTTGGGATTATTTGTGTTAGTAAAAATCGACATTTATTAGTTACTATTCATGAGTTACTATTGAGTCACATTCATGAGTTACTATTGAGTTACTATTCATGAGTTATTATTAGGGGAATTGGTGCAAGATTGATGATACTTGCATGACTAAGTTAAAGATGGAGGTATAGATGGAGGTACTATATTGTAATTAATTTTTTCACATGTTTAGAACTATTGAGTCACATGATTTACTATTGAGTCACATGATTTTACTATTGATTCACATGATTTACTATTAGGGGAGTTGGTGCAAGATTGATAATACTTGCAGGACTAAATTAAAAATGAAAGAAAAGTTGGAGGTATTGTACTGTAATATTTCGAGCCCCAAAAAGTGCAATTATTGAAACTATATTTTCCTATAAATAGAAGCTCATTCTTCCTTCATTTCTCACAAATTCACTAAAGCTTTAGAGCCATTATTATAGAGAGAAATTATAGAGAGAAAGAAGAAGAGAAGTCCGCTACATTTCTATTCCAAAGATCCAGGTCTTCTTTTGAGGTAAGGGTATTATTACTTTCGTATTCATGAAGAGAACTTACATTATTCCATTCATTATTATTCATTGGAATAACTTTGATACGCTGATCTACCCTATACTTGGTGAAATTCTTACATTATTCCATTCTTTATTATTACATTGAATATCCACATGCATGCGTTTTACCGGACTGGTTAAAATCTTTATTATTCTGTTGGAATATCCCGCCTATCGCTTTTACACCGGACCGGTTACTCGTTATTTATTATTCTGCTGGAATAACTTTGTATGTCTGACGTCATCGCATGCATGGTGATTTACGCTGTTATTCCATTCTTTATTATTCATTTGAATATCCTCGTCTGCGTGCGTTTTACGCTGAGACTGGCTCCGTTATTTATTATTCGTTGGAATAACTTTGCCTATGCGCAGTACCGCATGCATGGTGATTTTTGTTGTTATTCCATTCTTTATTATTCATTTGGAATATCCGTCTCTTTATTGTTACGCCGACTTGGTTCCGTTATTTATTATTCTCATTGGAATAACACATACATGCCAAGCACCGCATGCATGGTTATTTCGCATTTGTTATTCCATTCTTTATTATTCTATTGGAACATCATGTTGGTGCGAATTTACCGACACGGTTCCGTTATTTATTATTTTGTTGGAATAACTCATGCATGTGGATTACCACATGCGCACGGTGAATGATCCTTTGTATTCATTCCTTATTAAATTGTGAAAATGATGCATGATATCGTGGATTCACTGCATGGTGGTGAAAATCCAATTAAAGGTGTCATATATTCTTTATTATACTCGCTTAGTTAAAGTTTTGACTTATACTCCATGAAATTAGTGGAATATCCTTGATATTTGCGCTTCATCCAGTATCTTTTCATGGAAATATTCTTCTGAGCATTCTTAAATTTACTCTACAAAGAAGTATCATGTTAACAATTTGGACGTTATTAGTTCTTGGATAAATTAATTCTTGAACTTGTTTTATTGAATTATTATGTCATTGTCATCATCCTCATGCTTATATTGTAATGAAAGTCATCTTTGGCTTACGTGCATAGATGGACTTAGTATGATTATGACCAGGGATTATTCGGTATAGTCATGACCGTTGATGATTTAATGAATATCCTTGGCTCGTAGTATAGGGATGATTAGAAGATGTGGTTTATTTATTAAGCTGAGTCTCAGCGATAAAAGTTAATGAAAATATTTTTAAATCATAGAAGATAGTAGGTTTAATTCTCTACTTGACTCTTCTAATGGATTGCTTATTTCGCTACAGTTAAACTTGATGTCTATTGTATTTTATCAGTTTAACATTGTTGAAGACTATTGATAATTTATTTTGCATTATCTTAGTCATAATATTTCTTACTGGGCTAGTTGAGCTCACCCTTTCTTTCACCGTGTTCTCTTGAAAAATGAGAATATAGGTGATTTGGACGAGTCGGGAAAGGAGTGATCGGTCCGAAGATAGCATTAGTAGTCCTCACTATTACATTAAACAAAGTGTGATAATAAATGTAATGAGGACTCCTTTGAGTGTGGATATTGTCTAAATGATAATATTCCTATTAAAACTCTCAGTTTATGTATTGTCGTATATTACACGACGGTTGTATAATTATGTTTGTATTTGTATTTTGTACCATGTATTTGGCGACTCAAGATGGGTGATGTATACCTATTTTGGGGGCGTCACATTTACAATTTACCAAATAATGCATTTAATCATTCAAAAATACCATACTCATAAGATTTCATCACCAATGATCAAATCCCTCATCAAAAATCTGCATATACCCTATATAGGATTCCCAAGCCATAAAATCCTATTTTTCAATTTTGTTACTTCACATAACATATTTAATTCATTTACTCATAACTAGTTTATTTTCATAAAAAATTCCAAATCAGTCCCAAAAATATTTCATTTCTGGGATTTAACAGAATATAGTTCCATATTGAACATATATTTTTCTCAGAATTTTTAAAATTCATTTACTATTTTTCATATGGGCAAAACTGCCGAATATTTAGACATTTATCATAAATTATACTTTTGTCCAAAAATTCTGAAATTTACTAGGTATACTCCTGTTACAGACATGTGCTCCCAATAAAAATTTCACCAATTTTGGAGTTAACCATAAGGAGTTATAAGGGTTTACTTTTATAATAGTCTTTTCCCATAAAATTCATAACTCCTAATCTATACATTCAAAAATCGCCATTTTTGGACACAATCTAGAAAACTCAACAAACTATCATTTCAAATTTTTCCAGAATTTTTAAGAGTCAAAAAAATTACGAAACTGCAAATGAATTTTCACCCGCCATGCGGTAATCCACGTAAACAGATCATTTCCACAATTTAATAAAGAATGAATACAAAAGATCATTCACCATACATGCGGTAATCCACATAGACAGATTATTCCAACAGAATAATATAGAATGGAATAACAAAAGAATTCACCATGCATGTGATAGACTGCACAGACAGGTTATTCCCAACAGAATAATTAAGAATGGCAAAACTAATGATTTGGCCACTGAAGTTGGAACGTTTTATTGAATAACCGATTGAACTTTTAATTTTTCAAATTAACTCACTAAACTATTTTTTATTTTCAAATTGGGTCATTCCGTTAAAAAAAGTTGACAAACATTAAGATTTAAACTACGTGGCGCTGACGTGGCAAAAAAAATAAGAAATATTGCTTATGTGGAAAAAAAAAATCAAAAACAGATTTTAAAAATAAAAAAATTAAAATTTTAAAGTTTTAAAAAGAACAAAAACATAATAAAATAAAACAAAAAAAATCAAAATATCTTTAAAATATCAAAACAAATTTTTTTAAAAAAATATAATTTTTTAATTTTTTTTTAAAGCGAATTTGTTAAAAATAGAATTTTTTAAAATAGACTTTTAAAAAAAAGCAATTTTTTAAAAGCGGATTTTTTTTTTTTAAAACAAATTTTTTTTGTAATTTTTAAAAAAATATTTTTTAAAAACATGGAACTTTTAAAAATAGAATTTTTTTAAAACAAGATTTTTAAAAACATAATTTTTAAAAAAAAAATTTTATTTTTAAAAAATTCTATTTTTTAAAAAATTCAGCTTTTTTAAAAAATTACATTTTTAAAAAAAATTGTTTTTTAAAAAAAATTGGTTTTTCAAAAATTCTATTTTTTAAAAATATGTTTTTAAAAATTTACATTTTTTAAAAAAATTATGTTTTTAAAAAATTTGCTTTTTATATTTTAAAGATATTTGTTTTTTTTTGTTTTTGTTTTATTTTATTATGTTTTTGTTATTTTTAAAACTTTAAAATGTTAATTTTTTTTATTTTTAAAATCTGCTTTTTATTTTTTTCGCCACATAAGCAATTTTTTTTTTTTTTGCTATGTCAAATATACGTAGATAAAACTTAACGTCATCGAACTTTTTTAACTGGAATGACCCAATTTGAAAATAAAAATTAGTTCAATGAGTTAATTTGAAAAATTAAAAGTTCAATCGGTATCGAATAAAACGTGCCAACTTCGATGGCAAATCATTAATTTTGTCAATAAAGAATGGAACTGTGTCACGCCAATCATTGCATATGCATGATATTCCAAATGAATAATAAAGAATGAAACTAGGTCATGCGTAATCCGCATGCATGGATATTCTAATGAATAATAAAGAATGGAACTAGGTCATGCATAATCCGCATGCATGTGATGGATATTCCAAATGTAATAATAAAGAATAGAATAACAACAGAATTCACGAGTGCATGCGACGTATCAAGATGCATGTGTTATTCCAATGTAATAATAAAGTATGGAATAACAAAAGAATTTCACCATGTATGTGGGACTTCGCATAGACATGTTATTCCAACATAATAATAAAGAATGGAAGAACAACCCTTACGAGTATTGAAAGAAAATAACTCTCTTCATGAATACGAAAGAATAATACCCCTTACTATAATAATAATGTCCCTTACCTTAAAAGAAAACTGGATACTAGAATAGTGAGGTAGCAGACTTTTCTTCTTCTTTTCACTCTATAATTTCTCTCTATAATAATTGCTCTATAACTTTAGTGAATTGGTGAGAAATGAAGGAAGAATGAGCTTCTATTTATAGAAAAATATAGTTTCGATAATTGCACGTTTTGGGGCTCGAAGTATTACAGTATAATACCTTCCTCTTTTTCTTCATTTTTAATCTAGTCCTGCAAGTATTATCAAACTTGCACCACCTCCCCTAATAGTAAATAATGTGAATCAATAGTTCAATCATGTGAATCAATAGTTATAATCATGTGAAAATATGAATTACAGTATAGTACCTCCATCTATACCTCCTTTTTTAACTTAGTCATGCAAGTATTATCAATCTTGTACCCACTCCCCTAATAGTACAAGAATGTGAATCAATAGTACACACATGTGAACAAATAGTTATAATCATGTGAATTAATAGCAATTAATTGCTCATTTATTCGATTAATTACCCGATTGGTCAATATAACCTCCAGACATCAATGATTATCGAAATAAATGTCGATTTTCACTAACACTAATAATTCCAACACAATGAAACTATCAATTTCATCTTTAATCAACATGAACTTATTCATCATTAATATTATAACTCACAATATTTAACAACCAGGTCGTTCCCAAGAAAGAGGGGGCTTTCCGATAAGGATTTCTCCATTATTGGCGTGCAATTAGGTGACCAAACCTCTAATTGACAAAACTTCTAGACATTGTCAATATTGCAAATAATAATATGAATAACTTTGTCGTCTCAATTGTTGATTTAATAATATATAAAATATTATGCAGATGATACTGCAACAATAATTGAATCAATAATATGAGAGATATGATGTAGCAATTATTGTAGCAATAATTGAGTATAACTGAGTGACTTCTCACGTAAGCATCAACAATCCATACCGTGTGCTACTATGCAACCACGCATATTACTGTACTTTTACTACCGAGTAGTTCAACATTTTTAATAGTAACACTTTCACTGTTATTTTTATAAAAAGATAATTCTGTCGTTTTCTTACTATGACAATACTTCCGTTGTGGGGTCAACCAATGATTATGTTGTCCTACGAATATTCCCCGACAAAAAGAATATTCCCCGACCACACAAATATTTTATAACAACTTCCATACTTTGAAAAATTTTCACATATCTCCCTTAACTTTAACCTTTTATCAATTTAACCATTTACTAAATAGAATAATTATAAGAAAATTGAATACTTTCATTTCATAAAATTCGAGGTCTCACAATCTCCCCTCCTTATGAAATTTTGCCCTCGAAATTTACGTACCTGGTAGTTCGAAAATATGAGAATACCTTGCTTTCTTTTCGGAATTGTACCTTCCCAGTTATTTTCTCTGTATCATGATTTTTCCATTACTCATCTCTTGTATTTTTGATATCATTCTAGAATATACCTTCAAAACAAAGGTTAATTGACATATCACAATTTGTCAACTTATCAAGTAAACAATTTCAGCTTAGGTAAGTCACACACTAGCAAAGTATATTACTCGTCTCTCCCCTCCTAGTTCTAGACTCATATCTCCGCCAGCGACCATATCCCTAAGCTCTGATACCATTTATGACGCCCCCAAAATAGGTTAACACGACCCATTCTATGTCGCCAGATATCACTCTATAAAAATCAAATACAAACTTCATTTATACAACTGTTGAACTGTCGTGCAGTGTACGACAACAGATAATTTATGAGTTTTAATACAATATTGTCTCGTAGACAGTATCCAAACTCAAATTATTACAATTCCATATAAAATACAGCAACAAATATTTTAAGACCCCAAAGAAGAACGAGAAGATTACTATCACATTCTTTTTAATGAGGTGCACTTTTGACGCTTTCAAAGTCGGGTTCTCATCACCCTATTGTTGTTCGCCAAAATCAATTATTAAGTGACGTATAAAATACGACACACACATCTTAGGTCCTCAATACAATTATCTGTTGCATGTCATGCCATTTTATAATGTATTGAGAAACTTTGATAGTCTTGGACCATCACACTATTTCCCTGTTAGCCCCGCTCGACCAAGCTACACTCTTATTACCTCAAAGGAATTGTGAAGCGAAGGGTGAGCACAAATAGCCCAGTAAAGAATATCATGACTAAAGATAATTAAATTATCAACAACCATCTTCAATAATAAATCAAAGATTTAGAACATATGGTAGATGATAAAACTTTTCAATCATAGTTGCGGTGAACGAAGCAATCCATTAGAAGAGTCAAATGTACCATCTATCTATTATCTTCTCCATGTTAAAAGTCCACCAATAATGTTTTATCCTCAGAACATCAATCAACAATTCCTATCTACAATCATATGAATAACTCATAATCTTAATTGTGATTCTAAATTCCTCTTCGCACCTGTGATTTAAGAAGATAATTTTCATCACCTATCTTCACCAAACATCAAAAAATCATGGTTATAATGAAATCATAATTCCCCTTTCATAATCATACTAATAAATTCATTCTTTGCTTACTGACCAAAGATATTCATTAACAATTTATTCTTTGTGTAACGCCCGAGAAAATCGAATTTTTATGACAATTAAATTTTTATTTGATTATGTGAATTAAATGAATTTAATTGATTTATTTTGTGAGTAAGCTATGTGAAGGTCGTTCTATGACCTAGGATGTGTTTATGTGGTTAGTAATCTAGCTACATGCTAAAATTAATTTTTTAGAATTTCTGAGATGAAAATAATTGTTTTCTGAGAAATTCCCGTAAAACACTATTCATTCGTTTCTGTTTGGGGAATTATTTTGAGATTCCGAGAAACGCGTAATGATAGAATATCGAGATGAGATGAAATATCTGATAATATTTCATTTATGGCAAACGAAGTTTTTGCCTGCGGACTTAAAACCTAAGGGTTGAGTATATTGATTTCCAAGAAGGAAATGAAATGCGTAGAAGCGAGTTGCGTTATTGTTAGAGCGTGTGTTATACTAGGATTATACTATTTAGTATCTATATATAATACGATGAGTTAATACGAAGTACAATACGATTATCATACGAGTATTATACGTAGAGAATACGTGAATTATACGTATAGAATACGATTCGTATTATGGAATTAAGTTAAGACTTAATGTTAATTCATTTGGGTTGGATTATGTTTAGTCCAATCAATTGAATGAGAAAGCCCAAGGGATTAGTGTGTTAAGCCCAAGTCAAGACCCAATATTAGATTGGTTAAGCCCAATGCAAGAAAACCGAACCGTGGATCGAACCGGTGGGTCAGCGAATGGGTAAAACCCATACGGCAACCTATGGGGATGACCCATGGGCATGGTGGGCCGGCCCTTGGTGTGCAAGGCAAGCCTAACACTTGGTCGCAAAGTATTTTACTTGGTGACAAAGTGTTGAATAGTAAGGAGGAGGTGGTGTATTGTCCAATTTGCCCTTCATTTCATTTTCTATAAATAGAAAGCTAGGATTGGTCTTTTGTGAGTTTTCCAAATTGCCAACCTAGATTATTGAGAGAGAGAGAGGGAGCTAGACTCAACCAAATCTTACACTTTGAAGCTTTGCTTAAGAGTTTTCAAGATTTCCTAAGAATTCTTAAGGTAATATTCCTTAATTCTAATTACATCTCTTTTGGTTTTCTTTTAGTATGGAGAATCATAAATGGGTGGTGTATGGCTTGTATGGTGGAATGATAATGACTTACCATAGATTCAATCTCTATAAGTCATGAGATCATAAAAATCATAAGGGTTGTTATAGTTTAAAATCATGAAATTATTGATTGTTGAGATTGATTGTTGATAAACAATTGAACTCCATCAATACGTGAATATGTGCATCTTATTTAGTTACGATGTCGATATGAAGTCCATGGAGTATTCCATGTGATTTGGCTTAGAGAACACTAGTAACGAAAGTTATGGCGAATTTCACGGAAATAGACGTTAAACGTCGAAAACGTAGAAATTCTGGATTGATAGTCAAAAGTTGCTGTGAGACTTAAAAATGTTGTTTTTCAATGTCAACACGTGAGATAGGGTATTTAAGAGTCGTGGACTCAATAATCATCGGATTCTGACTTAAAACGAAGAAAATGAGCATTGAACGCTCATTAACGTTTACGAACGTTTAGAAAATGAACTCAATAGTGAATTTTGAGTTAATGGTTTTGAAAGTGTCAAATTCTTATATGAACGCGTAGAGTATGTCATTTATGACGTGTAGGCTTTTGAACGGACCAAATTGGACTTATAATGAAGAAGTTATGGCTCCGAGAATCTTACCAAAAATTTTATCTGTGAAAAATTCTCGGTATCGAGGTTTAGCCAGCTACGCCAAACAAGCAGGTGATAAATGTCGCATCGCAAAGACTACACAGGCTACGTGTGTAATGGGCTAATGGAAAGTGGCACTGCAGCGCCACTTGTATAAGGGAGTCTCGCACCGCAGCGCCGAGACCGAATTATGGGTATCGCTAATCCTCCAGGCCAAGATGCGCCGGTCTTGCTTAATGTCACACACCACAAAGCGAAGTCGTGGGTTTTGTTAGAAATCTAGGTTTTGAACTTTAGTTGTTCTGAGACCTACATGAGTTGAGTTTATATACTCAATGAATGTACTAAGACTATTCCTATACTACCTATACTAATGAATATGGTATTGAACTTAGGAATTGAATGCATGTTAATAAGTTATAAATGAAGAACACAAAGTGTTGTCAATGAAACCTAGTCGGGATATAACGCTGGTACTTTGCCATTGATGATAGAGTCCGGTTAATAACATAAGTTGGTTAATAAGCCGGGACGAAGAGTAATAAGTCGAGTTGACTTTATTAATGATATTAAGTTAACAAAGATATAGAAGAGAAAGAAGTTGGTAGGAACAATGTGAATAATTGTTTGATAGCTAATTACAGTGTGCTATGTGAATATATCATGTAGATTCTATAAAGGATGTGGTCAGTCGATTAAGTTATTTGAAGACGTTGAAAGGCAAGTTTTCTTAAACGCTTGTCTGACTTTCAAGTTAGCCAAGTTTTATGTGATTCATTGTACTGAATTGCACGAATGGCTTGAACCATATGAACAAAGCCAAGATCGAGAAGATAGAAGGCTCAGGCAAGGGCAAGGGCAAGGCAAAGAGAAACCCTTAGATTACTTATGTAATAGTATAGGTGAACGATTGTAATATATTTAATATTATGACAAGAACAAACGAATGGGTTACAAAGAACCTGGGGAATGTAATATTATTTTGGTTATATAGAAGTTATATTAGTCCTTTTGAGACTATTCAATTGAATGAATGAATGAATGGTAGTACTGCAGTAAAGACCATCCGCCGGGTTGGAAGAGACCCGGATTTGGGGACGTCACAGGTTGGTATCAAAGCATTAGGTTATAAAAGTTAAGGGGGGGATTAAAAACCTTAAGTCATAACCTTAAGAGAAGTCAAAGAAGTACAAGAAAGGAAAATAACCTTATAAAATGCATTATAATTATGTTATGTATTTTTATTATTCTACTGACGTGTATTAATCAACTTAATTGTTTTGTGTAGATGTCAGGAGTAAACGAGATGTTTGTAAATGAGCAAACCATTAGCGAAGAATTGGTGAACCAAGTAGAGGTTATACCAAACCCTATAGCAGCAGAGCTAGATGTAGTGATTATTGAGTCTGGAAACTCAGAGGAAGCTGACTACATGTCAGTATTTGACGGGATGATAGAAGAGGAGGTAGAGATAGTTTCCTTTAACCCGGTGGCTATAGCAGTAGAGATAGCTCCTGGGGGGTCGATGATGTCTCTTTTTATGTCAGTGTTGGATAGAAATATCCATTACTGTCAGGAAGTCAAGGAGCTGAAGGAAGAGCTCCAGATGGTTATAGAGGACAAGACTGATGTCCAGTCCATGTGGGAGCAGGAACATGATGAGAGGATTTTGGCTAAGGAAAAAGTCCAGGATTTAAAGCACGAGGTCTTTGAGCTCAACGAGGAGCTAAAGACTAAGGTGCAGAAGATAGGGAGGATGTCCTATATCTATAGGAGTTCTCATACGATTTCAAAGACAGTAGTAGTCGGATATCCGCTTGGAGGTGGGGCAAACACGACATACTATTAGCCGTGATATTATTGTCTGTCTTGCCAAGGCAGATTTCGATAATGCCTTGAGGCAGATGTAGACTAGTGGTGGATAGATTAATATGTAAATATTAAGTAAGTAGTAGTGACATAAAGCCCTTTTTGTATAGTATAGGGTAGTCTTTTGTAAATCCCAATTTTTGGAAAGCGATAGCGGGAAAGTAATGTAATCATCTTAGGCTGTGTATGTAACCGATGTAGTATTATACTACGAGAACGAATATAAGTCATTTTTATGGAAAGCAATGTGTTATGGATATTGGAGTTATTGTTTACTATTAAATGATAACTAATAAAGAAAGGAATAATAACGCAATGTGTTTATTGTATCAGCAAAATGCCGCCAAAAAGAGTACAACGTAATCAAGGTGCGAGCGTGAATCAACCGAAGGGAGGTCCGGTTAACCCGATGCAGGAGTTTGTTAACTTATTAACAGTTGTCTTTAATAAAACAGGGGCTAATATCCCCATAAATCCAGGAGTAGCACGAGCTACTACCTTTAAGGATTTTAAGAGTGTAGGTCCGTCGTAGTTCAAGGGAACTACGGACCCTATCGAAGCCAAAACATGGGTTAAAGAGATAGAGAAGGCATTTATAATAGCAAATGTAGACGAGGCCTAGAAGGTTGCCTTTGCAACCTATATGATGAACGGAGAGGCCAACTTTTGGTGGGAAGCCAATCAAGCTAGAGCCGGGATAGCGAATCTGACATGGGATAGGTTCAAGGAGATATTCTTCGAGAACTACTTTCTTACGAGCATGCAAGGGAGGATGGAGATGTGGTTTCTGGAGTTTAAACAAGGGTACATGACGGTTCCCCAATACGCTGCCAAGTTCAATGAACTGGCGCGGTTCGCTCTACACCAAGTGGATACAGAGGTGAGAAGGCGATTTGTTCTAGTGTGGCTTGAAACCCTGGCTTTATAACCGTATATCGGGATTCCAAAGTACTTCTTTTGGGACCATTTTAGAGAAGGCGATAATCGCCGAAGGTGGTAGCGAGGCATTGAGCCAGTACCACAAAGATAAGAAAAGTAAGGGGAAAGTAGATGGGGGAGTAAAGATCGAGGGAGCCAGTGGTAGTGGTGAGGGTGAGAAGAGGAAGGTATTTAGCTCTGGGAATATCGGAGTGAAGCAAGGAGACCCAAAGAGAAGAACGGAGGCCTGCAAGACCTGTGGGAAGACTCACTTAGGAGTCTGTCTCAAGGGGAAGGCCGTCTCATTATAATTAATGGATGTGAGGGCACATTGTGCCCTAATTATCCGAGTCCAAGAAGAACCACGGATGCTTTGTGTGTGGATTAACTGACAACATGGCAAAAGAACCGCTCAAGAAGGGGACTGACGGAACCGGCGCTAATAATAGCGGTAAGTTAGCTATTAGTGGACCAGCACAGCCGGGTAGGCCGATGGACCGTACCTTTAACATGACAGTCCAAGATGCAGTTGCATCAGGGGACGTCGTCGCAGGTATTATTCAGATCAACAATATCAATGCGTACGTGTTGTTTGATTTGGGTGCTACTTGTTCGTTTATAGCATGCGATTTTGCTAGATGATAAGGATTACTTCCTGAAAAGTTGCCTATACCTTTAAATATTAAGGTAGCAAACGAATAAATAATTCCTGTTGAAAATGTTCATAGGAGTTGTTGCGTAGATATACGGGGTTGTAAATTATTGGTAGATTTGTTATCGATAAAGTTAGTAGAATTCGACGTAATTCTCGGGATGGATTGGTTAGTGAACCATGGGGCAATTATAAATTGTCAAAAGAAATGTGTGAACATTAAGACGTTAGAACAACCTCGGGTAGTATTTTACGGGAATAGATCATCGGGACGTTCATGTTGTTTAACCATGACACAAACTAGGAAATTGTTAAGGAAGGGATGTGTAGGCTATTTGTGTCATTTTGTTGATACCCAGAGAGTGGTAGCAACCATGGAACAAATACCTATAGTGAGGGAATTCGCCGATGTATTTCCGAGTGAATTGCCGGGTCTTCTGCCGGATAGGGAGACAGAGTTTGTGATAGACATTGTGCCAGGAACAGCACCAATTTCCAGGGCACCGTATCGTATGGCGCCAGTGGAGATGAAGGAGTTGATGGTGCAGTTGCAAGAACTGTTGGACCGGAAGTACATTCAACCGAGTGTTTCGCCATGGGGAGCACCGGTACTGTTTGTCAAGAAGAAGGATGGATCGTTAAGACTATGTATCGACTACCGAGAGTTGAACAAGTTAACGATAAAGAATAAATACCCATTGCCCAGGATCGATGATCTCTTTGATCAGTTGAAAGGGGCTAAGTATTTTTCTAAAATAGATTTAAGGACGGGGTATCATCAGTTGAAGGTTAGGAAGGAGGATGTGTCAAAGACAGCATTTAGGACTCATTATGGTCATTATGAGTTCCTGGTGATGTCGTTTGGGTTGACAAATGCACCAGCTGCATTTATGGATATGATGAACAGAGTGTTCAAATAATATTTGGATAAGTTTGTCGTGGTGTTTATAGATGATATTCTAGTCTATTCTAAGACGCTGGAAGATCATGCTGAACACCTAAGATTAGTGTTGGAGACATTTAGGAAGGAGAAATTGTATGCGAAGTTCACTAAGTGTGAATTTTGGTTGGAGAAGGTGCAGTTTTTAGGTCATGTCATTGACCATGAGGGAATTTCAGTAGATCCAAATGAAGGTGGAAGCCGTGATGAATTGGGAACAACCGAAAACGCCGACTGAGGTGCGGAGTTTCCTAGGGTTAGCGGGCTACTATCGGAGATTCATTCAGGATTTTTCGAACATAGCTACTCCATTGACTAACTTGACGAGGAAGACGGTGAAATACGCTTGGACTGACAAGTGCAAGGACAGTTTTCAAGAACTAAAGAAGAGATTGAGTGAAGCGCCTGTTTTGTCATTGCCTGATGACAGGAAATTTTGTAGTTTATAGAGATGCTTCGCATAGAGGACTTGGTTGCGTGCTCACGCAAGCATGGCAAGATCATTACAGATCTAGGCGCTTAAAGGATTATGAGAAAGTTTACCCTACTCATGATCCGAACTGGCCATGATAGTTTTTGCTCTAAAGATATGGAGACATTATCTTTATGGAGAAAATGTGAGATATACACTGGACCACAAAAGTCTAAAATATATCTTCACACAAAAGGAGTTGAATATGAGGCGAGAGGAGATGGTTGGAGTTGATAAAGGATTACGACCAGAAATCTCAGATCACCCGAAAAAAGCTAATGTAGTTGCCAACGCCTTAAGTAGGAAGGGTCGGAAAAGTTGTCTTTGTTAATCTAAACCGAAAGTTAATAATGTAGATGGCTAGGATGGAGTTGGAAGTGAAGCTGCCAAGTGAAGGAGAACAAATGTTGTTTGCAACATAGATGCAACCGACCATCGTAGAAAGAATTAAGAAGGTACAACTCAAAACTGATGAGTGTGACCAGATGAAGGAGCGGCTGGTCAATGAAAAAGATACTAAGTATAGTCTTGATAATGAGGGATTATTGAGATTTGAAGGAAGAATTTGGGTTCCGAATAAGACGGAATTAAAGGAGCAGGTGTTGCAAGAGGCTTATAGTTCTAGGTTTTCGATTCATCCTGGTAGCACTAAGATGTATCAAGATCTTCGACAGAGTTTCTAGTGGTCGAACATGAAGAGAGAGATCACCGAGTACGTGAGTAGGTGCTTGACTTGTCAAAGAGTTAAGGCCGAACATCAACGACCAAGTGGCTTGCTACAGTCATTAGAAATTCCAGAGTGGAAATGGGAGAATATCACGATGGATTTTGTGGTGGGACTTCCGACTACTCAGAAGGGGTATGATGCGATTTGGGTAATAGTGGACCGGTTGACAAAGTCGGCTCACTTTTTGCCAATTAGGGTCAAGTATAACTTAGACCAATTAACTAGACTTTATATTAAGGAAATAATCTCCAGACATGGAGTACCAGTATCGATTGTCTCAGATCATGATCCACGATTCACATCGAACTTTTGGAGGAGTCTACAAGAGCAGTTAGGAATGCAGTTGAATTTGAGTACAACATATCATCCACAAACAAATGGACAGAGCGAAAGGACAATTCAGACGTTAGAAGATATACTAAGATCTTGTGTCATGGATTTCAAGGGTAGTTGGGATGATCATCTACCATTAGTGGAGTTTGCATATAACAACAGTTATCATGCAAGCATAGGTATGCTGCCTTACGAAGCTTTGTATGGGAGGAAATGCAGAATGCCACTGTATTGGGATGAGGTAGGAGAACGCCAAATGTTGGGACCAGAATTGGTGCAACAGATAGCGGATATTGTCAAGAAGATACAAATACGTCTTCTAGCAGCTCAAGACAGACAAAAGAAGTTTACGGATCTGCATAGAGAGAATCGGGAGTTTGAAGTTTCGTACGTATTTCTAAAAGTATCTCCCTGGAAAGGAAAGATACATTTTGGAAAGAAGGGAAAGTTAAGTCCGAGGTTTATAGGACCTTTTGAGGTATTAAACGGGTAGGTGAGGTAGCTCATATGATAGCATTACCTCCAGACCTAGAACGAATACATAATGTATTTCACATATCTGTGTTACGTCCTTATAAGCCAGATTATAAGCACGTGATAGAATATGAGCCTATTCATATCGAGAAGGACTTAACGTACGAGGAAACGCGGATTCAAATTATCGATAGGAAAGAACAAGTTCTACAGAATAAAGTCATACCTTCGGTAAAGGTGATATGGAAGAACAACAATGCAGAAGAAGCAACGTGGGAGTTAGAAGAAATAATGAAAAAGAATTACCCTTAATTATTTGTTTAATTTTTTTTATAGCAAGATTCTGGGGACAGAATCCTTATAAGGGGGAGAGAATGTAACGCCCCAGAAAATCGAACAATTGTAAATACTTTTAATAATGAATAAAATAATATTATTTATTATTATTACGTGTTGATAAGATGAATGTCGTTCTATAACCTAGAAATGTCGGAATGTCGTAGTATTTTAACTACGTGAATGAATTAAAGTGTTTGAATTTCTAAGATGAAAATAAAAGCTTTCCGAGAAATTTTTCGAAAAACACTATTCATCGATTTAGGCTCGGGAATTATTTTTGAACTTCCGAGAAATATGTAACGTTATAATATCAAGGTGATATCGATTATGTAATAATAATCTAAGTATGGAAAACGTAATATTTCGAATGCGGACTTAATTTGGGAACGTTAGGTTTATTAAGCGTTAAAGGAAGAAAGTTGTGATCGTATAATGTGTATACATTGTATGAAGGTAATGAATGTAAGTATAATGCGATGTATTGTACTATTATGTATGAAGAATAAGATAACGTATATTAAGAATTAATATACGAGTTAGTACATGAAGATTATACGTGGGGTATAAAAGTTAAGTTATGTAAATTAAGGTAATGGACTTGTAGGATTATTAGCTTAATGGTAGAAGTCCAATAGAATGTGATAATCAAGCCCAAGTGTTTGATAAATCATAAGTCCAATCTATTTGTAGCATAAGCCCAACAAGAAATTAGCTTGATTAGTTAACAAGCCCAATGACTAAGCTATGATCCATGGAGCAATCCAACTGTAAATGGCTAGACTTGGTGGGCAAGAACTTTGTGTGGTGATCAAGTGTTGTGCTAGCCAAGTTTACTTAGTTGTAAAGTGATGAATAGTAAGGAGGTGGAGATTAAGGAGGTGATTAAAGAAGGTGGAATGCCCAATTGACCATTTTGCCCTAACCTTAAGTTGCCTATAAATAGAGAAGCCTCATTTCATTTGTTGGTTGTTCAAATTTCATCCAACTCCTCTCAAATATAAGCTACTTATTTGGTAGAGCAAATAAGCACTTTTAAGTCAAAGTTAGATTTTCCAAGAAGAAGAAGTTAGACTTCAAAGGTAATGATCTTATGTCCAATGTTCTTTCATCTCTATTATGATAGGATGATAAGGGAAGTGTTATTAATGAACATGTATACTAAAATCATGTAATAGGTTAATAAGGAATGAACTTATGCCGAATAATTTGGTTAAGCAACTTGAACATTAATAAGTTGCTAGAACCATGATGAACTTATCATATGTTTTCATATGATGATTAGTATGTTGAATATAGCATAAGAACCTTGATTAGTGGACTTAAGTTTTTAATAACTCATGAGCATGAAGATTTATAGTTCATAAGTTAAAAAAGTCATTGACTTATGAGAATAAGTCAAAACCTACTTTGATTATAAGTTGGTGTAATAAGTAATTTGTAATGATCATATGTTGGTTGAAATCCATTTAGAATGGTTAGTAATGAAGCTTTGTCGGAATTCACATGATTGGACGATTATCGTCGAATTCGTGAAATTCTCGGAATGGAAGTCGTATTTTGTGTTTGAAGTCGAAAACATTGGTTTTAGATGGAGACAGGTCATATTTGGCATTATAGAGTTGCGGACTCAAAAATGATCGAATTCCTACTTAGAACGAAGAAACGAGCGTTAAACATTCACAAACGTTTATCGTTTTCATTAAAAAAGAACTCATAGGTGAAATTTTAGCAAACGAAGTCAAATAGATAAAATTCTTGCATGAACACATAGAGTATGTAATTTGAGAACCGTAGGCTTTTGAACGGACCAATTCGGACTTATAACGAAGAAGTTATGCGTCCGGGAGTTTCGTGAAATTTTCAAAATTTTGCAAACTGTTTGAGGCACAGAGTCCGCGCCGCGGCGCGACTCACAACCTTAAAGCCCGTGTGCAAGTCACGCAAATTTGGTCGAACTGCAGACATCGCTAACTCAAATTATGCATGCAGATGCAGAGTTAAGTGTGGCGCCGTGGCGCCAGTCCTAGAGTTTTGTTGGACAAGAATGTTTATAAGTATAGAATGAAAGGGAACTCTTTGGTAATAAACTAAGGTGTTAATATAATATTGTTAAGGCATTGTTGGACATATAATGTATGTTGGTTAAGAGTTAATAATCAATCAAAGATGAATGAAATATGAATGACATAATGAAAGCCAGAAACCCATAATAGTAGATCTAAGTCAGGATTTACATTGAGATGAAAGGTAAGATATAATAGTATACATATTTGATTATATATGACCTAATGTGGTATGTTATATGATCATGTGTTGTAGAAACTTAGAGACTTAAAGTGTATGGGTGTTAATAAGTAAGCAGATGCTGAAGGCAAGTATTCTAACCCTTGTTCCAGTTCAGTCTGGACAAGTTTTGTAATTCATATATTCTTTCACATGAAGTTTTGAACGATGAAGTCTAAAGCCAATTCTTTCTTTTAGACTTATATTATGATTCATCAAGCATGATTTATGTTTACCGAGTTATATTGGTATTGTTTTCAATCGAAGACCAAGTATGCTAAAATGTTTTTGTCGTTTAACGACGTGCACGTGAGGTTGCCACAACTTAAACGTATACACGCTTTAATGGATGTAGTGTCGATCAACATAGAGTACTATGGGTGATCACCCGTATGCTCGTAAGCTATCTTGGGACTTACTGGACTTAGTGCCGGGTTTTCCTTTTCAAAAGAAATTATGAATCGCTTCATAGTTTCGAGCCTTAGTTGATATTCTCATCCTAATATTGTTGTTGGAAAATGTTTTGAATGAAAAGAAGTGCTATTTTGAATTATCGATAGTACTTCGTAACTATTGTTCAGTTAATAAAGATATATGAGTTCTATGTTTCAAGCATGTTGTTTATTAGAATTGTAGTACGTGCTGAACTAGTCATGCTCACTCTTACTTGAACCATATGAACAAAGCCAAGATCGAGCGGACCGAAGGCTCAGGCAAGGACAAGGGCAAGGCGAAGACAAACCCTTAGATTACTTATGTAATAGTAAAGGTGAACGATTGTAATATATTTGATATTATGACAAGAACAAACGAATGGGTTACAAAGAACCTGGGGAATGTGATATTATTTTGGTTATATAGAAGTTATATTAGTCCTTTTGAGACTATTCAATTGAATGAATGAATGAATGGTAGTACCGTGTAGCACCATCTGTTGGGTTGGAAGAGACCCGGATTTGGGGGCGTCACAGGTTGGTATCAAAGCATTAGGTTATAAAACTTAAGGGAGGGGATTAAAAACCTTAATTCATAACCTTAAGAGAAGGCAAAGAAGTACAAGAAAGGAAAATAACCTTATAAAAATGCATTATAATTATGTTATGTGTTTTTATTATTCTAATGACGTGTACTAATCAACTTAATTGTTTTATGTAGATGTCAGGAGTAAACGAGATGTTTGTAAATGAGTAAACCATTAGTGAAGAATCGATGAACCAAGTAGAGGTTATACCGAACCCTATAGCAGCAGAGCCAGATGTAGTGATTATTGAGTCTAGAGACTCAGAGGAAGCTGACTACATGTCAGTATTTGACAGGATGATAGAGGAGGAGGTAGAGACAGTTTCCTTTAACCTGGTGGCTATAGCAGCAGAGATAGCTCCTGGGGGGTCGATGATGTCTCTTTTCATGTCAGTGTTGGATAGAAATATCCATTACTGTCAGGAAGTCAAGGAACTGAAGATGGTTATAGAGGACAACACTGATGTCGAGTCCATGTGGGAGCAGGAACATGACGAGAGGATTTTGGCTAAGGATAAAGTCCAGGATTTAAAGCACGAGGTCTTTGAGCTCAACGAGGAGCTAAAGACTAAGGTGCAGAAGATAGGGAGGATGTCCTATATCTATAGGAGTTCTCATACAATTTCCAAAGACAGAGGTAGCTGGATATCCTATGAGGGTGGGGCAAACACGGTATACTATTAGCCGTGATATTATTGTCGGTCTTGCCAAGGCAGATTTCGATAATGCCTTGAGGCAGATGTAGACTAGTGGTAGATAGATTAATATATAAATATTGTGTAAGTAGTAGTGACGTAAAGCCCTTTTTGTATAGTAAAGGGTAGTCTTTTGTAAATCCCAATTTTTGGAAAGTGATAGCGGGAAAGTAATGTAATCAGCTTAGGCTGTGTATGTAACCGATGTAGTATTATACTACGAGAACGAATATAAGTCCTTTTTATGGAAAGCAATGTCTTATGGATGTTGGAGTTATTGTTTACTATTAAATGATAACTAATAAAGAAAGGAATAATAACACAATGTGTTTATTGTATTAGCAAAATGCCGCCAAGAAGAGTGCAACGTAATCAAGGTGCGAGCGTGAATCAACCGGAGGGAGGTCCGGTTAACCCGATGTAGGAGTTTGTTAACTTATTAACAGCTGCCTTTAATAGAACAGGGGCTAATATCCCCGTAAATCCAAGAGTAGCACGAGCTACTACCTTTAAGGATTTCAAGAGTGTAGGTCCGCCGGAGTTCAAGGGAACTACGGACCCTATCAAAGCCGAAACATGGGTTAAAGAGATAGAGAAGGCATTTGTAATAGCAAATGTCGATGAGGCCCAGAAGGTTGCCTTTGCAACCTATATGATAAAGGGAGAGGCCAACTTTTGGTGGGAAGCCAATCAGGCTAGAGCCGGGATAGTGAATCTGACATGGAATAGGTTCAAGGAGATATTCTTCGAGAACTACTTTCCTACGAGCATTCAAGGGAGGATGGAAATTCAGTTTCTGGAGTTGAAACAAGGGGACATGACGGTTCCCCAATACGCTGCCAAGTTCAATGAACTGGCGCGGTTCGCTCCACACCAAGTGGATACAAAGGTGAGGAAGGCGTGTCGGTTCGAGCAGGGCTTGAAACCCTGGCTCTATAACCGTATATCGGTATTCCAAAGTACTTCTTTTAGGACCATTTTAGAGAAGGCGATAATCGCCGAAGGTGGTAGCGAGGCATTGAGCTAGTACCACAAAGATAAGAAGAGTAAGGGGAAAGTAGATGGGGGAGTAAAGATCGAGGGAGCCAGTGGTAGTGGCGAGGGTCAAAAGAGGAAGGCATTTAGCTTTGGGAATACCGGAGTGAAGCAAGGAGACCCGAAGAGAAGAATGGAGGCCTGCAAGACCTGTGGGAAGACTCACTTAGGAGTCTATCTCAAGGGGAAGGCCGTCTGTTACAATTGTGGACAGGAGGGGCACATTACGCCTAATTATCTAGTCTAAAGAAGAACTACGGAAGCTTTGTGTATGGATTAACTGACCACATGGCAAAGAACTGCCCGAAGAAGGGGACGGATGGGAACCGGCGCTAATAGCGGTAAGTTAGCTATTAGTGGACCAAAGATAAATGGTAGGTCGATGGGCCGCACTTTAACATATGATCCAAGATGCGATTGCATCGGGGACGTTGTCGCATGTATTATTCTGATCAACAATATCAATGCGTACGTGCTGTTTGATTCGGGTGCTACTTGTTCGTTTATAGCATGCGATTTTGCTAGACGATTAGGATTACTTCCCAAAAAGTTGCTTATACCTTTAAATATTAAGGTAGCAAATGAAGAAATAATTCCTATTGAAAATGTTCATAGGAGTTGTTGTGTAGATATACGGGGTTGTAAATTATTGGTAGATTTGTTACCGATAAAGTTAGGAGAATTCGACGTAATTCTCGGGATGGATTGGTTAGTGAACCATGGGGCAATTATAGATTGTCAAAAGAAATGTGTGAACATTAAGACGTTAGAACAACCTCGGGTAGTATTTTACGGGAATAGATCACCGGGACGTTCGTGTTGTTTAACCATGACACAAACTAGAAAATTGTTAAGGAAGGGGTGCGTAGGCTATTTGTGTCATTTTGTTGATACCCAGAGAGTGGTAGCAACCATGGAACAAATACCTATAGTGAGGGAATTCACCGATGTATTTCCGAGTGAATTGTCGGGTCTTTCGCCGGATAGGGAGATAGAGTTTGTGATAGACATTGTGCCAGGAGTGTCACCAGTTTCCAAGGCACCGTATCGTATGGCGCCAGTGGAGATGAAGGAGTTGATGGTGCAGTTGCAAGAACTGTTGGACCGAAAGTACATTCAACCGAGTGTTTCGCCGTGGAGAGCACCGGTACTATTTGTCAATAAGAAGGACGGATCGTTAAGACTATGTATCGACTACCGAGAGTTGAACAAGTTAACGATAAAGAATAAATACCCATTGCCCAGGATCGATGATCTCTTTGATCAGTTGAAATGGGCTAAGTATTTTTCTAAAATAGATTTAAGGAAGGGGTATAATCAGTTGAAGGTTAGGAAGGAGGATGTGCCAAATACAGCATTTAGGACTCGTTATGGTCATTACGAGTTCCTGGTGATGTCGTTTGGGTTGACAAATGCACCAGCTGCATTTATGGATATGATGAACAGAGTGTTCAAATAATATTTGGATAAGTTCGTCGTGGTCTTTATAGATGATATTCTAGTTTATTCTAAGACGCCGGAAGATCATGCTGAACACGGTGAACGATTGTAATATATTTTATATTATGACAAGAACAAACGAATGGGTTACAAAGAACCTGGGGAATGTAATATTATTTTGGTTATATAGAAGTTATATTAGTCCTTTTAAGATTATTCAATTGAATGAATGAATGAATGGTAGTACCATGTAGCACCATCTGTCGGGTTGGAAGAGACCCGGATTTGGGGGCATCACAAATAATGAGGATATGGCTAGCTTGGATTCAAATGGAGGTTGTGAATCAAACCCGGTGCAAGTACTAGTTGGACTGGTGACAAGAGGACGAGATAAAAGGTTCAAGGATGGACTTATGGCTTTGGTATAAGCAATGTAAATTGAAAATAACAAGTCAACTTGGTCCAAAGAGGATGAGGATATGTTCAAGTACATCAATATGGTTCAAGGTGGCATTATAGAACAATCTAATGCAAGTCCGGAAAAGAGGCTGCAAGTTTGGGAAATCAGCATGTCCGCCTCGGCAAGATTTATAAGCCAAAAATGTTGCCCTGGCGACAAGTTCTCTTTCCAAAGTCACCCCAGCAAGCTCTGAAGCCACCCTGGCGCCAAGCCCTCTGTCAACACCCACCTCGGCGGACTTTTTAGGACAAATTTTTTGACCCAGCATGCATGCCAAGATTTAGTTGGCTCATTTTTTGAGGCAGACGCGTTGAGATGGTTTTTTAGCGTGGATTTGTTTTGAAAACTCTATATTTTTATTATCATTATTCTATTATAATTAGGATATTAGGGTAGATTTTGATTCCATACTTGATTGTTGATTCCTTTTAGGATTCCTAGGGTTTCAATATCTATTATTTAAGACTCATGGATGTAATTCATTATTCATTCATTCAATATTATTCAGATTTATTGTGACACCCCCAAATTTGTGTACCTCATTACCACAGGATTTGGTGCTCACTATCTAAAACGATTACATCTAACTACCCATAATCAATGATAAAGACATAACTTAAATAACTTAAACAATAATCCTCCTCGTTAAAGGGTTACGTCAACTCAAAATAAATCCCAGGTAATCTAACCTTAAATTATAACATAAGTCTACGGAATACATCATATCATTAAATATGTCTCATAACATAGATTCTATTAAATAAAATTAAACAAGTTTTCATCATTTGGACATCTTGCTCTTGCCCTTGCTAGTAGATGGCTCGTCAACTTTCTTAACTTTAGCTGCAGTGTTAAATGCAAGAGTGAGCAAACAATTTCTCATAGATATGATGATGACAATAGCAATAACATAAGAGTAAGCAATGAATACTGAATAATAAAGAACACGTTCTTTGAATCAAGATTAGGAAACAAGTTCAAGATTAATATCTGAGGGTCTTAAGACCATAAACTATGTCACGGGTTACTAAGTATTTCTACCTCAACCTTCAACAGTCGTTAGACTATACGGACCCTTCCTTTCGTACTTAGGGGGATCAACCCTTTGTACCATGTATTGTACACAAACATCTAAACGCTAACGCATACTTAATCCCCTATATTAGGGTTGTTCATCTCAGTTTGACTTAGGATTTTTGCACTAAAAAAAGTTTAGTTTGGATTAGCTTAACAATGGTTCTAGAATTTTAGAACGCTTATCAACTATGGACTAGTCATTTCAATAGAGGTTCACTAGCCATTCGGGGTTCGATACAACAACTAGGTATTGAGTAATAACGTTTAAGACAAGAATGAAATCACAACAATATATAGTTGAATAAAACATTGCATATCCAATAGACTATTTTTCAAAGAAATTAGAAATTCTTGTTCGAAACAATGAACATCTCAAGCTTAGAAACTCGCTCAATATGAACAAACATCTGAAGCTATCTTAATCAAAAAATATCATGTTCAAGATTAGGAAGCTTAATTAGCGAAAGGTAAGATTTAGAAACTTGCACAACAATAATAAACAAGTTAAGATAAAGATCTTGCTTTAAATAAAGAAGTAAGGTTTAGGAACTTGCCTCGTGCGTAAGCTATACAACTATAACACATGTTCGTCAAAACCCTACATATATCATTAAAATCGCAATACCGATTAGTTACACTAACATTAGCCCTATATGTTTTAGTTCTCACTTAAATCCAACTTGTTAGCATAATTCAAGTTCTGATTTTAAATTAATATCACATCACTAATCTGAAATCATAAGTCTACCAAGGAAACGTAACTTCTAAACCACATCTCAAGACTTAAACAAATATAAAGATAAAGTTTTTCACAACTTATTAACTTTACAATTGAAAATCATTGAATACATGTGTACAATCTATTATAAAACTTCATTACATGTTTAACACCTTATCATGCATCTTAGACTAGGTTAAGCTAACGCATCATGGACTGAAAACTAAAAAAAAAAGACAAATTGCTTCAGATCAGGGGAGGACGCAACGTGCTACCCCAAGCCTGAAATTTAGCACAAGATTGTTCTTGTCCTTGACATCGACAGCAATTTCTTGATGATCGCGCAGAGACAAGAACACTACACACTTCTTCCAAAGATTGATCACGATCCAAAACTCCAATTTTCATAGCAACATGGACAAACCCATACACGGTAAACCTTACCAAACCACATAACATATACACTTAATCATTTTAACACCTAAGCAATCATAAACAACCAAACTTAAGGGATTAAAACCATTTTTTTGTTGTTTTCTTCAATTTCAAGACATTTAGCGATTTTAATCACCAAATCTTCGTTTCTTAACCAAATTAAACCATTTTAACTGCATTCTTTTCATAATTCAACATACTAACATATTTTGAAATCAATTTACATATTAAAATAAGAATTAAACATCAATTTTGGCCTCAAATAAGCCACTTATATATATATATATATATATATACATACACTATAAACTTGAATTTTCTCTTTTAAACAAAATTTCATGAATTTAATTACTAAGAATTGATAACTATCAGATTATACACACATATAATGAACATTTTAAACCCTAATCCAACAAGAATTCAGCCACACAGAATAAATATTGAAAGAAAAACAAGAGTAGGAATTAGGAATAGATTATTACCCTTAATCCTTTGTTTAAACTAGCAAAGATGATGATCAAAAAGCTTGAAGAAGCCTGATGGCTCCACCCTTCTTATCTGATTACAGAATTTCTTTCTAACTCTCTTAATTTCCTTCCTCTTTTTTTTCTAGTTTTAGCCTTAAAATAGTACGTATAATGCAAACTGATATACATATAACACACACACATCAGTTAAAAAGACTAACAGGCATATCAGTTAGATTATGCCAAAAGCCACGAGGCTTTGTTTGGTTTGCACCCTAAAATTCCCCCCTTTAATTTATTTTTATATCTTTCTTATCACATAGTTCCCTTGTCACACCTTTATTTAGTTAATTAAATCAAATCAAATTTTACACTTAACTTATAATTACAATTATAATTTTCATTGTAATTATAATCATACTTAAAATTATTACATCTCAAATCTAATTATTAAATTAAATTAGAACATCTACAATTTATTAAATTTCTAATTTAATTATTAAATCAAATTAGAACATCATCATTACACATATTTTAATTATTAGACAATTTATTTAATTTAATTATTTCATTAAATTACATCTTAAATACATAAAATTACCATATATATTAATTTAGTTAATATACACACTTAACTAAATTATTACACAACAATTTCATCAATATTTATTTATCTCAATAAATAAATCAATTCAAATATTTATTTAATTCAATAAATATTTTTAAATTACATATAAAATTCTCGTTCGTTACATCCTTCCCTCTTTAAAAGGATTATGTCCCCAGAATCACAACTCAATAAATTCATTCATCACATTCTTCCCTCCTTAACAAGATTTTATCCCCAGAATCGTTTTACAAACATTAAGCAAACAACTGAGGATAATTTTTCATCATAACGTCTTCAAGTTCCCACATAGCTTCTTCAGCGTTTTGGTTCCTCCAAATTACCTTAAGAGAAGGTATTATTTTGTTCCTGAGAAACTGCTCTTTCCTATCAGCTATTTGAACAGAAATTTATTCATAAGAAAAGTCTTTTTCAAACTGTAACGGTTTATATTATATAACATGTTTATAATCGGGCTTATATGGTCTTAATACCAAAACATGGAAAATGTTATGAATATGTTCTAGTTTTGAAGGTAAAACTACCTCATATGCCACTTCACCAACTCGGCGTAGCACTTCAAAAGGACCTATAAATCTAGGGCTTAGTTTTCCCTTTTTACCAAACCGAATTTTCCCTTTCCAGGGAGACACTTTCAAGAAAACAAAACTACCGACATCAAATTCTCAATTCTGTCGGTGTTGATCAGCATATTTCTTCTACCTATCCTGTGTAGCTATCAATCTTTCCCGAATCACCTTGATGATCTCATCGGTTTATTGCACCAATTCTGGGCCTAATAGTTGACGTTCACCAACTTCGTCTCAGCATAACGGAGTTCTGCATTTCCTGTCGTACAATGCTTCGTAAAGTGGCATGCCAATACTTATGTGATAACTGTTATTATAGGAAAATTCAACCAACGGTAGATGGTCATCCCAATTCCCTTTAAAATCTATAATACATGTCTGAGCATGTCCTCAATGTCTGGATTGTCCTCACACTTTGTCCGTCTGTTTGAGGATGATACGTTGTGCTCATTCTCAACTGCGTTCCCAAGCATTCCTGTAGTCGTTTCCAAAAATTTGATGTGAAACGTGGATCTCTATCCGAAACAATGGACACTGGGACACCGTGTCTTGATATAATTTCCTTCATATACAGTTTTGCCAACCGATCTAGGTTAAAACTAATTTTGATTGGCAAAAAGTGTGCTGACTTCATCAATCAATCTACAATCACCCAAATCGCATTATAACCTTGCTGAGTCATTGGAAGACCTACCACAAAATCCATTATGGTACGCTCTTATTTCCATTCTGGTATCTCTAACGGTAGCAATAATCTGCTTAGCCTTTGATGTTCAGCTTTAACTTTCTGACACGTTAGGCATTTTGCTACACATTCAACAACATCCTTTTTCATATTCGACCACCAAAAATGATGTCTGAGATCCTAGTACATTTTTGTACTTCCAGGTGAATCGAATATCGTGAGTTATGAGCCTCACTCAAAATTTTCTCTTTAATTTTTGGTACGGCTGGAACCCAAATTCTCCCTTCAAATTGAAGTAACCCTTATGTATCAACTTTAAATTTGTTTTCTTCACCTTTAGACACTTTTCTTTTTTATCTTTTCACAGTTTTCATCTTGAAGTTGTGCATTCTTCACCTTATCCACCAAAATTGAACTGCTCCCCATCTGGAACAAATTTTCATTTGATTCTGTCAGATATTCAACATCTAACTCCATCTTGGCCATTTTTGCTACAAGCTTTTCCTGAGCAGTCAACATCATTAATTTCTCCCAACCCTTTCTACTTAAAGCATCGATAACAACATTCGCCTTTTCGGGACAAATAGTGCTTCCAAATCTTCAGAGCAAACACTACCGCAGCCAACTCCAAGTCATGAGTTGGATACCTTTTCTCATAATCCTTCAATTAACGCGATGCATACGCAATGACCCTGCCATTTTGCATAAGCAAACAACCTAGTTCTTTATGTGATGCGTCACTATATACCACAAAATTCCCTATTGATTTCAGGCAATGACAACTCAGGTGCTGAACTCAATCTCTTCTTTAACTCTTGGAAACTCTCCTCACACTTCTCCGTCCAAACAAACTTAACTGCCTTCCTAGTTAAATTCATCAACAGAGTTGTGATCTTGAAAAATCTTAAATAAAATGCCTATAGTAACCTGCCAATCCCAAGATACTTCTTACTTCTGATGGTGTCTTCGGCTGATCCCAATTTATTACAGCTTCAACTTTTAATGGATCTACCGAGATTTCGTCCTTGTCAATGACGTGCCCAAGAAACTGCACACGTTCTAACCAAAACTCACATTTCGAGAATTTAGCTTACAACTTCTCTCCCTTAACGTCTCCAACGTCACCCTTAAGTGTTCAACGTGCTCATCCTTGGTTTTAGAATACACCAATATATCATCAATAATCATCACTATAAATTTATCTAAGAATGGTTTAAACACCATGTTCATCAAATCCATGAACGTTGCAGGTGCATTGGTTAAACTAAATGACATAACTAGAAACTCGTAATGACCATACCGAGTTCTGAATGTTGTTTTTGGTACATCCTCCTTCCTTACCTTCAACTGATGATATCCACTTCTTAGATCTATCTTTGAAAAGTACCTAGCTCCCTTCAGTTGATCGAACAAGTCATCAATTCTCGGTAACGAATATTTATTTTTAATCGTGACCTTATTTAATTCTCTGTAATCAATGCAGAGCCACATTAATCCATCTTTCTTCTTAACAAATAACACCGGCGCTCCCCACGGTGACACACTCGGCTGAATAAACTTCTTGTCTAGTAATTCTTGCAACTATACCATCAGCTACTTCATCTCTACTGGGGCCATTCTATACGGGGTTTTAGATATTAGGGCCGTTCCTAGTGCTAGATCAATCACGCACTGCAAGAAATCACACATTTTATGACAAATGTTTTTGCCACGCACAACATTTTGTCACAATTTGTTAATTAATAATTACAAAATTCATAATCGTCACTAAAACTTTTGCTTTTGTGACGACCTTTACTTTTGTTACTATTAATAATTTATATCGTCACTAATTTACACATTTGATGACGGTTAACAAAATTTCGTCACAAATTATTTTGGAGGTACAATTTCGTGACATGTTTGTAATAATTGATGATAGTATTTATTTGGAGGGAAACCTTTTAGTGACATGTTTGTAATAATTGATGATAGTATTTATTGTCACACAATTTTTCTTTCGATGACAATATAATAGTTTGTCATTAATTATTTGTAAAATTTAGTGACAATGTGATTTCGTCACTATTGTTCACATTTAGTGACGCCAAATACGAATTCATCACAATTTTATTTGGAGGTAAAAATTTTCTAGAAAATTTTAGAGGAAAATTTTTTAAAGACGAAAAAATAATAATTTATGACAATTTTTATTGTCACAAATACAAACTTTATATGACGAGTGACTCGTTCGTCATTAATTAGATAAGTGGATAAATAACAAAAATGGTTCGTCATAAAGTCTTATATTTAGTGACAAAGTACGTAATATCGTCACAATTTTATTTGGAGGCATATTTTTTTTAAGAAATTTTGGAGGCAAATTTATTAAAGACAAAAAATTAATAAGTTATGACAATTATTATTGTCACAAATGCCAATTTTATATGACGAGAGACTCGTTCGTTACTAATTAGATGAGTGGGTTAAGTGAAAACAAAGATTCGTCATAAATGCTTATATTTAGTGACAAACGTAATATTGTCACATTTTTATTTGGAGGCAATTTTTTTTAAAGAAATTTTGGAGGCAAATTTTGTAAAGATGAAAAATTAATAGTTTATGACAATTTTTATTGTCACAAATACCAATTTTATATGACGAGATACTAATGCGTCACTAATAGGATGAGTGGATAAGTGACAACACTGGTTCGTCATAAATTCTTATAATTAGTGAAAAAGTATGCAATGACGTCACATCAAAGAAAGTAAAACTTATTTTTAGACAATATTTGGTGATTGAAATAGCCGTCACATATATATATCCATGATGGAAAAATTAACCATCTTTAGAGCCATCATGTATATATTATTTTTTGTGATAACTCAAATAATCCATCATAAAATATTGTCTATTGTGATTGCTTATGAAAATCATCACCAGGATCCATCGTGCATGCTTGATTTTCTAGTAGTATAAGAATTTAATATTGAATATGTGATACAGTGTGTGGTATAATGCGTATGTGTGATAAATATATGAATACATTTTTATAGCATGATTTGTTACGAATTAAATCTTTCGCAAAAGAGACAATCGATCAATTAAGAATAATTTTAAAATTAAATTCTAATATTAAATTTTTAGGAATTTTTATTTAAGAAAAGGGTATTAAAATAATTTAAATATAGAATTATTTTAATACAAAGCATTATTATGGGAAATATAATTTTCATAAAAAGTGTGAGTAATATATTTTTTGAATATTATGTAAAATAAGCATAATATAATAAACAATATATACTATATTTGAATATTGTACGTATGGTAGATAATAATTCATATAATGTGATATGAGTTGTTAAGTTAAAATAAAATTTTAACCATAAAAGTTAATTGGGAAATTATTTAGAAATAAATAAAACAAAATTTAAATATTAGGAAAGGAATTAAATTAAAATCAAATGAAGCCCTAGTTATTTTTTTTAGAACAGCCAAACATGGCCTAAGACTCGGTTAATCCTCTCTCCCCAGCCCAAACGTGCACATCCCTCTTTCTTCTCCCCCAATCCCGACTCCCCTGTCCTCCCACCTGCCGAAACCTCTCTCTCCCTTCCCAAATTGAATTCCAGTTTTGCTCGGTTACATAAGAAATTGAAGCTAAGGAGGGATTATAAAGATTATAATCAAGCACAAGAGGTACAAAAGGATCTCCCTAAGAAGAAACTGTAACAAACAGCAAGGCAATTCTCTTTTAGCTATGACAGATTTGTCTAGGGTAAAATGAATCACTTTTGGCTAGTGATAATGGGGAGAAATAAATAAAAATGCCTGTACAAAGAACGGGCATATGGGTCAGCAGTTGTGTAGTTTATTAGAGGATGATAAATATCAGGTTAAATGATTCCTCTCTTCTTCAATGCTACCCCTTCCCTAATTAGTGCCACGGCTTACTACAGAAACCATTTTGTGGCCTCTTGCTGGACACCATATCTGAAAAAGAGTCAACCAACTGTCCTGCCAAGCTACTTGGATCATCAATCAGAGTTTGAATAAAAGTATTGACCACTCTGCGTTCCTGCTCGGTTGATCTTAAACTAAACCATGTTAGCAATTTTAATCTGAAATCCTGTTTAATATAACCCTCTCATTCATCTGTCTTCTTTTGGTTATTAAGAGTATATAATTGCAATTGAGCTATAATTGAACTGCTATGAATTGAAATAGAATAAAGGAGATAGGTTGGTTGTGTGGTGATATAAGGAGGCTAAAATGGATTGATAACACAAATAAAGAGCTATGAGAATGGTGATTTAAAACAGTGCATACATGGTGTTTGTCAAAAGTCCTCTATGGACTGTTTTTGTTAAAGACCGAATATTAGATAGAACCAAGGCTTGGGGTTGATTTATAAATTAGTTGTGATAATAATTAGAGAGTTTAAGCATATTTAGATTGGAACGAAAGTAAATTTCAAGCCGAAACAAAAAGTTGAAAACTAGTTTGGCTATTGACCTTGAGGCCGATTTCTGGACTAGTTATATTTGTAGAAAAAATCTGGGTTTTTGGGGAAGTATAATACACTGAATAAGGAATCCATAACCTCCAGAATGAACTAATTCCGACCTTGGAGGAGGGAGTTATGACATTCCAAAGTAAGCGCGTCGAATCTGTCCAAAATCTGGAAATCAGATTCTGACCAGCCCCTTGAACGAATTTTCCGGAATTTTGTGTTGCGAATTTGAAAATGGTCAATGAATAAAAGTTGTAGTCCTGAAAGTTAGTTTCGCGTGAGCTCAAGAATCGCTCAAAAATGTTTTGAAACGAAGAAGTCATGACTATTTTAGCGCAACAGGGTTGGGCTGGATTTTTTTTTTGAAAACTAGTATGTCAAGTCAATTTTGAGCGTAATGTTGGGCAGCCTAACAAGCTTGAAATGGAGGTTTTATAATGTCTAAAAATACTCCCATATGCTATGTACAATATATCTAAAAATGGATTTAAACAATCATATAAATTAGAAGCAAGAAATTAGATAAGTGGCCATGTTAGGCACAGGGCTGCTGCAGTAGCAGCGGAATGGGCTGGGCAGGGGGCTCTTTTTGAGCTCTCAGTCGACAAGCTAAGTAGTTTAAATGACTTAGTTAGTATTTTATTTAAATTGATGAGTACATTATCTATATTATCTCCAAAAAAAATTAGTATATTATGGTACACCGTACACTTATTGTAATTTAGAAATTGGTAGAAGAGGCAGAACTGCGCAGTGTCTATCCTTGGCATTGGCTGAGGTTTTCTTTAGACTCTCAATTAGTACCTCTAAATTTCTAGGATTGCCCAGCTATTGTACTTTGGTAATAGATGAATGTACGATTTGTATAACATCCAACTTCAAACAAATGAATCAAGAATGTGGTCAAGGAGGAGGGGGCTGCTGCTCAAGGGCAGCAGCAGTTAGTAGCAAACAGCGGTAGGTAGCAGAGGTGGCATTTACATGACTCTCTTGTGCCTAATAATATCCTACCTAAAAAACAGGCTATGAAGTAGGTCAACCCAATTGCCATTTTATATATTTGAAAGAATTGAGATAAAATCACCATTGAGGATTTTCCGCTGCCCCTTCTAACCAATCAAGAACCTAAAAATGTCGCTCAGTGAAATAATACCTTCTACGCGTCTGCTTACAGCGTCCACAATGACAAGCCATCTCAAACCTGAGGACAAGACATGAGAGAGATAAATCTAACGCAATAAAAAGGTTTGGAATGAAATCCGAATTGACAAACAAGAAAACCAGATAATGAATAGTACATGACAATTCCGGTCTAAACTAACAAATCTGACAGTAACTATATATTCCATACAGTAGGACCACTGACCATATTTACGTTTTTTTTTAAATTAAAAGAATTAACTTGAAACTTTCAAAATAAGACTGGGTTATACCTCCAAATAAAGGATAATGACAGTTTTTTCTAGGAAAATGATTGGCCAAGAATTTGCACAATGTGAGATGAAAAATTCTAGGTGTTAGTGCACGTGACTGGAAAAGTGAACATCTCATGAAGACCAAAATCAATAGCAAGTATGTAAAAGAGACTCTATACTGCCTAATACTTGGAAGGAGCCATTTCCAACTAGTACTTTTTCCTTGGAAAAATCTAAAGAAAACTAAAGGAATCTTCCCCTTGTAAGGTAGGGGTGGTCGTACACTCCTTTAACTCGTAATTTAGTATTTAAAAACTTAAAACCTTATTCAACAACTAGGACTCCTTTCCACTTATAGCACTTTGATTGAAGATAGAGGTACTTGTATAAAGGAGGAAACAACAAGAAGAAGAATAAATAACCTGGTTTTGCCAATCACTCCATCACTTTATGTAGTGTATCAGAGCGTAAACACATGTGGCATCTTTCACTGTTGACACCATAAGGAGAGTATGGTTCTTGTCCAAACTACAATGCCTAAAAAACAAATGAAATAGTTTATATATATACAACTGCAGTACCAAATGAAATAGCTTGTTTACCTCAAAGACACTGAAGTGTTGGTTTAATTAAGTTTCACTATATATTGCCTTGTGACTAACCTGAATTTGATTTATACTGCTATAGTTAGATTTTTTTATTTATTTTCCTCCATTTAAGACAAACATGAATTTGATTTATACTGCTATAGTTAGATTTGATTTGTTCTGCATGATTTGAGGCTACATTGTTTATGAGACAAACATGATTTTATATCTTTTTCTCTATATGGGACAAACATGATCTTTATTACTTTTGAGTAATAAATATGCTTATAAAGGTTTGTTAAAGTTCAATGGATGTTGAGGCTGGTTGTGTTTATGGTTTATGTTCATATGAACACAATACATGATCAATGAATTAAGCAAAAGTTGCCCATGCTAGATAACATGCTTTTAAGTTTTCTCTGTAACATGCACTCAAGCAATGTTTTTTGTTTTGAGCTTTTTATATGGACATGAGTGATGAATTTGATTTTATTGGTTTATTTATTTTATTTTATTGTTCGAAGTTAACTGTTTGGTGAATTTGAGCTTAAGATCATTAGTTGCTTGATTGCATTTGACTAATAATATTATTGTTCTATATTTATGGGCCTAAAAAGATAGCATACGTTTTTTAGTAATGTTATAGCTATAGTTCTGGAAAATTCACAATTTATTATTTAAACATTTCTTTCTTTATATACATTTCTTTTTTAATTTCATAACTATTTGACTGATTTATGTCTATATGTTTTTTTGATTTGCAGATAGAGTTTTTTCTAGAAGGTCAATAACCACAAGGTTGAAGGTTTTAATTAAATATTTTTTTGGGATATGGATTTCAGAATTTCAGCTTTATGGATTATATAATTTCGTTTTGTGGCACTTAGATTATTTAAGTAACTGTTTATTGCCTCGCTAGTTGAGTATTTTGTTGAATCAGTGAATCTACTATTTTTTATAAGATAATTACTTTTTATTTTAAATGTTTATTGCCTTTTGTCTCTTATATTATATACATGTGTATAGTTGATTTAACAAGCTCACTAAATGTATTATATTTTTTTTTATTGAAAATTGTTAATGCAACAATATATTTTGAATGTCAAACAACTTAATATGACCACCACATCATCACGATTTATAATCAATTATTGACAAATAATATTTTGTTAATGAAAATTAAAATTTAATGACGAATAATATTAACTCTTTAGAATTAATAGTATTTTCATTATATATATTCATTTAGTTATGACAATTGATCTTGTCACTAATATTAACTATTTTGTGACAAGTTATGTCGTCACTATTATAACTCTTTCTGTGACGAGATGTATCGTCACCATAAGTATTCAATTAGTGACATTAAAAAATGTGTCCCAAAAAGTAACTCTTTGGTGACAAATTATTTTGTAATATTATTTAAAATATGAAATGACAACGACATAATTGTCATGTTAAATATTTTATTAGGTGACAAATTGTTCTGTCGTTATTTATTTTCTTATTTTTGGTGACGATAAACAATAATACGAACATGAAAAGAATAATCATAAATATAATAATATTGTCGCCATTAAAATTAGATGATTTAAATAGAGTAACATATTTTTTGTCACTAAAAAAATATCATTTAATGACGAAAAAAGATTTTTGTCATTTAATGCACTAAGTTTTGATGACGAAACATAATATAGAGTGACGAAAGTTTCATACAAATAATGACGCTATTAACGTCACTAAAAGTAATTAATTATAGTGACAATGGTGTAGATCGTCACCATAAGTTAAAATATTTAGTGACGACATCAAATATTGTCAAATAAACCTAATACCACGCTCATACGGTGACGGTCTCTGTGACGATTAACACTCGTCACCAAATGTTTTACTGACGAAAAATGAATTTTATGTGATAAATTTTAGCGTCATTTTTTGTGTAATTTCTTGTAGTGACGAACTCAACCTCTCCATCCGGCGAAAGTCTAGGCAAATCGTCCGAAAATACATCTGTAAAATCTCTAATGACCAGTATCTCATCCAATTTGGCAATCTTCTTCTGAGTATCGACTATGTAGGCTAGTTATCCTACACATCCTTGTCTCAGTAACTTCTTGGCTTGCATCACCGTCAGACAACTTGCTTGTCTAGGTGACTTGCTGCCATGAAACACCACCTTTGATGGAGTCATAAGGTTAACACATTTCTTTTGGCAATAAAATACTGCCCCGTAATTAAATAACCAATCAATTCCCAGTATAACATCAAATTCCCCAAGTTTAATTGGTATCAAATCCACCATCATCTCATAGCCCTTTATATCCACCCTACAATCCTTGTATATAAACCTAACAGGAATCACTTCCCTATTCGTGATCTCTATACTTAAAGGGAAATCTAATTCTTCTTGAGGCAAATCTAAATTCCTGGCAAAATTATTAGATATAAATGAATAAGTAGCACCCGAATCAAATAACACATAAGCATTAATACCATTAATCGAAATGATACCTGACACCACATCCTTTGACTGCACAACATCTTCCATGGTCATATTGAAAGTTATGGCAGTAGGTCAGTTTGATTGCACTAACCCAGTGATAGTCAACGTACCACCGCTGTTGCTTCCCTTGCCTTCACTTGCACCTCCCGCTGTCTTTCTAGGGCAATCATGGGCCATATGATCCTTCGAACCGCAAGTGAAACAAGCTCCCTTCTTCGGACTAAAATAATTTGGCGTAATGTGACCCTCCTGGCCATAATTAAAACACACTCGCTTACCCTTCAGACACACACCAGTGTGGTTCTTCCCGTAAGTAGTACAAGTTTCAAACTTCCTCTTTTGATGACTTCCTCGATGTCCTCCCGCATTTGGATTTTCATTCCATTTCATCTTCTGGTTATTACGTCTACTATTGCTTCCACCAGCCTTGTTTTCATTCTCATTCTCCCTCTTCTTCTGTTCTTGATTATACTTGGTTAAGGCATCGCTTCCACCTTCCGTGATAATTGCCTTTTCTAGTACTACTGCAAATGTATTTAATTGAAACATGAAACCTTGCTATATAGCCAGGGCTTCAATCCCAGCTCAAACCTTCTTGCCTTACACTCATTTGTATTGACTTGGTATGGAGCAAACCTCACCAACTCATTAAACTTCGCTGCATACTCTAGCACAGACATGGTTCCTTGCTTTAGTTATAAGAATTGAACTTCCATCTGGTTTCAGAAACTCGTCAAAAAGTACATCTCAAAAAACATTTCTTTAAACCAATCCCACACTACTATTCCCTGTCCCCCACATACCTTATTCGCCTGCCACTAATAACTAGCTTCAAACTTCAATATAAACATTGTGAAGTCAGTTTTCTGATCCTCATTGAATCCCCCTTTAATTTATTTTTATATCTTTCTTATCACATAGTTCCCTTGTCACACCTTTATTTAGTTAATTAAATCAAGTCAAATTGTACACTTAACTTATAATTACAATTATAATTTTCATTATATTTATAATCGTACGTAACAAATTATTATGTAAGACCCCGAATTTTATGAAATGAAAGTATTTAATTATTATTCTATTTAATAAATGGTTTAAATGATAAAAGGTTAAAGTTAAGGGTGATATGTGAAAATTTTTGCAAACTAAGCAAGTTGATATAAAATATTCGTTGTGTCGGGGAATATTCGTTTGGTCGGGGAATATTTTTTTATCAGGGAATATTCGTTCGATGACACAATCATTGGTGGACCCCACAACGGAAGTATTGTCATAATTATAAAATGACAGAAATATCTTTTTATAAAAATAACGGCGAAAGTTTTTTAAACTGTTGAGATACCCGGTGGTAAAAATATAGTAATACGTATGGTTGCATAGTAGCACATGATATTGATTATTGATGCTTACGTAAGAAGCCACTCAGTTATACTCAATTATTGCTACACGATGAATTCTTTGCGTAGTATCTCACGTTATTTGATTCAATTATTGTCACAGTATTAATATTTTATATTATTAAATCAATATTTGAGACGACAAAGGTATTCATATTATTATTTGAAATATTGACGATGTCTAGAAAGTTCTATCGAGGAGAGGTTTGGTCAGCTAATTGCGCGCCAATAGGGAGAAATCCTTATCGGAAAGCCCCCTCTTTCCTGGGAATGATTTGGTTATTAAATATTGTGAGTTATAATATTAATGATGAATAATTGTTAAAGTATTAAGAATGTGTTTATTGAAGATAAGTGAATTACAAAAGTTAGAGGGGAATAATGCAAACCTGGAAAATTTTAGGGGTACTAAAGTGTAATAATAAAGTTAAATCAATTTGGACCATTGATGGTGGTTGTAATACTAAATCAATCTGGACCATTGATGGTGGTTTTAATAGTAAATCAATCTGGACCGTCGGTGGTGGTTTTAAAAGTAAATCAATCTGGACTGTCGGTTGTGGTTTAAATAGTAATCAATATGAACAGTTCATTCTAATAGTAAATCAATCTGGACCGTTCATGAATCAATTACTATTTTGTCCATTATCCTATAAATAGAAGCTTAATTCTTCTTTCATTCTCACCAATTCACTGAGATTCACAAGAGAAGCTATAGAGAGAGAAACTATAGAGAGCAAGAAGAAGAGTATTCTGCTACTTCACTATTGCAGTATTCAGCCTTCTACTAAGGTAAGGGATATTATTTGTTGTATTCGTAAGAGATGTTATTTTCATTTGGTAAGGGGTATTATTTCTTTCGTATTCATAAGGAATACTATTTTTCATATTCATCCTTTAATATGTCAGAATAACCTATCTACGCTGGATTACGTCTTATTATGACGGTGAAAATTCATTTCATAGCCAGTATGTTATTTCTTTTCATATTCTTAAATCTAAACTTACTATGGTAAGTATTGCTTCCATAATCCTTGAAATTAGTGGAATATCCTTGAGTTTTGTGCTTCATCCAGTATCGTTTTATTGGAATATTGATCTGAATTTTCTTATTAAATATCAATTTTTTCACCCGGGATACTATTCACGGGTTACTATTCACCCAGTTAATATTCACTATAATATTATTCACTCGGGTATTGGGGGCACTTTTTATGTCGGGGTACTATTCACGAGTTACTATTTACCCAATTATTATTCACTCTAGTATTATTCACTCGGGTATTCGGGGCACTTTTCGTGCCGAAGTACTATTCACGAGTTATTATTCACCCGGTTACTATTCACTCTAGTATTATTCACTCGGGTATTCGGGGTACTTTTTATGTCGAGGTTACTATTTTCGAAATACTATTCACGGGGTACTATTCACCCAAAAAATTTATTTCTTTTCTGTCCAAATTATTTTGATACGTGGATATTATTCTTGAATTTTGCTCCACAAAGCAGTATCATGTTGACAATTTGGATATTTTTAAAATCTGAATAAATTTAAAGTCTTTAATAATTATCCTTGATTTTGTTTGATTAATGCTTATATCATTGTCATCATCCTCATGCTTATATTGTGATAAAAGTCATCTTTGGCTTACGTGCATAGATGGACTACTGATTGGTATGATTATGACCAGGTATCATTCGGTATAATCATGACTCGTAATATTACAAATGATGTGGTAAAAATCCTCCTTGGCCTGTAGTGCATTGATGGATAGTTGTTGGTATGATCATGACCATGGATTTTTTGGTATAGTCAAGACCATTGATGATTACATGAATATCCTTGGCCCGTAGTGCAGGGATGATTCGATGATGTGGTTTATTTATTAAGTTGAGTCTCAGCGATAAAGCTGTTGAAAAACTTTTTAAATTATAGAAGATAGTAGATATCTTGCTCTACTTGACTCTTCTAATGGATTGCTTGTTCCACTGTAGTTAAACTTGTTGTCTATTATATTCTATCAGTTTAACATTATTGAAGGCTAACGATAACTTATTCTGCATTATCTTAGTCATAATATTTTTTACTAGGCATGTTGAGCTCACCCTTTTCTTTCACTATTCTCTTCAGGAAATGAGAATATATAGCTGAGACTAGTCGGGGAATGAAGTGATGGTTCGAGATGATGGCTATAGTAGTCCTCACTATTTTTATAAAATAGTGTGATAATAATTGTAATGAGGACTCCATTGAGTGTGGATATTGTCTAGAGGACAATATTCATTTTAAAACTCTCAGCTTATGTTTTGTCATATGTTACACGACAGTTGTATAATTAAGTTATACTTGAATTTTGTATCATGTATTTGGCGACCCAAGATGGGTGATGTATACCTATTTTGGGGGCGTCACAGTTGTTATCAAAGCTTAGGATATTATCCCTGGCTAAGTTGTGAGACAAGAACTAGGAGAGGAGAGACGGGGAATTCCTTCGCTAGTATGACCTATCTATGTTTATTTGGTATTTGATTGGTCGGTCAGAGTATAGGGATAATATGTGATATGTCAATTAACCCTTGTTTTGTGGTAGTGTTTGAAAATGGCAGCTGAAAATGTTAACAATGGAGTGAATGAGACCGTTGAGACACCTTTAATCACCAACCATGTTAATGTGATGTCAAATGAATAAGAAATTAGAGATATCTACGTGGTGAGTGAAGAACTAATAGTTGCACCCGAGCTAGTCGCAGAGGTAGCAGCTGAGAGTGAGGAAGAAGAAGAAGAAGAGGAACCTGAGGAGAATTTATTATAAGAATTTTATGATCAAAATTTAGAATTACAAAATTGTATTCATGAGTTAGAAGAGAAGGCTGAAGAACGGCAGGCGGTCGTTGAACAAAGAGATGCAATAATTCAAAATTGTGTTACCCGATGTGCGATGCTTGAACAGAAGCACTCTTTGGCAGAGTATAAGATATTAGAGCTGGAATCTGAGAATGTTATGATCAAAGTTCTGATGAAAGAAGAAGCAAATAAACGAATGAGAATAGATGATGCATGGGTAAAAGCCGCACGACGCGTTGATATTGTAGAAAAAGACGTCCGATCTAATAAGGCCAAAATAGATGAAATGGATTTCACTTTTTGGACAACAATTGGGAGAATTCAACATCGAGTTTGGAATTACCCTGTGTAGAGTGGTCAACCCCAATTCAATATGGATCGAAGAGTAATGATTCTGAATCATGGATCAAGAATGTGACGAAGCATTTAAGGGTGGAATGTACTCTATAGTAAAGTTAAGTCCAACTAGGATGGTGACGCCAAAGGATGTCCCAAACAAGTTAAATTCGGTAGTTTAAGTGAGAGTGTTTATCGAGGAACCTGAACGAAGTTATCACTGACTAAGTTAATCATAAACTCTTGTGAAGTCTATACCTTATTCGATACCGGTTCTACCCACTCTTTTAATTCACCTAGTTGTGTTCAACGTTTTAACTTGGCTCTTGAGAAATTAGACTTTGACTTATTTGTTGAAACTCTGTTAGGAGAAACCTTCATTACATCCACTGCTTATAAATCTTATTTGATTCAAATCGGCACCCGCACGTTACCTGTCGATCTTATCTCTTTGAAAATATTTGCATTCGATGTGATTTTAAGAATTGATTGGTTGACTACTCATCATGCTAAAATTGATTGTTTTTGTAAGGTTGTTAGCTTTCATATTCCCAACTAACCTATTATGAAAATTCAAGCAACCAAACCATTAAAGTCAAGCACTGTCATCTCAAGCCATAAAGTTATTCGTTTATTGAAAAACGGATGTCAAGCTTTCTTAGCTCATGCCACGGATTTAAACAAAAATATGTCAAATTTGAATGATATTTTTATTGTTAATAAATTTCCTGACGTATTCCCTTAAGAACTTCCTAGCCTACCCCCAAAGCGTGAAATTGAATTTTGTATCGACCTTGAATACGATACAAAACCCTCAAATATTTCTTCTCCTAAAACGAACATAAAATGCACCGAAGACGTTGACTCGAGCTGTTGAAGATTATGACCATAATATTTAATATCATCATGGAAGAGCGAACTTGGTAGCTGATGAGTTGAGTAGAAGATCGTATGCGGTTACGAGTGTGACGTTGTTAACACAAAGACTCATTTCGTACAACTTATAATAGATGGAGATAGAGTTAAAGACTCAAAGAACCCATGTGATGATGGCGAATATATGAGTATAATCGACTTTAATCGATAAAATTAAAGTTGCTCAAGCTACAGACTCAAAGCTGATGAATGTGAAGAAGAAGGTGCAAGAAAGCGTTATTCTAAAAGCAACAATCGACGAAGAGAGGAAATCTCAACCCTCAATTTTATTGGCCCATTTGAAATCCTCGATCGAAAGGTGAGCTGTCGCGGGGCCTATAGACTACTTTTTACTATGCTATGTATATGTCGTGTGTTCATAACGTTTTTCACATATCGATGTTATGTAAATATGTGGAAGACTTGAACCACATTATTTAATTAGAACCGGATGAGATATCGGAAGATTTAACGTATGAATATGTACCTGTTAAAATCTTGGATAAGAAGAAGCATATTCTACGCTTAAAGGTTATACCTCAAAGAGTTAGAATCTGACGAGGTATCCTCACCTCTTCGACATACCAGGTATGTACGTAAATTTCGAGGGTAAAATTTCATAAGGAGGGGAGATTGTAAGACCCCGAATTTTATGAAATAAAAGTATTTAATTATTATTCTATTTAATAAATGGTTTAATTGATAAAAGGTTAAAGTTAAGGGTGATATGTGAAATTTTTTGCAAAGTAAGCAACTTGATATAAAATATTCGTTGTGTCGAGGAATATTCGTTTGTCAGGGAATATTTTTTTGTCAGGGAATATTCGTTCGATGACACAATCATTGGTGGACCCCACAACGGAAGTATTAATTGTTGAAGTATTAAGAATGTGTTTATTGAAGATAAGTGAATTACAAAAGTTAGAGGGGAATAATGCAAACTTGGAAAACTTTAGGGTACTAAAGTATAATAATAAAGTTAAATCAATTTGGACCATTGATAGTGGTTGTAATAGTAAATTAATTTGGACTATTGATGGTGGTTTTAATAATAAATCAATCTGGACCATTGATGGTGGTTTTAATAGTAAGTCAATCTGGACCGTCGGTGGTGATTTTAAAAGTAAATCAATCTGGATCGTCGGTGGTGGTTTTAAAAGTAAATCAATCTAGACCGTCGGTTGTGGTTTTAATAGTAATCAATATGAATCGTTCATTCTAATAGTAAATCAATCTGGACCGTTCATGAATTAGTTACTATTTAGTCCATTCTCCTATAAATAGAAGCTTAATTCTTCTTTCATTCTCACCAATTCACTGAGATTCACAAAAGAAGTTATAGAGAGAGAACTATAGAGAGCAAGAAGAAGAGTATTATGTTACTTCACTATTGCAGTAACCAGCCTTCTACTAAGGTAAGGGATATTATTTGTTGTATTTGTAAAAGATATTATTTTCGTTTGGTAAGGGGTATTATTTCTTTCGTATTCATAAGAAATACTATTTTTCATATTTATCCTTTAATATGTCGGAATTACCTGTCTACGTGGATTACGTACCGTATGACAAGTGAAAATCCATTTGCAGTTTCGTATGTTATTTCTTTTCATATTCTTAAATCTAAACTTACTATGGTAAGTATTGCTTCTATAATCCTTGAAATTAGTGAAATATCCTTGAGTTTTGCGCTTCATCCAGTATCGTTTTATAGGAATATTGATCTGAACTTTCTTATTAAATATCAATATTTTCACCTGGGGTAGTATTCACGGGTTACTATTCATCCGGTTACTATTCACTATAATATTATTCACTCAGGTATTCAGGGCATTTTTCATGCCAAGGTACTATTCACGAGTTACTATTCACGGGTTACTATTCACCCAATTACTATTAACTTTAGTATTATTCACTCGGGTATTCGGGGTAATTTTTGAGCCAAAGTACTATTCACGAGTTACTATTCATGAGTTACTATTCACTCAGTTACTATTCACTCTAATATTATTCACTCGGGTATTCGGGGTACTTTTCATGTCGGGGTTACTATTCCCGAAGCACTATTAACGGGGTACTATTCACCCAAAAAATTTATTTCTTTTCTGTCCAAATTATTTTGATACGTGGATATTATTCTTGAATTTTACTCCACAAAGTAGTATCATGTTGACAATTTGGTTATTTTTAAAATCTGGATAAATTTAAAGTCTTTAATAATTATCCTTGATTTTGTTTGATTAATGCTTATATCATTGTCATCATCCTCATGCTTATATTGTGATGAAAGTCATCTTTGGCTTACGTGCATAGATGGATTGTTGATTGGTATGATTATGACCAGGTATCATTCGGTATAATCATGACCCGTAATATTACAAATGATGTGGTAAAAATCCTCCTTGGCCAGTAGTGCATTGATGGATAGTTGTTGGTATGATTATAACTACGGATTTTTCGGTATAATCATGACCATTGATGATTACATGAATATCCTTGGCCCGTAGTGCAGGGAGTATTCGATGATGTGGTTTATTTATTAAGTTGAGTCTCAGCTGATAAAACTGTTGAAAAACTTTTAAATCATAGAAGATAGTAGTTATCTTGCTCTACTTGACTCTTCTAATGGATTGCTTGTTCCGCTGCAGTTAAACTTGTTGTTTATTATATTCTATTAGTTTAACATTGTTAAAGGCTAACGATAACTTATTCTGCATTATCTTAGTCATAATATTTCTTACTAGGGCTAGTTGAGCTCACCCTTTTCTTTCACTGTTCTCTTCAGTAAATGAGAATATATAGCTGGGACTATTCGGGGAATGAAGTGATGGTCCGAGATGATGGCTATAGTAGTCCTCACTATTTTTATAAAATAGTGTGATAATAATTGTAATGAGAACTCCATTGAGTGTGGATATTGTCTAGAGGACAATATTCGTTTTAAAACTCTCAGTTTATGTTTTGTCGTATGTTACACGACAGTTGTATAATTAAGTTGTATTAGAATTTTGTATCATGTATTTGGCGACCCAAGATGGGTGATGTATACCTATTTTGGGGGCGTCACATATTACATCTCAAATCTAATTATTAAATTAAATTAGAACATTTACAATTTATTAAATTTCTAATTTAATTATTAAATCAAATTAGAACATCATCATTACACATATTGTAATTATCAGACAATTTATTTAATTTAATTATTTCATTAAATTAAAATTTAAATCCATAAAATTACTGTGACACCCCCAAATCGGGGTAAATCATTCCCACAAGATTTGGTGTGCACTATCCAAAACTATTACATCTAACTACCCATAACAAAGGATAAAGACATAATTTAAATAACTTAAACAATAATCTTCCCATTAAAGGGTTACATCGCCATAAAATAATCCTAGGTAATCTAACCTTAAATTTATTACATAAGTCTGCAGAATACATCACAAAAATAAAATAAGTCTTAAAACATAATTCATTTAAATTGATTCAATAAATCTACAACACTTGGACATCTTGCCCTTTCCTTTGCTAGTAGATGGCTCATCAACTTTCTCAACTTTAGCTGCAGTGTTAAATGAAAAGAGTGAGCAAACAATTGCTCACTGATATAGAGAGTAATTATAATAACAACATGAGAATAAATAATGAATGCCGAACAATAATGAACTTTTTCCACGAGTCAAAAATAGGAAACAAGTTCGAACTTTAATATATGAGGGTCTTAAGACCACGAACTATGTCTCTGGTATTTAGGTATTATTACCTCAACATTAACAGTCATTTAGACTATACAGACCCTTCTTAACGTACTTAGGGGGATAAGCCTTTTGTACCATGTATTGTGCACAAACATCTAAACGTTACACGTACAAAATCACCCATGTTAGGGTTGTTCGTCTCAGCTTGAATTTAGAATTTTCGCACTAAAGAAAGTTTAGCTCGGAACTAACTTATCAGTGGTTTTAGAATTTTAGAACACTATTCCATTATAGTCTAGTTCAATTAATAAGAGTTTGATTACTACTTGAAGGTTTAATTCAACAATATAGAATTGAACAAGGTTGTCAAAGATCAAATAACAACATTATACAATTGAGTAGACATGATATACATGCAAAGTACTATATTCAAAAGAGTTAGAACAATCTCCTTTAAATCAATGTATTAGAACAATTTATGCTTCAAATAATATTAAGGAAAGTGAAACTCGCTTGATGTAATGAATTAGGTTACAAGAGCTTGTACAAACATACACAAGATAGATTAGGCTTGCTCAACTTTATATAGAATTTTAGGAACTTGTACAATGATAATTTAGGATAAGGAACTTGCATTCATATAAAGAGAATGAAGTTAGAAAACTTGCATAAGTATAACATAATAACGAAAAGTAAACCTTGTTGAATAATAAAGTAGCATAGGTTAGGGATCTTGCCTTGTATGTAAGCTACACAAGTGTAATAATGCTCGCCAATTACCCTACACATATCATTGGAATCGTAATAACAATTAGTTGTATTAATATTAGCTTTATGGGTCTAACCCATCATTTAGATCATAACCTTAACTTAACATCTAACCATGTTGGTTAACATCCTTAACGAATCTGAAATCTCACCATGATCTAACATAACTTTATCATTCATCTCTAACTTTTTAAAACATCACATTTATTTCCATTATATAGCTTATTAAAATAATCACTTAAAATCTTCACACTTTGTATTACAACACATTGAAATCTGTTATTGTAGTCCACGTTATGTTTTAATCATCATTAACATGTATGTCACACTAGACTAAGTCCATGAATTATAACCTACAAATAAGCAGAAGTCACTGCCTAGGCTCGAGGCACGCAGCAATTACTTATTCAGATTCATGAAGGTTTATTTACAGAATGTGGTTATTTCATTCTGCTTTGTGGTGTCAAGCAAGAATCGCGCCACACCTGCATGTAAACCGCAGCAGACTCTCTTACATGCCTGACTCCAAGAACCAACCCAATTCCTACAGAAATTCATGAAACTTAACATCTAAACTATGTAATAACATCAATAAACATGTTATTCACCACTTCAATTACATAAACATTATATATACACATATTTGAAGAATAAAAACTACAATTTTCCAAATTTCACCATATTTTACACTTTTAGCGAATTCAATCGCCATGACTTCTGTGACGCCCCCAAAATAGGTATACATCACCTATTCTGAGTCGCCATATACATGGTACAGAATACAAATACAACTTAATAATACAGCTGTCATGTAAAATACGACAAAACATAAATTGAGAGTTTTAATAAGAATTTTGTCATCTAGACAATATCCACACTCAAAGGAGTCCTTATTATATTTATTGTCACACTATTTAACAGAATAGTGAGGACTACTAATACTATCATCTGGACCGTCAATCCGTTCCCAGACTAGTCCCGACTACGTTCTCATTTCCTGAAGAGAACAGTGGAAAGAAAGGGGTGAGCTCAATTCTTGGAACTTTTTCCAAGTCATCTTCATTGCGGCAGGTTGAGTACGCTTTACAGATTCCCACCAGTAATCTTCCTCTGCTCACAACATGAAAGTGGCAAAGGGAACCTTTTGCTCCTCGGAGCATCCCAAGACATCAAATATCTTGCAGATCTCCTTTATCCACGTCTCCGCCTTAAGTGATTTTGGCTCTCCAAAAAACTCCGGTGGTCCCAGTTCCTTGAATTGCTTAGCGGTGACCGTCCGAGAGTTGCCAGTGTTTCCACCTGCATTTTGGATAGGAGCCGCTCTTGCCTGTTGTTGCATGAATTGCATAAAGCCTCTGAACATTCCATCGTTCATCATTTGGTCAGTGTTGTTGTTTGCATGAGGATTGTCGCCTTCCTGATGCACATTATCCTGATTATTGATCTGTGGAGACTCAATGGTCTCCTATGCTCCATTGATGTTCTCAACATTCTCGGATGTCATTTTCAAATACTGCCACAAAACAAGGGTTAATTAACATATCACATATTATCCCTATACTCTGACTGACCAATTAAATACCAAATAAACTTAGGTAGCTCATACAAGTAAAGGAATTCCCCGTCTCTCCCCTCCTAGTTCTTGTCTCACATCTCAGCCAGGGATCATATCCCTAAGCTTTGATATCAACTGTGACGCCCCCAAAATAGGTATACATTACCTATTCTGAGTCGCCATATACATGGTATAGAATACAAATACAATTTAATAATACAGATGTCGTGTAAAATACGACAAAACATAAATTGAGAGTTTTAATAACAATATTGTCATCTAGACAATATCCACACTCAAAGGAGTCCTCATTACATTTATTGTCACACTATTTAACATAATAGTGAGGACTACTAATACTATCATCTAGACCATCACTCCGTTCCCCGACTAGTCCCGGCTACGTTCTCATTTCCTGAAGAGAACAGTGAAAGAAAGGGTGAGCTCAACTAGTGCAGTAAGAAATATTATGACTAAGATAATATAGAATAAATTATCATTAGTCTTCAACAATGTTAATCTGATAAAATATAACAAACATCAAGTTTAACTGCAGTGGAACAAGCAATCCATTAAAAAAGTCAAGTAGAAAATAAAATCTACTATCTTTTATTATTTAAAAAGGTTTTTAATCACTTTTATCGCTGAGACTCGACAATAAATAATCCACATCATCCACCTTTTCTACTACGAGGATATTTATTAGTATCACAACCACAAATTATCCATGCACTACGGGCCAAGGATATTCGTGTATTCATCAATGGTCATGATCATGCCAACAATCGTCCCATCAATGCACTACGGGCCAATGAGAACTTTTACCACATCATTTGTAACATTACGGTCATGCTTATACCGAATAATCCTCGGTCATAATCATACCAAGTCCATCTATGCATGCAACAGCCACGTATGACTTTTAACCTAATATAAGCATGAGGATGATGACAATGATATAAGAATCCAATAAAACAAGTTCAAGAATTAATTTATCCGAAATTCAATAACGTCTAAATTGTCGACATGATCTTTTTGCTTTGTAGAGTAAAATCAAGAAGAATGCTCGGAAGAATATTTCCATGAAAAGATCTTTGGATGAAGCGCAAATATCAAGGATATTCCACTAATTTCATGGAGTATAGAATTCAAAACTTTAACCAACTCGACTATAATAAAATATATGAAGCGCAAATGGATTTTACGCGCCGTGCGGTAATCCACATATCTGAGATCATTTCCACAATTTAATAAGGAATGAATACAAAGGATCATTCACCATGCATTTGGTAATCCACATGTATGGTTATTCCAATGAATAATAAAGAATGGAATAATGAAGGATTCACCATGCGTGCGATAGACTCGCATGCATGACGAGTTATTCCCAATGAATAATAAAAAGAATGGAACCAGTCACGTAAAAGCGCATACGATAGGATATTAAACATAATAATAAAAAGAATGAGAACCGTGTCGAGCAAAATTAAACCGAAGCGGGATATTCCAACATCATAATAAAGAATGGAATAACAATAGAAATCACCATGCATGTAATAGACCTCACAGACATGTTATTCCAACAAAATAATAATTAATGGAACCAATTCGAGCGTGTAATACGCATTAGCGGATATTCCAATAGGATAATAAAGAATGAAATAACAAGAATTTCACCATGTATGCGGTACTTCGCATATACAGGTTATTCCAACATAATAATAAAGAATGGAATAACAGAAGAATTTTACCAAGTATAGGGTAGCCCGCGTATACAAGTTATTCCAACAGAATAATAAAGAATGGAATAACAGAAGTTCTCTTCATGAATACGAAAGAAATAATACCCCTTACCTTAGAAGAACTGGATATTGGAAAAGTGAAGTAGCATAATATTTTTCTTCTTTCTCTCTAAAGTTTATCTCTCTAGAGTTTCAGTGAATTCGTAAGAAATAATGAAGGAATGAGCTTCTATTTATAGGAGAATGGACTGAATAGTAAATATAATATATTCTATTTATAGTCTAATAAAATAAATAACTTTATAAAAGTATTCTGTTTTATATAAAAAGCTTTTCTGTTTTATTACATTAATAATACTAATAAAACAAAATTTATATATATATATATAAACTTCCGTGACTTCATAAAAAGATACCTCAATATATTTAACAACATTTATCATCATTATTATAAGTCACAATATTAATCGACCAGGTCATTCCCAGGAAAGAGGGGGCTTTCCAATAAGGATTTCTTCCTATTGGCGCGCAATTAGGTGACCAAACCTCTCATTGGCAAAACTTCTAGACATCGTTAATATTGCAAATAATAATATTAATAACTCATCATCTCAATTATTGATTTAATAATATATAAAATATCGACAATAATTGAATCAAATAACGTGAGATACTATGAAACAATTCTTTTGAATAATAATTGAATAAAACGAGTGACTTCTCACGTAAGCATCAATAATCAATACTGGTGTTACTCTTATGCAACCACGCGTAGACATCAGTACTTTTACTACTGAGTAGTTCAACAGCTTTTAACGGTAAAACTTCCGCCAGTTATTTTCATAAAAATATTTTTGTTGTTTTCTTAATTCGATAATAATTCCGTTGTGGGGTCCACCAATGATTGTACCATCGTACGGATATTCCCCGACAAAAAGAATATTCCCCGACCAATCAAATATTATATAACAACTTGCATACATTGCAAAATTTATAAATACTACCCACAACTATAACCTTATCTCAAATCCACACCATAATATTTAAAAAATATTTCAAGAAAATTAAATCTTTATTCGTAAAATTTGGGATTTTACAATCTCCCCTCCTTATGAAATTTACGCCTCAAAATTTACATAAGTACACAGTATCTTAGAAACAGAGATGAGGACACTTCGTTAGATTCTAACTCTTGAGGTATAATCTTTAAGCGTAGAATATATTCTAGGATTTTAACAAGTACATCTTCATACGTTAAATTATCCGCTATCTCGTCTGGTTCTAAATCAATAATGTGGTTCGGGTCGTCTACATATTACATACCATCGGTACATGATAAACGTTATGAACACACAACATATTTGGCTGTAAAACGAGTCTATAGGCCATAGTTCCTACTCGATCGAGGATTTCAAATGGGCCAATTAAAATCGAGGGTTGAGATTTCCTCTCTTCATCGATTCTTGCTTCTAGAATAATGCCCTCTTAAACCTTCTTTTTCACATTCATCAGCTCTGAGTATGTAGCTTGAGCGGATTTAACTTTATCGATTAAAGTTGATTATACTCGTATATTCGTTATCTTCACGTGGGTCCCTAGAGTCTTTAACTCTATCTTCATCATTTGTAAGTTATAGGAAATGGGTTTTTGTGTTAACAACGTCGCACTCATAAACTCATACGATCTTATACCCAACGCGTCAGCTACCACGTTCGCTCTTCCACGATGATATTGAATGGTATGATCGTAATCTTCAACAGCTCGAGCCAACGTCTTTGGCGCATGTTACATTCATTTTGGTTGAAGAAATATTTGAGGGTTTAAGAAATGGGTTTTGTACTGAGGTCAATACAAAATTCGATTTCACGCTCTAGGGGTAGGCTAGGAAGTCTTCAGAGAATACGTTAGGAAATTTATTAATAATAGAAATGTCATTCAAAACTGTGACTCTAATCCAAGACTTTGGATAGCACGTCACATTGATACCTATCAACTTGCCACCGTTATTCACGACGTCCCCTACAGATATTCTGGCTTCGGTGTATTCCAAGACTTGGAAGTCACCAGCGAAAGGTTCGGGGCTCTTTACTTATGGCTTGATATGATGATGATTGACTTTAGTGGTTTGGTTGGTTGAATTAAGTATATGAGTTGGTTAGAAATATAAAAGCTAACAACCTTACAAAAATAATCAATTTTAGCATGATGAGTAGTTAACCAATCGATTCCTCAAATCACATCAAAGGCAAGTATTTTCAAGGAGATAAGATCGACAGGTAACGTGAAAGTGTCGATTTGAATTAACAAGATTTATAAACAGTGGAGGTAACGAAGGTTTCTACTAATGAAGTTTTAACCAATAAGTCAAAGTCTAACTTCTCTAGGGTCAAATTTAAACGTTGAGTGCAAGCAAGAGAGATAAAAGAATGGGTAGAACCGGTATCTAATAAGGTATAGACTTCACAAGAATTTATAATTAACTAACCCGTGCTAACTTTGTTCGGGTTACTCGCTTTTTGAGAAGTCACAAAAAACACTCTCCCTGAAACCACCGACTTTGTTTTCTCCGTATCCACTTTTGGTGCCACCGTCCCAACTGGACTTGACTTCCCTGAATGATAAAATCGAGCTAGGTGACCTTCTCTTCCACAATTATAACATGGTTTGGACGGCATCGCGCAGTTTGGACTGATGTGTCCCTCCCCTCCACATTTGAAGCATATGATAGGTGGTCGTTCTCCTTCCTTAACAACGGGTGCTGATGCTGACGTCTTTCCATCATTGTTGAATCTCCTCTTCTTGAAATGTCCATTCTTATTGTTTTGGCCATGATTCTCACCAAGTGGTTACCATTTACGCATGTTGATTCCTCCACGCTTATTGTCATCACCGCTTCGATGATCGCTATCACTAGATTATCATTTTGTCATTTTGCTCTCTTTTTGGTTGGGTTGACTCATTATCGCTCCCAATAATCGAGCCCTATTAACAACATCTGAATATAAACACAGTTTATGAGAGATAAGATATTGACGTATCTCAGCTTTCAAACCTCTTAGAAACATTCGCGTCATTCTCTCCTCATTATCAACCAAGTGGGATGCGAACCGGGACAACTCGGCAAACTTAGCCTCGTACTGTGACATGGTCATATTGTTTTTCTCTAGCTTGATAAACTCTACCTCCTTTATGTGATGAATACTTTCAGGAAATTACTTGTTGTTGAACAATTCTTGGAACTTTTTCCAAGACATCTTGATCTGGGCGAGTTAAAATCGCTTTTGATTCCCACCAATAATCTTCCTCTCGCCATGAACATGAAAGTGGCAAAGGGAACTTTTTTCTCCTTGGAGCATCACAAGACATCAAATATCTTGTAGATCTCCTTTATCCACGTCTCCGTCTTAAGTGGTTTTGGCTCTCCAAAAAACTCGGTGGTCCCAGTTCCTTGAACTGCTTAGCGGTGACCGTCCGAGAGTTGCCAGTGTTTCCACCTGCATTTTGGATAAGAGCCGCTCTTGCCTGTTGTTGCATGAATTTCATAAAGCCTCTGAACATTCCATCGTTCATCATTTGGCCAGTGTTTTTGTTTGCATGAGGATTGTCGCCTTCCTGATGCACATTATCCTGATTATTGATCTGTGGAGACTCAACGGTCTCCTGTGCTCCATTGATGTTCTCAACATTCTCGGATGTCATTTTCAAATACTGCTACAAAACAAGGGTTAATTAACATATCACATATTATCCCTATACTCTGACCGACCAATTAAATACCAAATAAACTTAGGTAGCTCATACTAGTGAAGGAATTCCCCGTCTCTCCCCTCCTAGTTCTTGTCTCACATCTCGGCCGGGGATCATATCCTAAGCTTTGATACTGGCCGCGGCGCCCCAAAATAGGTATACATCACCTTTTCTGAGTCGCCATATACATGGTACAGAATACAAATACAACTTAATAATACAGCTGTCGTGTAAAATACAACAAAACATAAATTGAGAGTTTTAATAAGAATATTGTCATCTAGACAATATCCACACTCAAAGGAGTCCTCATTACATTTATTGTCACACTATTTAACAGAATGGTGAGGACTAGTAATACTATCATCTGGACCATCACTCCGCTCCCAGAAGCTAGTTAAAACTCGTTCTCATTTCACGAAGAAACGGTGAAAAAGAAAGGGTGAGCTCAACTAAGCGTAAGAAATATTATGACTAAGATAATATAGAATAAATTATCATTAGTCTTCAACAATGTTAATCTGATAAAATATAACAAACATCAAGTTTAACTGCAGTGGAACAAGCAATCCATTAAAAGAGTCAAGTAGGGAATAAAATCTACTATCTTTTATGATTTAAAAAGGTTTTTCATCACTTTTATCGCCGAGACTCGACTTAATAAATAATCCACATCATCCACACTTTTCTACGGCCAGGATATTTATTAGTATCACAACCACAAATTATCCATGCACTCTGGGCCAGGATATTCGTGTATTCATCAATGGTCATGATCATACCCAACAATCGTCCATCAATGCACTCTACGGACGATGAGGACTTTTACCACATCATTTGTAACATTACGGTCATACTTATACTGAATAATCCTAGTCATAATCATACCAAGTCCATCAATGCACAACAAGAGGCCACGAGATGACTTTCAACATAATATAAGCATGAGGATGATGACAATGATATAAGAATCCAATAAAACAAGTTCAAGAATTAATTTATCCGAAATTCAATAACGTCCAAATTGTCGACATGATCTTTTACTTTGTAGAGTAAAATTCAAGAATGCTCGAAGAATATTTCCATGAAAATATCTTTGGATGAAGCCTTGAATATCGAGGATATTCCACTAATTTCATGGAGTATAGAAGTCAAAACTTTAACCAACCGACTATAATAAAATATATGAAACTATGAAAATGGATTTTTGCTCGCCATGCGATAATCCACGATATCTGATCATTTCCACAATTTAATAAGGAATGAATACAAAGGATCATTCACCATGCATTTGGTAATCCATATAGGCGAAAGTTATTCCAATGAAATAATAAAGAATTGAATAACGGAAGGATTCACCATGCGTGCGATAGATCGCATGAGATAGGTTATTCCCAAATGAATAATAAAGAATGGAACCGGTCATCGTAAGAAACGCACGCGATAGGATATTTCGACATAATAATAAAGAAACGGAACCAGTCGTGCAAAATTATGCAAGCGGGGATATTCCAACATCATAATAAAGAATGGAATAACAATAGAAATCACCATGCATGCGATAGACTGCACATACATGTTATTCCACCAGAAATAATAATTAATGGAACTGGTCGAAAGCGTAATACGCAATTCGCACGATATTCAAACAGGATAATAAAAATGAAATAACAAGAATTTCACCATGTATGCGGTGCTTGCATATCAAAGTTATTCAACATAATAATAAAGAATGGAATAACGAAGAATTTCACCAAGTATAGGGTAGCCACATATACTGAGTTATTCAACGAAATAATAAAGAATGGAATAATGAAGTTCTCTTCATGAATCTGAAAGAAATAATACCCTTACCTTAGAAGAAAAGCTGGATATTGGAAAAGTGAAGTAGCATAATATTTTTCTTCTTTCTCTCTAAAGTTTCTCTCTCTAGAGTTTCAATGAATTTGTAAGAAATAATGAAGGAATGAGCTTATATTTATAGAGAGAATGGACCTAATAAGAACTAATTCATGAAACGGTCCAAATTGATTTACTTTTAAATGGGCCGGTCCATATAGATTTACTATATGAAGTAAATAAATTATTCTAATAAAACAAAATCTTTTAAATAAAATATAATATATTCTATTTATAATCTAATAAAACAAATAACTTTATAAAAGTTTTACATTTTATATAAAAAGCTTTACATTTTATTACATTAATAATACTAATAAAACAAAATTTATATATATATAATATATATATATATATATATATATAAACTTCAGTGACTTCATAAAAAGATACCTCAATATATTTAACAACATTTATCATCATTATTATAATTCACAATATTAATCGACTGTGTCATTCCCAAGAAGAGGGCTTTCAATAAGGATTTCTCCCTATTATGCCGCATGATTAGTTGACCAAACCTCTCTCTTGCAAAACTTCTAGATATCATTAATATTGCAAATAATAATATTAATAACTCTGTCATCTCAATTATTGATTTAATAATATATAAAATATCGACAATAATTGAATCAAATAACGTGAGATACTATGCAACAATTCTTTGAAACAATAATTGAACAAAACCGAGTGACTTCTCACGTAAGCATCGATAATCAATCTGCAAGTATTACTTATGCAACCCACGCGTATTCTTTTACTTTACTACCGAGTAGTTCAACAGTTTTAACGGTAAAGCTTCCGCCGTTATTTTCATAAAAATATTTTTTTCGTTTTCTTAATCCGACAATAACTCCATTGTGGGGTCCACCAATGATTGTACCGTCGTACAGATATTCCTCGACAAAAAGAATATTCCCCGACCAATCGAATATTATATAACAACTTGCATACATTGCAAAATTTATAAATACTACCCTCAACTATAACATTATCTCAAATCCACACCATAATATTTTAAAAAATATTTCAAGAAAATTAAATCTTTATTCGTAAAATTTGGGATTTTACAACTTCGTTTCTTAACCAATTACCACGATTTAAACTATGCCGCTTTCGTTTCTTAACGTACTAACACAATCCAACACCAAATAGCAAGTTATAACACATATTGAGCATGAAATTTTGTACTTTCTAAAGCCATTTTTCAAACATAAACATTGTTATCACAATTTCTTCCTACAATCCCAATTTCATGTGTTTGACAAACAAGTATCAATCATATATGATGATTAACAGATTATACACCATATATACCTATATATGTATTAATCCAACATAACTACCAATAGAAATTTCAAACATAAAAGTTAAAATTGAAGTAAATTATACCTTCTTCTTTGATTGAATGATGCAAAAGATGATGACTAGGTTTAGAAATCCCTCTCGTTGACAATCACAGAGAATTCAAACTCACTGTGTTTCCTCTCTTGCTCTCTCTCCAAGCTATCTGTGTTTCTTCTTCTCACCCAACCCAGTACTAGACTTAGGGAAAAAAAATAAGACACGCAAAAATATACTAACGTCAGGTAAAAATATAATACGTCTGTGTTAGTTAAATTAGGCCAAAGGCCACACACCAATTCCCCCATAGTAGATTATTTTTATAATACTTATATTATATAGTTACTTTTGTCACACTTATTTTAGTTAATTTAAATGACTTTAGTTTAGTTAATTTAGATAACTTATAATAGTCATTATAATAATTTTTATTATATGATTAATAAATTATAACATGTCTAATTTAATTATTAAATTAGACTAGAATATCACTTTATTTAATTTATTTATTTCCTTTTATATTAAACAACTCATTTAATTTAATTATTTCATTAAATTAAATTCTTAAATAATAAAATTACCATTCATTAATTTAGTTAGCACACATACTCAACTAAATTATTACATCACAATTCATCAATTATTTATTTTCCTCAATAAATAAATTATTTAAAATATTTATTTAATTCAATAAATATTTAAATTAAATTACAAATTTTCTCGATCGTTACATCCTTCCTTCCTTAAAAGGATTCTGTCCCCAGAATCACAACTCAAAAAATTTATTCGTTACATTCTTCCCTCCTTAACAAGATTCTGTCCCCAGAATCGCTATACAATATCATGCAAATAATTGAGGATAATTCTTCATCATAACATCTTCAAGTTCCCACGTAGCTTCTTCAGCTTTGTGGTTTCTCCAGACTACCTTTACAGAAGGTATCACCTTATTCCTCAGTACTTGCTCTTTTCTGTCCATAATTTGAACAGGGACTTCTTCATATGACAAATATTTTTCAAACTGTAAAGGCTCATATTCTATAACATGTTTATAGTCAGGCTTATATGGCCTTAATACTGATACATGGAAAATGTTATGAATATGCTCCAACTCCGGAGGTAAAGCTACCTCGTACGCCACTTCACCAACTTGTCGAAGCACCTCAAAAGGTCCTATAAACCTAGGGCTTAATTTCTCCTTCTTGCCAAACCGAATTTTCCCCTTCCAAGGAGACACTTTCAAGAAAACAAAACTATCGACATCAAATTCTCGATTTTGTCAATACTAATCGGCATATTTCTTCTATCTATCATGTACAACTATTAATCTCGCTCGAATAACCTTGATGATCTTGACAGTCTGTTGTACCAATTATGGACCCAATAGCTGACGTTCACCTACCTCATCCCAAAGATAATGGAGTTACGCTTTTCTGTATATAACGCTTACGTGGCGGCATGCCAATACTTACGTGATAACTATTATTATAGGCAAATTCCACCAATGGGAGATGGTCATCCTAATTTCCTTTGAAATCCATTATACATGATCTGAGCATATCTTCTAGTGTTTAGATGGTTCTCTCACTCTGTCTGTCGGTTTGAGGATGGTACGCTGTGCTCATTCTCAGTTGCGTTCCCAAGCACTCTTATAGTCGTTTCAAGAAATTAGATGTGAAACGTGGATCTCTGTCTGATACAATGGACACAGGTATACCATGTCTTGACACAATTTCCTTAACGTACAATTTTGCTAACCGATCTAGGTTAAATCTAATCTTTGATTGGAAAAAAGTGTGCCGACTTCGTCAGTCGATCGACAATCACCCAAATGGCATCGTAACCTTGCTGGGTCGTTGGAAGACCTACCACAAAATCCATTGTGATATGCTCCCATTTCCATTTTGGTATCTCCAACGGTTGTAATAATCCGCTTGGCCTTTGATACTCAGCTTTAACTTTCTGACACGTTAAGCACTTCGCCACGCACTCAGCCACATCCTTTTTCATATTCGGCCACCAAAAATGATGTCTAAGATCCTGGTACATTTTTGTACTCCCAGGACAAATCGAATATCTTGAGTTATGAACTTCACTCAGAATTTCCTCTTTAACTTCTGGTACTTGCGGAACCCAAATTCTCCCTTCGAATCGAAGTAATCCTTCCGAATCGATTTTGAATTTATTTTCCTCACCTTCAAATACTCTTTGCTTTATCTTTTCGCAGTCTTCATCCTGAAGTTGTGCATTCTTCACCTTATCTACCAACGTTGAACCGTTTCCCATCTGAAACAACTTTTCATCGGATTCTGTCGGATATTTAATTTCCAACTCCATCTTAGCCATTTCAGACACTAGATTCTCCTGAGCAGTTAATAACATTAACTTCTCCCGTCCCTTCCTACTTAAAGCATCAAAGAATAACATTACGCTTTTAGGGATGATAGAAAATCTCATGATCGTAGTCTTTGATCAGCTCCAACCATCTTCTTTGTCTAATATTCAAATCTTTTTGTGTAAAGATATACTTCAGACTTTTATGGTAGGTATATATCTCACACCTCTCTCCATAAAGATAATGTCTCCAAATCTTCAGAGCAAACACCACCGCAGCTAACTCTAAGTCATGAGTCAGATACCCTTTCTCGTAATCTTTCAATTGTCATGATGCATACGCAATAACTCTGCCATTCTGCATAAGCACACAGTCTAGTCCTTTATGCGATGCATCACTATACACCACAAAATTTCCTATATCATCAGGCAATAACAACACAGGTGCTGAATTCAGCCTCTTCTTTAACTCTTGAAAACTTTCCTCACACTTCTCTGTCCAAACAAACTTAACCGCCTTCCTAGTTAAATTCGTCAACGGAGTCGTGATCTTGGAAAAGTCCTGAATAAAACACCTATAGTAACCTGTCAATCCTAAGAAACTCCTTACTTCCGACGGTGTCTTTGGCTGATCCCAGTTTATTACAGCTTCCACTTTTGATGGATCTACCTATATTCCGTTCTTATCAATAACATGTCCGAGAAACTGTACACGTTCCAACCAAAATTCACATTTTGAGAACTTAGCGTACAACTTCTCTTTTCTCAATGTCTCCAACGTCAATCTCAAGTGTTCAACATGTTCTTCCTTGGTTTTAGAATATACTAATATATCATCAATAAAAACCACCACAAATTTGTCCAAAAATGGTTTAAACACCATGTTCATCAAATCCATGAACGCTGCAGGTGCATTGGTTAAACCAAATAACATAACTAGAAACTCGTAATGACCATACCAAGTTCTGAACGCTATTTTTGGTACATCCTCTGGCTTCACCTTTAGCTGATGATAACCACTTCTCAAGTCAATCTTTGAGAAATACCTCGCTCCCTTCAATTGATCGAACAGGTCGTCAATACTAGGTAATGGATACTTATTTTTAATCGTGACTTTATTCAATTCTCGATAGTCAATGCAGAGCCGTATCGATCCATCTTTCTTCTTAACAAACAACACTGGTGCTCCCCATGGAGAAACACTCGACTGAAGATACTTCTTGTCGAGCAATTCTTGCAACTGTACCATCAACTCTTTCATCTCTACCGGAGCTATTCTGTATGGTGCCTTAGATATCGGGGTAGTTCCTGGTAATAAGTCAATCACGAACTCGATTTGTCAATCCGGCGGAAGACCTGGCAAATCGTCTGGAAATACGTCTGCAAAATCTCTTATAATCGGTATCTCTTCTAACTTCGCACTCTTCCTCTGTGTATCTACTATGTAGGCTAACTATCTTACATATCCTTGTTTCAACAACTTCTTAGCTTGCATCACCGTCAGACAACTTGCTTGTCGAGGTGACTTGCTGCCATAGAACACAACCTTTGATAGAGTCATAAGGTTAACACATTTTCTTTGGCAATCAATTACTGCTCCGTAATTAAATAACCAATCCATTCCTAGTATAACATCAAACTCACCAAGTCTAATTAGTATCAAATCTACCATCATCTCGTGATCCTTTATAGTCACTCTACAATTCCTATATATGAATCTAACAAGAATCACTTCCCTATTCGCAATCTATATCCTCAAAGGATATTCTAATTCTTCCTGAGGCAAATCTAAGTTCTGAGCAAATTCATCAGATATAAATGAACAAGCAGCACCCGAATCAAATAGCATATAAGCATTAATACCATTAATCAGAATGATACCTGACACCACATCCTTAAACTATACAACATCCGTCACGGTCATATTGAAAGTCCTCGCAGTAGGTCGGCTTGACTGTGCTGGTCCAGTGATAGTCAATGCACCACCAGCGTTGTTGTTTCCTTTTCCACCACTTACACTTCCCACTGGCTTCTTAGGGCAATCACGAACAATGTGATCCTTTGAACCGCAGGTAAAACATGCTCCTTTCTTTGGACTAAAGCAGTTTGGTGCAATGTGTCCCTCCTGACCACAGTTGAAACACACCTGCTTTCCCTTCAAACATACTCTAGTATGGTTCTTCTCGCATGTCGCACAAGCTTCAAATTTCTTCTTTGGTTGACTTCTTTGTTGTCCTCCCGCAATCGAATTCTCGCTCCACTTCCTCTTCTGACTGTTACTTCCATCAGTCTTATTTTCATTCTCATTCTTCCTCTTCTTCTATTCTTGATTGTACTTGGTCAAGGCATCGCTTCCATCTTCCGCGATAATTGCCTTTTCCATCTGACAAAATAAATGTATTTTGGAATATTGAAACCTTGCTATCTGACCAGGTTTTAATCCTCTTGTTTTGATTCTTGATAATCCAAGATTAAACCAATACAAACAAGATTAAGCATGATCTACTACCCTAGAACATAAATCTACCCAAAAAAATTAAAAAGATTAAACAAGGGTTTAGAAGTTACCTTCTTCTAGCTTTTTCTTCTTCTTCTAGCTCCTCTCAATTCCTCTATTTCTCTCTATCTCTCTCAATTTCTCTATTTCTCTATTTCTCTCTTCCTTTAAGACTCTTGCTCTAAAAAAACTCTAGGATTTCTTCTTGTGTAACTCCTCATTTGGGGTAATAGTTATGTTAATAATTAATATAATAGTAACCACCACTAATAACATAAGGCTTATGTTACAAAACTCTTACGCATTGACCAATATCACATTAAGCCATCTTAGTAGCATAACCTCACTTTTTCATCATTAGTTAAGCAACATAATGGTTAGGCTATTCATTATATACTATTATTACTTTACTATGACATATAACATATTTCTAATGTCACACTTAAATAATTTAAAGTTATTTTATTAGTAAAATCAATTAAACTTTAATAATAAAATGCACATCAATTATAATATTATCTATCAAATTATAACGCTTAATTAAATTAAGCCATAACAACCAACATCAAATATTTATTATTCAATAAATAAATCAACTAAAATATTTATCTAACTCAAATAAATATTTTAATTAATTATAAAAATCACATTAGTTACATTTTTCCCTCCTTATTAGGATTCCGTCCTCGGAATCACTTTGAAATCTCCTTACCTAGTTTTCATCTCGTCTCTTTTAGAAGTCTATTGTGAAAACAACTTCAACGCATTACCTTAACATAGGTTCTATATTTTCATGCTTCTCTCAACAATTCTTGAAAGTTTTTATTTCATAACATTTACTTAAACTTAACTATATTCTAAGTATTATACATTCTTTAACCCATCAATTATCTTTTATTCAACTTATAAACACTAAGGGATATCACAATTTCATTAATAATTAAATATTAATGATAATAATGTAATATTAAGGATATTAAATTTATTTAATAATTATATTAAATAAATAGTTTTAAAATGGTTTTATTAATTTAAAAATCATTTAAAAGGATATAAATGAATTAAAAATATTTTAAGTTATAATTAATGACTTTTAATATTTGGATAAATAGTACATTAATACTTAAATATTAATAGTAATTATTTAAAATGATTTTAAATTTTTTAAAATCATTTAAGGGTAAATAATTATTTTAAAAATATTTTGAGTTATTATAAATAACTTTAATATTTTGGCAATGATTTTATTAATAGTTTAATATTAATTAAATATTAATGATAATAGAATTATTTGATATTTAAATCATTTTATAATGATTCCGGTGTTTGAAAAATTAGAATAAATTATAATAATTGTTTACAAATTATTGTAAGTCATTTAAAAATGATATTATTGTTATTTAAATAGTTTAAATAGATATTGAACTTCGATATGTAGTCTTGAACTCGATAATTACCCGATAAAAGCCGCTTCTGTGACGCATGACGGGTTTGAAAATTGATCTGGACTTACATAATGTGTTTGTATATGTCTTTGTTTGTGATTTAATGATCGCGAAACATGTGTGACAATGTGATTAGGTTATGTGTTGGATACGATAAAAGCGATCTTATGTGTTATGATATGTGATTCTAATCGATAGAATGATCTTATTAATGATAGGTTTCGGTATAAAAGATAAAACTATGTTGCGAATTGTAAGCGACGTATCAGTAAGATATCCTACCTTTGCATTTCCTTTATGCGGATGGATATGTTTAAATTAATGTTTTAGAATTATATTATTATTATTATGTTAGCTATAATTATATTACGTTAGATTAATTCCTAAACATGGTTATACATGTCCCCACTATAATCATATCTAATCACATGTTGATATATATATATATATATATACATGTTAAGAATGTTTAGAATTATATATTATTATGCTAGCTTATTAACCCTATTGTGATATATTCTATATCCGATCATAATTTCCATAAATATGGTAATTCGTATATATATGTCCCCAATTCCTAAACATGGATAATCCCCATTATAATCATTGTATCTAATCACATGTTGATATATATATATATATATATATATATATATATATATATATATATATATACCTCTAAGCTATTTGATCAGCTAGACACAGATTTAGAAATATCGTTGAATATGATAAAACATTTTTGTATCCAATCAAATTGTTTTGGTTCGGATTCCAGACTAAGTATGAACATCCCGATCAAGGGAAAACTTTTATGCACCCAAGGTGGACAGAGTGAACGATAATATCGTTCTTGTATGTAGTATTGATCAATACAGGGCACATTGGGATGATCACCCTCGAGCCCGTAAGTTATGACGGTTTGCGGATGAAGTTCTGCTAAACCTATTCGAAAATTGAAAACAATGTTCATAGTATGTCAACTAACCCTATATATATATAATATATATATATAGTCAATACGTAGTTTCAAAAAGTTGAGATAGAATTGTTATGTTAGTATTATCAGTTCAGTTTACTTCACAGCTATTAATTCGTTGTAGAAGTGATGTACAAATAAAATATTTAATTCTTTCAGCTAAATATATTTATAGTTGCTATTACTTGCTGGGCAATCAAATGCTCATTCTTGTTTTAAATTTTAAATGTTTTCAGCTAAGCATGATCAACCGGAATGTTCAGACAAGAACAAGTGAAAAGGAAAGCAAGCAGAATATGATTATTGGTATCTTTTGTAATAGTTAAACTGTATTAAGATAATGATATGTATTATCTATCATGTAAAAAATTTTAGTAAATGTTGCGTACTTGGGATTAGACTCTGATGTATGTAAATTAGGTTTGATATTTATATTATTGTTATTATTATTAGTATTAATTCCGCTCATAGAAATGGTATCGTGAAGCATCGAGTTCGGGTTTCAAGTACCCGGATTTGGGGGCTTTACATTATTCCAACAGAATAATAAAAAATGAAACCAGGTCTAGCGTAATCCGCATAGACAGGATATTCCAACAGAATAATAAAGAATGGAATAACAGAAGAATTTCACCATGTATGCGGTATTGTGACATATGCAAGTTATTCTAATATAATAATAAAGAATGGAATAACAGAAGCTCTCTTCATGAATACGAAAGAAATAATACCCCTTACCTTAGAAAGAAAATGGATACTGGAATAGAGAGGTAGCAGACTTCTCTTCTTCGTTCTCTCTATAATTTCTCTCTATAATAATTGCTCTAAAGCTTTAGTGAATTGGTGAGAAATAAAGGAAGAAAGAGCTTCTATTTATAGGAAAATATAGTTTCGATAATTGCACGTTTTGGGGCTCGAAATATTATAGTAAAATACCTTCAACTTTTCTTTCATTTTTAATTTAGTCATGCAAGTATTATCAAACTTGCATCACCCCCCTAATAGTAAATAATGTGAATCAATAGTTCAATCATGTGAATCAATAGTTATAATCATGTGAAAATATGAATTACAGTATAGTACCTCCATATATACCTCCATTTTTAACTTAGTCATGCAAGTATTATCAATCTTGCACCAACTCCCCTAATAGTACAAGAATATGAATCAATAGTACACACATGTGAACAAATAGTTATAATCATGTGAATTAATAGCAATTAATTGCTCATTTATCTGATTAATTACTCGACTGGTCAGTAAAACTTCCAGACATCAATTAATATCGAAATAAATATAGATTTCCACTAACACTAATAATTTCAACACAATGGAACTATCAATTTCATCTTTAATCAACACGAACTTATTCATCATTAATATTATAACTCACAATATTTAACAACCGTGTCGCTCCCGGAAAGAGGGGCTTTCGATAAGGATTTCTCTCTTATTATTGCCAAGATTAGATGACCAAACCTCTTCTTGATAGAACTTCTAGACATTATAAATATTGCAATTTAATAATATGAATAACTTTGTCGTCTCAATTATTTATTTAATAATATATCATATTATGCGATGATGATTATGACAATAATCGAATCAATAATATAAGAGATATGATGCAACAATTCTTTGTAGCAATAATAATTGAGTATAATCGAGTGACTTCTCACGTAAGCATCAATAATCAATATCATGTGCTACTTATGCGACCATGCGTATTCTTCGCTTTTCTTTTACTAAGGGTAGTTCAACAGTTTAATGGTAAAACTTCCGCCGTTATTTTTAAAAAGATAATTATGTCATTTTCTAACTACGACAATACTTTCGTTATGGGGTCCACCAATGATTGTGCCGTCGTACGAATATTCCTTATTAAAACGAATATTCCCCGACCAATCGAATATTATATAACCACTTGTTTACTTTGCAAAATTTGTAAATATTACCCACAACTATAACATTATATCAAATCCACACCATAATGTTCAAAAATATATTTCTAGAAAATTATTCTTTATTCATAAAAGTTGGGGTCTTACATTTAATTTGACTTATCATACAACAATACATAGTTGTGTGTGATGTCTTCTACCACATCAATCGTCGATTGTGTCGAGTTTCCTGTTACAATATAAACATGGGGTTTAGGCGTCATTGATGTCCATTCAACACAGACTTCATTGCTTAATCGATTGTACCAAGGTTCTCGTCTTAATATAGACATTGGGTTGAGGTGTCGAGAGAGTTTCACTCTATTAATCATGCTAGAAATGATCCGGGCGATGACTACCACACGCAAGCGTGTCGTGGAGTCTATCAATAACCTTAGAGAAGAAAGGTGAAGATGATGAAGAATAAACTTGGATAAAGTTTGAGCAATAATAAAAAAAATCTACGAAATTAATTAAGAAGGATTAAAATGTATATAATCATAAGATAATACGATTAGAGAGGAAAGAAAGAAGATCATACAAACAAAACGATCATAAAATAGGAAATAATCATAGGGAGAGATGATTATAGGATAAGATCACGACGTGATCTGGTTAAGTCGTAAAATGATACATGATCTGTAATGATTGAATAGTTATAGCTTGATGATATAAAGAAAAAGTACTATGAGATAGTACGAGAAAACTCAGAAAGAGTTATAAAGATGATGGAATGTAAATTAAAGAAAATTCGTATTGAGAAAGGAGAAAATTAGAATTTTATAGGATTTCAATTGAGGACTCATGTGATAGCTGAGTTGTAAAAGCCTTTGTATGGGCAGAGGTTTTGTGCTTTGTTTAACGACCACTTAGTTTATTACATTGATAATCGTTAAAATTTTGGTGTCACGCTATCGATATACTTATGGAAAGAAGGTGATTCTTTTCTCACATTTATACTTAATAGATAAATAATAATAATAATCACTACAAAAAAAATGGGGCTTCAGCAACAATCGATTTTCGTTGCTAAAGGTGCCAAATTTCGTTGCTAAAGGGTTTTAGCAACGACTTTCTTCGTCGTTATATCTTTCGTTCTTGAATGATGGCGTTGCTAATTGTTCATGAATGAACATATTTTTTGTTGCCAAAACTAATACATTTTGCAACGAAATTTGGCTTTCATACAGAGACATCGATCCTTTAGCAACAAAATGTATTGTTGCATAATAATTAAAATTTTGTTGCTAAAAACCCCATTTCATTGCAAAAGCCTGCTAATTGACAATGAAATAAACTCTTTTTTTTTTGCAACGACCATGCATTTTCGTTGCAATTGACACCATTTTGCAACGACATTTTTTTTTGTAGTAAATTATGAAAATTGTTGTCTAAGCTTGCTTTCGTTGCGGAATGTAAACTTTTTAGCAATGATTTTTCGTTGCTGATTATATTATTTGGCAACGGCATTATACTAAATCAGCAACGAAAATGTTTGTTGCTGGTTATTTTTCAATAGCAACGAAAGTCGTCGATTAACAACGACATTATATGTTGCCGTTTCTTTATCTGTGCAACGAAAGTTGATATGATTTGCAACGATGAAAAATGTTGCCTTTTTATCTTAGTATTAGAAACAATATCCTCTCCGTTGTTATTAGGTTAATTTTTCGTTGCCAAATATTATATTTTTAATGCCATTAGCAACGAAAATTTATTGCTAAATGTATAAAAAATTGTTGTATATTAAAACTTGTTCAATGCTTTAGTAACGAATTATATTGTCGTCAAATCAAAATTTGACATTCATTTTGTGTACCTGACTGGCTCAATGTCCCCATAGCAAATAATGGTAAAATACAAAAAACTAAAATATTATTAACTTAATAAAATCATCCACTACATAATCATTCATTATCTTTACAATTAACCATCTAAAGCTACCACAGTTCTTCAATCAAAGTATATATCTGCATATATAGAGAGTACACTTCATAATTTCGTCCCTTGTCTTCCGTAAACGTAGCATGGAAATTTAATACCCAGTATTGTAAGGCAGGTCATAGAAGCAGTCTTCCTGCACATATTTAAAAATAATAGCAAGTCAAAAAAATGAAACAAATAAGTCACCAGAGGCACTTAGTGCCAAAATCAATACACAAAGACAACAATGTTGTGTTATTTTCTTACTAATCAAGGGACATGGAAGAAGGTAATACCCTTTTTATTGACTACCAAATTAATATCTAAATCAAATATCCTGAAGAAGACAAGCATGTGCTTCGTGAACCTCTTCCTGGTGGTTATACATTGACACATGGATCAAGATAATAATTGGGGCTCATAAATAATGTTACAAGTGAACAGACATTTTACAAGCTTATAATGATGACAGTACAACTTGATAAATATGTTCGTGCGTGTAGCGAAAGTCAGAAACATACTTGATGATTCTGCCGAAAAGGAAATTGTTGATTGCGATAACTGTTTTTCCTGCTTAATTGCATGATGTTTTTGGAACGAGTCTAATGCTTGGTGCCTTAGCAACATGTCTTGTTGTAATATATTTGGTTGTTGTTGTTGTTGTAATTGTCGTTGTGAATCCTGTTGTGGCTCTTTTGCTCAATTCACCTTCTCTAAAACATATATTGTGAAACTTCACCAAATTAAACTATGAAACACATATAACAGTCAAAAAAAGTGTGATTTACAAAGCATATGCTAGTCATATGGGAATGTTGAATAAACCATTCATCATTTTCAGAGAACCATCATATATGATAGTGAAGCCATATGGAAATAATGTGATAGAAAGGAAATTGATCTTGTGTAAGCAATGCTCAGTTTTTAAAAGGTGATCCTTTGATAATAAAGCACCCGAACTAACTTATACTATTACTAGCCTAAGGTAGGCAAAAAAAAAGAAGATTTTACTAGATCACCCAAACTAACTTATACTGGATTCAAGGGAGTTCAAAGAAGATCCTTTCTTCTATGTCAAGTCAAAAGAGAACAATCAAAATCCATAAACCATAGCCAACACAAAACTAATAGATTATTCATAAAGTTAACAACAGAGATTAAATATCAAGCAAGACATGCGTAAACAAGCTAAAGCACAAATTTTTTTCAGAGTTTAAACATGAATATTTCACCTTAGCTGCTAAAAGACCACTAATTTGATCCATGTCACACATCAAAACAACGTCACACTTATCACCAATCTGTCTAACTCTCGCGTAATCCAACTCTCTAAGATATGAGCTCCCACCACAAATAAGTATCTTGGGACGAAAAAAATAGAAACTTGGTGGAATATCTGTAGAGTTAGACTCACATATAAGGTACAAAAGATAACTTGGTGGAATGGGTACAACATATAACCTCACTTATGTGTTCGTGACATTTTGAAGAGACAATTTAGCTTCAGTTCTTCAGGTGATCCACAGAAGGGAGTGATTTTGGCAACTGAATGTAGAGGATTGACAAAAAGAACTTGAATTGGAAATTGGAAAAGATTAAAAGAAAAACTTGAAAAATCTGAGAAAATAAGGTTATACCAAGTCTAGGGGGCTGTTACCATAGCTTGATTAGCTTAGGTCTAGAATGGGTTAAGTGATTTTCTTGGTTCGGCTATGTTCTCTTGCAGTATTTCATTGTGATAACAAAATTCACTTGCATAAGAGAGAGTACAATGAATAACTTGTTGTCGATAATGAATCTGAATATCTATGTCTCTTTAACTCATAAGGTTATAACAGAGTTTCTACTTAGTTTAATTCACGATAAAGCAATTTGGTATCGCCTAACTAATAATTTATCACAGGTTCTCGATGGAAAAATCTCATCATAGCAAATAAAATTAACCCTAATGTAACTTCAACAATGGATACACATAACCTTAGCATTAAAAACAAAAACAAGAGACACCATGCCTCAAAAAAAGCTGCCTTACGACTTTATGAGGCAAAGTGTTTTCTGAAACATTCTCATTTATATAATTAAAGCCATACCTGTTTAGTGGAAACAAGTGGGCATAGATCATCAAATTTGTCAAATTTGTTTGGAAAATCGGTGTCAAAATAGTCAAATATTGCATTCTTCAGTATCCCAAGAGGATGTTAATCCCTTCTGTGAAGTTGCAATCCAAGTTTTGAAAATATCAAATCCGGAACATTGTTTGTTGGGTCATCCCTCACCACATCTACAAATCCCAGCCAAAATAAATCAAACTAGTAGATAAATGCTTATGTATAGTTGATGATTGGGTAATATACCCATGAATTGGATATATTTGGGCTTAAATTATTGTATTCTCAATGCGTTTAGATTCATTTTTACTGTGTTTAGTTGTTGTATTGCGGATTCGGGAGCTGCGGGGACAAATTGGGGACTTTTGAGCTAACAATGGCAATTTGGTAATTATTCTAAAGTCCAAATATTCGGGCGCCACATTTAGTACTAATACCACGGCAAAGGAATTTGAGAAGTAGGACATCTGTTGATCAGGGAGGCGTTTGACTTTTGTTTGACTTGCTGAATGGGAGTTGTTTGAAGTGGATTTGGATTTGGATTGTTGGTGGTTGGATAAGTGGAGTATATAAAGGTTATTCTAATTGAGAGAGGGGACTAATCTACACAATTGGAGGCTGAGCAAGAAATCAAGGGGAGATTGTAAGATTTTTACTTGGAGTTTTTCTTCTTCTTCATTCTTTCAATTTGTGTAATTCTTTAAGGATGATTTTTCAAAGATTGTTGGTTTTAATTTCTGCTATGAACTAATTTCGTTAATTAAGATTTCAATTGAACCTTTTATGGCTATAAATTAGTTATTTATTTTATTCCAATTATTTATGTTGAAGTGAGTTGTTTATCTTGCCTTGTGCTGATTGATTAATTATTTGGTCAGTAATTACCTTGTTACTCTAGAAGGAATTGAAAGAGGAATTCTAGGGTTAGAACTGGACTTGATAACATATGACTTAGTTATTTGCAAAGTGAATAATTAGGTTTGTGAATTGAATGAAAATATATGTTCACCGCATGTAACACATAAGGAATTGGGATTGAAAGGAGTTTAATTCAATTGTTTTGCATAAGAATATAGCAAGATTAATCTGGATTAAATAGAAGGCAATTGATCACTTGGAAAAGAACTTTTGGCATTTGAGAATTCCTATTAACAATTCAGTAGATATAATAATTGGGATAATTGGATAATTGATTTATAGTTCATAATTGGGGATATTAGAGTCTTAATCCTTATTTATCTGAATTCATTCAAATCTTAGTTCTATTTATTTGCTTTATTTTAGAATAATCTCTTTTAGTTATTTAATCTAGATTGCTTAATTTAAAAATCACATTTTATGGTTGTTTAAATAAAATTGAATTGATATAGTGCTAGTAGTTGGAATTTATTAATTAGAATTCTCTGTGGGATCGACACTCTATCTTATCACTTTATTACTTGTTGACCGTGTATACTTGCACATTTGCTTTGATAGTGAAATCAACCAACAAGTTTTTGGCGCCGTTGCCGGGGAACTTCTTTATTAATATTAATTCCATATTAGTTATAATCAATTCGGTCTTAATTTAAACGGTACTTATTTTTCTTCTTGTATTTGCAGGAATTCTTTGCGAGTGCATGCACACTAGATCAAAGACTAAAAAGGAAATTTTTCCTTACACAGACGATATTGAAAGGAAGTCCCGAAAATTGTAGTTGAATAGTGCTTGTGTCACACATGGAAGAAAATCAGGCGAAAAAAAATTCCGGTGAATATGCGAAGCGAGACGAACAGAAATCGCTTAGGGACTATGCCATGCCGAATGTCACGGATATACAGTCGAGTATTAGAAGACCGGCAATCAATGCAAACAGTTTTGAGATCAAACCGGGAACAATTCAGATGCTTCAAAATACATGTCAGTTTGGGGGTAGTTCGATAGATGATCCTAGTGAGCATATCTTAAGTTTCTTGGAAGTTTGCGACACCTTCAAATTCAACAATGTATCGGAAGATGCTACAAGGTTGAGGATGTTCCCGTTTACTTTGAAAGATAAAGCGTGAAGTTGGTTACATTCTTTGCCTCTTGGCTCAATCACAACTTGGGACGACTTAGCTCAAAAATTTCTAGCTAAGTTTTTCCCACCAGCGAAGTCGGCGAAACTACGGAACGATATTCACACCATTGCATAGTTCGATTTAGAATCATTATATGAGGCATGGGAAAGATTTAAGGATATGCTCGTAAAGTGCCCACATCACAGAATTCCGCAATGGATGTAGTTGGGGATATTTTGTGATGGTTTGCACGCGTCCACAAGGACCAGTATTGATGCAGCAGCAGGGGGAGCGATCATGTCTACAAATTTTGATGAGGCATATCAGCTGTTAGAGACAATGGCCACTAACAACTATCAGTGGCCCATGACTAGATCTAACCCTCTGAAAACACCGGGAAAGTTTGAAGTGGATCCAATGACAGCACTGGCAGCAGAGGTGGCCGCAATAGCTAAGAAAATGGAAACATGGAGTCCACCATCCACGCAGTAGGTAGAAATGGTTTGTGAATTATGTGCTGGGGGTCATGCTATGGATCAATGTGCCATAAATTCAATCAAGACAACAGGGAGTTATAATCGATCTACCCAACCTTACCCGAATCAAAACACATAATCCGGGTTGGAGAAATCATCCGGAATTTTTGTGGAGTAACAATCAAGCTCAAGCACCTAGACAACAAAACACATCCGGATTTCAAAATCAGACTCAACAACAACCAGAGAGGAAATCAAGTTTGGAAGAAACCTTGGAAAAATTTATTAGAGCTTCCGAAAAAAAGAACGAGGAACAAGACAAAAAATTGAATCAAATAAAATTTGAATATGAATGAAAAGCGAGGTCGTCGATAAAGAATCTGGAAAATCAAGTGGGACGAGATAGCACATGCATTTGAATAACCGAACCACTTGGAACACTTCCGAGTGACACAGAGAAAAATCCGGCGAGAGATGAGCATTGTAAAGGTGTAACTTTCTCACGAAGTGGAAAGGATTTGCAAGAGACAGTTAAGGATAAGGGAAAAGAGGACAACGCAACAAGTGAAATAGAGGAAGTTGTGGACACCGAAAAGCGTCGAAGATGAGACCTTAGAAGCGAAAAGAACCGGAACCAACCATCACAATGCCTCCCATACCGTATCCATGAGAGGTTTGAAATCCAAGTTGGATAAGCGCCACACGATTCTTGGATATTTTCAAAAAGCGCATATCAACATCCCTTTCTAGAAACCTTGGGACAAATGCCGAAGTTACGCTAAGTTTATGAAGGAGGTTTTGTCGAAGAAAGATGAAATTGGGTGAGTTTGAGAGCGATGGCATTAATGAAGAATGCAGTGCGATCATTCAGAATAAGTTACCATCGAAGCTTAAGGATCCAAGTAGCTTTAATATACCATGTGAAATTGGAAATCAGTTTTCGGGACGAGCATTGTGTGATTTGGGGGCCAGTACACATTTGATGCCATTATCCGTCTACAGCCAGTTTGGACTTCAGGCTCCACGACCGACAAATATCAGTTTGCAGTTGGCGGATCGATCGGTTAGATATCCACGAGGTATTGTTGAGGATGTTTTAGTTAAAGTGGATAAATTCATCTTCCCTACGGATTTCTTTATCTTGGACTGTGAAGTAGATAGCGAAATCCCAATTATTCTCGGGCGACCGTTCTTAGCAACGGGTAGAACTTTGATTGACGTGCAAAAAGGTGAATTGACGATGTGAGTTGAAGATCAACAGGTCACCTTTAATGTTTTTAAGTCAATGTCTTATCCGAAAGAAAAAGGTGAATGTTTGCGGGTTGATATCATGGAGGAATTGGTTAATCACAAGTTTAGTGGAAATTATTCTGAGGACCCGCTTGAATCCATTTTGCTCGGGACAGACGACTGCGACATTGAAGAGGACATTGAGTATGTCAAATGGCTAGATACATCATCTGTCTTCCGGAAAAGCAATCAATCATTTGACACTCTTGATATGCCCGAAATGGAAGGTAAAAAGTTCAAACCCTCGATAGAAGAGCCACCGGTGTTGGAACTAAAACCGCTACCATCCCATCTGCAGTATGCCTATTTGGGAAAAGATGCTACCCTACCAGTTATGTTTTCGACAGAGTTAACTGACAAGCAAAAGGAGAAACTGCTACGGGTCTTGCGAGAGTTCAAAACAGCAATTGGGTGGACTATAGCGGATATTCGGGGAATTAGTCCATCATATTGTATGCATAAGATTTAATGGAAGAGGGGGAAAAACCAACCATTGAGCTGCAAAGAAGGCTGAACCCCATTATGAAGGATGTGGTGAAAAAGGAGATCATAAAATGGTTGGATGCCGGCATTATTTACCCAATCTCGGACAGTTCATGGGTGAGTCCTGTACAGTGCGCACCAAAGAAAGGGGGAAAGGGGGTATGACAGTGGTGAAGAATGAAGCTAATGAGTTCATCCCTACTAGAACAGTTACAGGATGGAGAGTATGTATGGACTACCGCATGGTGAATAAAGCCACACGCAGAGATCACTTCCCTTGCCGTTCATTGATCGAGATGTTGGATAGGCTAGCGGGACATCGATTCTCTTGTCTTTTGGATGGATATTACAGGTATAATCAAATTGCCATATAGCCGGGAGGATCAAGAGAAAACTACATTCACATGCCCTACTGAGACGCGTTTGCATTCCGGCGTATGTCTTTTGGGTTATGTAATGCACCGTCAACCTTTCAACGGTGCATGATGGTGATCTTCTCCGATATGGTCGAACAGAATTTGGAAGTATTTATGGATGACTTTTCTGTGTTCGGTGATAGCTTTGATTTATGTTTGAAAATCTGATTTTAGTGTTAAAGCGATGCGTAGAGACTAACCTGGTCCTTAACTGGGAAAAATGTCACTTTATGGTGAAAGAAGGGATTATTTTGGGGCATAAAGTTTCTGCAGCAGGGTTAGAGGTGGACAAAACGAAGATTGAGACGATTGAGAAGCTACCTCCTCCATCATCAAGGAAAGGAATACGGAGTTTTTTAGGACATGTGGGTTTTTACAGATGCTTCATTAAAGACTTTTCAAAAATTTCGAAACCCTTATACTCCCTGTTGGAGAAGGACGTGCCTTTTAAGATGGATCCGTCATTTATTGAGGCATTTGAGGTATTAAAGAAGAAGTTGGTCTCTGCTCCAATTATTGTGCCGCCCAATTGGTCTTTTTCTGAGATTCGAATTGATGTGCGGCGCTTGGTGACTACGCAGTTGGAGCAGTGTTGGGACAACGTCATGACAAGATTTTTCACACAATCTACTACTCCAGTAAGACGTTGATAGATGCCCTGTTGACCTACACAACCACCGAAAAAGAGTTACTTACAGTTGTGTTTGCCTTCGACAAATTCAGAGCATATCTTATTGGCACCAAGGTAATCGTTTATACTGATCATTCTGCCATTAAATATCTAATTGAGAAGAAGGATGCCAAACCGTGGTTAATACGGTGGGTACTATTGTTACAAGAATTTGATCTGGAGATCCGAGATAGAAAAGGTACCGAAAATCAGGTGGCGGATCATCTTTCCCGGTTGGAAAATGCAGAATTTCAGCAAAAAAGATAACATCATGATCAATGAGAAATTTCCGGATGAACAACTTCTCCGAGTGACGACAATATTGCCATGGTATGCAGATTACGTGAATTACGTGGTTGCTAAGGTGTTACCACCGAATTTGAACTCACAGCAACGTAAGAAGTTCCTCCACGATGTGAAGCAATACTATTGGGACGAACCATTTTTGTTTAAGGCCTGCGCGGATCAAATGATTAGACGTTGTGTGCCACATGAAGAGATGGACAGCATACTAGGACATTGTCACTCATCAAATTACGAAGGTCATTATTCCGGTGATCGAACAGCAGCCAAAATGTTACAATCGGGATTTTTCTGGCCTTCTCTATTCAAGGATGCTTATTCTAAGTGCTGAAATGTGATCGGTGCCAACGCGTAGGTAATATCTCCAAGCGCAATGAAATGGCACTCAACACAATTTTGGAGGTAGAGCTATTCGACGTGTGGGGAATCGACTTTATGGGACCTTTCCCATCATCATTCAATAATCAGTACATTCTGTTGGCAGTCGATTACGTTTCCAAATGGGTAGAGGCCGCAGCTTTACCCATGAATGATGCCAACGTTGTCCTCCGATTCTTAAAGAAAAACATCTTCACACGATTTGGGACGCCGAGGGTGATAATAAGTGATGAGGGAACTCATTTCTGTAATAAGCAATTCACTAAATTGCTTGTAAAGTATGGGGTTCGTCATAAAACTGCAGCCGCGTATCATCCCCAAACCAATGGTCAAGCGGGAGTCTCAAACAGAGAGGTCAAAAGAATTCTGGAAAAGGTGGTCAATCCATCACGAAAAGATTGGTCCTTGCATCTAAATGATGCCTTATGGGCATATTGAACAGCGTACAAGAATTCGATCGGCATGTCACCTTATAGAATGGTATACGGAAAGGCATGTCATTTACCGGTCGAACTAGAACACAGTGCACACTGGGCCATCCGAAAACTTAATTTTGATCTACAAGCAGCAGGTGAGAAGAGGTTACTGCAATTAAATGAGATGGACGAATTTCGGTTCAATGCTTATAAGAACGCAAAACTCTACAAGGAGAAAGTCAAAGCCTGACACGATAAGAAAATTCTTGATCGGACATTTGAACCGGGCCAACAAGTCATGCTTTTCAACTCACGATTGCGTTTATTTCTTGGGAAACTGAAATCGCGTTGGTCGGGACCTTTCAAGGTTGTATCTGTCGCACCACATGGAAAAATTGAAGTCGAGGAACCGAATTCAAAGCGTACATTCAAGGTTAACGGTCAACAACTCAAACACTATTGGAGTGGACCCATCGAGCGCCAATCTACAACCACGTACCTCTTGATCCTACAACCAATTGAGCAAGCACAACAAAGAAAGTCGGTGGACGACTATAAACAAAGCGCTATGGGGAGGCAACCCCACGAGTTTTAGTATTTTGTTTAATTCAATTCAAATTTTCTTCATTTTATTTATTAGTGTTCTTTAGCTAATAGTAGATACTTTTATTCTAACAATCATCTTGAAATTCTGTTTCATTAGGGAAGTCGAAATTGGAGCAAAACAACAAGTTTAAGAGCACCATCACGGCATCCCAGGCAAGTGCACAAGCAAGCCATTTTCATATTAGCCCGCTGCACAGCATACGCAATGTCCCTTGTCCCGAAGCCCAGTATACTAGCGCTTTAAAAAAAGAAGAGCTCGGCGCCCGTGGCCTACAAAGTAGAATCGAAAAACAAAAACCAACGCCCCGGCGCTCTCAACAATACTCTCCTGATATGTATAATGTTTTTCCCAGTCCTGTAAAAAGTCCTGCGCATTAAGCCTAGCGCCCGATGCTATAACTAGTGTATCATCAAGCGCCCCGACGCTGAGGTTTGAAATAAGAATCCTATAGGGGCTAAACTTGCTGAACGGTTACACTTCTCCCCCTTGAAATCCTCACAATTTTCTCCATGGCTTCCAAGAGACAACGCGACGAATGTTCCGGTTCTGCCTCGGCTCCACCAGAATTTGATAATTGCAGGTTCGTAAGCGCCGAGGCACAGGAACGCTACAACAAGATGGCTACACGATCACTCATCCCCGAACGAGGTTTAAGGCCCGATCAATCCAAAGACGGGGACATAGCGGTCATGATAGTTGAGAGGAATTGGTTCTCACTCACCGAAACGGCCAAAATTTATCCAAATAGTGATTGCGAATGTCGAAAAGAGTTCTACGCTGACGCGTGCGAGCACTACCACTATGGGGTGTTTGTGCGGGGAAAAACTATTGAAATTGGCGACGAGGATATAAATGGATGTTATCAACTGCCATTAGAGGGACTGAACGACGAGTATGCAAGTCTTGTGAGTGATGGACCGGACTATAAGAAGATAATTCGCGAGCTTTGTCAACCGGGCACCACATGGACATTGCATGAACGTGGCAGCATGACCTTTCCACTCTCTAACCTCAGTTTATATGGAAAGGCGTGGTATGCCTTTATATGCGCCAAACTCATGCCATGCACACACGTGAGTCATGTCACTAAGGAGAGGGATGTCCTGCTGTATTCCATCATTCAAGGATTGAAGATAGATGTCGGTCATGTTATCCAGCAGTCCATTCTACGAGCGTCACGCCGAGGAACCACAGGAGGTTTACCCCATCCGTCTTTAATTTGTGTTTATGTGCCAAGTTTGGGGTGAAGTGGAAATCAGATGAGATGATTCAAACGCCTATGTCAGTATTGGACCATAAGTTGATAAGCAGGTATAAAGTGTGGACAGGTGGGGCAAACCACCCTAGGGGATTGGGTTTTATAATTCCCCAAGTAGAAGCTTCTCAAGCTCCACCTACTTATGGCCCTTCCTCCGCAGCTCACCGTGGTGTGGTTCCTGAAGCGGTCTGGCATGAAATAAACGGATGGTTTTACAATCTTGAAGCTCAGAATGTCCGCCTGTCAAAACGCCAAGATGTCATCTATAAGTAATTGGTCGACAAGTTTGTAGCCCAGAATGCCATGAACGCCCAGCTGTTCCCGGGTGTTAATCTCAGCCAGTTCCCTACTGCTCCTATTCTGCCTGTTTTCCCCCTTCCGATCTAGAGATGAGCGAGGATGATGATGCTCCACCCGAGGCTTAAGCTCATCAGGGAAGTCCTCTGATTTATTTTGATTTATTTTTCGCATGAGGACATTGCTATAGATAAGTTTAGGGGTAGTTAATTTCTATTTGCATTAGTAGATTGTTATCGTTAATAGTTTGTGGATAATTTGAATTGTTATTGTTAGTTAAATGTTACATTTAGGATTGCATGTTAATTCCAACTTTTGATAGTACGTATGTTTGGGGCCAATGATGAAATTAAAATTGCATGAGCAAGTCTAGTAAGGATTCTTAAGCTAGTGATATGATTTTCTTGACATGATTTAAATCTTTATCTGTTTGACACTGATATTATAAGGATATCATGTTTTGAAAAATGACCATGTTGGCTATGATAGTTAAATGGATAGATAATAGATTTCTAAAGGATGAATGCTAGTGAAATGAAGAAACAATTTGAATAGCTAGTGAAGACTGAATTCAGACATAAACTCAAGTTTGGGGGAAAAATATTTGGAGTATATAAGCTTAAAAAAATAATATTAAACACCGTGGCATGCTTGTCTAGTTTTGTGGCCTTTGTTTGAGAGTAAGTAAGCTTAGGGGATTGTCTCAACACCTAGCGCCCTAAGGTCTTAATGACTTAGAAGTCGTTGGTCGAAAGCTCGTTAAGGTAACACTGAAAAGCATAAGGGAATAGGACAATGCAAAGTCATGAGAAAAAAAAAAAAAAAAAAAAAAAGTAATAATAAAGCGGGAAAAGTGCAAAAAGCCCCCGTTAATAATAATAATAAAAAGCATAAGTATTCCATTTTGACCATTGAACTTTGGTAGTTGTTTGATTTCAGCCGAATCAAGTTTATTTGATGAGTTCTCGATTTTGCACTGTATGATGCCTTCTAAGAAATTTATTGTCTTTCATATTTCGCTTTTCATTGTTTAGCATGGTTGTTGTACACACACTCACGATATCAGTAATAACAAATTTAGATTCATTGATTGTTGGGATATTATTGATCTTCTTTTACATGATGTATTAGCATGTTTTTGTGATTTTTCTGAGGCCCGTGAATATATGTGTGATATTGGATTGCTGGAATTAAGAACGTATAGATAGTTTGCATTTGTATGGTAGTTAATTTTTCGTGTTGTTTGTGTTTTGTTGCTTGAGGACAAGCAACGATTTAAGTTTGGGGGTATTTGATGATTGGGTAATATACCCATGAATTGGATATATTTGGGCTTAAATTATTGTATTCTCAATGCGTTTAGATTCATTTTTATTGTGTTTAGTTGTTATATTGCAGATTTGGGAGCTGCAAGGACAAATTGAGGACTTTTGAACTAACAATGGCAATTTGGTAATTATTCTGAAGTCCAGCGCCGGGGAGCTGGGGCGGGACATCCGTTGACCAAGGACGCGTTTGACTTGCTGAATGGGAGTTGTTTGAAGTGGATTTGGATTTGGATTGCCGGTGGTTGGATAAGTGGAGTATATAAAGGTTATTCTAATTGAGAGATGGGACTAATCTACACAATTGGAGGCTGAGCAAGAAATCAAGGGGAGATTGAAAGATTTTTACTTGGAGTTTTTCTTCTTCTTCATTCTTTCAATTTGTGTAATTCTTTAAGGATGATTTTTCAAAGATTGTTGGTTTTAATTTCTGCTATGAACTAATTTCGTTAATTAAGATTTCAATTGAACCTTTTATGGCTATAAATTAATTATTCATTTTATTCCAATTATTTATGTTGAAGTGAGTTGTTTATCTTGCCTTGTGCTGATTGATTAATTATTTGGCCAGTAATTACCTTGTTACTCTAGAAGGAATTGAAAGAGGAATTCTAGGGTTAGAACTGGGCTTGATAACATGTGACTTAGTTATTTGCAAAGTGAATAATTAAGTTTGTGAATTGAATGAAAATATATGTTCACCGCATGTAACACATAAGGAATTGGGATTGAAAGGAGTTTAATTCAATTGTTTTGCATAGGAATATAGCAAGATTAATCTGGATTAAATAGAAGGCAATTGATCACTTGAAAAAGAACTTTTGGCATTTGAGAATTCCTGTTAACAATTCAGTAGATATAATAATTGGGATAATTGGATAATTGATTTATAGTTCATAATTGGGGATATTGGAGTCTTAATCCTTATTTATCTGAATTCATTCAAATCTTAGTTCTGTTTATTTGCTTTATTTTAGAATAATCTCTTTTAGTTATTTAATCTAGATTGCTTAATTTAAAAATCACATTTTATGGTTGTTTAAATAAAATTGAATTGATATAGTGCTAGTAGTTGGAATTTATTAATTAGAATTCTCTGTGGGATCGACACTCCATCTTATCACTTTATTACTTGTTGGCCGTGTTTACTTGCACGTTTGCTTTGATTGTGAAATCAACCAACAATAGTATCAGAACTACAATAGGAACAACACCCAAAAGAATATTGTCAAAGACAAGTATTCATAGTAGCAATCAAAGGATTGAAAGATCATATAAATATATGAATCTAACCACTGCCTCTATCCCATCCCCTTCCAAAATAAAACACTCAACAAGATGGGAAAATACAACATCGTAACACATCCCAATCGATCCCAAATTTCATCCATGTATTGGAATTTAACCTCAAACACAAATTTATCGGAGGGTCATAATAATGGCGGTGTCACTTTGCAAGTTTTACTTGTAATTAACACTTTGTATCCGGATCATTGGCAAATTATTAGTATCTAGGGTGTAGATCACCAAGCTATGTTGCTAAGATTTATGGGTTGTAAAAATGAAACAACAAAGTGTAAATTTTGCCTCTAATTTTCCTCGATTAATGAGTCACTTCCACTTGCTTTGTTGGGCCCCAGTTGTGTAAGTTAGCCATTAGTTTCATTACTAAACCGAGACATTTTGTGGTATATCCTTTGCCCGATATGGTATGATCAACATGAGTTTCATTCATAAACTGAGGCATCTCATTTTGAAGGATTGATGTGAGATCTTTGATTTCCAAGTCCACTGGTTCGATATAAAAAGGGAAGTTATACAAATTTTGTATATAAAGAAATTGCAAAATGTCAAAGACCAAATAGCAAACTTACAAGTATTGGGTCTTAGATGAGCACCTGGAAAGCTAGAGAACCCAGTAGATTCAACGGCTTTTCTGATAGGGTTGAGAAGATTAGATGGGACGGGAATTTGCAGTGATGTACTTATAGATCAAGGCTTGGTGTTCTAGCTCCATCCATTGTGATGGAGTGAATGGCCCTCTAACCCCTGTTACCATTCCATGCATGTTTGCAGCATTCAAGTCTCCAGAGCTATAGCCTTAAATAACAGAATGAGAAAAGATTCAATTGGAACACAAAAAGCCAAATTCTTAAATCAAATCACTTTCACTGCTAACTAAAAATATAAAAGAGAAGAAAAATCTGCCTCTTTCTGACTGCTAATTGTAAAGAAAAGATCAGGGTATAGAAAAGTATACGGCAAAAAACACTTAAGTTTTACTGACTTGTCTGCAACATTTATGGAGGCTACACCAATCATGAATTCTTGTCGTTTGATAGAAGTAAATAAAGCACATACAGAGAGAAACAGGACCAATCGATGATATGTATATTTAAAAAAAAAAGAGGATCTTTGCTTTCTCCAGTAGTTCCTTAAATCCTGTTTTTTGCTCATTCTCCACACTGAATATACTGACCCAAACCGAAAGGTAAGAACTCCACCAACATTGGTTTTCCAGCAAAAATTCAACAATTACCTCAATGCTAATTAATGATTACTGCATTACATACGTTCTACAAAAAGTAGTCTCATTGATATTCATGTTGAGGGAGTTAGTTTTTCCTTTACATATACCTGTATAGGAAATTGAGTTATTCCCTATGTATATATCTTAAATTAATATGATACAACAGTACCCTAGTACTACAAGTAATCAAAGTTAATTCCTTACTCAAAATATACTAGAGAACATGTTTAAAAAGCTATATATTATCACCGTAATCTAAAAGTATTGATAATTTTACATATATTGAGTTCTTAGAGTAAAAACCAATTGACAATATACGCAACGGTAGATTCCTCAAAAATTATAGCAATAAACACTCAAATTTCACATCATCTTCATGTAAACCAGTCTTAAGACATCAAAATATTCTCTACATATTAACTGATTTCTAAATAAAAAATTAGGGCAAATAATTTTTAAAGTGAAGCAAAACCAATTAATATAACAAAAGAAATTACTCAGTAGAAAACTACTTACACAAATATATTAACAGAATACAATATAAAAATCAATGATGACAGAGCAGAGATTGATTCGGTGATTCCCGTTTTTGAAGAAGATGGAGATGATTTAGAGACAATGGAGAGTCGGAGAGCGTGAAAGATGGAGATAGAGAGAGTCGATGATCATAACGGCCACAATGATGAGGTAGAGAGTCGATGGCGATGATGAGCATTAAGAAGTGGAGACGACTGACGAGACTGGAGAGTGGAGAAAGACAGAGTAGCTAGAGAGTAGAGACGATGGCTGAGTTTTGATTTGAGAATAAATGGATAAACGTTGAACCCACTCACTACCCACAACAATTATATGTAAAATTATTATTTCAAAAACTTAAACATAAATCTAAATTTAAATTTTAGAATATATATCATAAAATATTTATAAAAATTTGAAATATAATTTTTTTGTAGAACAAAAAAGTAATATTTTAACATTTGTAATCTAGTTTATAAAAAAAAATCATAATTATTATAATTTTATTTATTATCAATTTATAATATTTTAAATTTAAATTATTATAACTTAATATTTTAATTAATATTGTAAATTACTTAAAAATTATTATTAAGAATAAAATTTCTATTAAAATATTAATTACATTAAAATTTGAATTCTAGTAAATTATAAATTAAAGAACAAACTCAAACTTAACTCTTTCTCTAAAACATATGAGTATTTTATTTTTGGCATTTGTGCTCCATTCCACAAAAGAGCGCCACTACCTTTTTTTTGCCATGTATAAAATTTTAAAGTTTTAACGTAGTGTAAAGTTATTTACTTTATAGTTTATTAAAAGAAATAGTCGATATTGTAAGTTACTTAAAAAGTGTTATTAAAAGTAAATTTATTACTTAAAAAAATCAATGTATTTATATTAATTACAATTTATATTCACCACAATTAATTCTAAAAAAATTATTTAGAAAAAAATAGTGACTAATTTTATCTCTCGCAAAAAACCTCTGAACAATAATATATAGTGAGTAATAATTTCTTCATTAATAGTTTTTTTTTCCTCACAAAATTTCTTCATAAATTGGCGCCAAATATCCTTCTACCTCCTCAATTTTGTGAAAGAAAAAATATAAATTGTGAAGGATGTTTCTTTCGCTAATAACTATATTGTCACTACATTTTTTTCCCTCACTGTTCCTTCGCTAGAAAACTCATGATGTGAAGGAATGAGTTCCTTCACAAAATTTCCTTCACTACATCCCTAATTTCTTGTAGTGATACCCATCAATGATGGTATCAAGATCTGTGTCATCAAGAATTTTGTTGAGCTGACGCTGGCACTGAACACTAGTATGCAGGAGTTTTTTTTGCTCTTCCCCCATATCAGTCCCTTCCAACATCTTCCGAGAAAACATAATCCCGAAGAGAGGATTTCTGACTTGCCTTCTGATGTAAGCTAATGCTTTTAATCACTTCACAGCAGTCTGTTCTGATAACCGTTGTATATGAAGTGTTTGCTGCAGCTCTTGACTTGCTAGCTGCAAGAAGCAAAATATCCCAGAAATATTACCCTCTCCATCCAACTTTTTGCATACGCAGAGCAAGCATTCTACATATTTCCCACTCCTCGCAAAGAAACCAAAACAAATCTTTTCAGAGTCCTGACCAGTCATAGCATTGTTCAGTACAATACCAAGATTCACAGAAGCCTCTTTATTCTTCAGCCGACAATATGATGTTTGGGTCCCAAAAATCTCCCCCAAAAGCATTTTGTCTACGACCTTCTCTCTACACCATCCAGATAACTCTGTCATAGCTTGGTTCCACTCAGAACACCAGCCAAATTCATCTATGCCAAATATTGGTGGAATCAATGGGTTTGGATTCTGCACAATAGCTTTATAGTCTCCTTCAATCCGTGTAAACTTTTCCATGATGGTCTTCTGACCTGTTACATCTTGGGCCACAAAACATACTCCAACAACATTGTCATTGAGATCCCTACTCGCACAAGCATTCACAACTAAGCTAATAGGACCAGAGTCACTCCTAGATCCATGAGTTTTGATTTCGAACTGGATATTTTGCTCTTCTTTTCCTAAGATGAAGAACAAACACGAGAAAAAACATTAATGATATCTAATCAGAAGTAACTTTTTTTAAATTTTTTTAAAGCAAATTTGTAAAAAAAAAAGAGTAAGATGTAACATCACTTTAACTAACGTTGGAATCTTTTTTTTTTATAATTTCTTTGATCTCTTGTACTTGTTTACAAACATCAATATTAACTACAAACTTTAATTTTTGTAAATCAAAAAATATATCTTTATGTGCTCAATTTTAATTTCTAAAATTATAACTTTTTAAAAAAATAAAATTGGGCATTTATTTTGAGACGGACGAAGTATATAAGACTTCAGCTTTAAAAAAATAAAAATAAAAATTCTAACGCCAATTAAAGTGATATTGCATCTTACTCTTCTTTTTTATAAATTTATTTTTTTAAAAAAATAAATAAAATAGGGATAAAATTGATATTACATTAATATGGGTCAAACTAACTTATTAGGAATGACTTATAAGTCATTTTAAATAATTTTATTCTGTTTTAGTTCATAAAACATAATAAATTTTTCTTCATCTTTTATGTTTTCTCTTAGAACTGATAGTATTAAAATTTAATTTTATAATATATTTGGAAAAAAGGGAAAAGGAGAACTAGGAATAGCTAGGGGTATACCATTACTATCTAGAAATAGAAAACATTAGGAAGCATAGATATAATAATCAGGTTTGATGTCATATAAATATTTATAAACAAATATTCATATAAATTTATCTTTAAATTTTATAAATTTATAAATATTTCATCTAAAATTTATAAAATTTAGATATGAATATTTTTATAAATATTTATATGAATATTTAGAGATAAATTTATAAATATTTATATGAATATTTGTATATATATATATATATATATATATATATATATATTCTAGTTACTTTATATATATTTACTTTAATGTTGAGATTTGTTTAGTATTTTATTTAGTTTGATAAAATTTTTAGGAAGAATATGTATGTATATATATACATATCATATGTGGACAGTGACGTGATGTTAATATTGAACTTTATCCCAAAAAAATATTTGATGCATAGATTCAAACCCAAGACCTCTAGTTTGAATATTAATCCAATGACCACCCAGACGAGGCACATTGCCTAGTTATTATTATTCCGCAGGGATTAGTTTATTAGTACTAGTTGCTATTATTAGGATTACTATTACTATTACTATTACTATTACTATTATTACTTTTATTATTATTATTATTATTATTATTATTATTATTATTATTATTATTATTATTATTATTATTATTATTATTATTATTATTATTATTATTATTATTATTATTATTATTATTTGTTGTTGTTATTATTATTATTATTATTATTATTATTATTATTATTATTATTATTATTATTATTATTATTAGTACTATTATTATTATTATTATTATTTATTATTATTATTATTATTATTATTATTATTATTATTATTATTATTATTATTATTATTATTATTATTATTATTATTATTATTATTATTATTATTATTATTATTATTATTATTATTATCATCTTAATTTAAGGCAACATTTTAATAGTCGTTGCAAAAAGTTGTATAAAATATCAATGTGAAAATAAAATTGTTGCTTGATGAATGTGGTCCATATTAGGCAAATCGAAATATATAACAAAAAAACTTTCGTTTACTTGCGATGAGGAGAAATCAAGTGGTTAGAAATTTTGCAACGAATTTCTAACAAATTTTGTTTCCATATTTTGCAACGACTTATGAATTTCGTTGCAAAAAGTGAAAGTCTGACACAATCTGCAACGAAGGACAAATTTCGTTGCTAAACATACACTTTTAGCAACGACTTATAAAGTCGTTGCCTGAAAAATCGTTGCTAAAGCCCCATTTTTAGCAACAAAAAACTTTCGTTGCCCACGATGACGGGAAAGCAAGTGGCCGAAAATTTTGCAATGAATTTCTAACGAATTTTTTTCCCGCCAATGAATTAGCAACGAAATTTTGCAACGACTTATGAATTTCGTTGCAAAAAGTGAAAGCCTGACACAATCTGCAACGAATGACAAATTTCGTTGCTAAACATATACTTTTAGCAACGACTTATAAAGTCGTTGCCCGAAAAATTGTTGCTAAAGGCCCATTTTTTTGTAGTGAATCTTAGGTGCGAGTTCTTGAAACTCATGTTTATGGTAAGTTTGTGACTCATAATCATATGTATGTTTTGAGCCCCTAAATGTATGGTCAGTCCTTGATCTGTTCTTAAGCTACGTATTACTAGGACAAGTTCCTAAACTCATATTAATGAGGCAAGTTTCTGAACTCATAGCGTGTGAGATCCCAAATTTTATGAAATAAAAGTATTCAATTTTCTTATAATTATTATTCTATTTAGTAAATGGTTAAATTGATAAAAGGTTAAAGTTAAGGATGATATTTGAAATTTTTTTAAAGTAAGCAAGTTGTCATAAAATAATCGGTGATAAAAATACAGTAATACGCGTGGTTGCATAGTAGCACGTGGTATTGTACAATATTTTTGATTATTGATGCTTAAGTGAGAAGTCTCTCAGTTTTATTCAATTATTGTCATAATATTTTATATTATTAAATCAATAATTAAGACGACAAAGTTATTCATATTATTATTTGCATTATTGACAATGTCTATAAAGTTCAATCGAGGAAAGGGGTTTGGTCACCTAATTGTGCGCCAATAGGGAGAAATCCTTATCGGAAAGCCCCCTCTTTCCTGGGAATGATCTGGTTGTTAAATATTGTGAGTTGTAATATTAATGATGAATGTTATTAAAAATCGAATTTGAGTTCGGAGTTGAATTTGGAGATGCGAACGTGATATTTGATTTCGGGACGATGAAATTAGTAAAAATAGACTATAAACACAAAATTTATCGGGGTTGACTTTTTGGTCAAAAAGTCTGCAGTTGACTTTTTTTGGAAAAAGTCAAATGTTGATAAAAATATTTCCATTGTGTTGGGATTATTAGTGTTAGTGGAAATTGTCATTTATTTCGATAATAATTGATTTCTAGAGGCTAAATTGATCAATCGGATAATTAATCGGATAAATGAGTAATTAATCGCTATTAGTTCACATGCATATAACTATTTGTTCACATGAATGGAACTATTGATTCACATGATGTACTATTAGGGGAGGTGGTGTAAGTTTGATAATACTTGTAGGACTAAATATGAAGGAAAAGATGAAGGTACTATACTGTAATAATTCGAGCCCCAAAACGTGCAATTATCGAAACTATGTTTTCCTATAAATTGAAGCTCATTCTTTATTCATTCTCACCAATTCACTAAGACTCACAAGAGCAATTATAGAGAGAGAAGCTATAGAGAGAAAGAAGAAGAGTATTCTGCTACTTCACTATTGCAGTATCCATTCTTCTACTAGGGTAAGGGATGTTATTTATTTCTTATTCGTAAGGGTTATTATTTCTTACTATTCACTCAGGGTATTATTCGTGGGGTAATATTGTAATATCCGAGATTATTATGTAATTTATTAATTATCAATAAATGAATTTATGTGAAACTCTTGTGTGATTTCTATTATTAGATGTATATGTGTTATACATACATGTTTAATTTTAAGTTATGTGATGAGGTATGTGTAAATGGTTGGTATAGATGAATTTAACTATTTGAGTTAGTTATGTAATTAAATTGATTAATTGCATGGGAGGGGATTAAAACATGAGATTGATTTCAGACCGAAATTTATAGATGTGGACTGCGTTTTTGAATCTGGAACGTCGAAATTAGTCAAGATAGACTTTAACCACAAAATGTGTCGCGGTTGACTTTTTGGTCAAAGTCAACCAGTTAACTTTTTGGGTAAAAAGTCAACCACGAATTTTAGAGGCTAATTTGATGAAACAGATAGTCCCATGACGTCTGGAACGTAGATTTGGTAGGAATCGATATTAGTATCGAAACGTTTGCCTACAGAGGGAAAAATGGTCAAAATAGTTTATTAAATGATTAAATTGATTATATTAATATTTTAATAAGGGAGTGCAACAGTTGTGGGGCCCACGAGTCAACCAAATTGGGACAAGAGAGGGGAGTATTAGTATTATAAAGTAATGATGGGGGGGGGGAGTTACAAACCCTTTACAAATCCAAGACTCTTCCTTTCTATAACCCCCACCCCATACTAAATTGAATTTATACAATATATTTAATACATATAATTTATATTGCAGATGGAAGGGTTGGGAAAATCATTTGATAACATGTTTTATATATACTCCTAATCCAAGTCTCTTCTTCCTCTCTGTAAAAAAATCCTACCGTGAGTGAAGTTGAGAGTGAGAGAGTGAGAGAGGAAGGAGCTTGAGAGGGTGGCGAATTCTGGAGTTTTCAGAGACTAATCAAGCGAGGAGAATCATTGGAGGAGTTCGAGCAAGTAGAATTGTAAGACCCCAATTTTTTTATGAATAAAGATTTAATTTCTCTAATTATTATTTTTAAATAATAAGGTGTTGATTAAATATAATGCTTTAGTTATTGGTAAAATGTGTAAATTTTGCAAAGTAAACAAGTGGTTATAAAATATTCGTTTTGTCAGGAAATATTCATTTTGGTCAGAAATATTCTTTTTATCGGGAATATCCATACGACGGCGTAGTCATTTGTGGGTCTCATAACAGAATAACTGTCAGATGAAGAAAATAAAAATTATGAGTTTTTATAAATAACGACGTAGTTGTTACCGTTAACACTGTTGGAATACCTGGCGGTTAATATACAGTAATACACGTGGTTGCACAGTAGCAATCAACATTGCATAGTATTTTCGAATTATTGATTCTTACGTAAGAAGACACTACTCAATAATTCTTACAGTAATTACTATTTAATATTTTATTTTATTGATTCAATAATTACTACATTGATATTTTATATTATTGTTATTTCAATAATTGTCACTACACAGTATTTCCATTATCAGATCAATAATTTATATTATTTGAATAATATTATTAGATAACATTATTGGCAATGTCTAAGGAAGTTCAGTCTAGGAAAGGGCTTTGGTCATCTAATTGTGCACCAGTAAGGAGAAACACTTATCGAAAAGCCCCCTCTTTCCTGGGAACGACCTGATTGTCATAATTGTGATTCTGTAATATTATTTGTAAATAATTAATTATTAATTTTTATGATAAGGAAATATTTATTTTTATGTGGAGGAATTTTTAGCATGAAATAATTGTTGAAAGTTTGACATATTTTCTATGGAATTACAATTGTTTCTTCGATAAAATATTCATTTGAGTATATTATTATAATATATATATATATATATATATATATATATATATTCATGTGATTAAAGTGGTGGGTGGTTGATTTTTGTTGCCCGCAAAGTTTGTTCAAAAATGGTGGCCCCAACCTTTGAAATGGTAAGAGTTAGGCATTGAAAATAAAGAATTTGGCAGAGAAGAAATGGGAAGAGTTAGGAAAGATTTCTTTGTTTTCAAATAATTGGTGGGCCCTCATCTAATCAAAACAAAGGAAAAGTTAGGCATATGCAGTAGGTTAGATGGAGGAAATTTTTTTTTGGCAGAGTTAGGCTGATTCCGTTGGTTTTCTTCTCCGTGATGCACTATAAATATGGGGGTAACCCCTCCTTCCTCAACACACCATTTCGAATTCAGAAATTCTTATTCTAAAGTATTGTGAGTATTTTCTTGAGTATAAGGATACTTTGAGTATAGCTTTTTGTGCAAGATTTTCTCAGAATAATATCCGATATTCCAGTCAAATCCAGTTTCTACTAATGTAAAGGATATTATTTATTTTTCTTCCGTAAAGGAGGTTATTTTCTTTCGATACTCGTAAATGATATTATTTCCTTCCATATTCGTAAGAGATATCATTTTCTTTCATACTCCATATTATGTAAGCGATATTATTTCATCTCGTATTCCTAAATTTGAACTTACGATGGTAAGTATTGCTTCTATAATTCTTAAAATGATTAGAAATTTTGCTTAATCCAATATCATTTCATAGGAATATTGGTCTGAACTTTTTTATCAAATTTAGAACTTTTCATAACTGGGTACTATTCATGGGTACTATTCACGGGTACTGTTCACGGGTACTATTCATGGGTACTGTTCACAAAAGAAAAAAAAGAATTATTATTATTTTTTTTCTCTCCTTCCAAGTTATCTATTGTGACCCTTATTCTTCAAATTGAATCCATGTTATGGGCTCATTTGATTCATTCTTATTATCATTATTATAATTCTCAAACTTAAATTATGTTAAAAGTTATCTTTGGCCCGTAGTGTAAAGATAAACTGTTAATTGATGAATATCTTTGGCCTGTAGTGCAAAAATGAATGATTATCTGATGAATATCTTTGGCCCGTAGTGCAAAGATGAACATGTGTTGAGATGAATATGACCAACTGGTGATACAAATGAATATCTTTGGCCAGTAGTGCAAAGATGAATATTTGATTCAAGATATATATTACAGGGATAAAATATTAATGATTGACTTTTAAATCATAGAAGATAGTAGATTTCATTCTCTACTTAACTCTTCTAATGAATTGTTATTTTCGCTGTGAATATTGATCTAAAACTTATTGTCCATTATATTTTATCTGATTTGTTAAAGGCTAACGATAATTTGTTCTACATTATCTTAGTCATAATATTCTTTACTGGGCTAGTTGAGCTCACCCTTTCCCTTTTTGTTCCATTTTTCTTCTCGAGAAGCAAGAATATAGCGGGGAGTAGTCGGGGTGTGGAGTGATGTTCCATGGCAGTTGTTATAGTGGTCCTCACTATTTATAAAATAGTGTACCAATAATTGTAATGATGACTTATTTGAGTGTGGATATTGTCTAGAGGACAATATTTGTATTTAAACTCACAGTTTATGTGTTATCGTATTTTACACAACAATTGTATTAATAAAGTTGTATTTATTTACATTTATGTATTTGGCGACTTCGTAATGGATGATGTATACCTATTTTGGGGGCATCATAAAAATTCATCGAGAGGGTAAGCCATAAAAGTCTCTTTTCCATGTTCTTTAGTAAAATGGGAGAATATGCTTATGTGACATTTTGCAAACAATTTGTTTTGGACCTTGTGATGCCATGCTACTGTTAGTTGATGTTATGTGGTTGTAAGAACGAAAGTTCGGGTTTAATCATGCCTTAATATCATAGAGATTCAAGGAAATATGTCATGCATGCCAAATATTTGATAAAATGACTCAATAATGCTAATTTGATCATATCATGGAAATTTAGTGAGTTCAATTATTGTAACATGTGTATTTATATGAGTATATATGATCTGGACAGTATGAACTAATTCCTTGCATGCTAGAATCGAAATCATAAATTTTGTCAAAGTTGGTTAAAACTTGAAATCATGACTTTTCGTGTTTTCTGAGCCTTGATTCATGTTTTCTCAGGACCCGATTTTGGTAGGTAATAATTTTGTAAAATACTATGTAGTATGATGTATAAACTGTCCAAATTTGATAAGAAACAGAGTTAAATTGAGCGAGATATGAAATTTGGTAGAAATTTGATGTCCCATTTTGTTGGAACTATTTTGGATCAGTCTGTCTCGGGGGAATTTTTGTCTACTTTTTTACTTTAAAATTCTGAAAAATATTGGAGTGTTAATATAAGAAGATATGAAGGTCCTGTAAAAATTTGAGAATTTTTGGCCATACGGTTTGAGAGTTATGGATTTTACGGCTAAGGACACTATTTGAAAAGATACCAGAATAATTCTCTGTGTATAAGTCCAAATATTACGAAATGTTTATTAGAAGTACATGTATATAACAGGAGCTAGCCCTGAAAATTTTAGAATTTTTGGAGCTAATCTCGATTTATGAAAAATCTGAGAATATTTGGCTATTATAGACTATTTAAAAATAGTAGATGGATTTTAAAAATTCCGAGAAAATATATATGTTCAATGTGGGGATATATTCTGCAAAATCCCAAAAAAAGAATATTTTTGAGACTAATTTGGTATTTTTCATTTAAATTATGTTATATGGATAAATGGGTTTAATTAAATATGTGATGTCAAAAATATGGAAAATAAGGTTTTCTGACATGAGACCCTTAAGCATGTTTTATGCAGATTTTTATAGAGGTTTGGGTCGGGCTGGGTCAGATCTGAGTCGAGTCGGGTCGGGTCAGAAAAATGACAAAAAATTATTTTTCCACCAGATTCTTTTATTAAACCACTTGGCCTATACAAAGCAACATGTTATGTAATTGAATTGTATTTGAATGCGTGTGAGTATAATCATCTTATTAAAATAAAAGAAAACCATTACACTTTGAAGTGGTGTTCGAGGATTTAATTGCATAACGTGACACATGTGAATAGGTTACGTGAAGGGCTAGTTGATAGCGGTAAATTATAGAAGACGTATCAGGCAAGTTTCCTAACCCTAACTTTCTATTGAGCTATTATTCAATCTTTACTCATTGTTGTTGCAGTGAGAGTAAGTATCGGACTTGTGCTATTTACTTTTCGTACAAGTTCCTTTGTCGTAAAGTTATATCACTGAAATTTCCTTGCAAGCGTTATTGATGATTACTTCGTTAGTATTACAACTGCTATATTTTAAAGTTCTATTTCTTTAACGAACTGTTTCCAAGTATGCTTTCTGGATTTTTATTTTGGCTAGATATTATTGTTGATAAATGATATAACCTTTGAACAATTCAAATCCTTTGAAGCTATTAAATGTTTACCAATCCAAATTGCTTTGGTGCGGTCTCGCATGAATACTAAGATGAACAACCCGAATAATAGGGCAAACAGATGTCGGGTATATAGTCCTATTTAAGCTTATGTAGTTAAATTTCAAACTTGTACACAATGTAGGGTACGATAGGCTTATCACCTGGAGTACTTGCAGAGACTATTTACAATCTATTTGATTGTTAAACCGTCTGATGGTTTTCGATGAAACAAAATAATGTTTAGGGTATCTAACACCCCTTAGTATGTTATTGAGAATTCTAAAACTCTTATCTTAATATTCCTGTTTATCTCTTGATATCTTTTTCAACTGTTAAGAAATATTCATACAAATGCTTCTTCTACTCCTGATGCATGTTTCCAAACTAATTTATATACTTGCTAGGCAATTTGTGCTCATTCTTGCTTAAACCTTTCAGTTAAGGATGAGAACGTTGAGAGCTCAGGTAAGGACAAGGGGGAAGTCTAAGATTAAATGATGAGAGTTATTTATGTAATAAGTTATATTTCCGCGTATGATGTAATATAGCGATAAACGCTAAGTTTAAGTTTTAGTTTATTTAAGGTTGTAAAGACTTGGGATTTTATCTGAATAGGTATGTAATAGTTATTATTATTATTCTCCGGAGTTTATGGAGTTAAATATTGATGTATGTTCTATCGTAAGCACCATATCATGTGTTTGATGTTACACGGATTTAGGGGCATCACAACTATTTACTCGGAGTACTTTTCACTTGGAGTATTATTTACGGGGTACTATTCACTCAGATATTATTCACTCAGGGGTACTATTCATGAAGTACTATTCACGAAGTACTATTCATGGGGTACTATTCATAAAGTACTATTCACGGGGTACTATTCACGGGATACTATTCACGATAAAAAATTGATTCTTTACTATCCAAATTACTTTTGATATGTGAATATTATTTTTGAATTTTACTCCACAGTTGGTGATCATGTTGACAATTTAGATATTCTTGAACTCTGGATAAATTGAATTATAAATATTTAATATTTATCCTTTATCTCACTTGATTGATTCTGTATATCATTGTCATGATCCTCATGCTTATATTGCGTTGAAAGTCATCTTTGGCCCGTAGTGCATAGATGGACTGTTGGTTATTGGTTCTAAAGTTGTATGTCTTTGTTCCGTAGTGTAAAGAAGAACTGTTGATTGATATCTTTGGTCGTAGTGCAAAGATGAACTGTTGATTGATAGCTTTGGCCCGTAGTGCAAAGATGGATATGTGTATGACATGATCATGACCACTGGTGATACTAATGAATATCCTTGGCCGTAGTGCATGGATAATTCAATGATGTGATTGGCAGGATTATGACCATTAGTTAACAGTTGAATGTCTTTGGTAGTAATGCAATCGACGAAGCAATTGATTGGTATGATCATGGCCATTGGTTTTATAGTTGAATATCTTTGGCCCGTAGTGCAAAGATAGACAACTGATTGGTATGATCATTGTTATTACACTTGAATGTCTTTAGCCTTTGGGGTAAGGATATTGAGTGAACGTTCTATTAAGCCTTTGTGGCAAGGAGAAACTATTGACACTACTAAAAAATCGATCTATAATGCGTGATTATGCGAAATCGTCATAGCTATATAAACAAACCGTCGCTAAAAGTTTTAGCGACGGTCATAACCGTCGCCATAGAACCCGTCGGTAAAAGCTATAGCGACGGTCTTTTGACCTATAGCGACGGTCATGAGCCCTAACTATAGGTCATGGAAAAATCGTGTATTTGCTCTTTTCTTAACGATTATTTAAGAGTTATTGCTACGGTTATGGCCGTAGCTATAGATGTCTATAAGCGACGCTTCGGTGACCGTCGCCATATAGGGATGTGTTTTATAGAACACTTATAGCTACGATCGATGGCCGTCATTATAACCTTTTCATATTTAAAAAAATAATAATTAATAATGCACATTTATTCAACAAACACAAATCTGATATAAAATAAAATATAAAAATATTATATACATTATTTAAAATCATTCACATTACAACATTACAAGCATCACAAATAAGTACATTGTCCACCTTACATGTTTATCTCAAACAAATAAGAAATGAATTTTCTCATGAACGGTGGCTAAATTCTTATTAAGCTTCATCATATTCCTTTATTTAGATAAAACATAACGACACAAACACAAGTTTGCTTCGTTTGGTGTCCCATCATCCATCGATGCGTTTGGTGATGATCGGCAATTGCATGGATCACGATTGCGGTTTGATCCACACTTGCGAGCATGCCCTCCTTGACTCAAAGTTCTTCTCGGACCCATCAAAGTAACTATAATATTCTCCGAGTTTAATGTATATACATATATATTTTTAATTAGAGTCTTGATTCAAAGATAAGAAATTAAAGCTTATTTAGGATGAATTATACATACGTCTTTCTTTGGTGCAACCCCAACGATGATGGTGGCGATTGTGGTGGTCTCTATATCAAGGTGCATCCAGCATACACTCGAACATTTGATAATTTTGAAAGAAAATAAAAGAAAGAAATTTGTGTGCATGTTTAAATACATAACTATGCTTTTAAGCGAATAATAATATTTTAATCTTAAAAAGAAAAAACTAGATAATTGCTTTACTCGGATCGTGAGATCGATGCTCAATTCTTGTCCCCAAAGGGCTAGGGGCACTAAATTTGTCTTGTTGCACTCATTATAAGCCCAATCAAAAACTATAACAACTTATTGTTATTGTTGATAGAGTTGAAATTTATATGCCCCCAAAAAAATGAGAACTTATACATATTTCTACATGTTTGGATGTGCGACTTAGATATGTAATAAGAAGTTTTACCTCCACCGGTTGCCACACTTGCGATTAGAACCACTTCTGATTTGATCATGACTAGACATTTTTCTTCAAAGTAGGAAATTAAGAGAATATGGATGATGAATGAATTAAGGTTATTCTAGATATTGTACTTAACCTCTACTACTTATAATACATCACAGAGGAGAGACAATGCTTACCCATGTACATATGTATTAATGTAATTAGCCGTGATTACCAAGCTGCTAAAGAGTATGTATCTTACATCGCCATGATTAGACTTTGCAATGCAACAATAAAGTTATGCACTTTGGATACTGTTGAAAATCTGAGTTCTTTCATGTATAATACATAAGATAAGCATGTACAAGAGATTACCTTAAGACTATCCGAAAAGGTGAATTCATGAGACCAGAGGTCCCTCCATAACCATGATCACTTTGAAACCATAACTTATGACATGTAACTATATAAGCAAACACATAACCAATACCAATACTATAACAAAAAAAAAATGAAATTGTGGCGGATAACGTTCTTGATTAATATTGTCATTTATGGAAAAGTATTGGATTTAAAATTTTATTAATATTCTTTTACCAAATTTTTTTATTGGATAGTTAAAAGCCACTCAGTTCTGAAGCTTCTTGACAATGAACATAGAACATTAACTTCATAGATCAATACTTATCTTAGTTGAAATATATCATATATATTTTGATGCTTGCAAAACAGAAATTCAAAGAAGTAAACAAATTCTCAATTTCTTTTCTTTCCATTTGTTAAGTCGGTAAGAAAGTAGAAGATAACGATTAACTAGGCGAGGAAAAAATCTGCATGAGCATACTTTTTCAAATCGGCCTTGTTTATTCCTTTTTTTTAGAAATAACTTCTTAGTTCTTTATAGGGATTCTTATTGTGTAGAGCAAAATTAGGCGATAAACTATTGTTGTACCATATATGCATAATTAATAGTATCACGATGAAACTATTGTTGTACCACATGTGCATAATTAATAGTCAATCACCCCATAAATGTTACCATTTAACACAAAACATATAAAATCAACAAATTATTTTGGGGAAAGATCATGTACATATACATAAATTTAAATTTTGAATGCTATGAATAGCTCGAGTTTAAAAAATATCTATATTAAAACTATAATGAACTAAATACCAATCACACATACTTTATGCGGGTATGTATACATGAACATATTTATTTGGCATGCTTAATGTGCAAAAGTAAACATAAACTATGATTGGACCTCAAATTATTCATTTTCGAATTGGGTCGACAAGAGCTAGCAGATCCTTAACAAAACGATGTCTAATAGTCTTGTAAATCACTGCACACACTATTGCACCTTTCACATTTTATACTATTGGATTAAAGTCCCACATCGCTTGTTTTAAGTTCACAGAAAACTCACTATATACTTGAGAGACCTCTCTACTTAGTACCAAACTACCAATTGATTTTAAGATGGATGTTTCAACATGGGATCGAGCTACATCTTTGATACATACTTGAGAGACCTCTCTACTTTGGTATTTATGCTTGATCTCCATATCAAAGGCTAGCATTCGCACCTCATTGGCGATTAGCTAAGGCTTTCTGCCATTGTTAACTAACAATGACTCTACCCTTCTTTGTTCGATATTTAATTTTAAGATAGCTTACATATAAGTTATACAAGCGACTCTATATGCTTATTTATAACCATTTTAAATATGTAACCACGAAACATATATGGAAGTATTTTAAGCATATAAAACCCCTCCATTTAAATTTATAATTGTGTTCTCATTTAATTTACTCAAGCGTTTGCCCAACACAATCATGAACTTCATTCATCCAAGCTCTAGCTAAGTGAAGAAATCGGGATGTCTGAAACCGAACGAAAAAAAGTATCTTACACGAAGTAGGAGATCATCGAGCCGAGAATGGTTTAGCAAAGCTATGAACACACAAATCGCGACGGTAACCAGAGCGACGAAAAACTATTCCAATACAAATCTTTGGCACCTTTTGATCTCTACTGACATGAAAACCATCAAAACCATCATATTCAATATGAGAATAAATTATGTACCATGGTAAATAATAAATACAAAATCACGTTAATGATTCAAATTCCTTGATTTTCTCCTAAGTTCCTATATATGTCATTATTGTTATTAGAGTGTAAAACTCTAGTTTTACAAGCCATCCTTAAATAGTTTAGTCTCATTCGAGGTATATCATTTCTGAGCCATGTGAACTGAATAAAATTGGATCTTTTTAATTTAATCAACAAGAGATCACGAGATATAGAAAGTTGACACTTACACGCGAGGGGCTATCTTTAGGAAGATAGCTACCAATTGTTTTCCATAAACTTCACAAGTAGAGAAGTGAATGAGATGTTTATTGTTCTCTGAGCAATTATTTCACCTAAAAGCAAAAAGAAACACATGAAGTTTTAGATCTTCTAAAAGGAAAAAGTCGAAAGAAAATAAATTTCACCTAAACAAATCGGTACACATCAACATCTATCAAACTCAACTGAATTAGACTTCAATAATACACACTGAAGACCAGCATGATAGATCTATCTGTATGCATGTGATATAAACATGTAATATAGGAAAAAATCGGCAATCGAGAAATCTGAAAAGAGCAAAACGCAAATTCATATCTGAGAACAAGTTCTTTTCTTTGTGAAACTCGAATATTTTTCCCATTTGAATCACGATTACTGCGATGATTGAATTTCTTTAAGTTCCTCCAAAGCTTTCTCGGCGTTGCTCTCTTGCAATACCCCCACAATTCCAGTCCACAATTAAGATCAAGAATATTACGGAGGTTCAACAAAAGCGGTGATCGCCATTTCCCCACCTTCATCCCCATCATACAAGCTAAAACAAATGAAATCACACAGATGAACAAGTAAAATCCTCACTAAAGTATCATTAAAGCATTCTAAAATTAAGCTAAAATCGATTGCCCTCATGCTTCTCTAACTCATTCCATCCATAGATATGCCTTCTCTTTTTTTAACTTCATTTGGCGATAATCCAAAATCTCGATTCACATCCAACTCCTCTTTACATTCCCCAACATCTTTGGCCCACGCAAAGAAATCTACTCTATTCGATTGTGTATTGCCCCACATGTCTCTCTCTTCCCATAATTACGCCATCCTTTACCCATAAGTCCCACCAATTTAATCCAAACCACACAATTTGGATACTAACCTTTCAATTTCTCACAGAAAATTAATAAATATCAACACATAAATCTCATGATATGATTATGCAAATTTCATAAACCTAAGATCTAAAATTACCAATAAAATCAAAATTCTAAAGTAATAACATTAACATAACAATTCATATACACTATTATACATATACATGAAAACTGTAAAGTACTAGGGTTTGGATTTGGATTACACGAAAGTGTTGGTAGAACAAATATCTGAGAGAGACACTTAAGAGTATGATTAGACTAGCTAATCTGCGAGGAAGCACACCACTCTGGTATAGTTCATATCGAGAATCGTTAAGCGCTCGAAATAGAGCTTAGCCTTTCTTTGCGAGAATCAAGCGGGGAAAAACCATGAACCGCGGTCTCGAAAATTGCTAATCTGAGGAATCCATCCATTCTCTCGTAATCTCAAACCTAAAGTTGATAAAAATGCGATAATTGGACATTCGAGGCTTCACCGGGGATGGAAAGGGATTACATAGAAGTTGTTGAAGTAGGCGGTGGAGGCGGAGAGGAGATAGAAGATAAATGGTCGGAGACATCGATGAATTCTTAAATGCGAGATATCGAGGGGACGGGTTCGAAAGAGTTGGGGATAGGGTTAGAAGAATTTGGGGAAAGCGGGAGGGTTTTCTTAAATAAAAACCTCTATCACAAGCGGTTCTCCGCGTAGGCCGTCGCTATAGATACTCTATAACGACGGTTACAGTGCCGACCGTCGCTATAGATACCCTATAGCTGACGATTAAAAGTGTCGACCAAATCGCTATAGCTCGTCGCTATATGTCGAATTTCTAGTAGTGTGATTCACATTATTATAAACATGAATTGTGAATTTAACTAAAATCTTTGGTGGTTAAGGCGAAGACAGGTGATGAAAGTTTTCTTTGTCTTGGGTATAATAAATAACTGTTAATGTGTATTACAGGGATAAATTGATGATAAACTTTTAAATCATAGAAGATAGTAGATATCATGCTCTACTTGACTCTTCTAATGGATTGCTTATTTCGCTGCAGTTGTTGATCTAAAACTTGTTGTCTATTGTATTTTATCAGTTGTTATACTGTTGAAGGCTAAAGATAATTTATTCTGCATTATCTTAGTTATTGTAACAATCCGGAATTTCAAGTTGTAATTTTAAATATTTATTGAATTATATAAATATTTATTTGAGGTGTTTATTGTTGGATAAAATATTTTATTGATGTGATGGTTGTTAATAAGTATTTATGAATCTAAATTTATTAGATATTATTCTAAATTAATTGAATTTATAATTTAGAGGGTGTATTATGACATGAGGTGTTATATTGTTGATTGATAATTTAAAATGGTATGTTAATTATTAAATAAAATTATAATAAAATTATAATTTTGTGATATTTTGTTAAAGTGGAAAATTTATTTAAAATATAGTATGTGATTAATTTACTTGATTAGTGTGGATATGAAAATCCAAATAAATAATATGTGATTATAAATTATAAACTAAATTGTTTATAAAAATAAATTAATGGTGTTTAATGTGGTTTTTGCCAAATAAGGCTTAAGTATATTAAGTCTTTAAATTTTAAAGGATTTTGCCAAACAAAGCCTTATGGCTTTTGGATTATTTTTAATTTTTGAATTTAAATAATATAAATAGAATAAATAAAATAAATTAAAATAATAAATATAATATATTTATAATATATACGTTTGTTTTGTAACTGACATTTTATTAAGTTTGGCGTATTAAGGTTATCAGTTTTATTTCTTACGCTTGATTATCAGTTTGGGTTTTTACGCATAACCTTAGTTGCCTGGGAAGAACACAGAGAGTTCAGAGAAAGCTTGATAGAGCTTGAGAGAATTTGAGAGAGATTGGTCTGCAATTAGCAAGGATTATATTAGCAAATTGAAGGTATGTTCATAATCTTAGTATTACATATACATATATGTTCTGATATGTTTTACGTCATGTATGTTCTATCCTTTATGAATTCTATTTTCTTCCAAATTGTTGCTATACAACTGATTATGGTGATTATCTGTGTCAATGATGATTAGAGTTTGTATGTAGATAAGAATTTGTGTGCGTATTACAGTTAAAAAAGGAAGAAAATTATTGTAGTGTATATATATTGCATATAGCTTATGTAAGTAACAATTATGATGGTCAATTAGTATGATAAACTGTAAATTGTGGTTTGTTTATGCTAGTTCATTATGAAACGAAGATAACATAATTTGAACGAAGCAATTTGGTGAAGAATTGAGATTATAATGTTGATTTTTGTCTAAGGATCTCAAAAATCAAGTTTTATATGAAAATATGGAATTTGAGCAAGCTAGCTATGACTTTAATTTTATTCAAACAAGTTTTGAATTCCAATATTTATTGATGTATTCTAACTTGTTTATTGTTAGACAAGTTTCTTTATTGTCATTCATGTATTATGAATGCAATTTTCTTGAATTCTAATTTCTAATGTTGAATTATTTTATCTCATTTACTTGACACAAACTATTCTCATAATGAGCAAGCTTTATTTTCAGCTTGCTATTATTTAACGTATATTCAATAATTCATAGTCCTACCTTAATATTATTCAAGCAATGTTTATTGTCATTCAATACTTATTCTTTGTAGTTGTTTCTAAGCATGAGTTCAAGATATAGTTAGTTCGCTTACATTTATTCATTGTTCCATATTATGTTATTCTTGGTCAACTGTTGTGTTATCAAACACTATTGATTCAACTAGTCCTCTAGTTGATGATCGTTAAACTTCAAATTACCCTTGAAAGCTTATCCAAACCAAACTTTCTTTGGTGCATACTTGTACTCTAAATACTGAGAAGAACAACCCTTTTATTATTAGGGGATAATTTACGCTTAACGTTGAAATGTTTGTGCACAATACATTGTATGAAGGGCTGATCCCCCTAAGTACGAGGAGTCCTTATAGTCTTATGACTGTTAAAGTTAAAGTTGAAAGATTACTTGCAACTGTGGACATAGTTCATGGTTCATGGTCTTATATATATATATATATATATATATTCCATATTTTGATTCCAGTCTTTGGTTATCATTGATAGAGTACTATTCAGTTTTGATGAGCCTATTCATTGGCAGTTATTATATTCTTGTTGATTCATTGCTATATCTAGTGAGCATTTGTTTTGCTCACCCTTGCATAAATATTATTATTGCAGCTAAAGTTGAGAAGGTAGATGAACCTACAACTAGCAAAGAAAAGGGAAAAATGTACAAATGATGAAGACTTGTAATTTTCATTTATTGTTATGATGATAGACTTTTAAATAATGATGTGATGTAATAATTTATTTCCGCACTTGTATGATGTTAAAGGTTAGACAACCTGGGAAGATTTTTATTTAAAGGATGTAACCCTATTTAAAGGGAGGATTTATGATTTAATTTTATTATACTTGGGTATATAGATATGAATGAATGGATCGTGAACACCAAATCTTGTGGGAATGAAGTACCTAGATTTGGGGGTGTCACAGGTTGGTATCAAAGCTTTAGGTTATGAACCTTAGGTGGGGAAAAAGCCTTAGGAAGTAACCTTTGATAAGATAGTGATGATAAACTCTTATCGAGTTGTTAAGAAAGAAGTAATAAAAACACTTATGCGCTTATGTGATTATAACATATGTGCTCGTGAGTGTCAAGTAGTAATGATTAGTAATTAAAACTTAAAATTTGGTTGACAGAATGACTAATATAGGGGATCTAGTCAGGCTAGGGAGGAAGGATCCCAGATGCCTAGAGAGGAGGAGCCTCGAGATATTCAGGTTATTTGGGAACAACTACTGCCACGAAAAACAACTCTGTTGGTCACAGTAGTTGAGCAGGAGAGAATACCTGATGAGGATGATGAGATAGGGATGGACGAGGAGGACCCCGTTGAGCTGTCATAGACGGATGAGGATGAGGAGGAAGAGCTTCCACTTAACTCGATAGATGGCCGTATGTACGACGAGGTGTATTACCGCAATGTGGAACTTCAAGATACCATCGAGGAGTTATAGGAGATAGTAGATGGACAACAGACCTCGATGACACAGAATGACGACGAGATCCAGCATCGAGAGGAACGTCTGAATAACGTTGAAGAGAAGCTGGTTCACACTGAAGGAGAGAACGAGCAAATGATAGCAAAGATTGCAAAGTTGAAGAACAAGTTGAAAGAAGAAGCTACGAAGATGGCAAGAGCTGAAGACGCGTACGAGGAAGCTTACCAACGAGCTGGAATAGTAGAGAGGGACGCACTAGCAAAGAGGATGAAGATGGAAGAGATGAATAACGTATTCAACACCGTGATCAATCGAGCTCAGGATCGGGTCATGTGTTATCCTATTCTGTTCGAGACGCTGCCATCGTACATTTTAGATCGCCAAACAATGACTCGAATTATGGAGGAAGAGCATCGAAAGGCTGTGCAGTATCTTAGTAGGACATTGTAGGGAATGTACCTGATATATAATTAATGATATGATAAATAAAATATAAATCCCAGGTATGATATAACCAATGGGATAGATGATGATGATGTTGTCCAGAAACTTTTGAAGTTCAGTAAAGTAATGTAAATAGCAGTGATGCTATTGTTTTGATGTTTTTAAAAGATTATGAATGAATAAAAGTTATTATTTTATTCAAAGTGTTATGTGTTATGTGATAATCTTTTATGATGTGCAACTTAAGTATATAATACTTAAAAGGTTGAATAGAATCTAATGGGTGTATTTTAACAGAAAATGCCTCCAAGACGCCAACCACGACAAAGGAACCTTGAGAATAACAACAATGCTGAGGATAATCCAGTTCAGCAATTCGTAATGCTACTAATGGGAGCATTACAGAATCAGCCACAGAATCAAGCTATGACTTTTACGGATTTCAAGGCGGTTGGGCCACCAGAATTCCATGGGTCCATGAATCCGGTTGAGGCACAGACCTGGATTATGGCAATAGAGAAGGTTTTCGATGTTGCTAGGGTAGGGGATAACTAGAACACTGCATTTGCAACAATAATGTTGAAAACCCGAGGAGGTTAAGGGGTAATGTCTTGGGAAAGGTTCAAAGAAATATTCTTTGAGACCTATTTTCCAGAAAGTTTGAAGAATCAGATGGAGGTACTATTTTTGAATCTGAAGCGAGGCACTATATGATGTGTCGGAGTACGCAAAAAAAATTCAACGAATTGGCGAGGTTTGTGCCATATCAGGTGAATACGGATGAGCGCAAGGCAAGGAGATTCGATTAGGGATGAAGCCACAGTTATCAAATGAGGTTTCCTATTTCACTAAAGACGTTTGCGGCGATTAGCTTGAAAAGGCGATTCTCGGTGAGAGTGGAGGCGAAGTTGTAACAAAGCACAACCAAGAGTAGAGGAAGAAGAAGAGTGAAGGTGAAGCTAAAAATGGTGGAGGTAGTAACGGTGGAAATGGCAACAACAATTTGAAGAGAAAATGGAATGCAAATGTGGGAGCTGGAAATCAACAAGGTAACCAACAGAAGAAGAAGATTGATGCATGTGCTACATGCGGGAGGTTTCACTCGGGTATGTGCTTAAGGGGGAAGCGGGCATGCTTTAACTGTGGCCAGGAGGGTCACATTGCCCCAAATTGCACTCAACCCAAGAAGAATGTTTGTTACACCTGCGGGTCGAAGGATTATTTTGCTCGTGAGTATCCAAAGAAGAAATTCGGCGAGAAAAATGGAAGCAAGGGAAATGCTAGTGGAGGTGCGCTGTCTATTGCTAGGCCAACATCAAAAAATAAGCTCGCAGTAAGAACCTTCAATATGACGGTGCAGGACGCGGTGCAATCAAAAGATGTCGTGTCGGGTATTATCCCAATCAATGATATAAATACATATGTATTATTTGATTCGGGTGCTACTTGCTCGTTTATATCTGATGAATTTGCTAAGAGGTTAGAAATACCTAGTGAAGAGTTGAATTTCCCTTTAAACATAGAAATTGCGAATAAGGAGGTAATTCCTGTTAGGTTCGTATACAAGAATTGTAGAGTGAATATAAAGGGGAATATTATGACTGTAGATTTAATCCCGATAAAACTTGGAGAGTTTGACGTGATATTGGGAATGGATTGGTTATTCAATTATGGAGCGATAATTGATTGCCAAAAGAAGTATGTAAACCTTATGACTCTGTCAATGGTAGTTTTTCATGGTAGCAAATCGCCTAGACAAATGAGATGTCTGACGATGATGCAGGCCAAGATGTTGTTGAGTCAGGGCTGTGTAGGTACTTAGCTTACATAGTCGATACTCAAAAGAAGTAGAGTGTAAAATTGGAGGAAATACCAGTGGTTAGGGAATTCGTGGACGTGTTTCCTAAAGATATGCCAGGACTTCCACCTAACCGAGAGATTGAATTCGTGATTGACTTAGCGCCAGGAACTGCTCTGATATCAAAAGCCCCGTAGAGAATGGCTCCGGTAGAGATGAAGGAATTGGTGGTGCAACTGCAAGAACTACTAGATAAGAAGTACATTCAGCTGAGCGTATCACCGTGGGGAGCACCGATGTTATTCGTGAAGAAGAAGGATGGGTCAATGCGTCTTTACATTGATTATAGAGAATTAAACAAAGTCACTATTAAAAATAAATATCCGTTGCCAAAAATAGATGACTTGTTTGATCAATTGAAGGGTGCTAGATATTTCTCGAAAATAGATTTGAGAAGTGGGTATCACCAACTGAAAGTAAGGAAGGAGGATGTACCGAAGATGGCATTCCAAACTCGGTATGGACATTACGAATTTTTGGTGATGTCTTTTGGTTTGACAAACGCCCCTGCAGCATTCATGGATTTGATGAACAGAGGTGTTTAAACCATTTTAGACAAGTTTGTGGTGGTATTTATCGATGATATTTTGGTGTACTCCAAAACTCAAGAAGAATATGTGGAACACTTACGTTTGACGCTGGAGACACTGAGAAAAGAAAAGTTAAACACAAAATTCTTTAAATGTGAATTTTGGCTGGAACGTGTATAATTTCTTGGGCACATAATTGATAAGGATGGGATTTTCGTAGATCCATTAAAAGTTGAAGCTGTGATAAATTGGGAACAACCCAGAACTTCATCAGAAGTGAGAAGTTTCTTGGGATTGGCAGGTTATTACAGACGGTTTATCCAGAATTTTTCCAAGATTGCCACTCCGTTGACAAATTTGACGAGAAAATATATAAAATTTGTTTGGACGGAGAAGTGTGAAGAAAGTTTTCAAGAATTAAAAAAGGAGTTAAGTGTAGCCCTTGTGTTGTCATTGCCAGATAATATAGGAAATTTTGTGGTGTATAATGATACGCCACACAAGGGTTTAGGATCTATCCTTATGCAAAATGACAAAGTCATTGCGTGTGTATCAAGGCAATTGAAAGACTACGAGAAAGGGTATCCGACTCATGATTTAGAGTTGGCAGTAGTAGTATTTACTCTGAAGATATGGAGACACTATCTCTATGGAGAAAAATGTGAGATCTACACAGACCATAAGAGTCTGAAGTATATCTTCACTTAAAAGGACTTGAGCATGCGTCAAAGGAGATGGATGAAATTAATAAAAGATTATGATTGTAAAATATTTTATCACCCGAGCAAAGCTAATGTGGTTGCAGATGCCTTGAGTAGGAAAGGTAGAGAAAAGTTGATGTTGTTAACCGATAAGGAGGAGCTCATTTCAGCAATGGCAAGGCTAGAGTTGGAAATCGAATTTCCAAAAGAATCCGATGAAAAATTATATCAGATGGAAACTAGTCCAACTTTGGTGGACAGGGTGAAGAGCGCACAATTACAGGATAAAAAATGCAGGAAAATAATAGGAAGTGTGGTCGAGGGTAAAAAAGTGAAGTACAAGGTTGATACTGAGGGAATGCTAAGATTCGAAGGACGAATTTGGGTTCCAGCAGTACAAGATATTAAAGAAGACATCTTGCGCAGAAGCTCATAGTTCAAGATATTCGATTCATCCGGAAAGTACAAAAATGTATCAAGATTTGCGGTGACATTTTTGGTGGCCAAATATGAAAAGACATGTTGCAGAATGCGTTGCAAAATGCTTGACATGTCAAAGAGTGAAGGCAGAACATCAAAGACCAAGCGGATTACTCCAACCGTTAGAAATATCGGAAGGGAAATAAGAGCATATCACAATGGATTTTGGGGTAGGTCTTCCAACGACTCAGAAAGGATGCGATGCGATATGGGTGATAGTGGATAGACTGACAAAATCTGCACACTTTTTGCCAATAAAGATTAGATTCAATCTTGATCAGCTGGCGAAACTATACGTTAAAGAGATCGTGTCGAGACATGGAGTTCCAGTATCTATAGTTCCAGATCGAGACCCGAGGTTCACATCAAATTTCTGGAAGAGACTACAAGAATGCACGGGAACGCAATTGAAGATGAGTACAACATATCATCCGCAAACTGATGGACAAAGCGAACGAACAATCCTAACGCTAGAGGATATGCTTAGAGCATGCATAATGAATTTCAAAGGAAACTGGGATGATCATCTACCGTTGGTGGAATTTGCATACAACAACAGTTACCATGCAAGCATTGACATGCCGCTATACGTGGCGTTATACAGCAAGAAATGCAGAACTCCACTATTCTGGGATGAAGTTGGTGAACGTCAACTACTTGGACCAGAATTGGTACAGCAGACCGCTGAAGTTATCAAACTTATCAGAGCAAGACTAGTAGCTGCTCAAGATCGACAGAAGAAGTATACTGATCAACACAGGCAGAATCATGAATTTGAATCAGGAAAAATTTCGTGTTCCTGAAAGTTTATCCTTGGAAGGGGAAAATTCGTTTTGGCAAGAAGGGAAAGTTAAGCCCAAGGTTTATTAGACCTTTCGAGATTCTACGAAAAGTGGGAGAAGTGGCTTACGAGGTAGCTTTACCTCTAGAATTAGAACATGTGCATAACGTTTTTCATGTGTCGGTGTTGAGACCATATAAACTCGATTACAAACATGTGATCGAATATGAACCATTGCAGTTCAGTAAAGATTTGTCTTATGAAGAGATTCCTATCCAGATAGTAGACAGGAAAGAATAAGTGCTCAGGAATAAAGTGATACCTTCCGTGAAGGTGATATGGAGGAACCACAATGTCGAAGAGGCTACGTGGGAACTCGAAGCTGATATGATAAAGAATTACCCTGAGTTATTTATTTAGTTTGTGTCTTCGATTCTGGGGACAGAATCTTTGTAAGGAGGGAAGAATGTGACGATTTGATTGCTTGAGTTGTGATTCCGGGGACAGAATCCTTGTAAGGAGGGAAGGATGTAACAATCCAAAATTTTAAGTTATAATTTTAAATATTTATTGAATTATATAAATATTTATTTGAGGTGTTTATTGTTGGATAAAATATTTTATTGATGTGATGGTTTTTAATAAGTATTTATGAATCTAAATTTATTAGATATTATTCTAAATTAATTGAATTTATAATTTAGATGGTGTATTATGGCATGAGGTGTTATATTGTTGATTGATAATTTAAAATGGTATGTTAAATTATTAAATAAAATTATAATAAAATTATAATTTTGTGATATTTGTTAAAGTGGAAAATTTATTTAAAATATAGTATGTGATTAATTTATTTGATTAGTGTGGATATGAAAATCCAAATAAATAATATGTGATTATAAATTATAAACTAAATTATTTATAAAAAATAAATTAATGGTGTTTAATGTGGTTTTTGCCAAACAAGGCTTAAGTATATTAAGTCTTTAAATTTTAAAGGGTTTTGCCAAACAAAGCCTTATGGCTTTTGGATTATATTTAATTTTTGAATTTAAATAATATAAATAAAATAAATAAAATAAATTAAAATAATAAATATAATATATTTATAATATATACGTTTGTTTTGTAATTGACATTTTATTAAGTTCGGCGCATTAAGGTTATCAGTTTTATTTCTTACGCTTGATTATCAGTTTGGGTTTTTACGCATAACCTTAGTTGCCTGGGAAGAACACAGAGAGTTCAGAGAAAGCTTGATAGAGCTTGAGAGAATTTGAGAGAGATTGGTCTGCAATTAGCAAGGATTATATTAGCAAATTGAAGGTATGTTCATAATCTTAGTATTACATATACATATATGTTCTGATATGTTTTACGTCATGTATGTTCTATCCTTTATGAATTCTATTTTCTTCCAAATTGTTGCTATACAACTGATTATGGTGATTATCTGCGTCAATGATGATTAGAGTTTGTATGTAGATAAGAATTTGTGTGCGTATTACAGTTAAAAAAGGAAGAAAATTATTGTAGTGTATATATATTGCATATAGCTTATGTAAGTAACAATTATGATGGTCAATTAGTATGATAAATTGTAAATTGTGGTTTGTTTATGCTAGTTCATTATGAAACGAAGATAACATAATTTGAATGAAGCAATTTGGTGAAGAATTGAGATTATAATATTAATTTTTGTCTAAGGAACTCAAAAAATGAAGTTTTATATGAAATATGGAATTTGAGGAAATTAAACTAGTATAAATGTTGTTAAATTGTTCTATGTTGAGGAATATGTTGGCAAACATGTTTATGATAGTTTTATATCAATTATTTGTGTTAATATTACTGTCTAGTGGGTGAAATTCGTGTTTGTTGGGCTAAAGTTTATTCTTTATTCATAGCCGTCTACGCCTCTCTTTCACATACTGCACTAATAATTGCTAGGCTGGTGTTTAAGGCAAAATCGCACAACTGCTTCCTTGGGTCCAGGGCTTGTGTATGGGCGCATGAATCGCACCATACCCTACCGTTTTGGGACGGTGACTTCTTTCTTCTTTGCAGCTTATGGGATAGCAACATACCTTGGTTCAATGATGTGTTAGTGTGAGAAACACGTAACAACAAGGTTAAAACAAAGTTGTGTTATGTGGTTACTAAATTCAAAGTTTCAAATGATTAGTAAGTAATAAATGTGGCATATTAGACTTAGTGAGCATGATGAATAGTAAATAGGTGTTGTGAAGGTTAACACCTGAAATTTCTGATATTTGTATAGTAGCATAAGACTTGTGCTAAAATGATAAGTTTAGCTAGAAATGTACATGTTATGGTATGTTAGTATATCTAATAGGTATTGTGGTTCTAAACCTATGTGTAGGTGAACGTGAGTTTAATATTATAGCTTACGCTCGAGGCAAGTTTTCTAACTCTACATTTACGTTGAGCAAGTTTCTAAACCTTATCTTTTTACATTAAGCAAGTTTCTTACTTTAAACTTTCATTAAGTGAACTCTTGTATTCCTAATCATCATTTGAGCAAGCAAGTAATAACTTTAATTTGTTTATTGTTAGACAAGTTTCTTTATTATCATTCATGTATTATGAATGCAATTTTCTTGAATTCTAATTTCTAATGTTGAATTATCTTATCTCATTTACTTGACACAAACTATTCTCATAATGAGCAAGCTTTATTTTTAGCTTGCTATTATTTAAGGTATATTCAATAATTCATAGTCCTAGCTTAATATTATTCAAGCAATGTTTATTGTCATTCAATACTTATGCTTTGCAGTTGTTTCTAAGCATGTGTTCAAGATATATTTAGTTCGTTTACATTTATTCATTGTTCCATATTATGTTATTATTGGTCAACTGTTGTGTTATCAAACACTATTGATTCAACTAGTCCTCTAGTTGATGATCGTTAAACTTCAAATTATCCTTGAAAGCTTATCCAAATTAAACTTTTTTTGGTGCGGACTTGTACTCTAAATACAGAGATGAACAACCCTATTATTATTAGGGGATAATTTACGCTTATCGTTGAAATGTTTGTGCATAATACATTGTACGAAGGGCTGATCCCCCTAAGTACGAGGAGTCCTTATAGTCTTATGACTGTTAAAGTTTAAGTTGAAAGATTACTTGCAACTGTGGACATAGTTCATGGTCTTATGACCCTCAGATATATATATTCCATATTTTGATTCCAATTTTTGGTTATCATTGATAGAGTACTATTCAGTTTTGATGAGCCTATTCATTGGCAGTTATTATATTCTTGTTGATTAATTGCTATATCTAGTGAGCATTTGTTTTGCTCACCCTTGCATAAATATTATTATTGCAGCTAAAGTTGAGAAGGTAGATGAACCTACAACTAGCAAAGGAAAAAAAATGTACAAGTGATGAAGACTTGTAATTTTCATTAATTGTTATGATGATAGACTTTTAAATAATGACGTGATGTAATAATTTATTTCCGCACTTGTATGATGTTAAAGGTTAGACAACTTGGGAAGATTTTTATTTAAAGGATGTAACCCTATTTAAAGGGAGGATTTATGATTTAATTTTATTATACTTGGGTAGATAGATATGAATGAATGGACCGTGAACACCAAATCTTGTGGGAATGAAGTACCTAGATTTGGGGGTGTCATAGCTTGCTATCAAAGCTTTAGGTTATGAACCTTAGGTGGGGAAAAAGCCTTAGGAAGTAGCCTTTGATAAGATAGTGATGATAAACTCTTATCGAGTTGTTAAGAAAGAAGTAATAAAAACACTTATGTGCTTATGTGATTATAACCTATGTGCTCGTGAGTGTCGAGTAGTAATGATTAGTAATTAAAAATTAAAATCTGGTTGATAGGATGGGTATTATAGGAGGATCCAGTCAGGCTAGGGAGGAAGGATCCTAGATGCCTAGAGAGGAGGAGCCTCGAGATATTCAGGTTATTTGGTTACAGCTACTGCCACGGGAAACAACTTTGTTGGTCACAGTAGTTGAGCATGAGAGAATACCTGATGAGGATGATGAGATAGAGATGGACGAGGAGGACCCCGTTGAGCTGCCACTAATGGATGAGAATGAGGAGGATGAGGAGGAAGAGCTTCCACTTAACTTGATAGCTGGCCGTATGTACGATGAGGTGTATGACCGCAATGTGGAACTTCAAGATACCGTCGAGGGGTTGCAAGAGATAGTAGTTGAACAACAGACCTCGATGGCACAGAAGGACGACGATATCCAGGATTGAGAGGAACGTCTGAATAACGTTGAAGAGAAGCTGGTTCACACTGAAGGAGAGAACGAGCGAATGATAGCAGAGATTGCAGAGTTGAAGAACAAGTTGAAAGAAGAAGCTACGAAGAGGGCAAGAGCCGAAGACACGTACGAGGAAGCTTACCAACGACCTGGAATAGCAGAGAGGGACACACTAGCAAAGAGAATGAAGATGGAAGAGATGAATAACGTATTCAACATCGTCATCAATCGAGCTCAGGATTGGGTCATGTGTTATCCTATTTAGTTTGAGACGCTGCCATCGTACATTTTAGATCGCCGAACAGTGACTCGAATTATGGAGGAAGAGCTTTGAAAGGCTACGCAGTATCTTAGTAGGACATTGTAGGGAATGTACCTGATATACAATTAATGATATGATAAATAAAATGTAAATCCCAAGTATGAAATAACCAATGGTATAGATGATGATGATGTTGTCCAGAAACTTTTGAAGTTCAGGAAAGTAATGTAAATAGTAGTGATGCTATTGTTTTGATGTTTTTAAAAGATTATGAATGAATAAAAGTTATTATTTTATTCAAAGTGTTATGTGTTATGTTATAATCTTTTATGATGTGCAACTTAAGTATATAATACTTAAAAGGTTGAATAGAATCTAATGGGTTCTTTTTAACAGAAAATGCCTCCAAGACGCCAACCACGACAAAGGAACCCTAAGAATAATAACAATGCTGAGGATAATCCAGTTTAGCAATTCGTAACGCTACTGACGGGAGCATTACAGAATCCACCAAAGTATCAAGCTACGACTTTTAAAGATTTCAAGGTGGTTGGGCCACCAGAATTCTATGGGTCCATAAATCTGGTTGAGGCACAGACCTGGATTATGGAAATAGAGAAGGTTTTCGATGTTGCTAGGGTAGGGGATAACCAGAACACTGCTTTTGCAACATTCATGTTGAAAGCAGAGGCGAGTTATTGGTGGCAAGCCAATAAAACCCGAGGATGTCAAGGGTAATGTCTTGGGAAAGGTTCAAAGAAATATTCTTTGAGACCTATTTTCCAGAAAGTTCGAAGAATCAGATGAAGGTACAAGTTTTGGAACTGAAGCAGGGCACTATGACAGTGTCGAAGTATGCAGTGAAATTCAACGAATTGGTGAGGTTTGTGCCATATCAGGTGAATACGGATGAGCGCAAGGCAAGGAGATTCGAACAGGACTCAAGCCCCGGTTTATGCACAAAGGGTTTCCTATTTTAACTAAAGACTTTTTTGGCGAAGATTTCTCGAAAAGGCGATTCTCGGTGAGAGTGGAGGCGAAGCTGTAACAAAAACAACCAAGAGCAGAGGAAGAAGAAGAGTGAAGGTGAAGCTAAAAATGGTGGAGGTAGTAACGGTGGAAATGGCAACAACAGTTTGAAGAGAAAATGGAATGCAAATGTGGGAGCTAGAAATCAACAAGGTAACCAGCAGAAGAAGAAGATTTATGCATGTGCTACACGCGGGAGGTTTCACTCGGGTATGTGCTTAAGGGGGAAGCGGGCATGCTTTAACTGTGGCCAGGAGGGTCACATTGCCCCAAATTACACTCAACCCAAGAAAAATATTTGTTACACCTGCGGGTCGAAGGATCATTTTGCTCGTGAGTGTCCAAAGAAGAAATTCGGCGAGACAAATGGAAGCAAGGGAAAAGCTAGTGGAGGTGCGCTGACTATTGCTGGGCCAACATCAACAAATAAGCCCGCAGTAAGAACCTTCAATATGACGGTGTAGGACGCGGTGCAATCAAAAGATGTCGTGTCGGGTATTATCCCAATCAATGATATAAATACATATGTATTATTTGATTCAGGTGCTACTTGCTCGTTTATATCTGATGAATTTGCTAAGAGGTTAGAAATACCTAGTGAAGTGTTAAATTTCCCTTTAAACATAGAAATTTCGAATAGGGAGGTAATTCCTGTTTGGTTCGTATGCAAGAATTGTAGAGTGAATATAAAGGGGAATATTATGACAGTAGATTTAATCCCGATAAAACTTGGAGAGTTTGACGTGATATTGGGAATGGATTGGTTATTCAATTATGGAGCGATAATTGATTGCCAAAAGAAGTATGTAAACCTTATGACTCCGTCAATGGTAGTTTTTCATGGTAGCAAATCGCCTAGACAAATGAGATATCTAACGATGATGCAGGCCAAGATGTTGTTGAGTCAGGGCTGTATAGGGTACTTAGCTTACATAGTCGATACTCAAAAGAAGTAGAGTGTAAAAGTGGAGGAAATACCAGTGGTTAGGGAATTCGTGGACGTGTTTCCTAAAGATATGCCAGGACTTCCGCCTAACCGAGAGATTGAATTCGTGATTGACTTAGCGCCAGGAACTGCTCTGATATCAAAAGCCCCGTAGAGAATGGCTCCGGTAGAGATGAAGGAATTGGTGGTGCAACTGCAAGAACTACTAGATAAGAAGTACATTCAGCTGAGCGTATCACCGTGGGGAGCACCGATGCTATTCGTGAAGAAGAAGGATGGGTCAATGCGTCTTTACATTGATTATAGAGAATTAAACAAAGTCACTATTAAAAATAAATATCCGTTGCCAAAAATAGATGACTTGTTTGATCAATTGAAGGGTGCTAGATATTTCTCAAAAATAGATTTGAGAAGTGGGTATTACCAAGTGAAAGTAAGGAAGGAGGATGTACCGAAGACGACATTCTAAACTCGGTATGGACATTACGAATTTTTGGTGATGTCTTTTGGTTTGACAAACACCCCTGCAGCATTCATGAATTTAATGAACAGGGTGTTTAAACCATTTTTAGAGAAGTTTGTGGCGGTATTTATTGATGATATTTTGGTGTAATCCAAAACTCAAGAAGAACACGTGGAACACTTACGTTTGACGCTGGAGACACTGAGAAAAGAAAAGTTAAACGCAAAATTCTCTAAATGTGAATTTTGGCTGGAACGTGTACAATTTCTTGGGCACGTAATTGATAAGGATGGGATTTCTGTAGATCCATCAAAAGTTGAAGCTGTGATAAATTAGGAACAACCCAGAACTCCACCAGAAGTGAGAAGTTTCTTGGGATTGGCAGGTTATTACAGACGGTTTATCCAGGATTTTTCCAAGATTGCCACTCCGTTGACAAGTTTGATGAGAAAATCTGTAAAATTTGTTTGGACGGAGAAGTGTGAAGAAAGTTTTCAAGATTTGAAAAAGGAGTTAAGTGTGGCACTTGTGTTGTCATTGCCAGATAATATAGAAAATTTTGTGGTGTATAGTGATGCGTCACACAAGGGTTTAGGAAGTGTCCTTATGCAAAATGACAAAGTCATTACGTATGTATCAAGGCAATTGAAAGACTACGAGAAAGGGTATCCGACTCATGATTTAGAGTTGGCAGCAGTAGTATTTTCTCTGAAGATATGGAGACACTATCTCTATGGAGAAAAATGTGAGATCTACACAGACCATAAGAGTCTGAAGTATATATTCACTCAAAAGGACTTGAGCAAGCGTCAAAGGAGATGGATGGAATTGATAAAAGATTATGATTGGGAAATCTTTTATCACCCGACCAAAGCTAATGTGGTTGCAAATGCCTTGAGTAGGAAAGGGAGAGAAAAGTTGATGTTGTTAACCGATAAGGAGGAGCTCATTTCAGCAATGGCAAGGCTAGAGTTAGAAATCAAATTTTCAAAAGAATCCAATGAAAAATTATACCAGATGGAAACTAGTCTAACTTTGGTGGACAGGGTGAAGAGCGCATAATTACAAGATGAAGAATGCATGAAAATAATAGGAAGCGTGGTCGAGGGTAAAGAAGTGAAGTACAAGGTTGATACTGAGGGAATGCTAAGATTCAAGGGACAAATTTGGGTTCCATCAGTACAAGATATTAAAGAAGACGGACGAGGGTTCTTTTTTTTTTTTTTTTATAATTTCTTTGATCTCTTGTACTTGTTTACAAACATCAATATTAACTACACACTTTAATTTCTGTAAATCAAAAAATATATCTTTATGTGCTCAATTTTAATTTCTAAAATTATAACTTTTAAAAAAAATAAAATTGGGCATTTATTTTGAGACGGACGAAGTATATAAGACTTCAGCTATAAAAAATAAAAATAAAAATTCTAACGCCAATTAAAGTGACGTTGCATCTTACTCTTCTTTTTTATAAATGTATTTTTTAAAAAAAATAAATAAAATAGGGATAAAATTGATATTACATTAATATGGGTCAAACTAACTTATTAAGAATGACTTATAAGTCATTTTAAATAATTTTATTACATTTTAGTTCATAAAATATAATAAATTTTTCTTCATCTTTTATGTTTTCTCTTAAATGATAGTATTAAAATTTAATTTTATAATATATTTGGAAAAAAAGGAAAAAGAGAACTAGGAATAACTAGGGGTATACCATTACTATTTAGAAATAGAAAACATTAGGAAGCATAGATATAATAATCGGGTTTGATGTCATATAAATATTTATAAACAAATATTCATATAAATTTATCTTTAAATTTTATAATTTTATAAATATTTCATCTAAAATTTATAAAATTTAGATATGAATATTTTTTATAAATATTTATATGAATATTTAGAGATAAATTTATAAATATTTATATGAATATTTATTTACATATATATATATATATTCCTAGTTACTTTATATATATTTACTTTAATGTTGAGATTTGTTTAGTATTTTATTTAGTTTGATAAAATTTTTGAAAAGAATATGTATGTATATATATACATATCATATGTGGACGGGCTGACGTGACGAATATTGAACTTTATCCCAAAAAATATGTTGATGCATAGATTCGAACCCAAGACCTCCAGTTTGGAATATTAATCCAATGACCACCCGAGCACATAGGCCTAGTTGCTATTATTCTGCAAGGATTAGTACTATTGTTAGTACTAGTTGCTATTATTCTGCAAGGATTAGTTGTGACGCCCCCAAAATAGGTATACATCACCTATTCTGAGTTGTCAATACATGGTACAGAAACAACTACAACTTTATTATTACAACAGTAAAACTGTGAGTTTGAATACAAATATTATCTTCTAGACAATATCTATACTCAAATAAATTCTCATCACATTTATTGATACATTATTTTACAAAATGGTGAGGACTACTAAACAATCCTTTCTAAAACCTTCATTCCATACCACCGACTACGTACTCGCTTATATTCTACGCCTCCCGAGAGAAAAATGGAACAAAAGGAAAAGGGTGAGCTCAACTAGCTCGAAGAAAGAATATTATGACTAAGATAATATACAACAAATTATCGTTAGTCTTCAACGAGAAAAATATAATAGAATACAATAGACAACAAATTTTAAATCAATATTCATAGTGAAATAATAATTCATTAGAAGAATTAAGTAGAGAATGCAAACTACTATCTTCATGTATGAATTTAAAAGTTCATCGTCTATCTTTTATCCTCAGAACATCAATCAATATACATCCGGAATCAAATATTCATCTTTTACTCTGAGCCCGAAGATATTCATCGATTAATTAATGTTCTTTTAAACACTGTTCATCTTTGCACTCTGAACCAAAGATATTCTTCAGAAATCATTCATCTTTGCACTACAGGCCAAAGATATTCTTAAGAAATCATTCATCTTTGCTTCATGAGCCAAAGATATTCAATAATATCATCATTTAAGACCGAGGATGATGAAAATATTTTTTAAAAGCGAATCCAAAGAAACAAAATGACAAGGATTAAGGATTAAGGATTCGTACTTTGTTTTATCCATGTTCAAAAAAATACCTCAAAAATAATCATAGGGTGTAAAATTCAAGAATGATCAAAACATGGATACAATCAAAGCTAGTATCCGAATAGATATTTTGACGAAAAGAAGAAATTTTATTTTTCGGTGAATAGTCTTGCAGTATCGTGAATAGTCCGATATCGTGAATAGTAACTCAGACACCAAAAGATAGAAATTCCACAAAAAAACATCTTCACGCTTCATGAATAGTACTCGTGAATAGTAACTCGTGAATAGTAACTCATGAATAGTAACTCATGAATAGTAACTCGTAAATAGTAACTCATGAATAGTAACCCCGAACATGAAAAAAGTTCCAAATTTGATAAAAAGTTCCAACCAATATTTCAAAGATAATGATATTGAAGAAATAATATCATTTGAGAAGAAAATAACATCCTTACCTCGAAAGATCAAGACTTTCTTAATTTGAAACAGGATATAGTGTCAAAGGAACTTATGCCGAATCTAACAATACTCAAAGTATACTCAAAATACTCACAAGAATACGCTCGATAATATAGAGAGAGAAAACTTGAGTTTACGGTGTGATTTTCAATTCTAACCTAAGCACCTATTTATAGGAAATTGCTTAGAACACCAAAGCAGAAAAATTTAATAAAATATTAATATATAATTATTAAATTCCTCGCACCCAAAATCTGATTCAAACCATCAGCCACCAAGAGTGACTCACCTTGCCTAACTCAAAAAAACGTTTTCTTATTAAAAATATTTAAAACTTCAAAAATTAATTATTTGAGCTTGAACTTCAATAATTCACAATAAATAGCCCTTTTGTCGGAAAATTCGAATCTCATGAGTTTTTATAGGAAATTCAATTCTCTACAACTTTGCAGAAGAAAGTTTTTCCAAATTCCAAATAAAATTGACCGAAATCCATAAACAGATCGATTTTACTGAGTTATAATCAAATTTCGATCGATAAATGGGGTCCACCGACATGTTTAACATTTTTAAACATTTATTGCAACAAAAATACTCTTCCTCCTCGTATACTCATATATCCCACATTAGTTGTAAAAATATCACCATTATTATATTATAAAAATATAATAATATATTTAAATGAATTATTTTATCGTAAAAAGATAAAATTTCAATTTTCAACAATTGTCACATTAAACTTTTTCTCCATCTATATCCACATAAAATCAATATTTTCCTCATCATATGAATCAATAATTAATTATTCATAAATAATATTACGAATCACAATATTGACAACGAGTTAGCCCTTCCGGAAAGAGGGCTTTCGAATAAGAATTTTTTCTTCTTGGTAGCGAATTAGGTGACCAAACCTCTCCTTGATGTAAACTTTCTAGACATTGCCAATAATGTTATCTAATAATATTATTCGGATAATATGAATTATTGCTTCGATAATGAAAAATCTTGTGTAATGACAATTATTGAAACAACAAAGAATATAAAATATCAACGCAGTTAGAATTATTAACTCAATAAAATAAAATCTTTGAGCAATAATTATCAGTAACCATTATTGAGTAGTGCCTTTAATAATTGGTGCAATACTGGTAATAACTCTTGTGTAACAACGCCATTACATTATGTTTTAACCAAGGGTATTCCAATAGTGTTAATTCAGAATAACTACGCCGTTATTTTTAAACAACTTATATTTGTCGTTTTCTTCATCTAATCGCTTTTTTAGTTATGGGGCCCAATTTACATGGTCATTTGCACTGTCGTCGAATATTCCCAAATAAAATATGAATATTCTACGCCAAACGAATATTCCCAAACAACAATGAATATTTTATAACCACTTGCTTATTTTGAAATATTTATGTATTTAACCTTAACTATCCTCATTAATCAAATCAACCCTTACTATTTCAAAATAATAAATAAAGGAAATTCCTTTTTATTTAAAAAAATTTCGGGTCTTACATTAGTACTATTGTTAGTACTTATTATTATTACGATTATTATTATTATTACTATTATTATTATTATTGTTATTATTATTATTATTATTATTATTATTATTATTATTATTATTATTATTATTATTATTATTATTATTATTATTATTATTATTATTATTATTATTATTATTATTATTATTATTATTATTATTATTATTATTATTATTATTATTATTATTATTATTATTATTATTATTATTATTATTATTATTATTATTATTATTATTATTATTATTATTAGTAGTAGTAGTAGTAGTAGTAGTAGTAGTAGTAGTAGTAGTAGTAGTAGTAGTAGTAGTATTATTATTATTATTATTATTATTATTATTATTATTACTATTATTATTATTATCTTAATTTAAAGGCAACATTTTAATAGTCGTTGCAAAAAGTTGTATAAAATATGCAATGAAAATAAAAATTGTTGCCAATGAATGTGGTCCATATTAGGCAACAAAATATAGCAACAAAAAAACTTTCGTTGCCCACGATGAGGAGAAATCAAGTGGTTAGAAATTTTGCAACGAATTTCTAACAAATTTTGTTTTCAAATTTTGCAATGACTTATGAATTTCGTTGCAAAAAGTGAAAGCCTGACATAATCTGCAACGAAGGACAAATTTCGTTGCTAAACATACTTTTAGCAACGACTTATAAAAGTCGTTGCTGAAAATCGTTACTAAAGCCCCATTTTAGCAACAAAAAACTTTCGTTGCCCACGATGGCGGGAAAACAAGTGGTGAAAATTTTGCAATGAATTTCTAACAAAATTTTTCCCTTGATGAATTAACAACGAAATTTTGCAACGACTTATGAATTTCGTTGCAAAAAAAGTGAAAGCCTGACACAATCTGCAACGAAGGACAAATTTCGTTGCTAAACTTATACTTTTAGCAACGACTTATAAAGTCGTTGCCCGAAAAATCGTTGCTAAAGGCCCATTTTTTGTAGTGAATCTTAGGTGCGAGTTCTTGAAACTCATGTTTATGGTAAGTTTGTGACTCTTAATCATATGTATGTTTTTAGCCCCTAAATTTATGGTCAGTCCTTGATCTGTTCTTGAGCTACGTATTACTAGGACAAGTTCCTAAACTCATATTAATGAGGCAAATTTTTGAACTCATAGCGAGTGAGATCCCAAATTTTATGAAATGAAAGTATTCAATTTTTTTATAATTATTATTTTATTTAGTAAATGGTTAAATTGATAAAAGGTTAAAGTTAAGGGTGATATTTAAATTTTTTTTAAAGTAAGCAAGTTGTAATAAAATAATCGGTGATAAAAGTACAGTAATACGCGTGGTTGCATAGTAGCACACGGTATTGTACAATATTTTTGATTATTGATGCTTACGTGAGAAGTCTCTCAGTTTTATTCAATTATTGTCATAGTATTTTATATTATTAAATCAAAATATTTAAGACGACAAAGTTATTCATATTATTATTTGCATTATTGACAATGTTTAGAAAATTCTGTCGAGGAAAGGGGTTTGGTCACCTAATTGTGCGCCAATAGGGAGAAATCCTTATCGAAAATCCCCCTCTTTCCTGGGAATGATCTGGTTGTTAAATATTGTGAGTTGTAATATTAATGATGAATGTTATTAAAAATCAAATTTGAGTTCGGAGTTGAATTTGGAGACACGAACGTGATATTTGATTTCGGGACGATGAAATTTGTAAAAATAGACTATAAACTCAAAATTTGTCGGGGTTGACTTTTTGGTCAAAAAGTCAACAGTTGACTTTTTTTGGAAAAAGTCAAACTTCAAAAATTTCAAAGATGAAATTGTTGATAAAAATATTTCCATTGTGTTGGGATTATTAGTGTTAGTAGAAATCGTCATTTATTTCGATAATAATTGATTTTTAGAGGCTAAATTGATCAATCGGGTAATTAATCGGATAAATGAGCAATTAATTGCTATTAGTTCACATGCATATAACTATTTGTTCACATGAATGGAACTATTGATTCACATGGTGTACTATTAGGGGAGGTGGTGCAAGTTTTATAATACTTGTAGGACTAAATATGAAGGAAAAGATGAAGGTACTATACTGTAATAATTCGAGCCCCAAAACGTGCAATTATCGAAACTATGTTTTCCTATAAATTGAAGCTCATTCTTCATTCATTCTCACCAATTCACTAAGACTCACAAGAGCAATTATAGAGAGAGAAGTTATAGAGAGAAAGAAGAAGAGTATTCTGCCACTTCACTATTGCAGTATCCATTCTTCTACTAAGGTGAGGGATGTTATTTATTTCTTATTCGTAAGGGTTATTATTTCTTACTATTCACTCAAGGTATTATTCACGGGATAATATTGTAATATCCGAGATTATTATGTAATTTATTAATTATTAATAAATGAATTTATGTGAAACTCTTGTGTGATTTCTATTATTAGATGTATATGTGTTATACATACATGTTTAATTTTAAGTTATGTGATGAGGTATGTGTAAATGGTTGGTTTAGATGAATTTAACTATTTGAGTTAGTTATATAAGTAAATTGATTAATTGCATGGGAGGGGATTAAAACATGAGATTGATTTCGGAGCGAAATTTATAGATGTGGACTGCGTTTTTGAGTCTGGAACGTCGAAATTAGTCAAGATAGACTTTACTTTAACCACAAAATGTGTCGCGGTTGACTTTTTGGTCAAAGTCAACCCGTTGACTTTTTGGGTAAAAAGTCAACCACGAATTTTAGAGGCTAATTTGATGAAACAGATAGTCCCATGACGTCCGGAACGTCGATTTGGTAGGAATTGATATTAGTATCAAAACGTTTGGCTACAGAGGGCAAAATGGTCAAAATAGTTTATTAAATGATTAAATTGATTATATTAATATTTTAATAAGGGAGTGCAACATTTGTGGGGCCCACGGGTCAACCAAATTGGGACAAGAGAGGGGAGTATTAGTATTATAAGGTAATGATGGGGGGGGGGGGAGTTATAAACCGTTTACAAATCCAAGACTCTTCCTTTCTATAACCCCCACCCCATACTAAATTGAATTTATACAATATATTTAATACATATAACTTATATTGTAGATGGAAGGGTTGGGAAAATCATTTGATAACATGTTTTATATATACTCCCAATCCAAGTCTCTTCTTCCTCTTTGTAAAAAAATCCTACCATGAGTGAAGTTGAGAGTGAGAGAGAGGAAGGAGCTTGAGAGGGTGGCGAATTCTGGAGTTTTTAGAGACTAATTGAGCAAGGAGAATCATTGGAGGAGTTCGAGCAAGTAGAATTGTAAGACCCCAATTTTTTTATGAATAAAGATTTAATTTCTCTATTTATTATTTTTAAATAATAAGGTGTTGATTAAATATAATGCTTTAGTTATGGGTGAAATGTGTAAATTTTGCAAAGTAAACAAGTGGTTATAAAATATTCGTTTTGTCAGGAAATATTCATTTTGGTCAGGGAATATTCTTTTTGTCGGGAATATCCGTACGACGGCGTAGTCATTTGTGGGCCTCATAACAGAATAACTGTCAGATGAAGAAAACGACAAGTATGAGTTTTTATTAATAACGACGTAGTTGTTACCGTTAACACTGTTGGAATACCTGGCGGTTAAAATACAGTAATACACGTGGTTGCACAGTAGAACACAATATTGCATAGTATTTTTGAATTATTGATTCTTACGTAAGAAGACACTACTTAATAATTATTACAGTAATTACTATTCAATATTTTATTTTATTGATTCAATAATTACTACATTGATATTTTATATTATTGTTATTTCAATAATTGTCACTACATAGTATTTCCATTATCAGATCAATAATTTATATTATTTGAATAATATTATTAGATAACATTATTGGCAATGTCTAAGGAAGTTCAGTCTAGGAAAGGGCTTTGGTCATCTAATTGCGCACCAGTAAGGAGAAATCCTTATCGGAAAGTCCCCTCTTTCCTAGGAACGACCTGGTTGTCATAATTGTGATTCTGTAATATTATTTGTAAATAATTAATTATTAATTTTTATGATAAGGACATATTTATTTTTATGTGGAGGAATTTTTAGCATGAAATAATTGTTGAAAGTTTAGCATATTTTCTATGGAATTACAATTGTTTCTTTGATAAAATATTCATTTGAGTATATTATTATAATATATATATATATATATATATATATATATATATATTCATGTGATTAAAGTGGTGGGTGGTTGATTTTTGTTGCCTGCAAAGTTTGTTCAAAAATGGTGGCCCCAACCTTTGAAACGGTAAGAGTTAGGCATTGAAAATAAAGAATTTGGCAGAGAAGAAATGGGAAGAGTTAGGCAAGATTTCTTTGTTTTCAAACAATTGGTGGGCCCTCATCTAATCAAAACAAAGGAAAAGTTAGGCATGTGCAGTAGGTTAGACGGAGGAATTATTTTTTTGGTAGAGTTAGGCTGATTCAGTTGGTTTTCTCCTCCGTGATGCACTATAAATAGGGGGGTAACCCCTCCTTCCTCAACACACCATTTCAAATTCAGAAATTCTTATTCTAAAGTATTGTGAGTATTTTCTTGAGTATAAGGATACTTTGAGTATAGCTTTTTGTGCAAGATTTTCTCAGAATAATATCCGATATTCCAGTCAAATTCAGTTTCTACTAAGGTAAAGGATATTATTTATTTTTCTTCCGTAAAGGAGGTTATTTTCTTTCGACACTCGTAAATGATATTATTTCCTTCCATATTCGTAAGAGATATCATTTTCTTTCATACTCCATATTATGTAAGCGATATTATTTCATCTCGTATTCCTAAATTTGAACTTACTATGGTAAGTATTGCTTCTATAATTCCTGAAATGATTAGAAATTTTGCTTAATCCAATATCATTTCATAGGAATATTGGTCTGAACTTTTTTTATCAAATTTAGAACTTTTCATGACTGGGTACTATTCATGGAGTCTTTTTTTAGTCTTGTTCACAGTCTTTCGTTTCTGGTACTATTCATGGTATCGTTTCACAAAAGAAAAAAAAAGAATTATTATTATTTTTTTCTCTCCTTCCAAGTTATCTATTGTGACCCTTATTCTTGAAATTGAATCCATGTTATGGGCTCATTTGATTCATTCTTATTATCATTATCATAATTCTCAAACTTAAATTATGTTGAAAGTTATCTTTGGCCCATAGTGCAAAGATAAACTATTGATTGATGAATATCTTTGGCCTGTAGTGCAAAAATGAATGATTATCTGATGAATATCTTTGGCCCATAGTAGAAAGATGAACAGGTGTTGAGATGAACATGACCAACTGGTGATACAAATGAATATCTTTGGCCCGTTGTGCAAAGATGAATATTTGATTCAAGATGTATATTAAGGGATAAAATATTGATGATGGACTTTTAAATCATAGAAGATAGTAGATTTCATTCTCTACTTAACTCTTCTAATGAATTGTTATTTTCGCTGTGAATATTGATCTAAAACTTATTGTCCATTATATTTTATCTGATTTGTTAAAGGCTAACGATAATTTGTTCTACATTATCTTAGTCATAATATTTTTTACTGGGCTAGTTGAGCTCACCCTTTCCCTTTTTGTTCCATTTTTCTTCTCAGGAAGCAAGAATATAGCGAGGAGTAGTCAGGGTGTGGAGTGATGTTCCATGGCAGTTGTTATAGTGGTCCTCACTATTTGTAAAATAGTGTTCCAATAATTGTAATGAGGACTTATTTGAGTGTGAATATTGTCTAGAGGACAATATTTGTATTTAAACTCACAGTTTATGTGTTATCGTATTTTACACGACAATTGTATTAATAAAGTTGTATTTATTTCTGTACTATGTATTTGGCGACTCAAAATGGATGATGTATACCTATTTTGGGGGCGTCATAAGAATTCATCAGAGAGGTAAGCCATAAAGTCTCTTTTCCATGTTCTTTAGTAAAAATGGGAGAATATGCTTATGTGACATTTTGCAAACAATTTGTTTTGGACCTTGTGATGCCATGCTACTGTTAGTTGATGTTATGTGGTTGTAAGAACGAAAGTTCGGGTTTAATCATGCCTTAATATCATAGAGATTCAAGGAAATATGTCATGCATGCCAAATATTTGATAAAATGACTCAATGATGCTAATTTGATCATATCATGGAAATTTAGTGAGTTCAATTGTTGTAACATGTGTATTTATATGAGTATATATGATCTGGACAGTAGGAACTAATTCCTTGCATGCTAGAATCGAAATCATAAATTTTGTCAAAGTTGGTTAAAACTTGAAATCTGTGACTTTTCAGGTTTTTCGGAGCCTTGGATTCATGTTTTCTGTGACCCGATTTTGGTAGGTAATAATTTTGTAAAATACTATGTAGTATGATGTATAAACTGTCCAAATTTGATAAGAAACAGAGTTAAATTGAGCGAGATATGAAATTTGGTAGAAATTTGATGTCCCATTTTGTTGGAACTATTTTGGATCAGTCTGTGGGGGAATTTTTGTCCACTTTTTTACTTTAAAAATTCTGAAAAATATTGGAGTGTTAATATAAGAAGATATGAAGGTCCTGTAAAATTTTGAGAATTTTTGGCCATACGGTTTGAGAGTTATGGATTTTACGGCTAAGGACACTATTTGAAAAGATACCAGAATAATTCTTTGTGTATAAGTCCAAATATTACGAAATGTTTATTAGAAGTACATGTATATAACAGGAGCTAGCCCTGAAAATTTTAGAATTTTTGGAGCTAATCTCGATTTATGAAAAATCTAAGAATATTTGGCTATTATAGACTATTTAAAAATAGTAGATGGATTTTAAAAATTCCGAGAAAAATATATGTTCAATGTGGGGATATATTCTGCAAAATCCCAAAAAAAAGAATATTTTTGAGACTAATTTGGTATTTTTCATTTAAATTATGTTATATGGATAAATGGGTTTAATTAAATATGTGATGTCAAAAATATGGAAAATAAGGTTTTTTGACTTGAGACCCTTAAGCATGTTTTATGCAGATTTTTATGGAGGTTTGGGTCGGGCTGGGTCGGATCCGAGTCGGGTCAGGTCAGAAAAATGACAAAAAATTATTTTTCCACCAGATTCTTTTATTAAACCACTTGGCCTATACAAAGCAACATGTTATGTAATTGAATTGTATTTGAATGTGTGTGAGTATAATCATCTTATTAAAATAAAAGGAAACCATTACACTTTGAAGTGGTGTTCGAGGATCTAATTGCTTAACGTGACACATGTGAATAGGTTACGTGAAGGGCTAGTAGATAGCGATAAATTATAGAAGACGTATCAGGCAAGTTTCCTAACCCTAACTTTCTATTTAGCTATTATTCAATCTTTACTCATTGTTGTTGCAGCGAGAGTAAGTATCTGACTTGTGCTATTTACTTTTCGTACAAGTTCCTTTGTCGTAAAGTTATATCACTGAAATTTCCTTGCAAGCGTTATTGATGATTACTCCGTTAGTATTACAACTGCTATATTTTAAAGTTCAATTTCTTTAACGAACTGTTTCCAAGTATGCTTTCTGGATTTTTATTTTGACTAGATATTATTGATGATAAATGATATAACCTTTGAACAATTCAAATCCTTTGAAGCTATTTAATGTTTACCAATCGAAATTGCTTTGGTGCTGTCTCGCATGAATACTAAGATGAACAACCCGAATAATAGGGCAAACAGATGTTGGGTATATAGTCCTATTTATGCTTATGTAGTTAAATTTCATACTTGTACACAATGTAGGGTACGATAGGCTTATCACCTGGAGTACTTGCAGAGACTATTTACAATCTATTTGATTGTTAAACCGTCTGATGGTTTTCGATGAAACAAAATAATGTTTAGGGTATCTAACACCCCTTAGTATGTTATTGAGAATTGTAAAACTCTTATCTTGATATTCCTATTTATCTCTTGATATTTTTTCAACTGTTAAGAAATATTCATACAAATGCTTCTACTCCTGATGCATGTTTCCAAACTAATTTATATACTTGCTGGGCAACTTGTGCTCATTCTTGCTTAAACCTTTCAGTTAAGGCTGAGAACGTTGGGAGCTCGGGTAAGGACAAGGGGGAAGTCTAAGATTAAATGATGAGAGTTATTTATGTAACAAGTTATATTTCTACGTATGATGTAATGTAGCGATAAACGCTAAGTTTAAGTTTTAGTTTATTTAAGGTTGTAAATACTTGGGATTTTATCTGAATAGGTATGTAATAGTTATTATTATTATTCTCCGGAGTTTATGGAGTTAAATGTTGATGTATGTTCTATTGTAAGCACCATATCCTGTGTTTGATGTTACACGGATTTAGGGGCGTCACAACTATTTACTCGGTTACTATTCACTTGGAGTATTATTTACGAGGTACTATTCACTCAGATATTATTCACTCAGGGGTACTATTCATGAAGTACTATTTAAAAAGTACTATTCACGAAAGTACTATTCACGGGGTACTATTCATGAAGTACTATTCATGGGATACTATTCACAAAGTACTATTCACGGTAAAAAATTGATTCTTTATTATCCAAATTACTTTTGATATGTGAATATTATTTTTGAATTTTACTCCACAGTTGGTGATCATGTTGACAATTTAGATATTCTTGAACTCTGGATAATTGAATTATAAATATTTAATATTTATCCTTTATCTCACTTGATTGATTCTGTATATCATTGTCATGATCCTTATGCTTATATTGCGTTGAAAGTCATCTTTGGCCCGTAGTGCATAGATGAACTGTTGGTTATTGGTTCTACAGTTGTATGTCTTTGTTCCGTAGTGCAAAGAAGAACTGTTGATTGATATCTTTGGTCGTAGTGCAAAGATGAACTGTTGATTGATAGCTTTGGCCCATAGTGCAAAGTTGGATAGGTGTATGACATGATCATGACCACTGGTGATACTAATGAATATCCTTGGCCGTAGTGCATGGATAATTCAATGATGTGATTGGCAGGATCATGACCATTAGTTAACAGTTGAATGTCTTTGGCCGTAATGCACTGACAGGCAATTGATTAGTATGATCATGACCATTGTTTTTATAGTTAAATATCTTTGGCCCGTAGTGCAAAGATAGACAACTGATTGGTATGATCATTGTTATTACACTTGAATGTCTTTGGCCTTTGGGGTAAGGATATTGAGTGAACGTTCTATTAAGCCTTTGTGGCAAGGAGAAACTATTGATTCACATTATTATAAACATGAATTGTGAATTTAACTAAAATCTTTGGTGGTTAAGGCGAAGACAGGTGATGAAAGTTTTCTTTGTCTTGGGTATAATAAATAACTGTTAATGGGTATTACAGGGATAAATTGATGATAAACTTTTAAATCATAGAAGATAGTAGATATCATGCTCTACTTGACTCTTCTAATGGATTGCTTATTCCGCTGCAGTCGTTGATCTAAAACTTGTTGTCTATTGTATTCTATCAGTTGTTATACTGTTAATGGCTAAAGATAATTTATTCTGCATTATCTTAGTTATTGTAACAATCCGGAATTTGAAGTTGTAATTTTAAATATTTATTGAATTATATAAATATTTATTTGAGGTGTTTATTGTTGGATAAAATATTTAATAGATGTGATGGTTGTTAATAAGTATTTATGAATCTAAATTTATTAGATATTATTCTAAATTAATTGAATTTATAATTTAGAGGGTGTATTATGACATGAGGTATTATATTGTTGATTGATAATTTAAAATGGTATGTTAAATTATTAAATAAAATTATAATGAAATTATAATTTTGTGATATTTTGTTAAAGTGGAAAATTTATTTAAAATATAGTATGTGATTAATTTACTTGATTAGTGTGGATATGTAAATCCAAATAAATAATATGTGATTATAAATTATAAACTAAATTGTTTATAAAAAATAAATTAATGGAGTTTAATGTGGTTTTTGCCAAACAAGGCTTAAGTATATTAAGTCTTTAAATTTTAAAGGGTTTTGCCAAACAAAGCCTTATGGCTTTTGGATTATTTTTAATTTTTGAATTTAAATAATATAAATAGAATAAATAAAATAAATTAAAATAATAAATATAATATATTTATAATATATATGTTTGTTTTGTAACTGACATTTTATTAAGTTTGGCGTATTAAGGTTATCAGTTTTATTTCTTACGCTTGATTATCAGTTTGGGTTTTTACACATAACCTTAGTTGCCTAGGAAGAACACTGAGAGTTCAGAGAGAGCTTGATAGAGCTTGAGAGAATTTGAGAGAGATTGGTCTGCAATTAACAAGGATTGTATTAGCAAATTGAAGGTATGTTCATAATCTTAGTATTACATATACATATATGTTCTGATATGTTTTACGTCATGTATGTTCTATCCTCTGTGAATTCTATTTTCTTCCAAATTGTTGCTATACAACTGATTATGGTGATTATCTGTGTTAATGATGATTAGAGTTTGTATGTAGATAAGAAATTGTGTGCGTATTACAGTTAAAAAAGGAAGAAAATTATTGTAGTGTATATATATTGCATATAGCTTATGTAAGTACAAATTATGATGGTCAATTAGTATGATAAACTGTAAATTGTGGCTTATTTATGCTAGTTCATTAAGAAACGAAGATAACGTAATTTGAATGAAGCAATTTGGTGAAGAATTGAGATTACAGTGTTGATTTTTTGTCTAAGGAACTCAAAAATGAAGTTTTATATGAAAATATGGAATTTGAGGAAATTAAACTAGTATAACTATTGTTAAATTGTTCTATGTTGAGGAATATGTTGGCAAATATGTTTATGATAGTTTTATATCAATTGTTTGAGTTAATATTACTGTCTAGTGGGTGAAATTCGTGTTTGTTGGGCTAAAATTCTGCTCATCGCTCATAGCCGTCTCGCCTCTCTGTCACATACACCGTAGCAATTGCTACTGGTGCTATGGCAAAAAAAGCTGCAACACAGCTACTTGTGGGTCAGTTCGTGTATGGGCGCAATGCTGCGCCATACCTTAGTTTAGGGCAAATGACCTCTGCTAACTGCTGCAGTTATGGGATAGCAACAGACCTTGGTTCAATGATGTGTTAGTGTGATAAACACATAACAACAATGTTAAAACAGAGTTGTGTTATGTGGTTACTAAATTCAAAGTTTCAAATGATTAGTAAGTAATGAACGTGGTATATTAGACTTAGTGAGCATGGTGAATAGTAAATAGATGTTGTGAAGGTTAACACTTGAAATTTCTGATATTTGTATAGTAGCATAAGACTTGTGCTAAAATGATAAGTTTAGCTAGAAATGTACATGTTATGGTATGTTAACATATCTAATAGGTATTGTGGTTCTAAACCTATGTGTAAGTGAACGTGAGTTTAATATTATAGCTTATGCTCGAGGCAAGTTTTCTAACTCTACATTTACGTTGAGCAAGTTTCTAAACCTTATCTTTTTACATTAAGCAAGTTTCTTAGTTTAAACTTTCATTAGGCGAACTCTTGTATTCCTAATCATTATTTGTGCAAGCTAGCTATGACCTTAACTTTATTCGAACAAGTTTTGAATTCCAATATTTATTGATGTATTCTAACTTGTTTATTGTTAGAAAAGTTTCTTTATTGTCTTTCATGTATTATGAATGCAATTTTCTTGAATTCTAATTTCTAATGTTGAATTATCTTATCTCATTTACTTGACACAAACTATTCTCATAATGAGCAAGCTTTATTTTCAACTTGCTATTATTTAAGGTATATTCAATAATTCATAGTCCTAACTTAATATTATTCAAGCAATGTTTATTGTCATTCAATACTTATGCTTTGTAGTTGTTTCTAAGCATGAGTTCAAGATATAGTTAGTTCGCTTACATTTATTCATTGTTCCATATTATGTTATTATTGGTCAACGGTTGTGTTATCAAACACTATTGATTCAACTAGTCCTCTAGTTGATGATCGTTAAACTTCAAATTACCCTTGAATGCTTATCCAAACCAAACTTTATTTGGTGCGTACTTATACTCTAAATACCGAGAAGAACAACCCTATTATTATTTGGGGATAATTTACGCTTAGCGTTGAAATGTTTGTGCACAATACATTGTATGAAGGGCTGATCCTCCTAAGTACGAGGAGTCCTTATAGTCTTATGACTGTTAAAGTTAAAGTTGAAAGATTACTTGCAACTGTGGACATAGTTCATTGTCTTATGACCCTCAGATATATATATATATATATATATATATATTCCATATTTTGATTCCAGTCTTTGGTTATCATTGATAGAGTACTATTTTGTTTTGATGAGCCTATTCATTGGCAGTTATTATATTCTTGTTGATTCATTGCTATATCTAGTGAGCATTTGTTTTGCTCACCCTTGCATAAATAGTATTATTGCAGCTAAAGTTGAGAAGGTAGATGAACCTACAACTAGCAAAGGAAAGGGAAAAATGTACAAGTGATGAAGACTTGTAATTTTCATTTATTGTTATGATGATAGACTTTTAAATAATGATGTGATGTAATAATTTATTTCCGCACTTGTATGATGTTAAAGGTTAGACAACCTGGGAAGATTTTTATTTAAAGGATGTAACCCTATTTAAAGGGAGGATTTATGATTTAATTTTATTATACTTGGGTATATAGATATGAATGAATGGATCATGAACACCAAATCTTATGGGAATGAAGTACCTAGATTTGGGGGTGTCACAGGTTGGTATCAAAGCTTTAGGTTATGAACCTTAGGTGGGGAAAAAGCCTTAGGAAGTAACCTTTGATAAGATAGTGATGATAAACTCTTATCGAGTTGTTAAGAAAGAAGTAATAAAAACACTTATGCGCTTATGTGATTATAACCTATGTGCTCGTGAGTGTCGAGTAGTAATGATTAGTAATTAAAACTTAAAATTTGGTTGACAGAATGGCTAATATAGGAGGATCCAGTTAGGCTAGGGAGGAAGGATCCCAGATGCCTAGAGAGGAGGAGCCTCGAGATATTCAGGTTATTTGGGAACAGCTAGTGCCACGAAAAACAACTCTGTTGGTCACAGTAGTTGAACAGGAGAGAATACCTAATGAGGATGATGAGATAGGGATGGACGAGGAGGACCCTGTTGAGCTGTCATAGACGGATGAGGATGAGGAGGAAGAGCTTCCACTTAACTCGATAGCTGGCCGTATGTACGACGAGGTGTATTACCGCAATGTGGAACTTCAAGATACCGTCGAGGAGTTATAGGAGATAGTAGATGGACAACAGACCTCGATGACACAGAATGACGACGAGATCCAGGATCGAGATAAACGTCTGAATAACGTTGAAGAGAAGCTGGTTCACACAGAAGGAGAGAATGTGACGAACGAGAATTTTGTAATTAATTTTAATATTTATTGAATTAAATAAATATTTTTCGATGATTTAATTATTAGATTAAATAATTAATTGACGCAATTGTGGTAGATTAATTTAATTATATGTGTTACATTTATTAAATTAATGTAGAGAGTTTTTATTATCAAAGTATGTGATTATGTGAGCTTATTGTATTAAAATAAATATTTAATAAGCATATTGGTATTTTAATTAATTTAATTATTAATTAGAGAGTTAATAATTTGACATTATTTATTAATGAGAAAATCAATAATGTGACTATGTGAAATTATGAGAAATTATTATATTTTATTTAAAATAAATCAAATAAGATATTGATTTATTTTATGAAGGAGTGTGACATTAATTAAACTATATGATAAAGTTTTATTAAATTAAATGTTTTTTTTAAATCTATTTTGCTAGCCAAACAAGGCCCTATGGGGAGTTGGAACAATTACCCATTATTGGGTTAACTGACCACTCAGTGCGTCAGTTCTCTTATTATATCATACGCCTTCTTTTCTTTCTTCATTTTTCCTAAGTCTAGAAAAGTAGAAACATAGAGAGTTTCAGAGAGAGATTGAGAAGTGTTGAGAAAGAATTTTGATTGAAGAAGAGTTGAGAAGAAATTATTCCCTACTAATCTATACTTATTCTCAGGGTAATCTCCTCTTCCCAAATTCTAAATTTCACGTCATTAGTTTTTATAAAACGGCTTTCATACATTTTGTAAAATCTCTGTAATTGAGAAAGTGTTTGATTATGAGTTTATATATGGGTTAAGATGTATCAAATCGTATTTGATTATATATATATTATGTGAATTATCATGTCATCAGTTTCATAATACTATGAATTGCTATTTCAAAAATTTATAGAGTATGGGTTTTGGCCTTATGGCCTTATACGTGATATTTTATATATTGATTGTATGTTATCCCTAAATTTTACACTCGTATATTATTATGCATCTTGATACGAAGAGGCCAAAGTTTAAATAAACGGATTCGGTGTTATAACGAATCCGTAGTGACAATTTTCATGTTTTATTTTCAAAACCTTCAAGAACATCAAGAACAGTGAAAGTAAATGTGTTGATTTTGCAAATTATGTGTTGTAACTTGTTAAAAATCATGCTAGATGGGTTAAGTAATGATTATATATGTATTACGTTGATTGGGTAAAGTCTAAATTAGGTAAAAAATAACTAATTGGAAGTTATGGCCATATTCATGTATAATTTTACGTGTGATTGATTTTTGCCTAATTTGGCCTTGTTATATTCATGAATCGCAGAACTACAGAAATCGCAGAAATGAGCTCAGGTAACCCATTTCTACGCGTTACCAAACTAAATTACCACTTCGTGATAAAAAAAAAAAAAAAAAAAAAAAAAAAAAATAAAAATATTTGATGAAAATTATTATTAAAATATTTATAAAGTAAATTAAATATTTTAATTAAGATATTTATGGAATAAAATAAATATTCGATGAAAATTATTATTAAAATATTTATAAAATAAATTAAATATTTTAATTGAGATATTATGGAATAAAATAAATATTCGATGAAAATTATTATTAAAATATTTATAAAATAAAGTAAATATTTTAATTGAGATATTTATGGAATAAAATAAATATTCTATGGAAATTATTATGAAATAATTTATTCGAGTGTAATAATAGTAAGAGAATGAAAATATTCTAATTTAATTAAGTAATTAAATTAGAAGGGTAATGATTTGTTAAATAAAGTGGAGTTTATATTAAATAATTAAGTGAAAATGTAACTAATGAATGTCGTGAATACATATGGTATGTGTGTAGGATTTGTGGTGAACTAAGTAGTAATCGTTTAGCTTCTACGCACGAGGGCAAGTTTCCTAACCCTACTTGTCATTATTGTTCAAGTTTATTAATTACCTCGAGTAAATTATCATTATTATTATTCATGTTCAAATGTTATATTAAAGATTGATTATCTTTTCAAAGCATGATTCAGTTATACAATAATTATCCTATTGTATACTTCCTAAGATTATTATTCAATTTGAATATCATTATTATTGAACCTTATTAGACTAGCGAACCCTTATTGATTCGACTAGTCCATAGTTGATGAGCGTTCTAAATTTCCGAACCCTTGATGAATTGTCCAAACCAAACTTCTTTGTGCGGACTCGAATGTTAAACCGAGATGAACAACCCTCGCAAAGGGATTTACTTATCGTTAGCGTTAAGATATTGTGCATGATGTTGTATTTGAGGGCTGATCCCCAAGTACGAGTAGAAAAGGTCCATAGTCTTATGATCATTAAAGGTTTCAAGTATAACCCTTGATAACCTAGGACATAGTTCAAGGTCTTATGACCCTCGTAATTCTTTTGTTTCTTGTTATTCATTCTTGATTCAAAAGTTGAGCTTTTATTCGGATGTCTTTGATTTACTCGCATGTTATTATAATCGTTATTTCATTATTATACTTGTGGGCATTAGTGCTCACTCTTGCTAATAATAACATTGCGATTAAGAACGAAAGAACTGGATTTAACCTTCCACTAGTAAAGGCAAGGGCAAAGTTAGCAAGTGTTGAAGACTTGTTATTTTATTTGATGATGTATTTAGGTTAGACTTAAGTTAATGATGTTGTTTAAGACTTAATTGTTTATGATTCCAAGATAGATGTTTAAGGTTAGAGTAACTTTGGGATTGTATTTATTATGTAGTTGATGTAACCCCATAAGGGAGATTTATTATTATTTCTATCTATTGCATGGTTTGCATTTATTATGGGTAGATAGATAGATGATATTTATACAGTGAACACCAAATCCCGTGGAATTGAAGTACCCGAATTTGGGGGTGTCACAAATTGGTATCAAAGCTGTAGGTTATGAACCTTAGGTTGGGGAACAACCTTAGGTAGTAGCCTTATAGAAAGAAGATAGTGATGGAAAACTCTTATCGAGTTATAAGAAATGAATTTATGTAATTCATTGAAGATAATAAAAGACCTTATGTGTTTATGTGTTAAAGTATGCGTTAGATGATACGTCCTTATGTGTTTATGTGTTAAAGACCTTATGTGTTTATTATGTACCCGGATTTGGGGGTGTCACATTTTCTATCGAGATTTGAATTGGCATCTTTTTATACATTAAGTCCTTCTCGATATGAATAGGCTCATACTCTATTACGTGCTTATAATCCGGCTTATAAGGACGTAACATTGATACATAAAATACATTATGTATTCATTCTAAGTCTGGAGGTAATGTTATCATGTAAGCTACATCTCCTAACCGTTTTAACACCTCAAATATAAACCTTGGACTTAACTTTCCCTTCTTTCCAAAGCTTATCTTTCCCTTCTAGGGAGATACCTTTAGAAATACATACGAGCCTACTTCAAACTCCCTATTTACTCGATGCAAGTCCGCATAATTTTTCTGTTTGTCTTGAGCTGCTACGAGATGCATCTGTATCAACTTCACTACATCCGTTGTCTGATGCACCAATTCTGGCCCTAGCATTCGGCGTTTTCCCACTTCATCCCATCATAATGGTTTTCTGCACTTCCTTTGGTATAAAGCTTCATAAGGCGGCATGCCTATGCTCGCATGATAACTATTTTTATATGCAAATTCTACTAATGGTAGATGATCATCCCAATTACCCTTAAAATCCATGATGTAAGATCTCAACATATCTTCTAACGTCTAAATTGTCCTCTCACTCTGTCCATCGGTTTGTGGATGATACGCTGTACTTAACTTCAGCTGCGTTCCCAACTGCTCTTGCAGACTTCTCCAAAAGTTCGATGTAAATCGTGGATCACGATCTGACACTATCGAAACTGGTACTCTATGTCTTGAAATAATTTCCTTAACATAAAGTTTAGCTAACTGGTCTAAGTTATACTTAACCCGTATTGGCAAAAAGTGAGCCGACTTCATCAACCGGTCCACTATTACCCAAATCGCGTCATACCCTATCTGAATAATCAGAAGTCCCACCACAAAGTCCATCGTGATATGCTCCCACTTCCACTCTGGAATCTCCAATAACTGTAACAAGCCACTTGATTGTTGATGTTCGGCCTTAACCTTTTGACAAGTCAAGCACCTACTTCACATACTCAGATATTTCTCTCTTTATGTTCGGCCGACCACCAAAAACTATGTCGAAGGTCTTGATACATCTTAGTACTACCAGGATGAATCGAGTACCTCGAACTATGAGCTTCTTATAACACTTCCTCTTTTAATCCCATCTCATTCGGAACCCAAATTCTTCCTTCAAATATTAATAATCCTTCATTATCAAGATTGTACTTTAAATCTTTTTCATCTGCTAACTACTTCTTCATCTGGTCACACTCATCGTTTCTGAGTTGTACCTCCTTAACTTTCTCTATAATGGAAGATTGAATCTCCGTTGTAAATAGTCTCTGTCCCAACTCACTCGGCAACGTCACCTCTATCTCCATCCTAGCCATATCTGTTATTAACTCAATTTGAGCTTTTAACATAGACAACTTTTCCCAACCCTTCCTACTTAAGGCCTCGGCCACTACATTGGCTTTCCTCGGATGATACAAGATTTCATACTCGTAATCCTTTATCAACTCCAGCCATCTCCTTTGTCTCATATTCAACTCCTTCTGTGTGAAGATATATTTTAGACTCTTATGGTCTGTGTATATCTCACATTTCTCTCCGTAAAGATAATATCTCCATATCTTTAACGTAAACACTATTGCGGCCAGTTCCAGATCATGAGTAGGGTAAACTTTCTCATAATCCTTCAATTGCCATGATGCATACGCAATGACCTTTCCATGCTGCATGAGCACACAACCAAGTCCTCTATGCGAAGCATCGCTATAAACTACGAAATTTCTTGTATCATCGGGTAATGACAATGCAGGTGCTTTACTTAATCTTTTCTTGAGTTCTTGAAAACTGTCCTCACATTTCTCAGTCCATTCGTACTTCACCGTCTTCCTTGTCAAATTAGTCAATGGAGTAGCTATCTTCAAAAAATATTGGATAAATCTTCAATAGTATCCCACTAACCCTAGGAAACTCCGCACCTCAGTCGGCATTTTAGGTTGTTCCCAATTCATCACAGCTTCCACCTTCGCTGGATCTACTGAAATCCCCTCCTGGTCAATAACGTGTCCTAAAAATTGTACCCTTTCTAGCCAAAATTCACACTTAGTGAACTTCACATATAACTTCTTTTTCCTTAGTGTCTCCAACACTATTCTTAGGTGTTCAACATGATCTTCTGGAATCTTAGAATAGATTAGAATATCATCGATAAACACTACGACGAACTTGTCCAAATATTGTTTGAACACTCTATTCATCATATCCATAAATGTAGCTGGTGCATTATTCAACCCAAATGACATCACCAGAAACTCGTAATGACCATAACGAGTCCTGAATGTCATCTTTGGTACATCTTCCTTTCTAACCTTTAACTGATGATACCCCGTCCACAAATCTATTTTATAAAAATACTTTGCCCCTTTTAACTGATCAAAAAGATCATTGATCATGGGTAATGGGTATTTATTCTTTATCGTTAACTTGTTTAACTCTCGATAGTCGATACAAAGTCTTAACGATCCTTCCTTCTTCTTTACAAATAGTACAGGTGCTCCCCACGACGAAACACTCAGTTGAATGTACTTTCTATCCAACAGTTCTTGTAACTGAACCATTAGCTCCTTCATCTCTACAGGCGCCATACAATACGATGCCCTTGAAACTGGTGCCGCTCCTAGCACAATGTCTATTACGAATTCGATCTCCCTATCCGGTGGAAGACCCAAAAATTCACTTGGAAATACATCCATGAATTCTTTAACTATAGGAATTTGTTCCATCGTTGCTCCCACTCTTTGGGTATCAACAACATGGCACAAATAACCTACACATCCCTTCCTCAACAGTTTCCTAGTTTGTGTCATAGTAAGACAACACGAACGCCCTGACGATTTATTACCGTAAAATACTACATGAGGTTGTCTCGACGTTCTAATATATTCACATTTCTTTTGGCAATCTATTATTGCCCCATGGTTAAACAACCAATCCATCCCGAGAATTACATCGAATTCTCCCAACTTTATCGGTATCAAATCTACCGATAATTTACAACCTCGTATATCTACACAACAACTCCTATGAATATTTTCAACATGAATTATCTCTTCGTTTGCTACCTTAATATTTAAAGGTATAGGTAATCTTTCGAGAAGTAATCCTAATCGTCTAGCAAAATCACATGTTATAAACGAACAAGTAGCACCCGAATCGAACAACACATAAGCATTTATATCGTTGATTGGGATAATACATGCAACTACATCCCCAGATGTAACTACATCTTGGACTGTCATGTTAAAGTTACGGGCCATCGATCTACCTGGCTGCACTGGACCACCAATAGATAATTACAGCTATTAGTGCCCTTATTCCCGTTCGTCCCCTTCTTTGGGCAATTCTTCGCTATGTGGTCAGTCGATCCACATTCAAAGCATCCATAGTTCTTCTTTGAACTTGGATAGTTAGGAGAAATGTGCCCCTCCCATCTACAGTTGTAACATACTGCCTTCCCCTTGAGATAGACTCCTAAGTGAGTCTTCCCACAGTTCTTGCATGCATCCATCCTCCTCTTAGGATCTCCTTGCTTCACTCCGGTATTCCCAAAGTTAAATCCCTTCCTCTTTTGACCATCACCACTCCCGCTGGCTCCCTCGATCTTTACTCCCCCATCTACCTTACCCTTATTTTTCTTCTCCCTGTGGTACTGGCTTAAAGCATCATTCTCACCTTCCGCAATTATTGCCTTTTCTAGTATGGTCCCAAAAGAGTTACTTTGGAACACAAATATTTAGCTATAGAGCCAGGGTTTCACGCCCTACTTGAACCTTCTAGCCTTCCTAACCTCCGTGCCCACTTGGTGTGGAGCAAATCTCGCCAATTCATTGAACTTGGCAGCGTATTGGGTAACATTCATCTCCCCTTATTTCAACTCTAGAAATCGCATCTCCATCCTCCCCTGCATACTCGTGGGAAAGTAGTTCTCGAAGAAAATCTCCTTGAACTGCACCCACATAAGGTTCTCTATACCAGTCCTAGCCTGGTTTGCCTCCTACCAAAAGTTGGCCTTTCCCTTCAACATATAGGTAGCAAAAGCAACCTTTTTCCCCTCGTCGACATTTGCAATAAAAAATGCCTTTTCTATTTCTTTTACCCAAGTTTAGGCTTCTATTGGGTCCATAGTTCCTTTGAACTCCGGCGGACCGACACTCTTAAAATCCTTAAAAGTAGTAGCTCGTACTACTGCAGGATTTACGGGTATATTAGCCCCCATTTCTATTAAAAGCGGTCATTAACAAGTTAATGAAATCTTGCATCGGGTTAACCGGACCTCCTTTTGGTTGATTAACATTAGTATCTTGATTTCTTCGTCTCCTTCTTGGCGGCATTTTTGCTGTTAAGATAAAAAACACATCATTATTACTTTCTTCTTTTTAGTTAGTTATTATTCATGATTAAATAATAACTTCAACTCATTACATAATATGTTCCATAAAAAGGCTTATATTGATTTGCTTCTTATAGTATAATACTACATCATTCGTCATTACACAGCCTTAGCTGATTACATTACTATCCTGCAATTACTTTCCAAAAATTGGGATTTACAAAAGACTACCCTTTGATATACAAAAGAGGGTTTTACGTCACTACTAGATACATCATATTTACATATCTAACTTTACTCTAGCTGTGACACCCCCAAATCCGGGTACTTCATTTCCACCAGATTTGGTGTTCACTTGCTAAAAACATTCATATCAAACTATCCAAACATAATAAAGTGTAATAATAAGCCTTCCCATTAAAGGGTTACATCAATAAGTTCAACAAAAACTCCCAGGTTATCTAACCTTTAATTACAAATGTCATATGCAAAAAATAAAATAGATACATCAAAAGATTTAAATTAAAGTCCAATAACATAAAAGCTAACAGGTTTACAAGTCTTCAATACTTGTTTATCTTCCCTTTCCCTTTACTGGTTATCTTTTCAACTTTAGTTGTAATATTTATATAAGCAAGAGTTAGCAAACAAAGCTCACTTGAAATGATAGTGAATAAACATCATATCAACTGCCAAATGAATAGGCTCAATAGAAATGAATAAGGTACTTCATCAATAATAATCAGGAACAGAACTTGAAATATATAATTGAGGGTTAAAAGACCACGAACTATCTGATAAGTGGATTTTATATCCATGAATTGATGTTCATTTCTTGCTTAATCGTTGTTAACTTCTTGCTTTCATGTTCATTTTTACTTGTTTATTGTTATTTAATGTGTAGGTATGGTGGTGCGGTGTTTGAGCATAAAAGGAGTGCTTTAGTGGTAGCAATGAATCAAGAATGAAGTTCAGTTAAGCCAACTAGTAGAGCCCACCCACGCCGGGGCGGGCATTATTAACTATACACCCCCGCCTAGGCGTGGGGTCCAACAATCAGGAAATAGAAGCCTAGCATTGGGCGGGCCTTTTCAACATATACCCACGAGAGGGGGTCCCAATTCGCACTCTGGTTTACTTGAAACTCTGCTGGAACATGGATTTTAGCACTTGGATTGCATTTGGACTCTAATGGACATGGGACTTCGACAAAAACGTGTGTGTTGGATTTATATGGGGCAACTAACAACAAATTCAAGGAGATACAAAACAATAATCAGAGATTAAGTACAGAGATTCATATTAAGCATTGGAGTGAAGATTTTGAAGACTTTCATATCAATTGCAGATTAAGGCTACGTGAAGGGTGTTCTACATTCTTCTTCTTCTTAGTCTTATATTTGTAATCGAAAAGATGTTATCTTTGATTTATTCAGTATTTAATTCATTGATGATGAACTAATTTATTTTTTAGGCTTATGATAGATCTTTATGTGAAATAGTGATTATGTAACGTTGATTTCGAGTTTAATAAGCTATTATCCAGTTTATCTATATTAATTTGAGCTTGAATTTATGAATTTCCTGATCAACAGTTCTTTGTGGATTTGTATGAATTCGAGAGAGGAAGTACGAATCGAGACTTAGTTAATATAGCATGTGTTCTTGAATTTTGTGAATGAACAGAATCTTGATGAATGTTAAGGTAGAGATATGCTTGACATCGCATGTAATCGGATAGGGAACTTAATGTTAAACCTTCTTTAATTATAATTCACATAGAGATATAGTGAGTTAGTTGATTAAGGTGTTTAACTTGTTTCTATCTAATTTGTGGATTTAAGTTAATACGGTATTAGTGCATCGAGAGGTGGATAGTGCTACATTCGTGTTCTTGATTAATAAACTGGGATAGTGAGTTGAATTGGAATAAAGTTTTAAAAATCAGAGTGAAGCTTAAGGTGAATTCGTAAGGCTAATTCTACAATAATTGTTTGAAAATTCAGTTTTTAATATTTGTGATTGGTTTGTGATCTTATATTTATTAATAATTTAGTTTTTATAATTTTAATCATTGTTTTGGATAGTTTAATAAAATTAGGATTAAAAGGAAATTGATAATTGTGAGGTTAAAATTTTGACTAAATTGTCTCTGTGGGAACGATACTCTACTTATTATTATATTTGTTGTTGACCACGTATACTTGTGTATCGTGTATAACTAGATTTTACCCAACAAGTTTTTGGCACCGTTGCCGGGGACAAATTTAGTATAGATTTTAATATTTTTACGATATCAGTTTAATTAGTCCAATTTTACTTAAACATTTTTATTTTTGTTTTGTTCCTCTTATTTCAGGTTTTTGAAGTGGTTTATGCAAACTCGGTCCAAAAATCTAGACTTGCTGCCTTTTGAGGATAACATTGAGAAACGGTTTCAGAGGTTAATAAGTGGATCAAGGAAACAAGAGAAGAATTCGAAAACTCTAAAAAAGAAGAGGTAATGACAGCCGAAGATCAGAAAGCGTTGAGGGATTTTGCTACACCCAAGGTGACTGAACTTTTGTCAAGTATCACCAGGCCTGCTATAGTTGCAAACACGTTTGAAATCAAGCCTGGGATGATTCAAATGATCCAAAACTCAGTTCAGTTTGGGGGATTGGCAAATGACGATCCGAATGAACACCTATTCAGCTTTCTGGAAATTTGTGACACCTTCAGGTATAATGGGGTGTCGAATGATGCGGTGAGACTTCGCTTGTTCCCATTCACCTTACGGGACAAGGCGAAGAGTTGGTTACACTCTCTACCACGGGGATCAATAACTACGTGAGAAGACCTAGCTCAGAAATTCCTTGCAAAATTCTTCCCACCAGCAAAAACTGCAAAAATGAGGAATGAGATAACGATGTTTGAACAGCAACACGGGGAGTCACTGTATGAGGCATGGGAAAGATACAAAGAATTGCTTCGAAAGTGCCCGCATCATGGATTGCCAAAGTGGTTGCAGATGAAAATGTTTTACAACGAATTGAATGGAAACCTCAGAACCAGTATTGATGCAGCTTCGGGTGGAGAGTTTATGGCTAAGAGTTATGAGGAGGCCTACGAATTGATAGAGACTATGGAAGCTAACAATTACCAGTGGCCCATGGCAAGAATGACACAAGCAAAGGCAGCTGGAGTGTTAGAAGTAGATGGTGTGACGGCAATACAAGCGCAAATTACAGCACTTTCAAAGAAGTTGGATGCTATGACAGGGGTACAGGCACTACAGACACATCAAGTAGCAATTATATGTGAATTGTGCGCGGGAGAGCATCCTACAAATCAATGCACAATTAATCTAGCATCAGTGCAATTTGTGGGCAACTATAACAGAATTCCACATAATACATACCAGAATGCTTACAATTAAGGGAGTAGGACTCATCCGAACTTTTCATGGAATAATAATAAGCATCAACAAGCTCCACAACCATCATATCCCCCAGGATTTCAGAATCACCAACAACCAGCTCAACATCAAGAGAGGAAATCAGATTTAGAGGAGTTGGTGACAAAGTATATAACAAGCAATGAGGTGGCTATGAAAAATTAAGCAATGGCAATGAAATCACAAGAGATGGCCATCAAGAATCTCAAGAATCATATGGGACAAATTGCATTAGCGTTGAACAATAGACCACAAGGGACTCTACCAAGTGACACCGAAAGAAATCTGAAGGGTAATCACGAGCAATGTCAAGCCATTATGTTGAGAAGTGGAAAACAGCTTGAGGGTCAAGAAATAGAAAATTCGGCTACAAAAGAGGTTGAGACGGATAGAGAAAATACAGTGCTTAAGGTCAAGCAGGGGGAAGAAAAACAAGTGGAAAAGAGCAAACCAGTTAATGAACCAGTTGTCTATCCTCCCCCACCATTTTAGCAAAGAGTTCAAAAATAGAAGCTAGCCAAACAGTTTGCGAAATTTTTGGAAGTTTTTAAGAAACTTCAGATTAACATCCCGTTTACAGAAGCCCTGGAGCAGATGCCTAGTTATGCAAAATTCATGAAAGGGATTTTGTCCAGGAAAATGAAGTTGGAAGACTTCGAGACAGTGGCATTAACAGAGGAGTGTAGTGCGGTATTACAGTGAAAGTTGCCACCAAAGTTGAATGACCCGGGGAGTTTCATTATTCCATGCACGATTGGGAATATGGCGTTCAACAAATGTTTGTGTGATTTGGGAGCGAGTGTGAACCTTATGCCATTATCAGTTTATACATAATTGGGTTTGCCCGTGCCAAAGCCTACGAACATTTCATTGCAGTTGGCAGATAGGTCAGTCACATATCCGAGAGGCATTGTAGAGGACATATTTGTTAAGGTTGATAAGTTTATATTCCCGAGGATTTTATTATTCTGGATTTTGAGGAGGATAAGAACATCCCGATTATCCTAGGGAGACCTTTCTTGGTCACGGGTAGGACACTCATCGACGTACAAAAAAGTGAACTTACTATGAGGTTCTAAGATAAATAAATAAAATTTAATGTGTTTAAGGCCATGAAATTCCCTATGGATGAAGAAGAATGTTTTAGGATGGATATCATTGACCAAATAATCAGCGAAGACATGAACAAGAGTTTGGTTAATGATCCATTGGAAATGACATTATTGGGGGATGAAGAGTTCGATGATCCAGAATTTATGGACTATTTGCAGATGCTAGACTCCCTGCCATGAGTTAGCAGATTTAAAACACCCTTTGAATCATTGCACACGGAGGATAAAGCCATAACAAGGATAAAACCGTCATTGGAGGAGCCACCGACTCTTGAACTTAAGACACTCCCTAAACACCTCAGGTATGCGTATTTAGGCAATTCTAATTCTTTACCTGTTATTATTTCTGCTGCACTTAATGATTTGCAGGAAGAAAAGTTGCTGAGAGTGCTGGGGAACCATAAATCGGCTATAGGATGGACAATCGCGAATATCAAGAGAATCAGCCCATCCTTTTGCATGCACAAAATTTTGATGAAAGACGATGCAAAACCGACAGTGGAGCAATAAAGACGGCTCAACCCTATTATGAAAGAAGTATTCAAGAAGGAAATACTGAAATGGTTGGATGCGGGTATCATTTACCCGATTTCAGACAGTAAGTGGGTTAGTCTGGTGCAAAATGTGTCGAAAAAAGGAGGAATGACTGTAGTTCAGAATGATGACAATGAGCTAATTCTGATAAGGACAGTGACTAGTTGGAGGGTTTGCATGGACTACATGAAATTGAATAAGGTAACCCGCAAAGATCACTTTCCTTTGCCCTTTATCGATCAAATGTTGGATAGATTGGTGGGACATGAGTACTACTGCTTATTAGATGGATACTCGGGTTATAATCAGATCATCATCGCTCCTGAGGATCAAGAGAAGACTACGTTTATGTGCCCATATGGCACATTCGCATTCAGGAGAATGTCATTCGGTTTGTGTAATGCACCCGCTACCTTCCAGCGGTGTATGATGGCCATCTTCTCGGATATGGTGGAGAAGAATGTGGAAGTCTTCATGGATGACTTCTCTGTCTATGGGGATGACTTTGATGCGTGTTTGGAAAATTTGGTAATGGTCTTACAAAGATATACTGACACGAATTTGGTCCTTAACTGAGAAAAGTGCCACTTTATGGTGGAAGAAGGTATAATTTTGGGGCACAAAGTCTCGGCTCAAGGATTGGAGGTTGATAAAGCTAAGCTGGAAAAAATTAAGAAACTACCTCCACCGAGTTCAGTTAAGGGAATTAGAAGTTTTCTGGGACATACTGGGTTCTACAGGAGATTCATACATAACTTCTCTAAAATTGCAAAACCTTTGTGCATTGTTTTAGAGAAGGATTCGGTTTTTAAGTTTGATGAAGAGTGTAAATTGGCATTTGAGTTGTTGAAGAAGAAATTGACCAAAGCCCCCGTAATCGTCGCGCCGGATTGGACCACGCCTTTTGAGTAAATGTATGATGTAAGCGACTATGCGGTTGGGGCTGTTTTGGGTCAACGTCGAGAGAAAGTATTTCACGCAATATATTATGCAAGTAAGACACTCACGGAGACTCAAATGAATTACATAACTATGGAAAAAGAATTGCTTGCAGTGGTGTATTCGTTCGATAAATTCTGGGCATACTTGATCGGGACTAAGGTAGTAGTTTAAACAGATCACTCGGCCATTTGGTACTTAATTGCGAAAAAAGATGCTAAGCCACGCCTTATCAGATGGATTCTCCTTTTATAAGAGTTTGATTTAGAAATAAAGGATAGAAAGGGGACGGAGAACCAAGTTGCCGATCATTTATCTAGGCTGGAAAATCAAGATAAACAGAAAGAGGACAAGTGTGTAATCAACGAGTCATTCCCGGATGAGCAACTGTTTGGGATAAATATAGAATTTCCATGGTATGCAGACTATGCGAATTATCTAGTGAGAAACATTCTTCCTCCTGATCTTACAAGACAATAGAAAAAGAAGTTTCTTCATGACGTCAAATGGTATATGTGGGATGAGCCTCACTTATTCAAACAGTGCGCCAACAAGATGATCAGAAGATGTGTGCCCTACAGTGAAGTGAAGAACATCCTGAATGAATGTTACTCATATGCGTATGGGGGACATTACGGTAGTGAACGAACAGTGGCAAAGGTGCTTTAAGCCGGATTTTATTGGCCTACATTGTTTAAGGAAGCCCGCCAGTTTGTTAAAACATGTGATAGATGTCAAAGGGTGGGCAACATTTTGAAAAGGAATGAGATGCCACTACAAACAATTCTAGAAGTTGAGATTTTTGATGTATGGGGCATAGATTTCATGGGGTCATTCCCTTCATCACTTAACAATCAGTACATTTTGCTTGCAGTGGATTGTAAGATCCCAACTTTTATGAATAAAAATGTATTTTCTATATATATCATTTTTGAATATTATGGAATAAATTTGATATAATGTTATAGTTGTGGGTAATATTTATAAATTTTGCAAAGTACGCAAGTTGTTATATAATATTCGATTGTTCGAGGAATATTCATTTTAAACAGGGAATATTCGTATGACGGCACAATCATTGGTGGACCCCACAACGAAATTATTGTCAGATTGAGAAAACGACAAAAATATTTTTATGAAAATAACGGCGGAAGTTTTACCATTAACTGTTGAAACACCCGGTGTTAAAAGTACAGGAATATGCGTGGTTGCATAGTAGCACACGGTATTGATTATTGATGCTTACGTGAGAAGTCACTCAGTTTTGTTCAATTATTGCTTCAGTAATTGTTGCATAGTATCTCACATTAATTGATTCAATTATTGTTGATATTTTATAATTGAGATGACACAGTTATTAATATTATTATTTGCATTATTAACGATGTCTAGAAGTTCTGCCAAGGAGAGGTTTGGTCACCTAATTACGCGCCAATAGGGAGAAATCCTTATTGGAAAGCCCCATCTTTCCTGGGAACGACCTGGTCGATTAATAGTGTGAATAATAATAATGATGATGACGTTTTATTTTATTAGTATTATTAATGTAATAAAATAGAAAAGCTTTTTATATAAAACAGAATACTTTTATAAAGTTATTTGTTTTATTAGGCTAATAGTAAAATCTTTTATATAAAAATGTAATACTTTTATAAAGTTATTTATTTTATTAGACAATAATTAGAATATATTATATTTTATTATGCATAGTGTTTGTATAATGCCTGCATAGTGTTTGTATAGTAAAATCTTTTTAAAAGTTATTCGTTTTATTAGATTATAAATAGAATATATTATATTTTATTGTAAACCAATATGGACCGTCTGTTTAAAGTAAATCGATCTGGACCGTTCATGGATTGGTTACTATTCAGTCCATTCTTCTATAAATAGAAGCTCATTCCTTCATTATTTCTTACGAATTCACTGAAACTCTAGAGAGAGAAACTGTAGAGAGAATTATTCTTCTATCTTGAGCGTATTTCTTTAGCGTTTAAGAAATATTTGAGTGTAGTGCAAGTTTCTTCAAGTATATCCCCGCCCTATTGTCAGAGTACTCTTCTTTATAAGGTAAGGGGTATTATTTCTTTTCATATTCATGAAGAGAACTTCAGTTATTCCATTCTTTATTATTCTATTAGAATAACTCAGATACTGTGATCTACCCTATACTTGGTGATTTCTGTTGTTATTCCATTCGTTATTATTACATTTGGAACATCCTTTCTATCGTTTTACACCTGGACCGGTTCCGTCTTTTTATTATTCATTGAATATCCATCTCATGAGTTTTACTGGGACCGATTCCGTTATTTATTATTCTATTGGAATAACTTGTCTACATGTGAAGTACCGCATGCATGGTGATTTCATTGTTATTCCATTCTTTATTATTCTGTTTGAATATCACCGCGGTGCGTATTACGCTTTGACACAGATCTCATTATTTATTATTCATTGGAATAATGCATCCATGCTCATACCGCATGCATGGTGATTTCTTTTGTTATTCCATTCTCTATTATACTCAGTTGGTTAAAGTTTTGACTTTTATACTCCATGAAATTGGTAGAATATCCTTGATATTTGCGCTTCATCCAGTATCTTTTCGTGGAAATATTCTTCTGAGCATTCTTAAATTTTACTCTACAAAAAAATATCATGTTGACAATTTGGACGTTATTAATTCCTGAATAAATTAATTCTTGAACTTGTTTTATTGAATTCTTATATCATTGTCATCATCCTCATATTTATATTTTGTTGAAAGTCATTTGTGGCCTGTAGTGCATAGATGGACTTGGTATAATTATGACCAGGGATTATTCGGTGTAATCATGACCGTAATGTTACAAATGATGTGGTAAAAGTCCTCATTGGTCCGTAGTGCATTGATGGACGCTTGTTGTTGGCATGATCATGACCATTGATGAATACACGAATATCCTCGGCCAGTAGTGCATGGATAATTTGTGGTTCGATACTTATGAATATCCTTGGTCAGTAGTGCGGGGGATGAGGTGGATTATTTATTAAGTCGAGTCCCAAATGATAAAAGTGATAAAAAACCTTTTAAATCATAAAAGATAGTAGATTTTATTCTCTACTCGACTCTTTTAATGGATTGCATGTTCGCTACATGCTTAAACTTGATGTCTATTGTATTTTATCGGTTTAACATCATTGAAGACTAATGATAATGTATTCTCGCATTATCTTAGTCATAATATTTCTTCTTGGCTAGTTGAGCTCACCCTTTCTTTCACCGTTCTCTTGGAAATGAGAACGTGGTCGGGACTAGTCGGGGAATGGAGTGACGGTCCGATATGATAGTATTAGTAGTCCTCACTATTCTGTTAAATAGTGTGACAATAAATATAATGAGGACTTATTCTAAGAGTGGATATTGTCTAGAAGACAATATTTGTATTAAAACTCACAGCTTTCTTGTTGTATATTAAAGATTGTATTTGTATTCTGTACCATGTAGTTGGCGACTAAGAATAGGTGATGTATACATATTTTGGGGGCGTCAAAGTGGTTCTCAAATTCTTGCAGAAGAACATTTTTACGAGATTTGGCACGCCGAGAGATATTATAAATGATGAAGGTAGTCACTTCTGCAAAAAATTGTTTACAGCTCTATTGGCAAAGTATGGGGTCAACCATAAGGTAGCTACAACTTATCATCCCTAAACCAGTGGGCAAGCTGAGGTTTCAAATAGGGAAGTAAAGAGAATCTTGGAAAAAGTGGTAAACCCAAATCGAAAAGGATTGGTCGCTTAGGTTGGATGATGCACTATGGGCCTACCGAACTGCGTATAAAAAACTGATTGGTATGTCACCATATCAACTACTATACAGAAACACTTGTCACTTACCTGTCGAGTTACAGAACAAGGCTTACTGGGTGATTCAGAAACTTAATTTCGATCAAGCAGCTGTGGGGGAAAAGCGACTACTACAATTAAACGAGCTCGACGAATTTCGACTTTAAGCCTATGAGAACTCTAAGATATACAAGGAAAAGGTCAAGAGATGGCACGACCAGAAAATCATGCAAAGAACATTTGAGCCGAGGCAATCAGTCCTATTGTTCAACTCACGATTGAGATTATTCCTAAGCAAGCTTAAGTCAAGATGGTCAGGACCATTCACCATCAAAAAAGTTTTCTCTCATGGCGTCGTTGAACTCTACAGTCGGAATCCATTAGAAATTTTCAAAGTCAACGGTCAACGATTAAAGCACTATTGGGGTGGTGAGTCCAACACATATGTCATCGCCATCACATTATCTGATGTACCATGAACAGGAAGTAGTCAGGCTGAACGACTTAAAATCAAGTACTAATTGGGAGGCAACCCAACCATACTTTTATTTTTCTTATTTTCAATTATAATTGTTAGATTATAGTTTAACATAATTAGTAATTTATAATAAGTTCATTAAGTAGTTATTATATTGTATGAATCTTGTCAATCTCTCAACCATGCTCAAATTGATCAAAAATCTAATAACTTTTATGTTTCATGGCTTGCAGGATGGGAAAATGTACATTAAGTGGCATGGCATGAAGAAAAGAAGAGAAAATGGGTCAGTTTCCAGAGTGTATACCCGTCGGGGCGGGCCCCTAAAGCACCAACACCCCCACTAGGGCGGGGGTTCCCCAAGTCTAATAGTAGTGAGCATGCCCGTTGGGGTGGGCCATTATAGCCTTGCACCCCCCACCGGGGCGGGGGTCTCCCACATCAACTAACAGATTGCATACCCGCCGGGGCGAGCTTCCTAAGCGTATTACCCCCCGCTGGGGCGGGGGTCCTGGAGTTCAACATACAAGTTCAAATCAGTTACTCCTTCACAACCCATTTCCCCACTTCCTCATTACACACGGACACTTCCCCAATTGCTCTTCACATAAACTACCAACTCCCATCAATTCTTTCCCACGTTCTAGCAACTTTAATTCCATCTCCCCACCACTCCAATCCACTACACCATTACTTCACCCCACCACCTTGCACCACAACATCATCTCTATATATATATATTCACACCCTAACAACCCTTCAACTACATCTCACAAGGCTACGAATTAGGGCTTTTTGTACAACAAGTGTCAAATAACTAAAGCTAAGTACTTTGTGTTCCAATTCCTCACCTCCAAGTACCATAATAGATCAAAGTTTCAAGTTTTGTGGAAGTTAAATCAATCTGCACACCAAATGTTTGACAATTTGTGTGAACCAAGTTTGGGGGGGGGGAGATATTGTTGTCTAGGCTTCTGGGAATAAATGGCTTCGCAACCCACATCGAAAAGACAAAGGGGAGAAAGTTCAAGGCCCACACAACCGACACGGACCTTTGATCGTCGTAAATTCATAAGTGCCGCCGCTGCTGACCGGTACGACTATATGATGACAAAATCTCTTACACCGGAGAAGGGGTTGGCACCAGATCATGTCGACAATGAAATGATGCAGCAAATTTATCAGAAAGGTTGGAACAAGTTCACCGAGGAACCTGAGGCCGCCGTTGTCAACATAGTCAAGGAGTTCTATGCGAACGTCGAGGACAAAGCCCCCTTCAATGCTTATGTACGGGGTTGATTAGTCTTGTTCAGCGTCGATGCCAACAGCACCTATTATCAGTTACGAGTGCCTCGACAGTGCCAATATGGTCACCTACGCGATTTTGATCTGGACTATGAGGCGATACTCAAAGAAATGACTAAGCCGGGAACAACATGGATCAAAGGTCGGAAGGGAGGCACAGTTTTTCATAGCAAAGATCTCAGTCGGTATGGTAAAATTTGGTATGCTTTCTTATGTGCAAAATTATATCCGTCCCAACACACATCGGACGTGACCAAGGAGAAGGCACTACTTTTATATGCAATTGTGCAAGATTTCATCATTGATGTCGGGGCCATAATCTATTTTTCCATTTGCTGATGCTTACGAGGAAACTTTTTAGGTGGCTTGCCACACCCATCATTCATATGTGGGTTGTGTCGCCAAGCGGGTTTTAGATGGTCGGGTGATGAACCCACGCAGATGTCGCTTTACTTACAAGATTCCAAAATGATAGCGCGATATTCGGTGTGGACTGGAGGTGATTCCCATCCTCGAGGTCTGGGTTTTATTTTTCCATTGGCTTCGGAGGACAAAGTTGACGCAGCAGACACCTCGGAGGATGAGGATGCAAATATGGGAGATCAAGGAATAGAAAGCAGAATCTGCATGATCAGAGGCATTATCTAGTCCTCGCCTTGCATTTCAATGCCAAGTAGATGAGCACAATAAGCAAGCACGATGAGAGATGAGGCGTCTCGCTGCTAGACAGGACCATATGTTCGAGGCAATGAACCTCTCATTCGCTTCATTGAACACGACGCTACAAAGTTTCAATCCAGCTGCCCAATTTCTATACCAGTAGCCCATGCCAATGCCAAGGTTTCCACCGAGTGACTCCGAGGAAGAAGATCAACCACCACCACCACCCCAGACTTAGGCGATTGTAGGGAAGTCCTCACACATTTTATTGTGATTATCTATACAATGAGGACATTATAATTTTCAAGTTTGGGGGATTTAATTACATGTTTGCATGCATAATGTCATTAGTTAGGCTTGCATTTGTCATTGGACTTTAGTTTTGCATATTAATTTAGGAATTGTGATGTTGCATTCATGTAATCACATAGTTGCATGGTAGTTTAGGTGTATACATAGTAGCTTAGGTTATTTTTGTTATTGCTGCATTTTGTTATGTTATGTTTGATATAAAAAAAAGTTTGTTAAATATTGTGTTTGCATATGTCTAGCAGTGTTGTAGTTCATGTTATTTTGGGCCAATGACGAGATTGAGCTTAAGTCGATAATACAACATTGATTATTAGAACCTTGATGTAGTTTTGAATTATGACTCGGATCTTATTCTTGTTTGAAACTGGTATAAAAAGGGTAGCACATAATAATGTATGTGTTAACTGATTAGTTTAAATTGATACATCAATAGTTTCTAAAGGATAATGCTAGTATAAATCATAGAAGGACAAGAATAGGCAGTAAAGACGACGAATTAGTCAATAACTTAAGTTTGGGGGAAAAGGTGGGGTATATAAGCTTTAGAAAAAGAAAAAAAAGAAAATAATATTTAGTTGAGTCTTATGGTGGGTTGAGGAAAATATACTCCCCATAAACACGAGCGTGAGATGGAGCGTAAAATACACTCACCAAACATCTATCTAAAAAAAATATGAAGAAAAGATGGGAAATAAGAGCAAAGGGCCCCCGTCAATGAAAAAATAAGAAGAGAAAGCATGAATACCCTATTTTGACCCCTAATCTTGGTGATTGTTTAGTTTTAGTTGGAACTCGTCTATTTTTAAACTTTTTGAGTTTGTCATGTATGAGTCCTTCTAAGAGATTGGTTATATATTGAATTTGAGTTCGTATCAGTTATCATGGATGTTGAGCACACACACACTATACTAGTAATAATTGTTTAAGATTTGAGAATTAATAACAAATTATTGATTGGTTTTGATGATTAAGAATTATAGTGTTTGCTTGTTTTCCCTGAGGCCGGTGGAATATTTTTGATTCTGTGATATTGTTGGATTCGTAATGATATAGATTAGATACATTACATCTCATTGCATAGCATGTAGTTTGTTTTGTGCTCGAGGACTAACACGGTTTAAGTTTGGGGAATTTTGATAAGTGGATTTTATATCCACGAATTGATGTCCATTACTTGCTTAATCGTTGTTAACTTCTTGCTTTCATGTTCATTTTTACTTGTTTATTGTTATTTAATGTGTAGGTATGGTGGTACGGTGTTTGAGCATAAAAGGAGTGCTTTAGTGGTAGCAATGAATCAAGTATGAAGTTCAGTCAAGCCAACTAGCAGAGCCCATCCTCGCCGAGGCGGGCATTATTAAGCTATACACCCCCGCCGGGGTGGGGGGTCCAACAATCAGGAGACAAAAGCCTAGCGCGCCGGGGTGGGCCTTTTCCAAGCATATACCCCCGTCGGGGCGGGGGGTCTCGAATTCTGGCACTCCTGGTTTACTTGAAACTCTGCTGGAACATGGATTTTAGCACTTGGATTGAATTTGGACTCTAATGGACATGGGACTTCGACAAAAATGTGTGTGTTGGATGTATACGGGACAACTAACAACAAATTCAAGGAGATATAGAGAAATAATCAGAGATTGAGTACAAAGGTTCATATTGAGCATTGGAGTGAAGATTTTGAAGACTTTCATATCAATTGCATATTAAGGCTACGTGAAGGGTGTTCTGCATTATTCTTCTTCTTAGTCTTATATTTTTAATTGAAAATATGTTATCTTTGATTTATTCAGTATTTAATTCATTGATGATGAACTAATTTACTTTTTAGGCTTATGATGGATCTTTAAGTGAAACGATGATTATGTAACTTTGATTTCTAGTTTAATAAGCTATTATCCAGTTTATCTATATTAATTTGAGCTTGAATTCATGAATTGTCTGATCAACAGTTCTTTGTTGATTTGTATGAATTCGAGAGAGGAAGTACAAATCTAGACTTAGTTAATATAGCATGTGTTCTTGGATTTTGTGAATGAACAGAATCTTGATGAATGTTAAGGTAGAGATATGCTTGACATCACATGTAATCGGATAGGGAACTTAATCTTAAACCTTCTTTAATTATAATTCACATAGAGATATAGTGAGTTAGTTGATTAAGGTGTTTAACTTGTTTTTATGATAATAGGAGAAGTGAGTCAAGTGGAAATTTCAAAAAGAGGAGATTCAACAATGACGGGAAGACATCAGCAGTAGCACCAACACCAACAACAAATTCTAGGGGAGGAGAACGACCACCACTTAGATGCTACAGATGCGGAGAGGAGGGACACATAAGTCCATACTGCTCACACCTGACCTTCAAGGTGTGTTTCAAATTATGGAAAAGACGGTCATATAGCCCGGTTTTGTCCAGTGGCGAAAGTCAAGTCCAAATGGGGACAAGAACACCAAAGGTGACTACTGACAAAACAAAGTCGATGGTTCAAGGAGGCGTTTGTCGTGATAGCCAAAACGCGAGAAACCCGAATGAGGTGATCACGGGTAAGCTAATCTTGAACTCTTGCGAAGTTTATACCTTACTAGATACTGGTTCTACCCATTCTTTTTATCTCTCCTACTTGTGCTCAACGTTTAAACTTGACTCCGGAGAAATTAGACTTTGACTTATCCGTGGAGATTCCGTTAGGAGAAACTTTCATTACATCCACTGTTTATAAATCTTGTTTGATCCAAGTTGGCAGCATCACATTACCTGTTGATCTTATCTCTTTAAAGATACTTATAATTGATGTGATTTTAGGGATTGATTTGTTAACCACTCATCATGCTAAAATTGATTATTTTCGTAAGGTTGTTAGTTTTCATATTCCTAACCAACCTGTTATGCGAATTCAAGCAACCAAACCACTAAAGTCAATCACTGTCAATCAAGCCATAAAGCCATTCGTTTATTAAAAATAGATGTCAAGCTTTCTTAGCCCATGTTATGGAGTTGAATAAAAACATGTCAGATTTTAATAATATTTCTATTTTTAGTGAATTTCCTGACGTATTTCTTGAAGAACTTCCTGGTCTACCCCCAAAACGTGAAGTTGAATTCTTTATTGACCTTGAACCGGGTACAAAACCCATTTCTAAATCCCCATATCGAATGGCTCCTATTGAACTTCAGGAGTTAAAAGTCCAACTACAGGAGTTGTTAGACATCGGTTTCATTCGTCCTAGTACATCTCCTTGGGGTGCTCCAGTTTTATTCGTAAAGAAAAAAGACGGGATTATGCGACTTTGTATTGACTACCGAGAATTGAACCAAGTCACCATCAAGAATAGGTATCCCCTACCTCGCATTGATGACCTGTTCGACCAGTTGCAAGGAGCACAATTCTTTTCAAAGATCGATATTCGTTATGGATATAATCAGCTGAAGATTAAAACTGAGGCTATTCCAAAGACTGACTTCAAAACTCGGTACGAGCATTATGAATTCTTAGTCATGTCTTTTGGATTGACTAATGCTCCTGCTGCTTTCATGGATATGATGAACCGTGTATTCAAGGAATATTTGGATCAGTTCGTTGTTGTTTTTATTGATGACATCCTCATCTATTCCAAAAGCCGTGAAGATCATGAACACCATTTGAAGCTGGTACTTCAAAGGCTTCGTGGCAACAAGCTATATGCCAAGCTAAAGAAATGCGAGTTCTGGCTTAAGGAAGTAGCTTTTCTTGGACACGTGGTTTCAAAACATGTAGTATCTGTTGACCCGGAGAAGATTGAAGCAATCCAAAGTTTGGACCAACCAAAGTCAGTGATCGAAGTGCGTAGCTTTCTGGGCTTAGCTGGTTATTATCGGAGATTCGTGGAAGGATTTTCTCGAATCGCTACTCCGTTAACTCAGTTGACTCGGAAAGAAACAAAATTCGTATGGAGCAAAGAATGCGAGAAGAGTTTCCAAGAGCTCAAGAGGAGACTCATTTCGGCACATGTTCTAACAATACCATCTGGTTCAGATGGATTTGTTATCTATAGTGATGCTTCAGGCAAAGGGTTAGGATGTGTTCTCATGCAACATGGGAAAGTTATAGCCTATGCCTCATGACAACTCAAAGAATATGAGAGGAATTATCCTACTCATGATTTGGAGTTGGCAGCAGTCGTTTTTGCGTTGAAAATCTGGAGACATTACTTGTATGGGAAGAAAGTGGAGATTTATACGGATCATAAAAGCCTCAAATATTTCTTCACCCAAAATGAACGTAACATGCGTCAAAGACGTTGGCTCGAGCTGATGAAAGATTACAACCATAACATTCAATATCATCCTGGAAAAGCAAATGTTGTAGCTGACGCATTGAGTAGAAGATCGTATGCGGGTACGAGTGCGATGTTGTTAACACAAAGACCCATTTTGTACGACTTACAAAGGATGGAGATAGAGTTAAAGGCTCCAAGTACCCACGTGATGATATCAAATATACGAGTAGAACCGACTTTAATCGATAAAGTTAAAGCTGCTCAAGCCACAGACCCAGAGATGATATATATGAAGAAGAAAGTGCAGAGAAGGTGCTATTCTAGAAGTAAGAATTGATGAAGAAGGAATACTTCGAGTCAACTCCAGAATTTGCATTCCTAACGATTCTGACTTGAAGCATAGAATCATGATGGAGGCACACAACACACCATTTGTAATCCATCCTGAGAGTACCAAAATGTATCATGATCTTCGACATATAATTTGGTGGAGCAATATGAAGAGAGAGATCGCGGAGTTTATCTCGAGGTGTTTAAACTGTCAACGTGTAAAGGTGGAGCATCAAGTACCAAAGGGTCCATTGCAATTACTTGAGATTCCAAAATGGAAGTGGGAACACATTACTATGGATTTCGTTACGGGTCTTCCCAAGGTTTCTCAAGGTATAGATGCGATTTGGGTTATTGTTGATAGATTAACCAAGTCTGCTCATTTCTTGCCTTTACGTGAGACTTATTCCCTTGAACGTCTTGCTCATATGTACGTAAATGAGATTATGAGATTGCATGGCATGCCAGTATCCATAGTTTCGGATCATAACCCAAGATTCACTTCATGATTTTGGGTTAGTTTACAGGCACGAATTTATAATTCAGTTCAGCATACCATCCTCAAATGGATGGGCAATCGAAAAGGACTATTCAAACCCTTGAAGATCTATTAAGACTATGTGTCCTAGATTTCAAAGGAAGTTGGGATAAGTACTTGCCATTGGTGGAATTCTCCTACAACAACAGTTATCATGCAATTATAGGCATGGCTCCATTCAAGGCATTGTATGGATGAAAGTGTTGTTCTCCAATATGTTGAGACGAGGCGGGTGAAGCAACGTTATTGGGACCAGAATTAGTACGCATGACTATGGAAAATATTCAAATGATACGGCAACGTATAAAGACCTCACAAGATCGACAAAAGAGTTATGCTGATCTTCATCGAAAAGACGTGGAATTTAATATTGGAGATCATGTACTGTTACGTATTGCTCCATGGAAGGGAGTTACAAGATTCGGGAAGAGAGGAAAGCTCAATCCATGATTTGTTGGTCCATTTGAGATTCTTGACCAAATAAGAAATGTGGCCTATAGACTCGCATTACCTCCAAGCATGTCTCGTGTTCATAATGTTTTTCATATATTTATGCTTCGTAAATATGTGAAAGACCCAAACCACATTATTACGTTAGAACCAGACGAGATAGCCGAAGATTTAACGTACGAAGAGGTACCTGTCAAGATCTTGGATAGAAAGGAGCATGTCCTACGAACAAAGGTTATACCATATGTCAAGGTTTTGTGGAGGAACCATGCTATGGAGGAAATGACCTGTGAGTTGGAATCGAAAATAAAAGCGAGGTACCCTCACCTTTTCTAAACACCAGGTACGTACATCAATTTTGAGGACAAAATTTCATAAGGAGGGGAGGTTGTAAGACCCCAACTTATTATAAATAAAATTGAATTTCCTCTATTAATTATCTTAAAATAATAAGGAGTTAATTTGATATAATGCTTTGGTTATGGGTGAAATGTGCAAATTTTGCAAAATAAGCAAGTGGTTATAAAATATTCATTTTCTCGGGGAATATTCGTTTGGTCGTGGAATATTCTTGTTGTCGGGAATATTAAATATGTGTAGCAGACCATTTGGGGCCCATGTAAAAACTATTGGGATGAAGAAAAGCGACAAGTTTAAGTTTTTATAAATAACGGCGTAATTATTACAATTAACAACATTGGATTACCCGGTGGTTAAAATACGATGTCTATGCGTTAGTTGCAAGAAGATGCTTACCGGTATTAACAATATTTTTGAATTATTGATTCTTACGTAAGAAGGCACTACTCAATAATTGTTACAGTAATTATTGTTCAATATTTTATTTTATTGATTCAATAATTGTTGCGTTGATATTTTATATTATAATTATTTCAATAATTGTCATTGCACAGTATTTTCCATTATCATATCAATAATTCATATTATTTGAATAATATTATTAGATAGCATTATTAGCAATGTCTAAGGAAGTTCTGTCTAGGAAAGAGGTTTGGCCACCTAATTGCGCGCCAATAAGGAGAAATCCTTATCGGAAAGCCTCCTCTTTCCTAGGAACGACCTGGTTGTCATAATTGTGATTATGTAATATTATTTGTGAATAATTAATTATTGATTTATATGATAAGAAAATATTTATTTTATGTGGACATAAATGATGGATAGGAAAATATTTATTTTGTGTGGATATAAATGAAAGAATTAATGCTGAGGTATTTTATCAGTATTTTGCCGGAATTGGGGTATTAAAAATCGCCCGTATATGGATTTCGGACATTTTTCGTTTGGAATTTGGAAAAACATAAAGCTACAAAGTTGTAGAGAATTTAATTTCCTATGGAATAGACATAAAATTCGTATTTTTCTGATAAAAGGGCTATTTATTATGAATTATTGAAGTTTCAGAAATTAAATATTTTTATTAAAATTATGGGTGGGACCCACTTTTTTTTTTGTGAAAACATGTGCTGAATTAATTTTTCAAATGTGGTGGGCTGATGATTTTTCAAAGAGGCATGCGTAGAAGAAGAAAAAAAATATTATTTTATTAATTTAGTTTCTTTTGGCGTTCTAGCATTTTCCTATAAATAGGGTGCTTAGTTAGACTTGAAAATCACACCAGAAACAAGTTTTCTCTATCTCTCTCTCTCTCTCTATATATATATATATATATATATATATATATTATCAAGCGTATTTTGTGAGTATTTGGATACTTTGAGAATTTCTATTCGGTCTGAGTTTCCTTGAAAGATCATATCCCGATATTCCTAATTAGAAGTCTTGTTTCTTTTGAGGTAAGGGATGTTATTTTCTTCGTAAATGATATTATTTCTTTCAATATCATTATGCTGAAATATTGGTATAAATTTTATTGTGGAATTTCTACCTTTTTGTGTTGGGATTACTATTCACGTATACGACACTATTCACCGAAAAATAAAAATTTTTCTTCTTTGTCCTAGATGTCTATTATGGTTACTATCTTTGATTGTATCCATGTGTTAATCTTCATTCTTGAATTTTACTCCACTATGGTTTATTATGTAGTATTTTTAAACTTGGATTATCTAAAGTACGAATCTCAAATCTTTGTCCTTTTATCTCACTGGATTCATTCTTTAAAATATTTTTCATCATCCTCAGTCCTTAATGGTGATACTTGATGAATATCTGTGGCCTATAAGGCAAAGATGAATGATTACCTGATGAATATATTTGGTCCGTAGTGCAAAGATGGACAGGTGTTGAGATGAAAACATGATAAAAATGAATATCTTTGGCCGTGATCTGAATATTTGATTATCTTATGGATTGATGTTACGGTGCAAAAATATGAATATTTGATTCAAGATGTATATTGATTGATTATTACTAAACTCTAAAATATTGATGATTCCACTTTTAAATTCATTATATTTTATCTCGATTTGTTGAAGTAGATTTTATTGTTCATTATCTTAGTCATAATATTCTTTATTTCTAATGAATTTTTCCTTTTGTTCCATTTTTCTTCTCGTATTGATCTAAAACTTGTTCTTCTATTTGTATTTTCATATTTTGAAAATTGTTCAAGCTTTATCGATGTGGATATTGTTTATTGTTTGTATTATCTTATGTCATAATATTCTTTACAATTGTATTATAGTTGAGCTCACCCTTTTCCTTTTTGTTCCATTTTTCTTCTCGAGGAATAAGAATATAGCGAGGAAGATATAAGTGTGGAATGATGTATGACATTTGTTTAGCTGAAACCTCAATTTTTGGTAAATAGTGTATCAATAATTGTAATTCGACTTTTAGATTTTGATCTTAAGTTACTATGAAGACAATTTAAATGTTTTTGTAGTATCCATCATACTACGATAAACGCTTATGTTTAGAATCCAAGATAATAGGACAGTAACATATGTAATGTAACGCCAAAATTAGGTATCGTCACCCATCTTGGGTACGCCACTTACATGGTACATAAATTCAAATACAACTTACTAATATAAGCGTAGGTGTACAATCGACATAAAGTTTGCGTGAGTTTGAATACAAATATTGTCTACTAGATATTATACAAACTCGAAAGGAGTCCTCATTACAACTATTATCACACTATTTCACGAGAATAGTGAGGACTACTAATCTTATCCTCTGGACCATTACTCTAGTTCCCCAGAGCTTCGTCCCGGCTATGTTCTCATTTCACGAAGAAAACGGTGAAAAAAAAAGGTGAGCTCAACTAGCCCGATGAAATATTATGACTAAGATAATGCGAATAAATTATCATTAGCCTTGAACAATGTTAAGCGATAAAATACAATAGACAACCGGTTTAAGCTGCGGTAGGAATATCTGATCCATTAAAAAAGTCAGTAGTAAAAAATAAAAGAGTCTACTATCTTTTAGGTTTTAAAAGGTTTTCATAAATTTTTATCACTAAGGACTCGGTTTAATGAATAAACCACAATATCTAATCATCCACATACCACGGTCGAGGATTTTCATCAAATTATCAATGGTCATAACTATCTTAGAATCACCCACAGTCATAATCATACCAAAACTATCCATCAACTTGCATTCTGACCCATTTGAGGACTTTTATCACATCATTTATAACAAGCCGTGATTATCTTAGAATGATCCTGGTCATAATCATACTAAGTTCATCTATGCACGTAAGCGAAGATAACATAATATATACATGAGGATGATGACAATGACATAATAATTCAATAAAACAAGTTCAAGAATTATTTTATCCGAGAATTAATAACGTCCAAATTGTCGACAAGATCTTTGTTTTGTAGAGTAAAATTCAAGAATGATCGGAAGAATATTTCCATGAAAAGATCTTTGGATGAAGCGCAAATATCGAGGATATTCTACTAATTTCATGGAGTATAGAAGTCAAAGTTTTAACCAACTGGGTATAATAAAGAATGGAATAACAAAGAAATCACCGTGCATGCGGTACTTGCGCATAGACGAGTTATTCAATAGAATAATAATAACGGAACGGTCGGTGAAATTCACACGCAAGCGGGATGATCAACGAGAATAATAAATCTTTGAATAATAAACAATGGAACCGGTCGGTGTAAAACACCTGAGATATATTCAACGAGAATAATAAATGCGGAATAATAAACAATGGAACCGGTCGGGTGTAAAACACACAGACGAGGATATTCCAACGAAATAATAAAGAATGGAATAACGAGAAGAAGATCACCAAGTATAGGGGATTAGCGTATCACGAGTTATTCAACCAGAATAAATAAGAATGGAATAACATAAGGATTTCACCAAGTATAGGGTATCTGGCGTATCTGAGGTTATGTATAGGGTATACCACTTTTACTACGAGTTATTCAACGAATAATAATGAATGGAATAACGAAGTTCTCTTCATGAATAAGAAAGAATAACAACACCCTACGAATTTGACAAATAATATCCCTTCTTAGTAAAAGACCTTTGGATATCAAAGTAGTGAAGTGCGAATACTACTCTTCTTCTTTCTCTATATAGATTTTCTCTCTATAAACTTCTCTCTATAATTTCTCTCTCTAGAGTTTGATTGAATTAAATAAGAAAATAATGAAGGAATGAGCTTATTTATAGGAAAATAGAATGCATAGTAATTAATCCATGAGCGGTCAGTTGATTTACTTTAATCGGCGGTCCATATTTAAAAGCAAAATCTTTTAAATAAAATATCATATATTCTATTTATATAAAAACATTTTACTATGCAAACCTTTATGCGACTTACACTATGAAAACACTTATACAAAACACTATATGACACTTATCGTAATAAAATATAATATATTACATTTATAGAATAACTTTAATAAAGTATTACATTTTATATAAAAAGATGTTTACATTTTTATTACGTTAATAATCTGAATAAAACAAAAGCGTCGTTATCATTATAATAATTCATATTATTAATCGATGATAATGGAATCAAAGCGGTGACTTTCTCACATAAGCATCGATAATCGATCTGGTAATGTTTCTTATGCGACCCACACGTATTCTTTGTACTTTTACTCTGAGTAGTTCAGCGATATCAACGGTAAAACTTCAGCCGTTATTTCAATAAAATATTTTTTGTCGTTTTCTCGATCAAATAATAATTACATTATGGGGTCCACCAATGATTGAGTAGTTATGCGAATATTCCTGCTAAACCAAGAATATTCCCAGACCAATCGAATATAATATAACCACTTGCATACTTTGCAAAATTTATAAATACTACCCACACTATAATATTATCTCAAATTCACACCATAATATTAAAAAATTATTTAAACAAAATTTAAATCTTTATTGATAAAATCACGGGTCTCACTGATCTCCCCTCCTTATGGAATTTAGCCCTCGAAATTAGAATGCGTACACAGTATGATAAAGAGGTGAGGATACCTTGAATACCTTTATCGTTAAAAACATTAAATTCATCTTTGCTGATCCGCGAAGATATTCATTAACAATTCATCTTTTGCTTCTACGGGCGAAAGATATACAAGCTGTAAAAACCAATAATCTTTGAGACTTTGACTTAATAGTATCACGACCACGAATTATCCATGCCCTTCTTGGCGAGGATATTAGTGTTTTCAATCTGATCGTGATTATCTTACGAATAATCATTGGTCGTAATCATACCAAGTCTATCGATACACTTCTGACGAAGATGACTTTTACCACATCCATGAATTAATATTTCATTCTTTGAGACTCGATTCGATAATTAATCCATATCATCGAATCATCCACCTTTTTCTGAGGCGAGGATATTCATTAGTATCACGACCACGAATTATCCATACTACTGACGAAGATAATCGTGTATTCATTAGTATCACGACCACAAATTATCCATGCACTTTCGACGAAAGATAATCGTGTATTCATTAGTATCACGACCACAAATTATCCATACTACGGCGAAGATAATCGTGTATTCATTAGTATCACGACCACAAATTATCCATACACTCTGACGAAAGATAATCGTGTATTCATTAGTATCCGACCACAAATTATCCATACTACTGTATTCACGAGATAATCGTGTATTCATTAGTATCACGACCACAAATTATCCATGCACTACGGCGAAGATAATCGTGTATTCATTAGTATCGACCACAAATTATCCATACACTTCGGTATTCATTAGTATCACGACCACAAATTATCCATACTGTTATCGTGTATTCATTAGTATCACGACCACAAATTATCCATGCACTACGGACGAAGATAATCGTGTATTCATTAGTATCACGACCACAAATTATCCATACACTTCGACGAAGATAATCGTGTATTCATTAGTATCCGACCACAAATTATCCATGCTTTTCGGCGAAGATAATCGTAATTAGTATCATTACAAATTATCCGTTATTATATCACACAAATTATCCATTTTCTGACGAAAGATAATCGTGTATTCATTAGTATCACGACCACAAATTATCCATGCACTACGGCGAAAAGATAATCGTGTTTTTCATTTACGGTTATGATTATCTTAAAACAATCCACAGTCATAATCATACCAAGTCCATCTATGCTTTTTCTGAGGCCCGCGAGATGACTTTCAACGTAATATAAACATGAGGATAATGATATAAAGAATCGATCAAATGAGATAAAGGATAAATATTAAACATTTATAATATAATTTATCCGAGTTCAAGAATATCCCCATGTTATCAATCATTAATAATCTCATAATCTAATATCATTAATATTATAACAATATTTTAATCACTTCTTAAATTTATAAACAATTTATCTCAATTGTTTACGCTTTACCATATAATGCATTTAATCATTCAAAAATGCCATACTCATAAGATATCATCACCAATTATCAAATCCTCAAAAAAAAATATGCATATACTACTATATAGGATTCTCTAGCCATATAAAATCCTATTTTCAACTTTGTTACTTCACATAACATATTTAACTCATATGTTAAGTAACTAAACTATTTTCATGAAAATACCAAATCAGTCCCAAAAATATTTCTTTTCTGGGATTTAGCATAATATAGTCCCATAATGAAAATATATTTTTCTCGAATTTTTAAAATTCATTTACTATTTTTCAAAATCAATTTCTAATTAATTCCTTAAAAATTAGCTACCTCAAGTTTAACTCCAAAAATTCCCAAATCTTGGCAGGACCTTACACATGTTAACGTGAGCTTCCAGTTTAAATTTCATGGTCATGGGAGTTATAGAACTCGGTTATAGCGTTTTTAATCGGAAAAAACCTAAATATTGAAATAGTCATAACTTGCTCATTTTAAGTCGAGAATGAGCTCATTTTTGGACAGGAGGTACTTTATACCATATACTTTCATGTCCCAAAAGGCCAGAATTTTCTCATAATTTAAGTGGCCAAAACAGCCCTCTAAAATCATGGCGGCAACTTTTTTGGTTTTTTGCAGCTTTGCACTCCTTTGCTAAAATCAGTCCACACAAAATCTACAACACCTTTTCCAGTAATTCCACTTGGATTAGTTAGGTAACTCATAGATCTAACTCTAGGACTTGACCACACTCAAAAATTCAAAATATAATAGGAGATATGGTCGATTGAATTTCATATTCGTTTTTCACCAAAATCGATTTTCAACTCTTTGTGATTTCTAAGAAACTTTCATGTTTTCACATACTAACCAACATAACTCATCATAACAACTTACTAATACTTCATATACCCATGATTTTCATTAGTCAATGCTTTTATTATGACTTTCATCATAAACCACGTAAAGCAGTTCATTTTAGTTGAAGAAATATTTGAGGTTTAAGAAATGGGTTTTTATCTTTGAGGTCAATACAAAATTCGATTTCACGCTCTAAGTAGGCTAAGAAGTCTTCAAGAATCGCCGGAAATTTATTAATAATAGAAATATCATTCAAAGCTGTGACTCTCATCCAAGACTTGGATAGTCGTCACATTGATACCAATTGTGACTTACATCCTTTAACTGAGATAGCACCTCACAATGATACCTATAAACTTGCCATCTTCATTCACGATGTAAGCCTCTGAAAAAATCGGCCGGTGCATTCCACACAAGGAAGTCAACAACGAAAGGTTCGGGGCTCTTTACTTATGGCTTGATATGATGATAATTGACTTTAGTAGTTTGGTTACTTGAATTACGCATAACAAGTTGGTTATGAATATAAAAGCTAACAACCTTACGAAAAGCATGATGAGTAGTTAACCAATTGATTCCTAAAATCACATCAAAGGCAAATATTTTCAAAAGATAAGATCGACGAATTAGCGTGAAAATGTTTATTTGAATCAAACAAGATTTAAAAATAGTAAGCGGTAGCGAAGGCTCCTACTAGCGAAGTTTGACCCAATAAGTCAAAGTTTAACTTCTTGGTCAAATTTAAGCGTTGAACACAACTAGGTGAAATAAAAGAGTGGGTAGGCGGTATCTAACACGGTATAGACTTATGCAAGAGCTTATGATTAACTTACGTGATAATTTTATTAGGGTTCCTCGTCGAGAAAAAAAAACGCTCTCTCTTAAACTACTAGGCTTTGGTTTATGCAGGGCGACCTTTGGTGCCTCCATCCTAGTTGAATTTGTCTTGATGGCAACAAAATCGAGCTAAGTGACCTTCTCTTCCACAATTATAACATGCTTTGGATGGCATGGCGCGATTCGGGGATGATGTGTCCCTCTCCTCGCATTTGAAGCATATGATAGGTGGTCTTTCTCCTTCCTTAACAACGGGTCTTTGGTCTTGGGCGTCTTTCCATCATTGTTGAATCTCCTTTTCTTGAAATGTTCCATTCTTATTATTTTGGCCACGATTACCACAAAATGATTAATTTCCCCACGATGGTTATCGTTGTTCCGTCTGGCTTAGTTGCTTTACGTACGATTATTATTGTGTTGTTGGTGCGTTACCTTTTGGTTGTCTTTGACTCGTTATCGCGCTCCATAAGCGAGCCCTATTCACAATATCGAATACAAACAAAGTTTATGAGAAATTAGGTATTGGCGTATATCGGGTTTCAAACCTCTTAAAAACATTAGCGTCATTCTCTCCTCATTATCGACCAAATGGGATCTGGCAAGATAACTCATGGCAAACTTAGCCTCGTCTTTGCGACACGGTCGTATTATTTTGTTCGACTTGATAAACTCCACCTCCTTCGTGTGGCGAATACTTTCGGAAAGTATTTGTCGTTGAAACGACTCTTGGAACTTCTCCCAAGATATCTTGATATGTCGATGTTGAGTCGTTTTCTGATTTCCACCGATGTCTGCCTCTTCACGCATGACATAAAAGGTGGCAAATGGAACCTTTTGCTCCTCGGAGCATCCCAGACATCAAATATCTTGGTGATCTGCTTTATCCGTCTCTTCCTTAAAGTGGTTTTGGCTTTCCCAAAAACTCGGTGGTCCCGGCTCCTTGAATTGTTTAGCGGTGACCGGCAGAGGGTTTTCATTATTTTCACCTACTTTTTGAGCGAGGAATCGCCTTTACTTTGATGTTGCATGAATTCTAAAAAACTCCTAAGCGTCTGAAAATCGTTAAATCGATTGATCGGTGTTGTTGTTTACGGGAGGATTATCGCCATCACATTGCACATTATCACGATTATTGATCATGGAGAATCAGCGGTCTCTGTGCTCCATTGCTTATTCTCAACATTTTGGATGCCATTTTCAAATCTTGCTTACAAAAATAAGGGTTAATTAACATATCACATATTATCCCTATACTACGTGAGACCAATTAAATACCAAATAAACTTAGGTAGGTCATACTTAGCGAAGGAATTCCCGTCTCTCCCCTCTAGTTCTTATCTCACATCTTAGCGGGATCATATCCTAAGCTACGATACCAAGCTGTGGCGCCCCCAAAATTAGGTATCGTCACCCATCTTGGGTCGCCACTTACATGGTACATAAATTCAAATCTGACTTACTAATATAAGCGTAGGTATGCAATCTGACATAAAGCGTGAGTTTGAATACAAATATTGTCTACTAGATATTATCTGAACTCAAAAGGTCCTCATTACAACTATTATCACACTATTTCACGAGAATAGTGAGGACTACTAATCTTATCCTCTGGACCATTACTCCGTTCCCAGGCTAAATCCCGGCTATGTTCTCATTTCACGAAGAAACGGTGAAAGAAAGGTGAGCTCAACTAGCCCGATAAAAATATTATGACTAAGATAATGCGAATAAATTATCATTAGCCTTGAACGATGTTAAGCGATAAAATACAATAGACAACCGGTTTAAGCTGCGGTGGAATATCTGATCCATTAAAAAGTCAGTAGAAAATAAAATCTACTATCTTTTAGGTTTTAAAGGTTTTCATAAATTTTATCACTAAGACTCGGTTTAATGAATAAACCACAATATCTAATCATCCTTGTACCACGGTCGAGGATTTTCATCAAATTATCAATGGTCAAGCGACTATCTTAGAATCACCCACAGTCATAATCATACCAAAAACTATCCATCAACTGCATTACGAGAGCCCTTTGAGGACTTTTATCACATCATTTATAACAAGCCGTGATTATCTGAATGATCCACAGTCATAATCATACTAAGTTCATCTATGCTTGTAAGCGAAGATAACATAATATAACATGAGGATGATGACAATGACATAATAATTCAATAAAACAAGTTCAAAAATTATTTTATCCGAGGAATTAATAACGTCAAATTGTCGACAAATCTTTGTTTTGTAGAGTAAAATTCAAGAATGATCGGAAGAATATTTCCATGAAAAGATCTTTGGATGAAGCATGAAATATCGAGGATATTCTACTAATTTCATGGAGTATAGAAGTCAAAGTTTTAACCATTGGGTATAATAAAGAATGGAATAACAAAAGAAATCACCGTGCATGCGGTGCTTGCGCATAGAAGAGTTATTCAACGAAATAATAATAACGGAACGGTCGGGTGAAATTCACGCAAGCGGGATGATCAACGAGAATAATAAATCTTTGAATAATAAACAATGGAACCGATATCCAGAATGTAAAACACCTGAACGGGGATATTCAACGAATAATAAATGCGGAATAATAAGCAATGGAACCCGAATCCGGTTGTAAAACACCACGAGCGAGGATATTCAGCGAATAATAAAGAATGGAATAACGAAAGAAGATCACCAAGTATAGGGGATTTAGCAGCGTATCTGAGTTATTCAACCGAATAAATAAGAATGGAATAACATAAGGATTTCACCAAGTATAGGGTATCTGGCGTATCTGAGGTTATGTATAGGGTATACCACTTTTACGAGAGTTATTCAACGAATAATAATGAATGGAATAACGAAGTTCTCTTCATGAATAAGAAAGAATAACACCACTTACGAATTACAACAAATAATATCCCTTACTTAGTAAAAGACCTTTGGATATCAAAGTAGTGAAGTACGAGAATACTCTTCTTCTTTCTCTCTATAGATTTTCTCTCTATAAACTTCTCTCTATAATTTCTCTCTCTAGAGTTTGGTGAATTAAATGAAAATAATGAAGGAATGAGCTTATTTATAGGAAAATAGAATGCATAGTAATTAATCCATGAGCGGTCCAGTTGATTTACTTTAATCGGCGGTCCATATTTAAAAGCAAAATCTTTTAAATAAAATATCATATATTCTATTTATATAAAAACATTTTACTATGCAAACACTATATGCAACACTATCTGATACAACTCTGCTTATAAACATATGTAATAAAATATAATATATTACATTTATAGAATAACTTTAATAAAGTATTACATTTTATATAAAAAGATGTTTACATTTTATTACGTTAATAATCTGAATAAAACAAAAGCGTCGTTATCATTATAATAATTCATATTATTAATCGATAATAATGGAATCAAAGCGGTGACTTCTCACATAAGCATCGATAATCGATCTGGTGTCTTCTTATGCGACCACCGTATTCTTTGTACTTTTACTCTTAGAGTAGTTCAACGGTATCCAGCGGTAAAACTTCCGCCGTTATTTCAATAAAATATTTTTGTCGTTTTCGATCAATCATAATTATATTACATTGTGGGTCCACCAATGATTGAGTAGTTATGCGAATATTCCTGCTAAGCCGAATATTCCCAGGCCAATCGAATATAATATAACCACTTGCATACTTTGCAAAATTTATAAATACTACCTGACTATAATATTATCTCAATATAATATTATCTCAAATCGATCACCCATAATATTAAAAAATTTTTAGGGACAAAAAAAATCTTTATGATTGATAAAATGACATCAATTACAATATAGACACTAATAGTTTGACTACTTATTAGTTGAGATTATTTCTAATAACTGATATAATCATATTTAGGGTTCATTGTTGGGTAAAATCTAATTATGCACAACACACAAGTATACGTGGTCAACAAGTAATATAATAGTAAGTAGAGTATCGTTCCCACAGAGAAAACTTAGTAAGAATTTAACCTCACAATTATCAGTTTCTTATTAATCATAATTTTATTAAACTATTCAAATCAATGATTAAAATTATTAAAACCAAATTATTAAAAATACTATGATCACAAAACAATCACAAATATTAAAAATTAAAATTTCAAATAATTATTGGAGAATTAGGCTTACGACTTCACCCTAAGCTTCATTCTGATTTTTACACCTTTATTCCAGTTTAATTCATTATCCCGGTTTATTAATCAAGAACACGTATGTAGCACTAGCCACCTCTCGATGTACTAATACCGTATTAACTCAAATCCACAATTTAGATAGAAAAAAGTTAAACACCTTAATCAACTAACTCACTATATCTCTATGTGAATTATAATTGAAGAAGGTTTAAGTTTAAGTCCTTTATCCGATTACATGCGATGTCAAGCATATCTCTACCTTAAAATTCATCAAGATTTTGTTCATTAACAAAATTCAAGAACACATGCTATATTAACTAAGTCTAGACTCGTACTTCCTCTCTCGAATTCATACAAGTCCACAAAGAACTGTTGATCGGGCAATTCATAAATTAAAGCTAAAATTAATATAGATAAAATGGATAATAGCTTATTAAAATGGAAATCAAAGTTACATAATCATCGTTTCACTTAAAGATCCATCATAAGCGTAAAAAGTAAATTAGTTCATCATTAATGAATTAATAACTAAATAAATTAAAGATATCATCCTTTTAATTACAAATATAAGACTAACAAAGAATAAAACAGAACACCCTTCACGTTAGCCTTAATCTGCAATTGATACGAACGTTCCTTCAAAATCTTCACTCCAATGCTCGATATGAAAATCTGTATGTAATCTCTGTTAATTGCCTTGTGTATCCCCTTGATCTTATGCTTTCATTGATATATATAGTTACACATGAAATATGAGCTCCATTCTATGCCATTAAGACTCCCAAAGCAATTTAAACACCCAAACTTAAGCTCCAGCAGTGTTAAAATCAACTTAGGACTATCAGAATTCGGGACCCCTCGCCTTGGCGGTAATGACTTAATAAAACTCTCACTTCATGCAACTAGGCTACTACTTTCCAACATGAAGACCCCACTTGGTAAATGTGTAAAAGTTAAATAGGCCATACAAGACCAGCCAGCCTTCTACAAACTGACTTTGCTTAGACTCTTGACTTGCTAAAATAAAGCTCCAAATGCCTCCTTTTTCACTCATTTTCCACACCAACCATCCTACACATAAAATAACAAGAAACAAGTAAAAATAAACATCAAAGCAAGGAATTAACAACAAATAAGCTTGAACTAGAAACCAATTTATGGATATAAAATCCACTTATCATTCATAGACGACTTGAATAACATAGGATAACTATTCTCTGAGCAGGAAAGTTTTCTATATACATTTAATTTTTGTATTAAATGTACTTGTTATATTGATGTTATCTAAACTTGTTTAAAAATCTATTATAGCTTATTGTTCAAGCATAACCAAGTCATATGAACTGTTATTTGCATAAAATGTATTTGATTTGATATCAAATCATAGATTGTGGTAAAACCAATATTGTTTGGTACAAATATATACTGATATTATTATGACAGGAAGTTATACACTGATCGGGGTTTTTATGACCGGTATTTATAGCAATGGCCGGGGGTTAATTAAAAGGATGATATGCATACTCCTAGGATGTTTGGTTGAGCTAATCAACTCGGGTTGCTAAGTCTATATAACTAATAGTAGCTCGTAATGTGTGGGGTTTAGCAGATAAACCTCAGTATATTTACTTTGAAAAACTTCTGAACTATATGTTCATCTAGTTCAGTCATGGTGTGAGTATATAATAAACATTGCTTAAACCTACTGAGCCTTTTAAAGCTCATCCCTTGCAAATATTATTTTCATTTGCAGCTGTGACTAATATCCCTAGAAGTTCAAGTGTGCAATCTTGTGGATAGAGAAGACTATAATAGTTTAAGTTATTTCTATTTATATAAGACTAAAATGTAGCAATTTTAATTTGCGATTGTGTATTAAGTTTTAGTTATATAAACTATTTAGTTTTTACCTTTCTGAATAAGAGCTAAAAATCAAGTACAGTATTAATATGAACTGTTTATCTGAATGAGGGTATTTGATGCCGAGTGAGTTCTGTAAAAACTAAGGTTGAGCCCCTCTGTTCTAGGAACAATCTTGTCATTGGTACTGTGAATGTCAGATGAATAGGAATTATTGATATGAAAGAAATATCTGTAAGATTATAAATTTATACATCTAAGTGATAATATTCATCATGATAATTGTTCTGACGAGAACTAATATCTGTTATAAATACTATGAATCTTGGATTGACAGAGATTATTTTCTTATAGAATGTTTACGTGAGCACCAAATCTGCTACAGGAAGTGTAGGGAGTTTGGGGGCGTCACAATTTGGTATCAAAGCCCCTTAGATATACAAAAATGGTTTACAATACAACATAATAAACATGCTAATCATATCTAATTTATCACTATGTCTTTGCCTTTATTTTTCTTCATAGCACCTTTTGCAACTTCGTCCGTAGCTGAAAAGTTTTATATAGCAAGGGTGAGCAACAAGTTTGCCCTGCAAGTTAAGTCATACAATAAATGTATAAGAATCAATAACAAGTCTTCTTGCCTTCTATGCAACACAATAATTTGATAATGAAAGAGTACAACGCTTTCAAAGTTTCTGCGATATTCAAATGAATAATCAAGAATTAATTCTACGAAATAGCAAAGTGGAATGTTTTCCAGATTTATGCTGAGTGATCCATTGGATCTTTAACTTCTCTTCTCATATATCTATCAAAGATTTACTTTGATATATACTCAGGTGTATCAGATAACCAAAAGTATTAAATCATACCCCTCTGCGAGTACTTAGAGTCGGCCAACTCCTTGTACCCTATATTATGCATAATACTTAAGTCGCGCGCAAAGGTCGAATTAACGACCAATAAAATGTTCCCTTTATATAAAAGGTTGTTTTTCTCAGTGTCAGAATCAAGATTTGATTTAACAACGGAATTCAATGATTTCAATATCTAATCACTTCTCTTCTCTTCTCTTCTCAAACCTATCAAGTTTCCTTTTTCGATCTAACCGATATAACTAGCATTGATCTATCAATAATAATTAAATTATCTTCTCTTCTCGAACCTATCAAGTTCTGACAAATGTTCGTCTAGCCAGAATAATTAGCTAAGACATTTCTTAACATAATTCGACAATAAATAGGAATTATCTGTACTGTCAATATTAGCTTCTACAGATATGAATATCCAACAATAATAATTCTATGAATATATATTTTTCGAATCAGTAATTTAATTTGAATTATTAAACATGCACTAACTGTGAATAATCAACAATAAATTCTTGGACGTGGTCTAATTAACAATAATTAACCACCATAATAATTAAACAATATTAACTCAAGGTTGAGTTAGGAAACTTGCCTCTTCCGCTAATTACAGCTACACAATAAACTTATCTGCTTTCGAAAGACCTATAACCAATAATATTGATCTCACAATTAGCACAATAATTCACAACACGCATCACTGTATTCTACAGTCAAACTTTTCCTAGACACATTACCATATAACCACATCAGTGTTTATAACCTATATAAACACTTAACAAATCTAACTAGTTCGGTCTGATTGGACTTCGGTCCATTCTCGGTGTTCTAGTCACCTTATTCGACAATTAACACAGTTATTGTTAATTACACTTGGTCTCTAAGCTTCAATATTATATTAGATAAGTCAATTATCCTTTATAATATTTTTTCGGAAGCTTTTAATAATTTATAAATAATTATTATAATTTATAATAATTTTTCAAACACCAGAATCATTTTTAAATGATTTAATCATCAAATAATCTTATCATTATTAATAAAAATATTAATAACATACTTGTCAAAATATTAAAGTTATTTTTAATAACTTAAAATATTTTAAATCATCAATATTCTACTTAAATGATTTTTAAAATAATTAAAATCATTTTTAAATCATCACCATTAATATTTAAATATTAATGAAATTATCATCCAAATATTAAAAGTCATTAATTTTAACTTAAAATATTTTTAAATCATTTTTCTCATTTTTCTGATTTTTAAATCATTAAAATCATTTTTATCTTATTTATTTAATAAAATAATTAAATAACTCTAATATTATTAATATTAAATTATTAATGAAAATTCTCTAAAAATATTAAAAGTTATATTTTATAACTCAAAATACTTTTAAATACATTATTCTAATTTAAAATAATTTTATATAATTAAAAATTATTTTTCTCTAATTTATTTAATATAATAATTAAATAAATTAAATATCATTAATATTCAAATAATTATAAATATTAATGAAAAATATCCCAATTAGTCAAAAATTATTTTCATAATTTAAAATAATTTTTAAAACCATTTTTAATAATTTTTATAATTTATTTTCTATTTTTAAGTATTTTCCAAAAAATCAGAAAATAAAATAAATAGAAACCGTTGCGAAAGCCTATAGCGACACTTGTCTGTCATCTTAGGTGTTCTTGAGCCTCAAGAACACTGTCAGACCAGCTTCAAGGGTCATGGTTTGACCAAATGTAATTTTCAATTCAAAAGGTTTCTGGCAATCTCTAACCATGATCTTGTAGCCATTATACAACACTACAACTAGCAACCAATATCTAGGTCATACAACAAACACAAGGAGATATGGGCTTGCAAATATGCTGTCAGAGCATTTCTGGGTTTTCCAAAAACCCAGATAGTTCGACTGGTCATCTAGTAGCTCAAATATTTACATATTCTGGTCATCAAACATGTGGTTTTTGGGTTCGTAAATCTAGTACATATGTCAAGGAACACTAGTAAAACAACAGATCGGTCGAACAACACAACAAAATCCAGATTAAGCTCGGTCAAACCCTATCAGAATTTTCATGCAAACCTTTTCTGGAAATTCCAGAAATTCACAGTCATGGCCGAATGGCCTACTTTGACCAACTGTTACGTTCTATCTGTTGATAGCTTACATGATCTAAAGGCATATATTTAAAGAACACATAACAGGCTACAAGTTGATTACAAAAACATCATCAAACGACATCAAATTTGTCAGATTTGGGCCGATCAAAAGGTTGTCAGACGCTGTTCATGGCTTTCTGGGATACCCAAATTTGGCCCGGTCATACCCGGTCAACGGGTTTTGACCGTTAATAACTACAAATCTAGACATCCAATGACATTGATTCCACTTGCAGATTAAAGACCACATGACAAGCAACATATTACAACTTTAAAACAACAAAAATCATAAACGAGCAAGGATTTGTGGTCACTGACATTCGGTTGTCAAACCACATTTCAAGCTCAAGAACAATTTTGAAAAATCATTATTTTAAAGCATTTTGATGCTATGCATCCATGATGAATCAACATAGATCATCTAAAAACATCATATAACACCTTCTTAAATAATTAAACACAAAATTTTACAAAGCATACAAGATCAAAATGAAACTTAGGGTTTACACATTTATGTTCTAGATTTTGATCTTTGATATCCAATATGTTCTTGGGTGATCTAAGGACTGATAATGTGACTGATCTATCTTAGAATTTCGGAGGTCTAAGTGAGAGAAAGAGTTGGTGAGAGCAAGAGAGAAAATAAGCCAAATAAGTATACTTTCTCTCTCCCAAATCTATATATATTGTGATATGTTGCTAGATCTGATGGGTTGAATTGATTTTACGGAGATTGTATGTTACTAAGTCAACATAGTTGGTCACCTACCACAAATATACAAAGATTTGCAAGTTACATATTAAAAATATACAAAAAGGGCATTTTGGTCTTTAGCATTATATTTTTAATGGCATACTTGTCATTGTACAAACCCTAAGGTTCTAACCTTTAGGTTTTAAAACTTTAGATTTCTAGGATTTTTTATTTAGGGTTTTTAAAATAGAAAATTAAAATTTTAAAACTATAATTAGGGTTTCCTAATTAAATTAGGTTTTCCTAATCATATTAACATTTAATAAACACATTAAGCTTGCCAATTAGGATTAGGGTTTCCTAATTTAGGGTTTAGGAATTTCGGATATGAAATTAGGGTTTTTGGCTTTCAATTAGGGTTTCTAACCGCACGTTAGAGTTTCTAATCCTGAGATTAGGGTTTCTAATCTCTTATTAGGGTTTATTAATTTCAAAACTTATCCGATCAATTATTGATCAATAATTCTATATAGTACAAACACATACATATCAATATAATTATTTTAATTATATTTTCCATCGAATCCCTATCCAGAAATAGTGTTAGGGTTTCTAAAGCTGTCAAGCACAACTCTACTCTAATTTCTCAGTCAATACACAAATTGACCATATCTCGAGACTCGTATCATAGATACACAGTACAATATTAACAATCAATGTCAATATTAAATAAAAAAAAAGTATTCAAAAAATTTGGATTATTCAAAATCCCGGGTTATCACAATAACATTGGTAAACCCTAATGTTATATTAAGAACTTTACTGTTCAGTTAAGAAACCCTAATGATTGCTTAGAAACTCTAATTCCAGCTTTGGTGTAAGAACCAAGAAATTCATGAATAAATAATTATTTTAATATAATAAGAAAATAAATATTTATTTGAATATAAATATTGATGTGTAATGAGATGAGTAATTCAATTAGTGGAAATTAAATGTACATGAGGATTGAGAATTGTGAAATGCCTTGTGTGGCATAATGAGGAATGAGAAATTTCACTAAGTGAATCAAAAGAGAAATAGTTACTAAGAGGAAGATTAATTACGTGTAATTATTTTTTTCCATATATGGAATGAATAAGCTTCTAACTAGTAATATCACCAATATGGAAGTTAATTCATGTCTTGTAAAACTAGTGTGGTGATAGAGGTCAGAATTGGCTTAGAGCTAAACCAGGTTTAGCCTTTGCCAGGGACCCACAAGCATTGCTGCTCCCTCCCAAGAACAAAACTAGCGCAATTGCTGCCCAATGACCAGTCTGGAATATGTTGGTTATTACTGTTGAAATGGAATGGAACCTTATTGTAATGTGTGACATATGAATAAAATCATATGATAAGAATACATTCTAATGACATGAAGTACCAAGTAATAAAATGAAATCATATGTAACTTTAATACCAAAATAATTAAATATATGTGTATTCTAGAAATTGGGAAAGGAATTACATGTGTAAAATGAAAATTTAATATTGAATAATGTGGTTAGGTGAGTAGTAAAAATAATTATGGGAGATATTTGGACAATAATACCTAACTACGTTATTTTATTATGTGTACCTAATGTACATGGATTATATAATGTGAGTACATAAATAATCCCTAATTTTCCTAATATGGTAACAATTTTACATTAAAATTACATTTTTGGGAATTAAAGTAACTAAACTGAACAAATTAATCACATTATTGAGAATTAAGCTCATCAGTTGCTCCAATAGTACATGAACAGTAACCTATAGCCTAACTACGTAACTTCCAGGCTATGATCATTGGCTAGAAGGATGGCTGATGGTGGGTAGTTAAACTACTCTTAGTTAACCAGTGTGTTTACCTTATACACCATGGATTATAACCCCAGTATAAACTCATTGGCCAGTCCATTCCCAGTGCTTACGTTGCTTTTGTTTTGACTGTTGAAACTCTGATAATTTGAGATTGAGTGTTTATTGTTCAAAGAAGAGGCTAGCAATCTCAGAAGGAAGAAAATAAGTATACTAAGCTTCAAGAAGTACAAAGATTCTAACTTTGGTACTTAGTTGGGTTTTGCCAAATTCTTAGAATTACTTGAAATTCTCTATTAATCAATGTGAATTAGCATGTTATCATGTGTTTAGGAAGTATGTTTACATATATGGAACCTTTAATGATGGAATTAAACATGTTTTAACCAATTAGAATCATTTTTGGTTGATGCTCGCAAAATGAGCAAGTTATTCTATACTTCGCTTTAGGTAGAGTAGTAGTAGCCTTGATTTATACTAGGGTGCGTGCAATTGCTGCCACTTTACCCAATATGTGAACTGATTCTGTTTTTCAATCTGGTAAAATCTAATCTACTGATATGATTTAAACATGCTTGAAAATAAGTATAACAAATGGTACAAAGCTTCTTTATGAGTTATGAAGTGTCCAACATGATTTTAGTAGGAGATTTTTTTAACAAAACTTAAAGTTTTGAAAACAAACTTTGATGGAATACAAGTTCTACAAGTTCTTAACTTAGTAGTTTATACACGTGACTAATTTCAAACATAAATTAGCATGATATAGTGTTTATAGTTCCTTTTCTCATTACTAAACTAGTTAAACCTTGTGTTAGAGAAATTTTCAAGAAAAGCTTGATATGTGACGCCCCCAAAATAGGTATATATCACCTATTCTGCAAAATACATGGTACAGAATACAAATACAACTTAATTATACAACAGTCATATAGAATACGACATAACATAATCTAAGAGTTTTAATAAGAATATTGTCATCTAGACAATATCCACACTCAATGGAGTCCTCATTGCATTTATTGTCACACTATTTAACAAAATGGTGAGGACTACTAATGCTATCATCTGGACCATTACTCCGTTCCCCGACTAGTCCCGGCTACGTTCTCATTTCTTGAAGAGAACATTGAAAGAAAGGGTGAGCTCAACTAGCCCAGTAAGAAATAGTATGACTAAGATAATGCAGAATAAATTATCGTTAGCCTTCAACAGTGTTAAACTAATACAATATAACAAACATCAAGTTTAACTAAAGCGGAACAAGCAATCCATAAAAAGAGTCAAGTAGAGAATAAAATCTACTATCTTTTATGATTTAAAAGGTTTTTCATCACTTTTATCGCTAGGACTCAGCTTAATAAATAATCCACATCATCCCCGCACTCTCTACTACCAGGATATTCATTAGTATCACAACCACAAATTATCCATGCACTACGGGCCAAGGATATTCGTGTATTCATTAATGGTCATGATCATGCCAACAACTGTCCATCAATGCACTACGGGCCAATGAGGACTTTTACCACATCATTTGTAACATTACAGTCATGATTATACCGATTAATCCCTGGTCATAATCATACCAAGTCCATCTATGCACTACAGGACACAGATGACTTTCAACATAAAATAAACATGAGGATGATGACAATGATATAAGAATTCAATAAAACAAGTTCAAGAATTAATTTATCCAGGAACTAATAACCTCCAAATTGTCAACATGATACTTCTTTGTAGAGTAAAATTCAAGAATGCTCAGAAGAATATTTCCATGAAAAGATACTGGATGAAGCGCAAATATCAAGGATATTCCACTAATTTCATGGAGTATAGAAGTCAAAACTTTAACCAACATAGTATAATAAAGAATGGAATAACAAAAGAAATCACAAGGCATGCGATAGACCACAAGAGACGGTGTTATTCCAATGTAATAATAAATAACGGAACCGGTCAAAGAAATTTGCACCGCGGGATATTCCAATGTAAAAAATAAAGAATGGAATAACAACAGAAATCACTATGCATGCGATACACCTCATAGACAGGTGTTATTCCAACAGAATAATAATTAATGGAACCAGGTCAGGCGTAATACGCACCGACATGATATTCCAACAGAATAATAAATAACGGAACCAGTCATACATAAACGCATGCATGTGGTGTTTCCAAATGTAATAATAAAGAATGGAATAACGAAAGAATTTTACCATGTATGCGGTATTTATGCATGAGGCAAAGTTATTCTAATATAATGATAAAGAATGGAATAACAAAAGAATTTCACCAAGTATAGGGTAGCTCACATATCTGAGTTATTCAAATGTAATAATAAAAAATGGAATAACAGAAGTTCTCTTCATGAATACGAAAGAAATAATACCCCTTACCTTAGAAGAAACTGGATATAGGAGTAGTAAAGTAGCAGAATACTTTTCTTCTTTCTCTCTATAGTTTCTCTCTCTAGAGTTTCAGTGAATTCGTCAGAAATAATGAAGGAGTGAGCTTCTATTTATAGGAGAATGGATTGAATAGTAACTAATTCATGAACGGTCCAGATTGATTTACTTTTAAATGGACGGTCCATATTGATTTACTATGCAGTATAAATAAAATATTCTAATAAAACAAAATCTTTTAAATAAAATATAATATATTCTATTTATAATCTAATAAAATGAATAACTTTATAAAAGTATTACATTTTTATATAAAAAGATTTTACTATACAAACACTATGCATAATAAAATATAATATATTCTAATTATTGTCTAATAAAACAAATAACTTTATAAAAGTATTCTGCATTTTATATAAAAAGCTTTTCTGTTTTATTACCTTAATAATACTAATAAAACAAAATTTATATATATATATATATATATATATATATATATATATATATATAAACTAAACTTCGACTTCACATAAAAGACACCTCAATATATTTAACAACATTTATCATCATTATTATAATTCACAATATTAATCGACCAGTGTCGTTCCTCGAAAAGAGGGGGGCTTTCCAATAAGGATTTCTCCCTATCGCACGTAATTAGGTGACCAAACCTCTCCTCGGCGTAACTTCTAGACATCGTTAATATTGCAAATAATAATATTAATAACTTCGTCATCTCAATTATTAATTTAATAATATATAAAATGTCGACAATAATTGAATCAAATAACTTGAGATACTATGCAACAATTATTATAGCAATAACTGAACAAAACTGAGTGACTTCTCACGTAAGCATCAATAATCAAAACCGCAGTAGCTACTATGCAACCAATGCCAGACATTACTATACTTTTAACACCGGGTGTTTCAACAGTTAAAGGTAAAACTTCTGCCGTTATTTTCATAAAATATTTTTGTCGTTTTCTCAATCCGACAATAATTTTGTTGTGGGGTCCACCAATGATTGTGTCGTTGTACGAATATTCCCTGTTGAAACGAATATTCCTCGACCAATCGAATATTATAAAACAACTTGCGTACTTTGCAAAATTTATAAATATTACCCACAACTATAACATTATTTCAAATTCACACCTTAATATTTTAAAATGATATTTATAGAAAAATCATCTTTATTCATAAAAGTTGGGGTCTTACAACCTCCCCTACTTAAGAAATTTCTCCCTCGAAGTTAGGGTACGTACCTGGTATGTCGAAGAGGTAAGGATACCTTGATTTTATTTCAGATTCTAACTCCCAGGTCATTTTCTCAACATCGTGGTTTCTCCACAAAACTTTGACTTGAGGTATAACCTTGGAGCGTAGAATATATTCCTTCTTATCCAAGATTTGAACAGGAACCTCTTCATACGTTAAATCTTCCGCTATTTCGTCCGGTTCTAACTCAATAATATGGTTCTGGTCTTCCACATATTTACGTAACATGGATATATGAAAAACGTTATGAACACGAGACATACTTGGCGGTAAAGCGATCTATAGGCCACAGTTCCTACTCGATCGAGGATTAAAAATGGGCCAATGAATCGAGAATTGAGCTTTCCTCTCTTTCCAAATCTCGTAACTCCTTTCCATGGAGCAACACGTAACAACACATGATCTCCAATATCGAATTCCACGTCCTTTCGATGAAGATCAACATAACTCTTTTTTCGATCTTGTGAGGTTTTTATACGTTGCCTGATCATTTGAATCTTTTCCATAGTCATACGTACCAACTCTGGTCCCAACAACATTGCTTCACCCACCTCATCCCAGTATACTGGAGAACGACACTTTCTTCCATACAACGCCTAAAATGGAGCAATGCCAATACTTGTTTGATAACTGTTGTTGTAGGAAAACTCCACCAATAGTAAGAACTTATCCCAACTTCCCTTGAAGTCAAGGATACAGAGTTTTAATAAATCTTCCAGAGTTTGAATAGTACTCTCTAATTGTCCGTCCGTCTGAGGATGGTATGCCGAACTACATCGTAAATCCGTGCCCATAGCTTTTTGCAAACTAACCCAAAATTATGAAGTGAATCTTGGGTCTCGATCAGAAACTATGGATACTGGCATACCATGCAGTCTTACAATCTCGTTTATGTACATAAGAGCAAGACGTTCAAGTGTATAAGTTTCTCGTATTGGTAAGAAATAAGAAGACTTGGTCAATCTATCAACAATGACCCAAATTGCATCTATGCCTTGAGAAACATTGGGAATACCAGTAACAAAATCCATGGTAATGTGCTCCCACTTCCATTCTGGAATTTCAAGTGGTTGCAATGGACCTTTTGGTACTTGATGCTTCGCCTTGACTTGTTGACAAGTTAGACACCTTGAGATAAACAGCGCTATCTCTCTTTTCATATTGCTCCACCAAAATGTATGACGAAGATTACGATACATTTTGGTACTCCCAGGATGGATTGGAAACGGTGTGTTGTGCGCCTCCATCTTGATTTTATACTTTAAATCAGGGTCGTTAAGAACACAAAGTCTGGAAACGGTGTGTTGTGCGCCTCCATCTTGATTTTATACTTTAAATCAGGGTCGTTAAGAACACAAAGTCTGGAGTTGACTCGAAGAATTCTCTCTTCATCGATTCTTGCTTCCGGCATAGCACCTTCTTGCACTTTCTTCCTCATACGCATCAGCTCCAGATCCGTAGCTTGAGCAGCTTTAACTTTATCAATTAAAGTCAGTTCTACTCGTATATTCGCCATCATCACATGGGTCCCTGGAGTCTTTAACTCTATCTCCATCCTTTGCAAGTCACACAAAATGGGCCTTTGCGTTGACAATATCGCTTTTCGTGCCGCATATGATCTTTTACTCAATCGTCGCCTACCACGCTTCGTTTTTCATGATGGTATTGGATGGTATGATCATAATCATTCAACAGTTCAAGCCAACGTCGTTGTTGCATGTTGAGTTCCTTTTGAGTGAAGAAATATTTGAGGCTTTTATGATCCGTAAAAATCTCCACTTTCTCCCCATACAAATAATGCCTCCAAATTTGAAGTGCGAAGACAACAGCTGCCAACTTTAGATCATGAGTGGGATAATTCCTCTCATATTCTTTGAGTTATTGTGAGGCATAGGCTATGACTTTCCCATATTGCATGAGAACACATCCTAACCTTTTTCCCGAAGCATCACTGTAGATGACAAATCCCTCCGAGCCAGATGGTATTCTCAGAACAGATGCTGAAATAAGTCTCCTCTTAAGTTCTTGAAAACTCTTCTCACATTCCTCGCTCCAACCGAATTTTGTATCTTTTTAAGTCAGCTGAGTTAATGGAGTAGCGATTTGAGAAAACCCTTCAACGAATCTCCGATAATAACCAGCTAAACCGAGAAAGCTACGTACTTCGGTCACTGATTTAGGTTGCTCCCAGCTTTGAATTGTTTCAATCTTTGTCGGGTCAACAGATATTCCATGACTTAATACTACGTGCCCAAGGAATGCTACTTCCCCAAGCCAAAACTCACATTTCTTCAACTTGGCATAAAGCTTGTTTTCACGAAGCTTTTGGAGTATCAGTCTCAAGTGTTGCTCATGATCTTGACGGCTTTTGGAATAAATAAGGATGTCATCAATAAAGATGACCACAAAGTGATCCAAATATTCCTTGAACACTCGGTTCATCATATCCATGAAGGCAACAGGAGCATTAGTCAATCCAAAAGACATGACTAGGAATTCATAATGCCCATACCGAGTTTTGAAAGTCGTCTTTGGAATGTCATCGGTTCTAATCTTTAATTGGTGATATCCGAAATGAAGATCAATTTTTGAAAAGAATTTGACTCCTTTTAACTGGTCAAACAGGTCATCAATACGTAGCAATGGGTACCTATTTTTAATGGTGACATGATTCTACTCCCGATAATCAATACAAAGTCGCATACTCCCGTCTTTCTTTTTCACGAATAGAATAGGAGCAACCCAAAGAGAAGTACTAGGACGAATAAAGCCAATGTCTAACAATTCCTGTGATGACCTCGTTCGAGTTCCTTGCTTTCTGGGAGGTCACAACAAACGCTCTCCCTTGCACTACCGGATTTGACTTTTCTGGGATGGCCTTTGGTGCTTCCATCCTAACTGAACTTGTCTTCGGAGAATGACAAAATCGGGCTAGGTGACTTTCTCTTCCATAATTATAACATGCTTTGGACGGCATCGTGCAGTTTGGACTGATGTGTCCCTCCCCTCCACATTTGAAGCATATGATAGGTGGTCGTTCTCCTTCCTTAACAACGGGTGCTGGTGCTGACGTCTTTCAATCATTGTTTAATCTCCTCTTCTTTAAATGTCCATTCTTATTGTTTTGGCCTTGATTACCACCGAAGTGGTTACCATTTCTGGCCTGTTGATTCCCTTTACGCTTGTTGTCACCGCTTCGATGACTGCTTTCACTGGTATTATCATTTTGTCGGCTGCTCTCTTTTGGTTGTGTTGACTCATTATCGCGCTCCAATAACAGAACCCTATTAACAACATCTGAATACAAACATAGTTTATGAGAGATAAGATATTGACGTATCTCGGGTTTCAAATCTCTTAGAAACATTCGCGTCATTCTCTCCTCATTATCAACCAAATAGACGCAAAACCGACAACTCAAGAAACTTGCTTCGTGTTGCAACACGGTCATGTTGTTTTGCTCCGACTTGATGAACTCTACCTCTTTCATGTGACGAATACTTTCGGAAAGTACTTGTCGTTGAATAATTCTTGAACTTCTCCCAAGTCATCTTCAAGTCACGGCGGAGTTGAGTACGTTTTTACAGATTCCCACCAATGTCTCACTGCATGCAACATGAAGATGGCAAAGGGAACCTTTTGCTCCTCGGAGCATTCCAAGACATCAAATATCTTGCAGATCTCGCTTTATCCACGTCTCTCCCTTTAAGTGGTTTTGGCTCTCCAAAAACTCCGATGGTGCCGCCTTCCTTGAGCTTAGCGGTGACCGTCCGAGAGTTGCCAGTGTTTCCACCTGCATTTTGGACAGGAGCCGCTCTCTCCTGATGTTGCATGAATTGTATAAAGCCTCTGAACATTCCATCGTTCATCATCTGGTAAGTATTGTTGTTTGCCTGAGGATTGTCGCCTTCCTGATGCACATTATCCTAATTATTGATCTGTGGAGACTCAACGGTCTCCTGTGCTCCATTGATGTTCTCAACATTCTTGGATGTCATTTTCAAATACTGCCACAAAACAAGGGTTAATTAACATATCACATATTATCCCTATACTCTGACCGATCAACTAAATACCAAATAAACTTAGGTAGGTCATACTAGCGAAGGTACAGAATACATCACCAATTTTGAGTCGCCAAATACAAGGTACAGAATACAAATACAACTTAATTATACAACAGTCGTATAAAATACAACATAACATAATCTAAGAGTTTTAATAAGAATATTGTCATCTAGACAATATCCACACTCAATGGAGTCCTCATTACATTTATTGTCACACTATTTAACAGAATGATGAGGACTACTAATGCTATCATCTGGACCGTTACTCCGTTCCCCGACTAGTCCCGGCTACGTTCTCATTTCTTGAAGAGAATAGTGAAAGAAAGGGTGAGCTCAACTAGGCCAGTAAGAAATATTATGACTAAGATAATGCAGAATAAATTATCGTTAGCCTTCAACAGTGTTAAACTAATACAATATAACAAACATCAAGTTTAACTAAAGTGGAACAAGCAATCCATAAAAAGAGTCAAGTAGAGAATAAAATCTACTATCTTTTATGATTTAAAAGGTTTTTCATCACATTTATCGCTGGGACTCAGCTTAATAAATAATCCACATCATCCCTGTACTACGGCCAAGGATATTCATCAGTATCACAACCACAAATTATCCATGCACTACGGGCCAAGGATATTCGTGTATTCATCAATGGTCATGACTATGCCAACAACTGTCCATCAATGCACTACGGGCCAATGAGGACTTTTACCACATCATTTGTAACATTACGGTCATGATTATACCGATTAATCCCTGGTCATAATCATACCAAGTCCATCTATGCACTACAGGACACAGATGACTTTCAACATAAAATAAACATGAGGATGATGACAATGATATAAGAATTCAATAAAACAAGTTCAAGAATTAATTTATCCAGGAACTAATAATGTCCAAATTGTCAACATGATACTTCTTTGTAGAGTAAAATTCAAGAATACTCAGAAAAATATTTCCATGAAAAGATACTGGATGAAGCGCAAATATCAAAGATATTCCACTAATTTCATGGAGTATAGAAGTCAAAACTTTAACCAACTTAGTATAATAAAGAATGGAATAACAAAAGAAATCACAAGGCATTCGATGAGATTTGCATAGGCGAGTTATTCAATGTAATAATAAATAACGGAACCGTGTCGGTGAAATTTGCACCGCAAGCGGGATATTCCAATGTAAAAATAAAGAATGGAATAACAACAAATCACCATGCATGCGATACAAATAAGCATGCATAAAGTTATTCCAACGAATAATAATTAATGGAACCAAAATCGAGCGTAATACGACCCATACATAATATTCCAACGTAATAATAAATAACGAAACCAGTCATACATAAACACACGCATGTGGTGTTCCAATGTAATAATAAAGAATGGAATAACGATGAATTTCACCACGTATGCGGATTGCATGTATAGGCAAAGTTATTCTAACATAATGATAAAGAATGGAATAATGTAAGAATTTCACCAAGTATAGGGTAGCGTATACAAAAGTTATTCCAATAGAATAATAAAAAATGGAATAATGAAGTTCTCTTCATGAATACGAAAGAAATAATACCCTTAGCTTAGAAAAATCGGATATAGGAGTGGTGAAGTAGGAGAATACTTTTCTTCTTTCTCTCTATAGTTTTCTCTCTAGAGTTTTAGTGAATTTGTCGAAAATAATGAAGGAATGAGCTTCTATTTATAGGAGAATGGACCTAATAGTAACTAATTCATGAACGATTCGATTGATTTACTTTTAATCGGATGGTACATATTGATTTACTATATGCGATTATAAATAAAATATTCTAATAAAACAAAATCTTTTAAATAAAATATAATATATTCTATTTATAATCTAATAAAATGAATAACTTTATAAAAGTATTCTATTTTATATAAAAAGATTTTACTATGCAAACATTATGTAGGCACTATACAAAAACACTATGCATAATAAAATATAATATATTCTAATTATTGTCTAATAAAACAAATAACTTTATAAAAATATTCATTTTTTATATAAAAAGATTTTACTATGCAAAAACACTATGCATAATCGAATATAATATATTCTAATTATAGTCTAATAAAACAAATAATTTTATAAAAGTATTACTGCTTTTATATAAAAACTTTTTCGCTTTTATTACATTAATAATACTAATAAAACAAATATATATATATATATATATATATATATATATATATATATATATATAAAACTTTAAATGACTTCATAAAAAAGACACCTCAATATATTTAACAATATTTATCATCATTATTATAATTTACAATATTAATCGACCAGGTCATTCCCAGGAAAGAGGGGGCTTTCCAATAAGGATTTCTCCTATTGACGCGCAATTAGGTGACCAAACCTCTACTTGGCAGAACTTCTAGTCATCGTTAATATTGCAAATAATAATATTAATAACTTCCTCATCTCAATTATTTATTTAATAATATATAAAATATCGACAACAATTAAATCAAATAACGTGAGATAGTATGCAACAATTACTATAGCAATAATTGACTAAAACTGAGTGACTTCTCACGTAAGCATCAATAATCAAAACTGTGTGCTACTATGCAACCACGCGTATTACTGTACTTTTAATACCGGGTGTTTCAACAATTAACGGTAAAACTTTTGTCGTTATTTTCATAAAATATTTTTGTCGTTTTCTCAATTCGACAATAATTCCATTGTGGGGTCCACCAATGATTGTGACGTCGTACGAATATTCCCTGTTAAAACGAATATTCCCTGACCAATCGAATATTATAAAACAACTTGCGTAATTTGCAAAATTTATAAATATTACCCACAACTATAACATTATTTCAAATTCACACCTTAATATTTAAAAATGATATTTATAGAAAAATCATCTTTATTCATAAAAGTTGGGGTCTTACATGATATATCAAAGCTAATGTACATGAATGCTACATGATGTATGTTCTTATCTGCGAAGATGTTAACATGACTTAACTATACATGATAAGATCTTTAAAGTTGTCTTGTATGTGTTGAATTGCATCGTTCAAGTTTAAAATGATTTCAAAAGAAAACTTGAATATGCTTTCAAACCAAGTGCATTAAGTATGAGAAAATATGTTCTGAAGATTTAAGATGACATGGTTATGATCATTATGTCTCTAAACATGGTTCTTATGTGTTTGATATAACGATAATAGACTAAGCATGAGTTTAAAGCTTGTTTCAAAGTGCTAAACAATGCTAATTATGAATTAATGATATGAACACTATGAGCATGTGTATTAACAGATTTTGTGATCTCTATGTGAACATATGGCCAAGTTATAAAGAATGGTGACTACATGATTTTTTTATGCTTTAATTCCATGTAAATTGTAAACTAAAACTTGTAAAAGTGAACTTAAGAATATGCTTATGTGAGAACCTCTAGCATGTGTGAATGATAAGTGTAAGTGTATAGGTATATTAAAGTTGGATTAAAATCAGGAGAAGCGAAAAGCTCAACTCAGGCCGGGGCTAGAGGGGCAGTAGCTTGTTCTGTAGTCCCTAAGCCTAGCTGTGGCTCAATTCTTGCCATCCTACAGTTGGTTCTGGATTCTATTTGTAATCTGATGTTCAAAGCATGCTTATATGGTTACTTTAACTTATAATATATGACCAGTGTGCTATCCAATGTGTTAAGAAACATGATAGATAATAGAGTTGAATATTTAACGAGTGATTATAACTTTCAAATGTGAAGTTTAAGAAAATATTTGCAAACTATAAAGCAATGATTTGAAACCAAGTTATCTGACCTTGTGGTGTCTTACAAACTAATTTTGTGCTATGAGTATGTAGGATATGTGATGTAGTATATATATATTATACAACTAAGTTAGACGTTTATGTGTACGTTTGAACTTATATATGTGAGCTTATGTAACTAATGTATATCCTATACGTGTAACTATATTATGTTAGGATTCGAAAGAGTGTTGATAAGCTATATTTGGTAAACTACGCTTGAGGCAAGTACTCTAACCTTACTCTTTATTGAGCATTATTTGAACTTGTGCAATTATTGATCATACAAATAGAACTTTGAAGGAATAATACTTCGTAATAAAATTTCAAAATTTGATTTGAACGATAATTGTTCATATATATATATTGTGAAAGAAACTATCTAAGCCATTGATTCGGCTAGACTATTGATATTTGATTGAAATCTATCCAAACCAAATTAACTTGGTGCGGACTCTTATAACTGAGAAGAACAACCCTCTTGGTAGGGAATTATATATTGTTGGGGAACCGACGTGCGCACATAAGAAAGAGTAAATGTTATGCATGACATAGGGTACTTTAGGATGATCACATGTTGTACTCGTTTTGTAGAATTATAAGTAATATCACTGTTAATTCCAGGAGAAGTTCATAGTCCTTAGTGACTGCTCAATATTCATTACTTTGAAATCTTGAAATTGATTAACCGTTGAATATTATTGATATTTTCTGTCCATAGTAACTACTACCGATAATCATTGATACTTCTTGCTATCTTGAACTATCATTATCAATATACCCTTGAGAAATTTAAAACTATATTGATTACCCTTTTTACTGTATTACTTGTTGGGCAAAATTGTTGCTCATCCTTACTTTCCATAAAACTTTTAGTGAAGGCAGAACGTGGTGAACCCTCTGGCAAGGACAAGGGTAAAGAGAAAGGTTTGGAGTAGTTATTTCTATAATGCTAGGAATGTACTATTATATGGTTGTAGAAGGACTTATTTATATTAAGTTATGTTTAGTTTAAGATGTATTGTATTAGTCACGGTAGTGAGACTTTGAGACAAGGATAATTATATTATATTAATGTAATCTATTCTATTATTCCGCTATGTGAGAATGTTGATTTATTATTAGTGTGACGCCCCCAAAATTAGGTATACGTCACCCATCTTGGGTCGCCACTTACATGGTACATAAATTCAAATACAAACTTAATTATACATCTGTCGTGTAACATACGACAATACATAAACTGAGAGTTCTAATAGGAATATTGTCATTTAGACAATATCCATACTCAAGGAGTCCTCATTACATTTATTGTCACACTATTTAACAGAATAGTGAGGACTACTAGCGAACACTCTCATCCGGACCATCACTCCGTTCCCCGACTCGTCCCAGCTATGTTATCATTTCCTGAAGAGAACAGTGAAAGAAAGGGTGAGCTCAACTAGCCCAGTAAGAAATATTATGACTAAGATAATGCAGAATAAATTATCATTAGCCTTCAACAGTGTTAAACTGATAAAATACAATAGACAACCAGTTTAACTGCAGCGGAATATGCAATCCATTAAAAGAGTCAAGTAGAAAATAAAGTCTACTATCTTTTAGGTTTTAAAAGGTTTTCATCAATTTTTATCACTAAGACTCAGTTTAATGAATAAACCACAATATCTAATCATCCTCGTACCACGGTCAAGGATTTTCATCAAATTATCAATGGTCATGACTATATCGAATCACCCCTGGTCATAATCATACCAAAAACTATCCATCACTGCATTACAGGCCACTGAGGACTTTTGTCACATCATTTATATCAAGCCATGATTATACCGAATGATCTCTGGTCATAATCATACTAAGTTCATCTATGCACGTAAGCCAAAGATAACATAATATAACATGAGGATGATGACAATGACATAATAATTCAATAAAACAAGTTCAAGAATTATTTAATCCGAGAATTATTAACGTCCCAAATTGTCAACATGATACTATTTTGTAGAGTAAAATTCAAGAATAATCGGAAGAATATTTCCATGAAAGATCTTTGGATGAAACGCAAAATATCAAAGATATTCTACTAATTTCATGGAGTATAAAGTCAAAGTTTTAACCAACCGGGTATAATAAAGAATGGAATAACAAAAGAAATCACCATGCGACGCGATACTTCATGTATGAAGTTATTCCAATAGAATAATAATAACGGAACCGTGTCGGGTGAAATTCACACCAAGCAAGGATGATCCAATGTAATAATAAATGTTTGAATAATAAACAATGGAACCGTGTCCCTGTAAAACACACGCATGTGATATTCCAATGTAATAATAAATGCGAAATAATAAACAATGGAACTGTGTCCGTGTAAAACACACGCATGTGATATTCCAACGTAATAATAAAGAATGGAATAACGTAAGAAGATCACCAAGTATAGGGGATTCCAGATATAGGTTATTCCAATGTAATAAATAAGAATGGAATAATATAAGGATTTCACCAAGTATAGGGTATCTCAGCGTATAAAAGTTATGTATAGGGTATGCCACTTTTACAAAGTTATTCCAATGTAATAATAATGAATGGAATAACGAAGTTATCTTCATGAATAAGAAAGAATAACACCCCTTACGAATTACAACAAATAATACCCCTTACCTTAGAAGAACTGAATATTGGAAAAGTGAAGTAGCGAGAATACTTTTCTTCTTTCTCTCTATAGATTTTCTCTCTATAGCTTCTCTCTATAATTTCTCTCTCTGAGTTTCGGTGAATTAAATAAGAAAATAATGAAGGAATGAGCTTCTATTTATAGGAAAATAGAATGCATAGTAATTAATCCATGAACGGTCCAGATTGATTTACTTTAATCGACGGTCCATATTTAAAAGCAAAATCTTTTAAATAAAATATCATATATTCTATTTATATAAAAATATTTTACTATGCAAACACTATGCAACACTATGCAAAACACACTATGCAACACTATGCATAATAAAATATAATATATTCTATTTATAGAATAACTTTAATAAAGTATTACATTTTTATATAAAAAAGACGTTTACATTTTTATTACGTTAATAATACGAATAAAACAAAACGTCATTATCGCTATAATAATTCATATTATTAATCGACAATAATGGAATCAAACTGAGTGACTTCTCACATAAGCATCAATAATCAATACCGTGTGCTATTATGCAACCACACGTATTACTGTACTTTTACTACCGAAGTAGTTCAACAAAGATCCACGGTAAAACTTCCGTAGATTATTTCAATAAAATATTTTTGTCGTTTTCTCGATCCGACAATAATTTACATTGTGGGGTCCACCAATGATTGAGTAGTTGTCTGAATATTCCCTGCTAAACCAAATATTCCCCACCCGATCGAATATAACATAACCACTTGCATACTTTGCAAAATTTATAAATACTACCCACAACTATAATATTATCTCAAATTCACACCATAATATTGAAAAATTATTTCGACAAAATTTAAATCTTTATTGATAAAATCTGGGGTCTCACAATTAGAGTTAGTACGTGACAACCAAATCAGAGACAAGTGTGGTCTGAATTTGGGGGCGTCACATTTGGAAACCCTAATTTCATTTTTGGGAATCCTAAACCCTAATTGAGAATTTTAAAACCCTAATTTGGGAACTCAAATGCTAAGTATAAAACCCTAAGGTTTAAAAGTTAAGTGATATATGAAATGACCAAATTACCCTTCAAATTATAGGGGAAATTACCAAAATACCCTTCTTAAGTGCAAAATTACCAAAATGCCCTTTTACTTAACTTTTAAGTAAAAGATGTTTTCTAATTGTGGTGAGTCACAAAGGAGGTCTATCAAGTGTCCTAATTCACCACAAATCAGCCAATAAGGCCACCTAGCAACATTCTTGGGCATGGAAATCAAAAGTTAAAAGATTAAAGTAAGAAAATTCTTACTTTTATGTTCATTTAGCCAAGACCCTTCTCTCTCTAACTTCTAAAAATTTGGAGAGAAACTAAATCATAATGAAAGCCAAGAACATCCCTTAGCTCTCCAAGATCAGAATCATGGAATAGAAATCAAAGATTGAGCATTAAAGGTATAAACCATAATTCTATCTAGATCTTTATGATTTCTGTAAAGTATGTGTTATGATGTTTAAATATATGTTATATGATTTTATTTAGTGATTTATGATGATACATCATGGATCCATAACATCTAAGTTCCTAAAATTATGAATTTTAGAAAATAGTCAAGAACCATAAAATGAGGTCTGACAGTCAAATGTCAGAGCCTCTATATCTCAATTTTATTTATTGTTTGAGGTTGTAAGTGTATCATTAATATTGTATGCCATAAGGAGAGTACACTGGAAGTGGAATCAAGTCCGTATCGTGTCTAGATTCCAAGATATTCATGGTCAAACATGGTTGACCAGTCACAGAATCTAGAATCTGGAAAACCCAGATTTCCCAAAAATGTCTGACAAGCATTTTCCAGGCCTTAGATCTTGCAGTGGTTAAGTTGTTAAGCCATGAGAGTGTATCATTGATATACGCTGACATATGGACTACCAAACCATGACACTAGATCACCTAAATCATGAACATAATCAAAATTATTTATGTTCAAAACTGGGTTGACCAACTGTGACTCCCCCAAAATAGGTATACATCATCCATTCTGAGTCACCAAATACATGGTATAGAATAAAAATACGAACTTAATTTATACAACTGTTAAGTGTCGTGCAGAATAAGACAAAACATAAACTGTGAGTTTTAAAACAAATATTGTCTCCTAGAAAATATCCAAACTCAAAATAAGTCCTCATTACAATTATTACCACACTATTTTATAGAATAGTGAGGACTACTGTGGCAACCATCTCGAACCGTCACTCCATTCCCTGAATAGTCCAATCTATATTTTCATTTCCTGAAGAGAACAATGAAAGAAAAGGGTGAGCTCAACTAACCCAGTAAGAAATATTATGACTAAGATAATGCAGAATAAATTATCGTTAGCCTTCAACAGTATAACAACTGATAGAATATAATAGACAAGAAGTTTTAGATCAATAACTGTAGCGGAATAAGCAATCCAATAGAAGAGTCAAGTAGAGCATGATATCTACTATTTCTATGATTTAAAAGTTTATCATCAATTTTATCGTTGAGACTCAGCTTAATAAATAATCCACATCATCGAATCATCCATGCACTACGGGTCAATGATATTTATTAGTATCACATCCATGAATTATCCATGCACTACGGGCCAAGGATATTCATGTTATCACTAATGGTCAGGATTATGCCAAACAACAATCCATCTTTGCACCCTAAAAGAACGCATGGTCATGATCATACCAACAACTGTCCATCAATGCACTACGGGCCAATGAGAACTTTTACCACATCATTTGTAACATTACAGGTTATGATTACACCGAATAATCCCTAGTTATAATCATACCAATTAACAGTCCATATGTGCACTACGGACCAAAGATGACTTTTATCACAATATAAGCATGAGGATGATGAAAATGATATAAGCATTAATCAAACGAAATCAAGGATAAATATTAAAGACTTTAAACTTATCCAAAGTTTAAAAATGTTCAAATGGTAAACATGATAACTGCTTTGTGGAGTAAAATTCAAGAATAATATTCACGTATCAAAAATAATTTGGACAGAAAAAAAATCAATCATTGTCATGAATAGTACCCTGGGTGAATAGTATCTTGTGAATAGTACTTTGTGAATAGTACCCCATGAATAGTACTTCGTGAATAGTACCCCATGAATAGTACTTCATGAATAGTACCCCATGAATAGTACTTCGTGAATAGTACCCGTATGTATAAATAGTGTCGTACGTATGAATAGTATCGTACATATGAATAGTGTTGTACGTATGAATAGTGCCATATAAATGAATAGTACTCCGGCATGAAAAGCTTAAAAATAAACAAGAATGTTCAAAAAAATATCCTTGTGAAACGATACTAAATGAAGCGCAAATTTCAAGGATATTCAACTCATTTCAAGGAGTATAGAAGCAATACTTAACAAAATAAGTGTAGAATTCGGAATCTGAAATGAAATAATATTACATACATACTACAGAGTATGGAAGAAAATATTATTTCTTATGAATATTGAACAAAATTAACATCCCTTACAATTGTTGAACGAAAATAATATTCCTTACGAATATTGAACGAAGATAATATTCTTTAAGAATATTAAACGAAGATAATATTTCTTGCGAATATTGAACGAAATAAAATTTCTTACGAATACAAAAAATAATATCATAAGCGAATATGAAATAAATAATACCCCTTACCTAAAAAAGAGAGCAATTTTGACTGGTATAGTGGATATATTCTTGAAGAAATTTTTCACTATTTTCTACACTCAAAACTTCTTTAAACTTAAAAGAAATACGCTCAATATTATAGAAGAAGAATTCTCTGATTCTGGTGTGATTTTCTTTTCTAAATTGAGCATCCTATTTATAGGAGAATGGAAGGGTACTATTTGGACGCACAATACACAAAGGTTCACGGGCGCAGAATCGGCTGAAACTTTTGAAAATCACATGATTTACTATGCAAATACTATACAAGCACTATGCAAACACTATGCATAATAAAATATAATATATTCTATTTTTCATACAAAATAAACTTATTATAATATATATATATATATATATATATATATATATAAATGTCCCCTCCCCGTGAACTTTTGTTCCCCCCCCCCACCACCTAACTTTTCCTTTAATATATATATATATATATATATATATATATATATATATATAACAAAAACCGAGATAACTTTCTACCGATAATTTTGAAAAATGGGTAAGTAGAGGTCCAAATAGTAAGCAAAATTTACAACAAATACTTTATTAAAATTTCCTCTATTTATCTCAACTCACCTGGCTTCTCAAAACACATTTTTAACAACATTTATTCATCAATATTATAACTCGCAATATTTAACAACCAGATCATTCTCAGGAAAGAGGGGGCTTTCCGAAAAGGATTTCTCCCTAGTGGCACGGAATTAGGTGACTAAACCCCTTTGTCGTCTCAATTATTGATTTAATAATATAAAATATTGTGACAATAATTGAATCAATAACGTGAGATACTATGCAGCAATTACTGTGGTAATAATTGAAATAAACTAAGTGACTTCTCACGTAAGCATCAATAATCAAAGATACTGTACAGTACTGTGTGCTACTATGCAACCACGTGTATTACTGTACTTTTATCACAGGGTATTTCAACAGTTAATAGGAAAACTTTCGCCATTATTTTTATAAAAGATATTTCTGTCTTTTTCTAACTTCGACAGTAATTCCGTTATGGGGTCCACCAATGATTGTGCCGTTGTACGAATATTCCCTGATAAAACGAATATTCCCTGACCAATCGAATATTTTATGACAACTTACTTACTTTGCAAAATTTATAAATACTACCCACAACTATAACATTATATCAAATCCACACCTTAATATTAAAAAAAAATATTTTGAGAAATTAAATCCTTATTCATAAAATCTGGGGTCTTACAACCTCTCATTCTCATGAAATTTTGTCCTCGAAATTGACGTACGTACCTGGTATGTCGAAGAGGTAAGGATATCTCGTCAGATTCTAACTCTTGAGGTATAACCTTTGAGCATAGAATGTGTTTCTTCTTATCCGAGATTTTAATAGGTATTTCCTCATATGTTAAATCTTCTACTATCTCGCTAGTTCAAATTTAATAATGTGGTTCAGGTCGTCCACATATTTACGTAACATCAATACGTGAAAAACGTTATGAACACGCGACATACTTAGTGTTAAAGCGAGTTTATAGTCCACAGTTCCTACTCGATCGAAGATTTTAAATAGGCCAATAAAATCGAGGGTTGAGATTTCCTCTCTTCATCGATTCTTGCTTCTAGAATAACTCCTTCTTACACCTTCTTCTTCACATTCTTCAACTCTGAATCTGTAACTTGATCAGCTTTAACTTTAACGATTAAAGTCGATTATAATCGTATATTCGACATCATTACGTGGGTCACTAGAGTCTTTAACTCTATCTCCATCATTTGTAAGTCATACAGAAATGGGTCTTTGTGTTAAAAACGTCGCACTCGTAACCGCATACGATCTTTTACTCAACGCGTCAGCTACCACGTTCACTTTTTCTAGGATGGTATTGAATGGTATAGTCGTAATCCTTTAACAACTCGAGCCAACGTCTTTGGCGCATAATACGTTCGTTTTAGTTGAAGAAATATTTGAGGTTTTAGAAATGGGTTTTGTACTAGGTTCAAGGTCAATACAAAATTCGATTTCATGCTATGGGGGTAGGCTAGGAAGTTGTTCAGGGAATACGTCAAGAAATTTATTAACGATAAAAATATCATTCAAAACTGTGACTCTCATCCAAGACTTGGATAGCACCTCATATTTATACCTATCAACTTGTCACCGTTATTCACGGCATCCCCTACAGAGAGTTTGGCTTCGGTGCATCCTACACAAGGAAGTCACCAGCGAAAGGCTCGGGGCTCTTTACTTATGGCTTAATATGATAGTGATTAACTTTAGTGGTTTGGTTGCTTGAATTTGCATAACAGGTTGGTTAGGAATATGAAAACTAACAAACTTACGAAAATAATCAATTTTAGCATGATGAGTAGTTAACTAGTTGATTCCTAAAATCACGTCAAAGGCAAGTATTTTCAAAGAGATAAGATCGACAGGTAATGTGAGGGTGCCGATTTGAATCAAACAAGACTTATGAATAGTGGATGTAATGAAGGTTTCTTCTAACGGAGTTCAACAGATAAGTCAAAGTCTAATTTCTCAAGAGTCAAGTTCAAACGTTGAACACAACTAGGTGAAATAAAAGAGTGGGTAGAACCGGTATCTAACAAGGTATAGACTTCGTAAGAGTTTATGATTAACTTACCCTGTGATAACTTCGTTCGGGTTCCTCAACAAACGCACTCACTTAAACTACCGGCTTTGACTTGTCTGGGACAGCCTTTGGTGTCTCCATCCCAGCTGGACTTGACTTCTCTATTCCACAAAATTGAGCTAAATGACCTTCTCTTCCGCAGTTTAAACACTCTTTGGGTTGTTGCGTACAATTTGGACGGATGTGTCCCTCCTGTCCGCATTTGAAATATACGGCCGGTGGTTGTTCTCCTTCCTTGAAAATGGGTGATGGTGCTACTTCCAACGTCTTTCCATCATTGTTGAATCTTCTCTTCTTATAACTGTTCCCACTTAGTTCACCTTTCCTATTATCTTGGCCATGATTACCACCGAAGTGGTTACCATTTTTGGCATGATAAGTTCCTCCATGGTGGTTACTATTATTCCGATGGCCGTTTCCACCGGTACGATTATTATCGTGTTATTGGTCGTTGCCTTTTGGTTGGGTTGACTCATTATCACGCTCCACTAACAGAGCCCTATTCACAACATCTAAATATAAACAAAGTTTGTGAGAAATGAGGTATTGACGTATTTCGGGTTTCAAACCTCGCAGAAATATTCGCGTCATTCGTTCCTCACTATTAACTAAATGGGATGCAAATTGGGACAATTCGACAAACTTAGCCTCGTACTGCGACACATTCATATTGTTTTGCTCCAACTTGATGAATTCATCCTCCTTCATGTGACAAAAATTTTTGGGAAAGTACTTGTCGTTGAACAATTCTTGGAACTTCTCCCAAGACATCTTTAGTGCGGCAGGTTGAGTACGTTTTACAGATTCCCACCAAGTAATCTTCTTCTTCACGCAACATAAAGGTGGCAAAGGGAATCTTTTTCTCCTCTGAGCTTTCCAAGACATCAAATATCTTGGGTGATCTGCTTAATCCACGTCTCTTCCTTAAGTGGTTCTGGCTTTCCCAAAAACTCCGGTGGTCCCAGCTCCTTGAACTTCTTAGCGGTAACCAACCGTGAGTTGCCATTGACTCCACCTGCATTATGAATAGGAGTCTCTCTCGTTTGGTTTTGCATGAATTCTAAAATGTTACTAAACATACCATCGTTCATCATTTGGTCGGTGTTGTTGTTTACAGGAGGATTATTTCCTTCCTGAAGCACATTATCCTGGTTATTGATCAGCGGTGACTCAATGGTCTCATGTGCTCCATTACTTATCTCAACATTTTCAGATGCCATTTTACTGTCACAAAATAAGGGTTAATTGACATGCCACATATTATCCCTATATTCTGACCAACCAATTAAATAACAAATAAGCTTAGGTAAGTCATACTAGCGAAGGATTTACCCATCTCTCCCCTCCTAGTTCTAGTCCCACATCTCAGCCAGGGATCATATCCCAAAGCTTTGATACTAACTGTAACGCCCCCAAAATAAGTATACATAACCCATTCTAAGTCTCTAAATACATGGTACAGAATACAAATATGAACTTAATCTATACAACTGTTAAGTATCGTGCAGAATACAACAAAACATAAGCTGTGAGTTTTAATACAAATATTGTCTCCTAGACAATATCCAAACTCAAAATAAGTCCTCATTATAATTATTATCACACTATTTTATAGAATAGTGAGGACTATTATGGCAACCATCTCAGACCATCACTCCATTCCCTGACTAGTCCCAGCTATATTCTCATTTTCTAAAGAGAACAATGAAAGAAAAGGGTGAGCTCAACTAGCCCAGTAAGAAATATTATGACTAAGATAATGCAGAATAAATTATCGTTAGCCTTCAACAATATAACAACTGATATAATACAATAGACAACAAGTTTTAGATCAACAACTGCAACGGAATAAGCAATCCTTTAGAAAAGTCAAGTAGAGAATGATATCTACTATCTTCTATGATTTAAAAGTTTATCATCAACTTTATCACTGAGACTCAGCTTAATAAATAATCCACATCATCGAATCATCCATGCACTACGGGCCAAGGGTATGCATTAGTATCACATCCACGAATTATCCATGCACTACGGGCCAAGGATATTCGTGTTATCACCAATGGTCATGATCATGCCAAATAACAATTCATCTTTGTACCCTTGGCCGAAGAAAACACATGGTCATGATCATACCAACAACTGTCCATCAATGCACTACGGGCCAATGAGAACTTTTACCACATCATTTGTAACATTACAGGTCATGATTATACCGAATAATCCTTTGTCATAATCATACCAATTAACAGTTCATCTGTGCACTACAGGCCAAAGATGACTTTTATCACAATATAAGCATGAGGATGATGACAATGATATAAGCATTAATCATACGAAATCAAGGATAAATATTAAAGAATTTAAATTTATCTAGAGTTTAAAAATGTCCAAATGATCAACATGATAACTGCTTTGTGGAGTAAAATTCAAGAATAATATTCACGTATCAAAAATAATTTGGATAGAAAAGAAATCAATTTTTGTCATGAATAGTACTCGAGTGAATAGTACCTCATGAATAGTACTTTGTGAATAGTACCCCGTGAATAAACTTCATGAATAGTACTCGTACGTATGAATAGTACTATACGTCTAAATAGTGTCGTACATATGAATAGTGTCGTACATATGAATAGTGCCGTATAAATGAATACTACTCTTGGCATGAAAAGCTTAAAAATGAACAAGAATGTTTAAAAAGATATCCTTGTGAAACGATAGTAGATAAAGCATAAATTTCAAGGATATTCAACCCATTTCAAGGAGTATAGAAGCAATACTTAACAAAATGAGCGTAGAATTCGGAATCTGAAACGAAATAATATTACTTACATACTACAAAGTATTGAACAAAATTTACATCCCTTACAGCTTTTGAACGAAGATAATATTTCTTACGAATATTAAACGAAGATAATATTTCTTGCGAATATTGAGCGAAATAAAATTTCTTACGAATACAAAAAATAATATCGTAAGCGAATATGAAATAAATAATACCTCTTACCTCAAAAAGAGAGCAATTCTGACTAGTATAGCAGATATATTCTTGAAGAAAACTTTCACTATTTTTTACACTCAAAGCTTCTTTAAACTCAAAAGAAATACAATCAATATTATAGAAGAAGAATTCTCTTATTCTGGTGTGATTTTCTTTTCTAAATTGAGCATCCTATTTATAGGAGAATAGAATGGTACTATTTGGACGCACAGTACACAAAGGTTCACGGGAGGCGCAGAATCGGCTAAATTTTTTAAAAATCAGATGATTTACTATGCAAGTACTATGCATAATAAAATGTAATATATTCTATTTTTCATAAAAATAAAACTTATTATAATATATATAATAAAAAAATGTCTCATCCCCGTGAACTTTTATTCCCCCCCCCCCACCTGACTTTTCCTTTAATATATATATATATATATATATATATATATATATATATATATATAACAAAATTGATATAACTTTCTACCGATAATTTTGAAAAATGGGTAAGTGGGGGTCCAAATAATAAGCAAAATTTACAACAAATACTTCATCAAAATCCTCTCTATTTATCTCAACTCACTTGGCTTCTCAAAACACATATTTAACAACATTTATTCATTAATATTATAACTCGCAATATTTAACAACCAGATCATTCCCAGGAAAGAGAGGGCTTTCCGATAAGGATTTCTCCCTATTGGCGCGCAATTAGGTGACCAACCCCCTTTCCTCGACAGAACTTTCTAGACATCGTCAATAATGCAAATAATAATATGAATAACTTTGTCGTCTCAATTATTGATTTAATAATATAAAATATTATGACAATAATTGAATCAATAACGTGAGATACTATGCATCAATTACTGTGGCAATAATTGAAATAAATTGAGTGACTTCTCACGTAAGCATCAATAATCAAATATACTGTACAATATCGTGTGCTACTATGCAATCAAGCGTATTACTGTACTTTTATCACCGGGTATTTCAACAGTTAACGGTAAAACTTTCGCCGTTATTTTAATAAAAAGAAATTTATGTCGTTTTATAACTCCGACAGTAATTCCGTTGTGGGGTTCAACAATGATTGTGCCGCCGTACGAATATTCCCTGGTAAAACGAATATTCTCCGACCAATCAAATATTTTATGACAACTTGCTTACTTTGCATGCAAAATTTGTAAATACTACTCATAACTATAACATTAGATCAAATCCACACCTTAATATTAAAAAAATTATTTTGAGAAATTAAATCTTTATTCATAAAATTTGGGGTCTTACACCAACTGCCTAGGATGACTTTTTGGAAAACCCAAAATCTTCAAGAACAATTTTTGGCTGGTACTTTGACCAAGCCAGCTCTTGCTTCTATGATGTTGTTAAGCTACATAAGTGTATTACTTTTGTACCTTGACATACATACTACATAAGTATGACACTTAAATACACAATCAAAGCCCATAATCTAAGTTATTAATATCCAAAATAGGACCTTCACACTGTTTTCATTTTCTGGAAATTCCAAAAAATGAAGAACAACTTTGACATCTAGTTTAATGGTTTATAACTTCTTCATATGTAGTTTGACCCTGAAATTGGTTTGTACATGTAGTATTACATCATTACTACATAACCAACACACCCTCAAGCCCAAAAACAACATGAACAAGAAATTATAGCTGATCAAACTAGGCAACTAGTCACTGACTTTGAATATTCTTGAAGGCTCAATAACACCTATAGCCGATAGTTTTTGTCGCGATAGGCCCTTTTCGCAACGGTTTAATTGAAAATTAATTATTTAATTAAAATAATTAGAATAAAATGGAAAATAATTATGCAAAATTCATAATTAATTTGTAAAAATTATTTGAAGGTATAAAAATTGACTTTTAATAATTTGAGATATATTTCATTAATATTTTAATTTATTTAAATAGTAATGATATTAAATTTATTAATAATTATATTAAATAAATTACTTAAAAATAATTTCAATAATTTATAAATCATTTGAAAATATATTAAAATGTTAGGAAATATTTTAAGTTATATTGGATAACTTTTAATATTTTGGAATGAATTTTATTAATAAATTTATATTAATGATAATAATTTATTTAATAATTATATATAAATAAATTATGTAAAAATGGTTTTAATGTTTTAAAAATGATTTAAAGGTTTCCAAAATGTTTTAAGTTATAAAATATAACTTTTAATATTTTGACATGAAATACATTAATATTTTGATATTAATGGTAGTTATTTAATAATGGTTTTAAATATTTTAAAATCATTTAAATGTGATATTAAGGTATTAAAAATACTTGAAGTTATTATAAATAACTTTTAATATTGGGACATGGATTTTATTAATATTTGAAATTAATTAAATATTAATAATATTGGTATTATGTGGTATTTAAATCATTTAAAAATGATATTAATGATTGAAGAATCATTATAAATGATAATAATTATTTGAAAATTATTATGAGTTACTGAAAAAATGTTTTAATTGATAAATAAATTATCAAAGATAATATTGAAACAGTTAAGTAGAGTTTATTAAAAATAAACTCGATAATTATCCGATTAGACAATCGGGACATCAAAATAATGCCGAACTCAAATCAGACTGAAATAGTTTGACTTGATACCAGGTTTTATGTGTTTTAGTGACTGTTAGGGATATGTGCTTATGTGTTTAAGATATATTATTACTGTAATTAACAGTAGTATATGTGATGATATTATTCTAATTTAGAGATCGATATTATCAATATTAGGTCTTTCAGATGAAGCTAAATTAGCTTTGCGTAGCAGTAATCTGTGGTGCAGGCAAGTTCTCGAAATATACTTTTAATTAAGAAAGCTTAATAACTCAAATTTGAGTTATTGTTTTTCAAGCACAGTACTGGTTAATCATTGCTGATTATATCACATTTATGATTTATTGATTCGCACTTTGTGCATGTTGTATATGTTCATCAGGTATGAAAGGCTGATCACCTTCATTACCATTTGTTGTAGTTAAATTTGTTCATATTCACTGTTGACCATTCATCATTATTGACTCGATCATTCAGTTATGAAAATTGATTCATGTTCTTTCACAATTATTATATTGTTGAAAGTTTGCCAACTTATTATTCTTTTCCATCATGATATATGTTCTTTTGAACTTAAACGTTCTGGGCAAACTTGTTTCTCACCCTTTCTATATGATGATAAACATTTCAGATTAAGACGAAAACTTCAGAAAAAGGCAAAGACAAAGACATTCCAGAATTAGGATATGGTGCAGGATAAAAATTATAATATTATTGTAGGCAAACAACATTGTAAGTCCTATAGTATATGTATGTGTGTATTCAGTTAAGGTTATCGACCTTGGGGGTTATGTGTAAAGGTTATTGTATAAATAATTTATGTTTATATCTTCCGCAATAGTTATAGAAATAACGTATCAGGTTCGAGCTAAAAGGTACCCGGATTTGGGGGCGTCACAGTTGGTATCAAAGTTGTAGGTTATAAACCTTAAGTAGGGTTACCTTAGGCTATAACCGCAGGGATAAGGATAAGGACAAACTCAAATAGAGTTTAAGTTCTAAGGGATGAAGTTGGACAAGGTATTAATAAGTCAATAAGATTCAAAGATGAATCTTGACAAGTTATAGAGATCCAGAGTTACCTAACTCTAACAATAAAGGTGAACAGTAATAATGAATAGATAGAGTCTAAAAGACTAAAGATATAAAGGTAAAGAAGATCGTAAAACAAAATGATCATAACATAGAAAAGAATTATAATACAATATGATTATAATATGAGATCAGTACGTGATCTTATAAGGTCATAGCGGGGAGGAGGATCAATCAAATGATTGAAAATTTTATAGTAAAATTATTGTATGTAAGTTTTACTATGAATTGGTACTATGCCAACTCAGAAAAGAGTTAGGGATGATGTAATACAGATTAAAAAAATTTGTATGGAGTAAGGAAAAGATAGGATTATGTGGGATTTCAATTGAGGACTCATGGCAGCAACTAAGTTGTATGATTCCTTGTATGGGCGGGGAATTTGTACTTGGTTTTAGAATCACTTAGCTTCCTATATCAATAAAGTGGTTAAGTTAAAAAATTCTTTGTATGGACGAAGAATTGTCCTTGGTTTAACAACCACTTAGCTTCCTATATTGATTAAGTGGCCGAGTTGACCAATTCCTCGTATGGGAAAGGGATTGTGTTTGGTTTGACAACCACTTAGTTTCCTGTATTGATAAGAATTGAAATGTTTATGTCACGTTATTTTCTATATACATGTTGAGAATGTGATTCTTTTCTCATTTGTATAACATATAGGTAGAGAATAGGTAGAGAATATAAGGTTAGGTGCGAGTTCTTAAAACTCATACTTATGGTAAGTTTGTGACTCATAATTGTATGGTATGTTTTTGAACCCCTAAGCGTATGGACAGTTCTTGATTGGTTCTTGAACTACGTATTGCTAGGATAAGTTCCTAAAATCATATTATTGTGGAAAGTTCATGAACTCATAACGTGTGGTAAGTTTGATGAACTGGTGTATAGAAAAGTTGTGAATGGAGAATTGAGGATGATAGAAATAGATAAAATTATTAAGCAATGGATCATTATAGAAAGTGGAGTTGATAGTGGAAGCATAGGTATTCCAAATCTTCTAGCTATGCTAGATTTCAAAATTTTTGGCATCAAGCTAAATACGCACTAATGTGCCTTTTAAAAATTAATTTTTGTTATTCTCAATACATGGTGACAAGTGTGTATGTGTGGACTTCAGGACAATGACACATCGTTACCTGCTGAGGTATGATAGCACTAAAAATGATTTGTAATGATTTTTGAACTGTTTAAAGAATAGTCTATGCTAATTGTTTCGGCTAGACGAAAATGATTTGAAATATCAAAATGTATTTTATATCATTAATGCATCATGTAACCTGATGCAAAGATGATAAAAAATGATGGAGTTAAAAATGCAGAATTACTTAGTGTTGGATGTGATCTAAAAATCGTCAGCCCACTATGGAATGATGTAATATGACAAAGTCACGTAATGACAGAATCCTCAAATAGGCTGTAAATACAGTGCGGTATCATGACATCATAAAATTATTTTTAGAATTTCAAAGATAAATTATTGCCAACAGGGTTTGGTCATACATGTTTTGATTGAAATTTGAATTATTGGTATGAGTCTAAGCTATTAGATTCAGCTAGACCAACGTTTATGAAAATTCAAAGTATTCTTTGAGAATTTATCCTGAACCAAATTATTTTGGTGTGGAATCCTATAATAAGACTGAGGTGAACTATGTCAATTGGATAAAATAATCAAATCTATTTGTAGCGAAAATATTCGTGAGACATGATTAAAGTACTAGCACCAGTAGTTTAGCTTCTTCATGATTGTAAACATACTGTTAACCTTTTAAGAGGTAGAGTACCAATTTTCTTAATTGTAAATATACTGGTAGCTCCTCCACTCTACATCCTAACTCTAAGATCTGTTCTTCATACTCTCCTAACATCTGATCCTCAAAAATAGCCTCGTCGGAGTCCATCATAGGCTCGGGCTCCTCCTCCAAAGGCTCCTCCTCCGGATCAGACTCCACCTCTTCCTCATCATCATCATCATCAAAAGGGGCCACTACTGAAATAGGCTCTGCTATCAATGGTGCCTCATAGACTACGTGGATATCACGCGGCTCCTCCTCTACTACTCGGCTAGGTCCTCCCATGTCAGTCATCCTACAATCACCAACAAAAGACAACACAAACAACAACTCCATTAGAATGTTAAATAAACATAAGTTCATTGTATAGAATGAAGTTACATTTCATAACACACTAAGTCTCTCAAGGAAAACTCTACATGAGTTTTATCTCCTTCCTAACTTCTAGGTTTTCTTAAGTTATAATCGAAGGACTCTCATTCCTAAGGTTTATAACTATAGCTTTGATACCAACCTGTGACGCCCCCAAATTTGGACCTCCACTTGGTCACTCGAATTCGGTTCATCACGTGCTCAAAGTATTACCATAATAACTAAAATCATACATTTACAATGGAAAATCTAAATTAGAATAATATACAATGATTTATTATAATTATTCCCCCAAGTCTCGCAACCTACAGTACTTAATAGATTACATAATAGTATCGAATAAAGACCTATTACATAATCCTACTTAAGTTTAAACATAGTCTGTAAGTAGTCTTAACATAACATAAAAGTTTTTAAAAATAAAAGGAATAAGCTAGTCGGTAGCCTTGCCCTTGCCCTTGTCTGCTCTAGAGACACCTCCCTGTTCCTCCTTAACTGAAAGGTTTTAAATAAGCAAGGATGAGCACAAATTGTCCAGCAAGTAATATACAACAAGGGTGAAGGATATAATATCACAAGATTTGAAATATCGAAGTGTCATTTCTAGGATAGTTCAATGTGTCAGAATAACATCATGGATAAGGAATATCAACAATTCTTGGAATAAGAACGACAATTCAATATCAACAGATATATATGAATTCAGCGACTAACAATGTATCCAACTGGATAAACAATTTATACTGAGCAGTCACTAAGGACTATTGAACTTCAACTAGAGTTACCAATACTAAACTGATAACCCAAAAATATCAAGTACTATAGATGATCAGTCTACAATACTTTACGTTATGCATAACACCACAATAATATTCATTCATGTGTTGGGGTTTTCAACGACATACACTCCCCTTACCAAAAGGGTTGTTCAACTTAGTTTTCAAAATTTTTGCACCAATCAATTGGTTTGGACAACTTTTATAAGCATGCATATAGTCTAGCCGAATCAAATGGCATCGACTCTTTCACAATATCCAAGAACAATATTAAGTTCAACATGAATAATAACTTTCACAAGAATCTAAGCATACTAGTTCGATTGAATGAATAAGCGGGATAACTTACATTCACAAGATAAGTTTAAAAGTAGGGTTCAAGAAACTTGAACAATCAAGAGTGAAGTTCAAGGAAACTCGCTCAATAATAATTAGAGTAAGTTTAGGGAATTTGCCTTAAGCGTAGTTTATCCACGTTAACAAATCAACACTTTTAAATCCTATTTATAGCGTATTATAAGTTCAAGATGTTCATTAGCTAATACAGTCTTTAATCAAGCTTGACATGATTCAAGTATGCACATATGGTATAAATATCAAATTATAAATTCATCATGAATCAAATACTTAGTTACTTCATAAGCAAATCAAGAATGCCCAAGTTTAATGTCTTTTCACCCATGAACTTTCACCATATAGAGCAAACACTACCTTATAACTTAGTCCTCATATACATATGCATCATTACGTTTTAGATCACTTTTAGAAACATAGGCATCACACAAGTTACTGTCCATACATCAGATCTTACCATCCCAGATTCCAGACTGGCGCAGCTGCGCCATGGCTAAGCCTAGGACCGGCGTAGCTGCGCCATCCTCTGGCTAAGCCAATACTTAGTTGCTGCCATGTGGTTTCTGTTCGGCTTGCTCAAGACAATCATACATGACATATTTTTCATGTTAAGGGTCTTTTCATGCTTCTCAAGTAAATCTAGGTTCCCTTTTATAACATATTTCTAAATTGATCATTTCAACCATTTGAGGTCATTCAAGGTCATGAAACTACAAAGTCTATCATGCTTGCTCTTCAAACACACAAGTTAGTTACACAACTCATATTAGACATGCTTGTGAGTATTCATAACGCATATGTGAAACTAACACCACTTTAGTTGAAAATAGGTTTCGTTCACGCTTTATTTGAAATGTGATACACAAGCATGGTATATCTATGGTTATACTACATGAGTGAGTCTAAGAGTATCACCAACATGCTTATAAAGGTCAGATTCTATCTTTCAAGATAGTTTGTCAATATTCATGTTCAAAGGTCACTAGTAGGTTCAACATGTTCATTCTTGCTTACTAATCATATAAACACAATCTAAAGGTTTATTCATGCATTTCTAAGCCATACTAACATGCTTGAAAAGTTAGAATATACATCATGTAGTGGTCATGCATTTTAGCTCATTAGGCTAAGCTTTTTCTTGAAAATATTTCTAACACAAGGCTTAATAAGGTAGTTATGAACAAAAGGACTACTTACATTCTAGCATGCTCATCTAAGTGTAAAATTAGTTATGTATAACTTACTAGGTTCAAAATTTGCAGAACATAATCTCTAACATAGTTTATTTTCAAAACTTAAAGTTCGAATCTCCATTTAAACCATATGTCTTCATTAATCATGCAAGTCTATTAAAACATGCCCAACTTAGATTCATATACTTATGCATACACCTTAAACATGCTTTTATGCTAGTTTAAGCCATAATGGTCGATCAACACCTAGCAGATTTCAAAACAGAAGTTCCAACTAAATTCGATGAATCGCGCGTAGCAATTGCCAACGCCTCTTATAGTTCAATAATGGTGCAAATGACTACCGCAGATTCGAGTCAAAAGTAGACTCTGTTTTGCAGAGTCTTGGCCAACTTGATTTCCTTAACATCAAACATGTCCCAAATCATTTCCTAAAGTGTTCATACATGCTAGTAAACTTCCTAAACACCTTATAACATGTTTACTCATATCAATTAATAAATGAATTCAAGAAATTTCAAGAATCAAACCAACCCATCTCAAGAACATAGATAAAAATTATACCTTCTTAAGCTTAAATTGGACTTCCCACACACTGAATAAGCTTCTACAATTGCTCAGCCACTTGAATGTTTCACTTAGACAACTCTTAGCAACACAAAAATCTGAACTCAAGCTTACTTTATAGAGAAAGCATGGACTAGCCATTGGCTTTACACAATTTTGGAGCCCATGGTGCAATGGCAAGACACATAGGTTCATGAAGAGTAGTTTAACAACCCTTACCAGCCACTTAGCTTAGCAATGATCTCCTATGATTTAGAAGCTAGAAAGTTTATGTAATATAGCTTCAAGTTACTGTTCATTGTACTTGGTGACACTTATTATTGGACAAGAGAGAAAATCCCAGCATTCTTGATATCTAGGCTTGGTTTGGTCTACTTAATTTTCCACAATGAAATCTTAATGTAAAATTGTCACCATATTAGGAATTTTAGGGATAAATTATACACTCACATCATATAATCCATGTACATTAAATATACACAATAAAATAATGCAGTCAGATATTATTGTCCGGGTAGTTCTATAATTATCTCTACCACTCATATAACCATATTATGACCTTATTATACTAATAACTTATTTATTTATGTTAAATAAATAAATTTTATTCCTTCCTTGATTAATTACCACTTAATATAATATAGTTTCATAGAACTTAATATATAGTCACACAATGTCACACTACACTATATAATATAGTTGTATTATTGCTCATATACACATAATTGTCAATATAATATTATTATATTAATAACTTATTTATTTATGTCAAGTAAATAATTTATTCACTTCCTTGATTAATTAACCTCAACATTAATTAATTCAATCATCATGTATTTATGGATTTCCATAATCATATCCAAATGATTCTTATTATACTTTTATAGTTATATTGCAAATAATAGTAATCACACATTATTAGTTAATTACTAAGAATTCAATATTCTACCACAACCATTATCAATTAATTAATATAACAATTAACAATTAATATTGGTTATTTGCGCACTTTATTTCATAGTTTATTTGTAACCCCCCAGAAAATCGAACCTTTGTAAATATTTTAATAATGAATAAAATAATATTATTTATTATTATTACGTATGGATAAGACGAATGTTGTTCTGTAACCTTGATGGGCAACCATTTTGTTTGGTGCCCAAGTGTTGTGATGAGAAAGAAAGGGAAGTAGCTAGCAAGTTAACTTAGTTTTAAGGTAATGAATAGTAAGGAGGTGGAATGAGGAGGTGGATTAAAGGAGGTGGGATGTTTAAAGTCCATAATTCCCTAGCTTTGGAATGCCTATAAATACAAGCCTCATTTCATTTTTGTTGGTTGTTATTTCATCCAACACTTTCCTCTCAAAGATAAGCTACTTAATTGTTAGAGAGAATAAGCCACTAAAGCACTTATAAGCCACTTCAACCTTTGCTAGATTTTCTAAAGTGAATTGAAGTCATAGTCTTCAAGGTAAGACTCATATCTATTATCTTTATCTCTTCTACATGATAGGATTGATAGAGAGAGGGGATTGATTATTAAGAACATGTTATAAGTTATTAAGGAATACACTTAAAAGAATAAGTTGAATAAGCAACTTGAACTCTAATAAGTTGTTGGAATCTTGAAGAACTTGTCATATGTTTGTCATATGATGTTAGTATGTTGATTATAGCATGAGAACATTGATTGATGGACTTAAGTTCATAGTAAGTCAATAGCATGAGAATTAGTAGTTCATAAGTTAAATAAGTCATTGACTTATGAGAATTAGTCAAAACCTACTTTGACTATAAGTTGGTGTAATAAGTAACTTGTGATGATCATATGTTGGTTGAAATCCATTTAGAATCTTTAGGAATGTAGTTTTTCCTAATTCACACGATTGATTTATTATCATCGAATTAAATGAAATTCTCAGAATGGAAGTCGTATTTTGTGTTTGAAGTCGGAAACGTTGGTTTTCGATGGAAACAAGTCATATTTGGCATTATAGAGTTGCGAACTCGAAAATGACATAATTCCGACTTAAAACGAAGAAACGAGTGTTGAACATTCACGAACGTTTATCATTTTTGTTAAAAATGAACTCATAGGTGAAATTTTAGTAAACGAAGTCGAATAGATAAAATTCTTGCATGAACACATAAAGTATGTAATTTATGAACCGTAGGCTTCTGAACGAGCCAATTCGGACTTATAACGAAGAAGTTATGAGTCCGCGAGTTTCGTAAAATTTTTAAAAACATGACATTGTTAGGACATTGTTAGACACTTACGTATGATGATTAAGAGTTAATAATCAAACGAAGATGAACAAAATGTGAATGACGTAATGAAACCCGGAAACCCGTAATAGTAGATCTAAGTCAGGATTTACATTGAGATGAAGGGTAAGATATAATAGTATACATACTTGATTAAATATGACCTAATGTGGTACGTTATACGATCATGTATTGTAGAAACGTAGAGACTTAAAATGTACTGTGTTAATCAATAAGCGACGTTGAAGGCAAGTATTCTAACCCTTGTTCCGATTCGATGCGGACAAGTATGTAATTCATGTATTCTTTACGCATGAAGTTTTTAACGATGAAGTCTTAAGCCAATTCTTTCTTGGCTAGACTTATATTATGATTTTATCGGCATGATTTATGTTTACCGAGTTATATTGGTATGGTTTTCAATCGAAGACCAAGTATGCTAAAATGTTTTTGTCGTTTAACGGCGAGCACGTGAGGTTGCCACAACTTAAACGTATACACGTTTAATGAATGTAGTGTTGATCAACAATAGAGTACTATGGGTGATCACCCGAAGTGCTAAATAAGCTATACGGACTTACGGACTTAGTGTCGGGTTTTCCTTTTCAAAAGAAATTATGAACTACTCACAGTCTTGAGCCTTAGTTGATATTCTACTGAATATTGTTGTTGGAAAACGTTTTGAATGAAAGGAAATGCTATTTTGAATTATCAATAGTACTTCATAACTATTGTTCAGTTACTGAAGATATATGAGTTCTATGTTTCAAGCATGTTGTTTATTAGAATTGTAGTACTTGCTGAGCTAGTCATGCTCACTCTTGCTTGAACCATATGAACACAACCAAGATCGAGCGGACCGAAGGCTCAGGCAAGGACAAGGGTAAGGTGAAGACGAACCCTTAGATTACTTATGTAATAGTATAGGTGAACGATTGTAATATATTTGATATTATGACAAGAACAAAAGAATGGGTTACAAAGAACCTGGGAAATGTAATATTATTTCGGATATATAGAAGTTATATTAGTCCTTATGAGAATATTTAATTGAATGAATAAATGAATGGTAGTACCATATAGCACCATCATCGGGTTGAAAGAGACCCAAATTTGGGGGCATCACATGTTGGTATCAAAGCCATAGGTTATAGTACATAAGGGGAATTAAAACCTTAAGTCATAACCTTAAGAGAAGTCAAAGAAGTAAAAGAAGAAAATAACCTTATAAAATGCATTATGATTATGTTATGTGTTTTTATTATTCTCTTGACGATGTACTAATCAACTTAATTGTTTTGTGTAGATGTCGAGGAGTAAGCGGAATGTTTGTAGATGGTCAAGCCATTAGTGAAGAATCGGTGAACCAAGTAGAGGTTTTACCGAACCCTATATCGGCAAAGCCTGAAGTTGTGATTATTGAGTTTGGAGGCTCAGATAATGTTGACTACATGTCAGTATTCGACGGGATGATAGAGGAGGAAATAGAGACAGTGTCCTTTAATCTAGTGGCTATAGCAGCAGAGATAGCTCGTTGGGGGTCGATGATCTCTCTTTTTATGTCAGTGTTGGATAGAAATATCCATTACTGTTAGGAAGTCAAGGAGCTGAAAGCAGAGCTCCAAATGGTTATAGAGGATAAGACTGATGTCGAGTCCATGTGGGAGCAGGAACATGACTTGAGGATTTTAGCTAAGGACAAAGTCCATAATTTAAAACACGAGGTCTTTGAGCTCAAGGAGGAGCTAAAGACCAAGGTGCAGAAGATAAGGAGGATGTCCTATATCTATAGGAGTTCTCATCTGATTTCCAAAACGGTGGTGGATATCCTCGTGGAGGTGGGGAAAACCACGGCATACTTATTAGCCGTGATATCATTCTTAGAATCTTGCCAAAGCGATTTTGAGAATGCCTTGAGGAAGATGTAGACTAGTAGTAGTTAGAGTAGTATGTAAATATTTTGTAAGTAGTAGTGACGTAAAGCACTTTTTGTATAGTAAAGGGGGTAGTCTTTTGTAAATCCCAATTTTGGAAAGCGATAGCGGAAAGTAATGTAATCGACTTAGGGTCATGTATGTAACCGATGTAGTATTATACTACTGAGAATGAATATAAGTCTTTTTATGGAAAGCAATGAGTTATGGATGTTGGAGTTATTGTTTAACATTAATGATAACTAATAAAGAAAGGAAAAATAACGAAATATGTTTATTGTATCGACAAAAATGCCGCGAAGAAGAGTCAACGCGTAATCGAGAGTCTGGCGTAAATCAATAGGAGGAGGTCCGGTTAATCCAATGCAGGAGTTTGTTAATCGATAACAATTGCCTTTAATAGAAACGAGGCTAATATCCTCAGAAATCCGGAGTAACACAAGCTACTACCTTTAAGATTTCAAGAGTGTGGGTCCGCCGGAGTTCAAAGGAACTACGGACCTATTGAAAGCCCAAACGAGGTTAAGGAAATAGAAAGGCATTTGTGATAGCAAATGTCGATTTAGGCCCAAAAGGTTGCCTTTGCAACCTATATGATGAAGGAGAGGCCAACTTTTGGTGGGAAGCCAATCGGTAGGGGTGGGATAGCAAATCGGCGTGGGATAGGTTCAAGGAGATATTCTTTGAGAACTACTTTCCCACGAGCATGCAAGGGAGGATGGAGATGCGGTTTCTGGAGTTGAAATAAGGGGACATGATGGTTCCCCAATACGCCGTCAAGTTTAATGAACTGACAAGGTTCGCTCCACATCAAGTGGATACTGAGGTGAGGAAGGCACGTCGGTTCGAGCAGGGCTTGAAACCCTGGCTCTACAACCGTATATCGGTGTTCCAAAGTACTTCTTTTGGGACCGTTTTAGAGAAGGCGATAATCGCCTAAGGTTGTAGCGAGGCGTTGAACCAGTACCATAAAGATAAGAAGAGTAAGGGGAAAGTAGATGGGGGAGTAAAGATTGAGGGAGCCAGTGGTAGTGGTGAGGGTTAAAAGAGGAAGGTATTTAGCTCTGGGAATATCGGAGTGAAGCAAAGAGACCCGAAGAGAAGAATGGAGGCCTGCAAGACCAGTGGGAAGACTCACTTAGGAGTCTGTCTCAAGGGGAAGACCGTCTGTTACAACTGTGGACAGGAGGGGCATATTGCTCCTAATTGTCCAAGTCCGAAGAAGAACCATGGATGCTTTGTGTGTGGATCAACTGACCACATGGCAAAGAACTGCCCGAAGAAGGGGACGGATGGGAATCGGGGCACTAATAGCTGTAAGTTAGCTATTGGGGTCCAAATAGCAATAGGTAGTGATGGGTCGTACCTTTAACATGACAGTCCAAGATGCAGTCGCACCAGGGGACGTCGTCACAGGTATTATTCCGATCAACGATATCAATGCGTACGTGTTGTTTGATTCGGGTGCTACTTATTCGTTTATAGCATGCAATTTTGCTAGACGATTAGGATTACTTCCCGAAAAGTTGCCTATACCTTTAAATATTAAGGTAGCAAACGAAGAGATAAGTTATGTTAAAGATATTCATAAGAGTTGTTGTTGTGACGCCCCCAAAATAGGTATACATCACCTATTCTGAGTCGCCAAATAGATGGTACAGAATATAAATACAAACTTAATTATACAACCGTCGTGTAATATACTACAATACATATGCTGTGAGTTTTAATACAAATATTGTCATATAGACAATATCCACACTCAATTGAGTCCTCATTACATTTATTATCATACTATTTAACAGAATAGTGAGGACTACTAATGCTATTATCTGGATAGTCACTTACGTTCCCACTAGTCCACGATCGTTGTCATTTCTGAAGAGAAAATGAAAGTAAAGGGTGAGCTCAACTAGCCCGATGAAATATTATGACTAAGATAATGCGAATAAATTATCATTAGTCTTCAACAATGTTAAACCGATAAGATCTGATAGACATCAAGTTTAAGCTGCAATGAATAAGCAATCCATTAAAAGAGTCAGTAGAAATAAAATCTACTATCTTTTATGATTTAAAAGGTTTTCATCACTTTATCGTGGGACTCGACAATAAATAATCCACATCATCCCAAAGACTACTTCGACGAGGGTATTCATTAGTATCACAACCACAAATTATCCATGCACTACGGCCAAGGATATTCGTGTATTCACCAATGGTCATAATCATGCCAACAACTATCCATCAATGTACTACGGGCCAATGAGGACTTTTATCATATCATTTGTAACATTACGATCATGATTACACCGAATAATCCCTGGTCATAATCATACCAAGTCCATCTATGCACTACAAGCCACAGATGACTTTCAAAAAAATATAAACATGAGGATGATGACAATGATATAAGAATTTAATAAAACAAGTTCAAGAATTAATTTATTCAAGAACTAATAACGTCCAAATTGTCAATATGATACTTCTTTGTAGAGTAAAATTCAAGAATACTCAGAAGAATATTTCTATGAAAAGATATTGGATGAAGCGCAAATATCAAGGATATTCCACTAATTTCATGGAGTATAGAAGTCAAAACTTTAACCAACTGAGTATAATAAAGAATGGAATAACAAAAGAAATCACCATGCATGCGGTACTTCTCATAGACAGGTTATTCCAATAGAATAATAAATAACGGAACCAGGTCAGGCGTAATACACACCGACAGGATATTCCAACAGAATACTAAAGCATAGAATAATAACAGAAATCACCATGCATGCGGTACTTGCCATGTATGTTATTCCAATGAGAATAATAAATAACGGAACCAGTCCAAATAGAAAACACACTAACGAGGATATTCCAATGAATAATAAAAAAGCGGAACCGGTCCCAAGTAAAAGCGCTCGAATGTGATATTCCAATAGAATAATAAAGAATGGAATAACAGAAGAATTTCACCAAGTATAGGGTAGACTGTGCGTATACAGGTTATTCCAATAGAATAATAAAAAAAATAGAATAACAGAAGTTCTCTTCATGAATAAGAAAGAAATAATACCCCTTACCTTAAAAGAAGACTGGATACTAGAATAGTGAGGTAGCAGACTTCTCTTTTTCTTTCTCTCTATAATTTCTCTTTATAATAATGGCTCTAAAGCTTTAGTGAATTGGTGAGAAATGAAGGAAGAATGAGCTTCTATTTATAGAAAAATATAGTTTCGATAATTGTACATTTTGGGGCTCGAAAAATTACAGTACAATACCTCTAACTTTTCTTTCATTTTTAATTTAGTCCTGCAAGTATTATCAAACTTGCACCACCTCCCCTAATAGTAAATAATGTGAATCAATAGTTCAATCATGTGAATCAATAGTTATAATCATGTGAAAATACGAAATACAGTATAGTACCTCTATCTATACCTCCCTTTTTAACTTAGTCATGCAAGTATTATCAATCTTGCACCAACTCCCCTAATAGTAAGTAAATGTGACTCAATAGTACACACATGTGAACAAATAGTTATATAAGCATGTGAATTAGTAGCAATTAATTGCTCATTTATCTGATAAATTTCCCGATTTATCAATATAACCCCCAGACATCAATTATCATCGGAATAGATGTCGATTACCACTAACACTAATAATCCCAACACAATGGAACTATCAAATTTATCTTTAATCAACACGAATTTATTCATCATTAATATTATAACTCACAATATTTAACAACCAGGTCATTCCCAGGAAAGAGGGGGCTTTCCAATAAGGATTTCTCCCTATTGGCACGCAATTAGGTGACCAAACCTCTCCTTGGCAGAACTTCTAGACATTGTAAATATTGTAATTTAATAATATGAATAACTTTGTCGTCTCAATTATTGATTTAATAATATATCATATAATGCGAGATGATCTTTGTGACAATAATTGAATCAATAATATGAGAGATATGATGCAACAATTCATCATGAATAATAATTGAGTATAACCGAGTGACTTATCACGTAAGCATCAATAACCAATCTGAGTGTTACTACTATGCAACCACGCCAGACATCGTAATTTTAACACCAGGTGTTTCAACAGTTAACGATAAAACTTTCGCCGTTATTTTCATAAAATATTTTTGTCGTTTTCTCAATCCGATAATAATTCCGTTGTGGGGTCCACCAATGATTGTGTCGTCGTACGAATATTCACTGTTAAAACGAATATTCCCCGACTAATCGAATATTATATAACAACTTACGTACTTTGCAAAATTTATAAATATTACCCACAACTATAACATTATATCAAATCCACACCATAATATTAAAAAAAATATTTCGAGAAATTTAAATCTTTATTCATAAACTTTGGGTTCTCACAGTTGTGTAGACATACGGGGTTGTAAATTATCGGTAGATTTGTTACTGATAAAGTTAGGAGAATTTGATGTAATTCTCGGAATGGATTGGTTAGTAAACCATGGGGCAATTATAGATTGTCAAAATAAATGTGTGAACATTAAGACGTTAGAACAACCTCGGGTAATATTTTACGGTAATAGATCGTCGGGACATTCGTATTGTCTAACCATGACACAAACTAGGAAATTACTGAGAAAGGAATGCGTAGGTTATCTGTGTCATGTTGTTGATACCCAGAGAGTGGTAGCAACCATGGAACAAATACCTATAGTGAGAGAATTCGCCGATGTATTTCTGAGTGAATTGCCGAGACTTTCGCCGGATAGGGAGACAAAGTTTGTGATGGACATTGTGCCAGGAGCGGCACCAGTTTCCAGGGCACCGTGTCGTATGGCGCCAATGGAGATGAAGGAGTTGATGGTGCAGTTGGAAGAAATGTTAAACAGGAAGTACATTCAACCAAGTGTTTTGCCGTGGGGAGCACCTGTACTGTTTATCAAGAAGAAGAACGGATCGTTAAGACTGTGTATTGACTATCGGGAGTTAAACAAGTTAATGATAAAGAATAAATACCCATTGCCGAGGATCGATGATCTCTTTGATCAGTTGAAAGGGGCTAAGTATTTTCTAAAATAGATTTAAAACGGGGTATCATCGGTTGAAGGTTAGGAAGGAGGATGTGCCAAAGACAGCATTCAGGACTCGTTATGGTCATTACGAGTTCCTGGTGATGTCGTTTGGACTGACAAATGCATCAGCTGCATTCATGGATATGATGAACAGAGTGTTCAAACAATATTTGGACAAGTTCGTCATGGTGTTTATAGATGATATTCTAGTCTATTCTAAGACGCCGAAAGATCATGCTGAACACCTAAGATTAGTGTTGGAGACACTAAGAAAGGAGAAGTTGTATGTGAAATTCACTAAGTGTGAATTTTCGTTGGAGAAGGTAAAGTTTTTAGGTCATGTCATTGACCATGAGGGGATTTCAGTAGATCCAGCGAAGGTGTAAGCCATGATGAATTGGGAACAACCGAAAACGCTGACTGAGGTGCAGAGTTTCCTAGGGTTAGCGGGTTACTATCGAAGATTTATCTAGGATTTTTTGAAGATAGCTACTCCGTTGACTAACTTAACGTGGAAGATGGTGAATACGCTTGGACTGACAAGTGTGAGGACAGTTTTCAAGAACTGAAGAAGAGGTTGAGTGAAGCGCCTGTTTTGTCATTACCCAATGATACAGGAAATTTTGTAGTTTATAGTGATGCTTCGCATAGAGGACTTGGTTGCGTGCTCATACAGTATGGCAAGGTCATTACGTATACATCTAGGCAGTTGAAGGATTATGAGAAAGTATATCCTACTCATGATCCGGGCCGGCGCGATAGTTTTTTTCTAAAGATATGGAGACATTATCTTTATGGAGAAAAATGTGAGATATACACGGACCACAAAAGTCTAAAATATATCTTCACATAGAAGGAGTTGAATATAAGGCGGAGGAGATGGTGGAGTTGATAAAGGATTACGACCGCGAAATCACATCACCTGGAAAAGCCAATGTAGTTCTTGAAACACCTTAAAATAGAAAGGGTTGGGAAAAGTTATCTTTGTTAACGGCTCAAACCGAGTTGATAATAGAGATGGCTAGGATGGAGTTGGAAGTGAAGCTGCCAAGTGAAGTAGGACAAATGTTGTTTACGACAAAGATGCAATCTACCATCATAGAGAGAGTTAAGGAGGTACAACTCAAAACTGATGAGTGTGATCGGATGAAGGAGCGGCTGGCCAATGAAAAATATATTAAGTATAGTCTTGATAATGAGGGATTATTAAGATTTGAAGGAAGAATTTGGGTTCCAAATGAGACGGAATTAAAGGAGCAGGTTCTACAAGAGGCTCATAGTTCGAGATTTTTGATTCATCCTGGTAGCACTAAGATGTATCAAGATCTTGACGAGAGTTTCAGTGGCCGAACATGAAGAAGAGAGAAATAGTAGAAATACGTGAGTAGGTGCTTGACTTGTCGAGAGTTAAGTAGAACATCAACGACCAAGTGGCTTGCTACAGTCATTAGAAATTTCCGAGTGGAAATGGGAGAATATCATGATGGATTTTGTGGTGGGACTTCCGACTACTCAAAAGGGGTATGATGCGATTTGGGTAATAGTGGACCGGTTGACGAAGTCGGCTCACTTTTTGCCAATTAGGGTCAAGTATAACTTAGACCAATTAGCTAGACTTTATATTAATGAAATAATTTCTAGACATGGAGCACCAGTATCGATTGTGTCAGATCGTGATCCACGATTCACATCGAACTTTTAGAGGAGTCTACAAGAGCAGTTAGGAACGCAGTTGAATTTTAGTACAGCGTATCATCCACAAACAGATGGACAGAGCGAGAGGACAATTCAGACGTTAGAAGTTATGCTAAGATCTTGTGTCATGGATTTCAAGGGTAGTTTGGAAGATCATCTACCATTAGTGGAGTTTGTGTATAACAATAGTTATCATGCAAGCATAGGTATGCCGCCTTACGAAGCTTTGTATGGGAGGAAATGCGGAATGCCATTATATTGGGATGAGGTAGGAGAACGCCGAATATTGGGACCAGAGTTGGTACAACAGACAGCAGACATTATCAAGAAGATAAAAATGTGTCTTCTAGCAGCTCAAGACAGACAGAAGAAATTTACGGATCCGTATAGAGAGAATCGGGAGTTTGAAGTAGGTTCGTACGTATTTCTAAGAGTATCTCCTTGGAAAGGAAAGATATGTTTTGGAAAGAAGGGAAAGTTAAGTCCGAGGTTTATAGGACCTTTTGAGGTATTAAAACGGGTGGGTGAGGTAGCTTATATGATAGCATTACCTCCAGACCTAGAACGAATACATAATGTATTTCACGTATCTATATTACGTCCTTATAAGCCGGATTATAAGCACGTGATAGAATATGAACCTATTCATATCGAGAAGGATTTAACGTATGAGGAAACGCCAATTCAAATTGTCAATAGAAAAGAACAAGTTCTGCGAAATAAAGTCATACCTTCGGTAAAGGTGATATAGAAGAACCACGATGTAAAAGAAGCAATGTGGGAGTTAGAAGAAATGATGAAAAAGAATTACCCTCAATTATTTGTGTAATTTTTTTTATATAGCGAGATTCTGGGGACAGAATCCTTATAAGGGGGAGAGAACATAACGCCCCAGAAAATCAAACCTTTGTAAATACTTTTAATAATGAATAAAATAATATTATTTATTATTATTACGTATGGATAAGACGAATGTTCTTCTGTAACCTAGAAATGTTGAAATGTCGTAGTATTTTAACTACGTGGGAGAATTAAAGTGTTTGAATTTCTAAGACGAAAATAAAAGCTTTTCGAGAAATTTTCTGAAAAACACTATTCATCGATTTCTTCTCAGGAATTATTTTTGAACTTCCGAGAAATACATAACGTTATAATATCAAGGTGATATCGATTATGTAATAATAATTTAAGTATAGATAATGTAATATTTTGCATGTGGACTTAATTTGGGAATGTTAGATTTATTAAGCGTTAAGGGAAGAAAGTTGTGATCGTATAATGTGTATTCATTATATGATGGTAATCATTGTAATTATAATACGACGTATTATACTATTATATATGAAGAATGAGATAACGTATATTACGAATTAATATATGAGCTAGTATATGAGGATTATACATGGGGTATAAATGTTAAGTTATTAAACCTAAGATAATGGACTTGAGGATTATTAACCTAATAGTATAAGTCCAATAGAATGTGACAATCAAGCCCAAGAGTTTGATAAGTCATAAGTCCAAACTATGGTAGCACAAGCCCAACAAGAAAGTAGTTAGATTAATTAACAAAGCTCAATGAGAAGCCATGATCCATGGGGAAAACCAAGGGTGAAATGGGTAGACTTGATGGGCAACCATTTTGTTTGGTGCCCAAGTGTTGTGATGAGCAAGAAAGGGAAGTGGCTAGCAAGTTAACTTGGTTTTAAGGCAATGAATAGTAAGGAGGTGGAATGAGGAGGTGGATTAAAGGAGGTGGAATGAGGAGGTGGATTAAAGGAGGTGGGATGTTTAAAGTCCATAATGCCCTAGCTTTGGAATGCCTATAAATACAAGCCTTATTTCATTTTTGTTGGTTGTTATTTCATCCAACACTTTCCTCTCAAAGATAAGCTACTTAATTGTTAGAGAGAATAAGCCACTTAAACACTTATAAGCCACTTCAACCTTTGCTAGATTTTCCAAAGTGAATTGAAGTCATAGTCTTCAAGGGTAAGACTCATATCTATTATCTTTATCTCTTCTATGATAGGATTGATAGAGGAGGGGAATTGGTTGTTAAGAACATGTTATAAGTTATTACGAAATAAACTTAAGCCGAATAAGTTGAATAAGCAACTTGAACTCTATTAAGTTTTTGGAATCTTGAAGAACTTGTCATATGTTTGTCATATGATGGTAGTATGTTGATTATAACATGAGAACATTGATTGATGGACTTAAGTTCATAGTAAGTCATTAGCATGAGAATTAGTAGTTCATAAGTTAAATAAGTCATTGACTTATGAGAATTAGTCAAAACCTACTTTGACTATAAGTTGGTGTAATAAGTAACTTTTGATGATCATATGTTGGTTGAAATCCATTTAGAATCTTTAAGAATGTAGTTTTGCCGGAATTCACACGATTGGACGATTATCGTCAAATTTGTGAAATTCTCACAATGGAAGTTGTATTTTGTGTTTGAAGTCGGAAACGTTGGTTTTCGATGGAGACAAGTCATATTTGGCATTATAGTGTTGCGGACTCAAAAATGACCGAATTTCGACTTAGAACTAAGAAACGAGCGTTGAACGTTCACGAACGTTTATCATTTTCGTTAAAAATGAACTCATAGGTGAAATTTTAGTAAATGAAGTCGAATAGATAAAATTCTTGCATGAACGTATAGAGTATGTAATTTGTGAATCGTAGGCTTTTGAACTAGCCAATTCGTACTTATAACGAAGAAGTTATGAGTCCGGGAGTTTCATAAAATTTTCAAAAATTACAAACTGTCTGAGGCACAATGTTGGCGCCGTGGTGCCAACCCAAGGCCATTGACTTATGAGGCTTGCTCACTGAAAACTCACGCCACTGCTGCGCGAGAAGAAGAGTGGTGTGTGGCGCCGCGGTGCCAGACCTAAGAAATTGCTAGAGAAGAAAGATTTCAAGTACAGAATGAAAGGGAACTTTATATTATTGAACTAAGGCATAAACATGACATTGTTAGGACATTGTTAGACACTTACGTATGATGATTAAGAGTTAATAATCAAACGAAGATGAACGAAATGTGAATGACGTAATGAAAGCCGAAACCCATAATAGTAGATCTAAGTCAGGATTTACATTGAGATGAAGAGTAAGATATAATAGTATACATACTTGATTATATATGACCTAATGTGGTACGTTATATGATCATGTATTGTAGAAATGTAGAGACTTAAATTGTACGTGTGTTAATCGTAAGCAGACGTTGAAGGCAAGTATTCTAACCCTTGTTCCAGTTCAATCTGGACAAGCTGTGTAATTCATGTATTCTTTCACATGAAGTTTTTAACGATGAAGTCTTAAGCCAATTCTTTCGGCTAGACTTATATTATGATTTTGTCAAGCATGATTTATGTTTACCAAATTATATTGGTATGGTTTTCAATCGAAGACCAAGTATGCTAAAATGTTTTTGACGTTTAATGACAGTCACGTGAGGTTGCCACAACTTAAACGTATACACGTTTAATGAATGTAGTGTTGATCAACATAGAGTACTTTGGGCTGATCACCCAGAAGTGCTCGTAAGCTATGTCAGACTTACGGACTTAGGGCCGAGTTTTTCTTTTCAAAAGAAATTATGAACTGCTCATAGTCTTGAGCCTTAGTTGATATTCTACTGAATATTGTTGTTGGAAAACATTTTGAATGAAAAGAAGTGCTATTTTGAATTATCAATAGTATTTCGTAACTATTGTTCAGTTACTGAAGATATATGAGTTCTATGTTTCAAGCATGTTGTTTATTAGAATTGTAGTACTTGCTGAGCTAGTCATGCTCACTCTTGCTTGAACCATATGAACACAGCCAAGATTGAGCAGACCAAAGGCTCAGGCAAGGACAAGGGCAAGGCGAAGACGAACCCTTAGATTACTTATGTAATAGTATAGGTGAACGATTATAATATATTTGATATTATGACAAGAACAAATGAATGGGTTACAAAGAACCTGGGAAATGTAATATTATTTCGGATATATAGAAGTTATATTAGTCCTTATGAGATTATTTAATTGAATAAATGAATGAATGGTAGTACCAGTGTAGCACCATCTATCGGGTTGAAAGAGACCCGGATTTGGGGGCGTCACATTATTAATGTCACACACATCATAGAATTGTTTCATTTAATTTTCAAAGTAGAAAAAATAATTTTTCTCCAATGACCATTTGGCCTTGGTAATGCCAGCTTTACTATTATGGATACGGCAATTGCGTCGTACCCAGAACGATGCAAAGACCGGTTTAGCTTTAAGCGTGTCAATCCCTATCGCCATACTCGTCTTACATGCCATGAATTAATGTCCACAAGAGTGTTACTACGAGTCTACGAGTGTATTGATTACTTATATGAAATCACCTGATCAACACGATTAATCTTCTTAACTCTCGTTTTAATTTGCTTAACAGATTTCATCGTTTCACAATATGCCACACAAGGCATTTCACAATCTTCATTGTCACTTCACACATATTAATACGCATTGGTCTAATATGAATCAATTGAATTAACCAACTCACAAAATAATAACTCTTTTATTCACAAAAATTTTATTTCCATTAATATATTCATTTATTAATACGTGGAAATTCACGGGTATTACATCCTCCCCCCTTATAAAAATTCCGCCCCGGAATTGCTACAAGGTTACACAAACAGATGGGGATAATCCCTCATCATCCTATCTTCTAACTCCCAAGTTGCCTCCTCGGCATCGTGGTTACGCCAAAGTACTTTTACAGAAGAAATAACTTTATTCCTTAAGGTTTTCTCTTTCCTATCAAGGATTTGGACAGGAATTTCTTCATATGCTAAATTCTTCTCCACTTGAATGGGTTTATAAGAAATCACGTGTTTGTAGTCGGGCTTGTACGAACACAACAAGGATATGTGAAACACGTTATGGATGTGCTCCCACTCTGGTGGTAGTGCAACTTTATATGCTACTTCGCCCACTCGCTTCAGTATCTCAAATGGTCCTATGAATCTTGGACTTAGTTTTCCTTTCTTGCCAAAACAGATCTTTCCCTTCCATGGAGATACTTTTAAGAATATGAAACTGCTGACTTCAAAATCTCGGTCTTGTCGATGCAAGTCTGCGTACTTCTTCTGGCAATCTTGAGCTGCTACAAGTCTGGCCCTTATCACCTTCACCACATCCGCGATTTATTGTACTAACTCTGCTCCGAGTATTCATCGTTCTCTGACTTCGTCCCAACATAACGACATTCTACACCTCCTTCCGTAAAGATCTTTATACGTCGGCATGCCGATACTCGCATGGTAACTATTATTATACACAAATTTGACTAAGGGAAGGTGGTCGTCCCAATTTCCCTTGAAATCCATCACGCAAGTCCTAAGCATGTCCTCTAGCATTTGTATTGTTCGCTCACTTTGTCCGTCTGTCTGAGGATGATAAGCAATACTTAACCGTAACTGTGTTCCCATCCTTTCTTACAAGCTTTTCCAGAATTTCGACGTGAAATGCGGGTCTCGGTCAGAAACAATCGATACCGGCACTCCATGTTGTGAAACAATTTCCTTTACGTACAGACTCGCTAATTGATTTAAACTGTAACGGATCTTGATAGGTAGAAATTATATGGTCTTCGTAAGTCGATCCACGATAACCCAAATGGCATCCAAACCTTTCTGCGCGACTGGAAGTCCCACCACGAAATCCATCGTGATATGCTCCCATTTCCACTCTGGTATTTCCAGTGGTTGTAATAACCCACTCGGTCGCTGATGCTCTGCTTTTATGCGTTGACATGTAAGACATCTACTAACGTACTCGCGATTTCTCTTTTTAGATTTGACCACCAAAAATGTTGCTTCAAGTCCCGGTACATCTTTGTGCCTCCCGGATGTATGAAATATGTTGTATTGTGTGCCTCATGCAAAATCTCCTATCTTAACTCGGCCACTGTTGGTACCCACACTCTCCCTTTGAATCTTAAGATACCGTCTTTCTTTATTCAAAATTTTTCTTCCTCTTTTTCCGTGATCCTTCTCCTGATTTTCTCACATTATCTATCTTTTTCCTGGGCTTCCTTTACTCTATCCAACAATGTCGGACAAGCTTCCATTACAAATAACTTCTCTTCAGACCTCTCGGATCCCTTCACCTCTATTTCCAACTTCTCCATATCTCTTATTAACTCTTCCTAAGTTGTCAATTGAAACAATTTCTCCTTCCTTTCCTGCTCAGAGCGTCGGCAACTACGTTTGCCTTCCCCGGGTGATAAAGAATCTCACAGTCATAATCCTTGATCAATTCTAACCACCTTCTCTGACGCATATTCAACTCCTTCTGTGTGAAGATATATTTCAGACTTTTATGGTCCATGTATATCTTATATTTCTCCTCGTACAAATAATGTCTCCATATCTTTAATGTAAAAATACTGCCGCTAACTCTAAGTCATGAGTAGGGTATCGTTTTTCATAATCCTTCAATTGTCGTGATGTATACGCAATGACCTTGTTGTGTTGCATAAGCACACAACCAAGTCCTCTATGCGATGGATCACTGTACACCACAAATCCTCCCGTGTCATCTAGTAATGATAATACAGGCGCCTCGCTTAATCTCTTCTTCAACTCTTGAAAACTCTCTTCGCATTGGTCGGTCCATAAAAATTTTACCGTATTCCTCGTCAAATTAGTTAACGGGGTCGCTATCTTAGAAAAATCCTGGATAAATCTCCGATAGTACCCAGCTAACCCTAAGAAACTTCTCACCTCCATTGAAGTTTTCGGTTGTTCCCAATTACTTACCGCTTTGACCTTTTCAGGGTCTACTGAGATTCCATTCTCATCCACCACGTGGCCTAAGAATTGAACCTTCTTCATCCAAAATTCGCACTTAGAAAACTTCACATACATCTTCTCCTTTCGTAGTGCCTTCAAAACAATCTTTAGATTTTCGACGTGTTCTTCCTCCGTCTTTGAGTAGATTAAAATATCATCGATGAAAACTACTACAAATTTATCCATGTATGGCTTGAAAACTTCGATTCATAAAGTCCATGAATGTTGCCAGAGCATTAGTTAAACCGAATGACATTACCAAAAACTCATAAGGTCCATAACGGGTTCTAAACGCAGTCTTTGGTATATCTTCATCCCGCACCTTCAGTTGATGATATCATGTCCTTAGGTCGATCTTCGAAAAACACTTTGCTCCCTTCAGTTGATCAAATAAGTCGTCTATCCTTGGTAATGGATATTTGTTCTTGATCGTTACTCTATTCAATTCTCGATAATCGATACAGAGCCTCATCGATCCATCCTTTTTCTTAACGAATAACATTGGTGCTCCCCAAGGAGACACACTTGGTCGAATGTAACCTTTATCCAATAACTCTTGAAGTTGTATCATCAATTCCTTCATTTCTACTGGTGCCATACAATATGGAGCTTTCAAAATCGGCGTCGTTCCTGGTGCTAAGTCTATTATGAATTCGATTTCTCTGTATGGTGGAAGGCCAGGCAGATCGTCCGAAAACACATCCTGAAATTCACTCACTATGGGTATATCTTTAATCGCTACTCCTTTTTTTCGAGTATCCACGATGTAAGCTAAATAACCTACACATCCTTTCTTTAACAATTTCCTGGCCTGCATCATCGTAACGTAACACGATTGCTTAAGCGATGAGCTACCATAAAACACTACCTTAGACTTACACGAAGTCTGAAGGTTCACACATTTGTTCTGACAGTTAATTACTGCTGCATGGTTATATAACCAATCCATCCCCAGTATTACGTCGAATTCTCCTAGTCTAATAGGAATCAAGTCTACGCTCAGTTCATGTTCTCTAATGTTTACGCGATAATTTTGATAGACGTATTCTACAGGGATTATTTTCTTATTCACAACTTCTATGTTCAAAGGATCTTCTAAACGTTCTCAGGGTGTACTAAGTTTACTAGCAAATTCTTCAGATACAAATGAATAGGTGGCACCTGAATCAAATAATACATAAGCATTTATATTATTGATTGGGATTATACCTGACACCATGTACTTTGTAGCTACGGTGTCTTGGACGATCATGTTAAAGGTTCGAGCGGTCGATCGGTTGGGTTGCGTAGGTCCACCAATCATTAACATACTTCCTCCTCCCTGGCTTCTGTCAGCTCCACCGCTTCCTTTCTTCGGGCATTCCTTTATCTGGTGCTCTATTGATCCACAAGCAAAACATCCTCTGATCTTCTTTGGCTTTGGGAAATTTGGTGATATGTGCCCTTCTTGGCCGCAATTATAGCAGGTGCTTTTCCTCTTCCAGCATTCTCCCTGATGACTTCTTCCACATTTGTTGCAAGCTTCGGTCCTCTTCTTGAAGTTTCCCTGGTGACTCCTACCTTGGTTATTGTTTCTGTTGTTGTTATTGTTTTCCCATTTCCTTTTTCCGGAGTTACTTCCTCCGCTGCTGCTCCCTCCACGATGCTCACTACAAGAGTTCTTATTCTTCTTCTCCTTATGATACAGACTTAAGGCCTCACTGCCACCTTCTGCAATGATTGCCTTCTCCAAAAACGTTGTAAAGGGATTAATCTGGAAGACTGATACCTTATTATACAACCACGGCTTCAACCCTTGCTCAAAATGTCTCGCCTTCCTCTCCTCATCCACAACTTGGTGCTCTGCAAATCGTGCTAGTTTATTGAACTTGGCTGCATATTGCACCACCGTCATATCACCTTGTTTTAACTCTAGGAATTTCACTTCCATCCCACTCTTCATACTCTTCGAAAAATAATTCTCGAAAAATAGTGTTGTAAACCTCTCCCATGTTATCGTTCCTTCCCCCGCTCTCTGCTGATTAGTTTCCCACCAATAGTTTGCTTCGCCCCTCATCATGTATGTGGCAAATACTGTCTTCTGGTCTTCACCCATGCGAGCTATAGTGAAGGCCTTCTCGATCTCCTTGATCTAGGTTTGCGCAACTATCGGGTCAGTGGTTTCCGCGAACTCTGGGGGTCCTACACTCTTAAAATCTTTGAAGGTTGTTACTGGGACAGCGTGGGGAACGAGTGGCACGGGTTCGTTTCTTCCCCTCAGAGCTTCTCCCAATAAATCTACCAGTCTCTGTATCGGATCTACAGGACCTCTCTCATCATTAACTGACTCTTCTAGGACAGTTATTCTACGTCTGGGTGACATTTTCTGCATCACAAAATTTTTCACTTTATTATCTAATTATAATACTTAGACATTTCTTAATAGAAAGAACTACAGGTTTATAACATATTTCTGAAATAAGATCATTTATATTCATATGCCAAAGGGTTACATTACATGTTCTTTTCTAGCATCCTGCTATAAATTATAACATATATCCCCTAATATCACAAAAGACGGGGACATACTAACTTACTACCCTTCTAACACTTTTCATAAGTTTGGGGGTTTACCATTATCTCACATCTTACACAAAAGACTGAGATTACAACAACATTTTAATAACACATAAATTAAAATACTACACTACTGAGCTTTTCCCTCTAGACTCAATCTAACATCCCACGCTCAACGGTGCTCTGATATTCCTTCGGTGTGATGTGCACCACCATGTCTTGGCTTATGGTATGTGGGGTATGTCCTTTCTCAGCTGGGTAGTGATGTGCCCCATCGATCAATCTCTCCATGGCCGTGCGTAGAGCATAGCCCATCTTGTTCATCTTCCTTCTTTTACACCGCACTTCATCCTCTAGATCATCTGCCCTATCATTGGCTTCCTCCCACTTCTCCTCGAAGTGAATCCTATCCATCACCTCCATCTCTAACTGAGTTCGGAGAGCCTCCTTCTCCGCCCTCTCACTCAAAACCTTCTACTCTAATTCCTCTAGTTTTCTTGCCACCTCAAAATTCCTTGCCACCGCTCGGTGAAACAAAGCTCCCATCTGGATCCCTGCTTCCTTACGGTGAGCAATCTCCACCTCCATCTCCTGCATCACTAGTTGCCTCTGATGGTCCTCGTCCCTCAACTTCTGGAACGCAGACTCCCTCTCCCTAGCCTCAGCCTCTAGCTCCTCCACTCTACATCCAAACTCTAAGATTTGTTCTTTATACTCTCTTAACATCCGATCCTCAAAACTAGCCTCGTCGGAGTCCATCATAGGCCCGGGCTCCTCCTCCAAAGGCTCCTCCTCCAGATCAGACTCCACCTCTTCCTCATCATCATCATCAAAAGGAGCCACTACTAAAATAGGCTCTGCTATCAATGGTGCCTCATAGACTACGTGGATATCACGCGGCTCCTCCTCTCCTACTCGGCTAGGTCCTCCCATGTCAGTCCTCCTACAATCACCAACATAAGACAACACAAACAATAACTCCATTAGAATGTTAAATAAACATAAGTTCAGTGTATAGAATGAAGTTACATTTCATAACACACTAAGTCTCTCAAGGAAAACTCTACATGAGTTTTATCTCCTTCCTAGCTTCTACGTTTTCTTAAGTTATAATCTAAGGACTCTCATTCCTAAGGTTTATAACTATAGCTTTGATACCAACTTGTGACGCCCCCAAATTTGGACCTCCACTTGATCACTCTAATTCGGTTCATCACGTGCTCAAAGTATTACCATAATAACTAAAATCATACATTCACAATGGAAAATCTAAATTAGAATAATATACAATGATTTATTATAATTATTCCCCCAAGTCTCGCAACCTATAGTACTTAATAGATTACATAATAGTATCGAATAAAGACCTATTACATAATCCTACTTAAGTTTAAACATAGTCTACAAATAGTCTTAACATAACATAATAGTTTTTAAACATAAAAGGAACAAGCTAGTCGGTAGCCTTGCCCTTGCCCTTGTCTGTTCCAGAGACACCTCCCTATTCCTCCTTAACTGAAAGGTTTTAAATAAGCAAGGATGAGCACAAATTGCCAAGCAAGTAATATACAATAAGGGTGAAGGATATAATATCACAAGGTTTGAAATATCGAAGTGTCATTTCTAGGATAGTTCAAAGTGTCAGAATAACATCATGGATAAGGAATATCAACAATTCTTGGAATAAGAACGACAATTCAATATCAACAGATATATATGAATTCAGCGACTAACAATGTATCCAACTAGATAAACAATTTATACTGAGCAGTCACTAAGGACTATTGAACTTCCACTAGAGTTACCAATACTAAACCGATAACCAAAAAATATCAAGTACTATAGTTGATCAGTCTACAATACTTTACGTTATCCATAACACCACAATAATATTCATTCATGTGTTAGGGTTTCCAACGACATACACTCCCCTTACCAAAAGGGTTGTCCAACTCAGTTTTCAAGATTTTTGCACCAATTAATTGGTTTGGACAGCTTTTATAAGCATGCATATAGTCTAGCCGAATCAAATGGCATCGACTCTTTCACAATATTCAAGAACAATATTAAGTTCAACATGAATAACAACTTTCACAAGAATCTAAGCATACTAGTTCGATTGAACGAATAAGCGGCATAACTTACATTCACAAGATAAGTTTGAAAGTAGGGTTCAGGAAACTTGCACAATCAAGAGTGAAGTTCAAGGACACTCGCTCAATAATAATTAGAGTAAGTTTAGGGAACTTGCCTTAAGCGTAGTTTATCCACGTTAACAAATCAATACTTTCAAATCCTATTTATAGTGTATTATAAGTTCAAGATGTTCATTAGCTAATACAGTCTTTAATCAAGCATGACATGATTCAAGTATGCACATGTGGTATAAAAATCAGATTATAAATTCATCATGAATCAAATACTTAGTTACTTCATAAGCAAATCAAGAATGCCCAAGTATAATGTCTTTTCACCCATGAACTTTCACCATATAAAGCAAACACTAACTTATTACTTAGTCCTTATATACATATGCATCAGTAGGATTTAGATCGCTTTTCGCAACATAGGCATCACACAAGTTACTGTCCATACATCAGATCTTACCATCCCAGATTCCAGATCATGCAATTTGCCCATAGCTAAGCTTAGGACCGCGTGTAGAATGCTACGCCATCCTCCGGCTAAGCCAATACTTAGTCTTTGCCATGTGGTTTCGTTCATTAAACTTTCAAGACAATCATACATGATATATTTTTCATGTTAAGGGTCTTTTCATGCTTCTCAAGTAAATCTAGGTTCCCTTTTATAACATATTTCTAAATTGATCATTTCAACCATTTGAGGCCATTCAAGGTCATGAAACTACAAAGTCTATCATGATTGCTCTTCAAACACATAAGTTAGTTACAAAACTCATATTAGACATGCTTGTGAGTATTCATAACGTATATGTGAAACTAACACCATTTTAGTTGAAAATAGGCTTCGTTCATGCTTTATTTGAAATGTGATACACAAGCATGGTATATCTATGGTTATACTACATGAGTGAGTCTAAGAGTATCACCAACATGCTTATAAAGGTCAGATTCTATCTTTCAAGATAGTTTGTCAATATTCATGTTCAAAGGTCACTAGTAGGTTCAACATGTTCATTCTTGCTTACTAATCATATAAACACAATCTAAAGGTTTATTCATGCATTTCTAAGCCATACTAACATGCTTGAAATGTTAGAATATACATCATGTAGTGGTCATGCATTTTAGCTCATTAGGCTAAGCTTTTTCTTGAAAATATTTCTAACACAAGGCTTAATAAGGTAGTTATGAACAAAAGGACTACTTACATTCTAGCATGCTCATCTAAGTGTAAAATCAGTTATGTATAACTTACTAGGTTCAAAATTTGCAGAACATAATCTCTAACATAGTTTATTTTCAAAACTTAAAGTCCAAATCTCCATTTAAACCATATGTCTTCATTAATCATGCAAGTCTATTAAAACATGCCCAACTTAGATTCATATACTTATGCATACACCTTAAACATGCTTTTATGCTAGTTTAAGCCATAATGGTCGATCAACACCTAGCAGATTCAAAACAAAAGTTCCAACTAAATTCAATGAATCGGCGTTGCGGCATTAATGCTACTTGCTTAGTTCAATAATGGCGCAATTACACTGCGTGCATTCAGTCTGATAGACTGCTTTTTGCGAGTCTTGGCCACTTGATTTCCTTAACATCAAACATGTCCCAAAATCATTTCCTAAAGTGTTCATACATGCTAGTAAACTTCCTAAACACCTTATAACATGTTTACTCATATCAATTAATAAATGAATTCAAGAAATTTCAAGAATCAAACCAACCCATCTCAAGAACATAGATAAAAATTATACCTTCTTAAGCTTAAATTGGACTTCCCACACACTGAATAAGCTTCTACAATTGCTCAGCCACTTGAATGTTTCACTTAGACAACTCTTAGCAACACAAAAATCTGAACTCAAGCTTACTTTATAGAGAAAGCATGGACTAGCCATTGGCTTTACACAATTTTGGAGCCCATGGTGCAATGGCAAGACACATAGGTTCATGAAGAGTAGTTAACAACAACCCTTACCAGCCACTTAGCTTAGCAATGATCTCCTATGATTTAGAAGCTAGAAAGTTTATGTAATATAGCTTCAAGTTACTGTTCATTGTACTTGGTGACACTTATTATTGGACAAGAGAGAAAATCCCAGCATTCTTGATATCTAGGCTTGGTTTGGTCTACTTAATTTTCCACAATGAAATCTTAATGTAAAATTGTCACCATATTAGGAATTTTAGGGATAAATTATACACTCACATCATATAATCCATGTACATTAAATATACATAATAAAATAATGCAATGAGATATTATTGTCCTAGTAGTTCTATAATTATCTCTACCACTCATATAACCATATTATGACCTTATTATACTAATAACTTATTTATTTATGTTAAATAAATAAATTTTATTCCTTCCTTGATTAATTACCACTTAATATAATATAGTTTCATAGAACTTAATATATAGTCACACAATGTCACACTACACTATATATAGTATAGTTGTATTATTGCTCATATACACATAATTGTCAATATAATATTATTATATTAATAACTTATTTATTTATGTCAAGTAAATAATTTATTCACTTCCTTGATTAATTAACCTCAACATTAATTAATTCAATCATCATGTATTTATGGATTTCCATAATCATATCCAAATGATTCTTATTATACTTTTATAGTTATATTGCAAATAATAGTAATCACACATTATTAGTTAATTACTAAGAATTCAATATTCTACCACAACCATTATCAATTAATTAATATAACAATTAACAATTAATATTGGTTATTTAGCACTTTATTTCATAGTTTATTTGTAACCCCAGTAAAATCGAACCTTTGTAAATATTTTAATAATGAATAAAATAATATTATTTATTATTATTACGTATATGAATAAGATTTAATGTTGTTACAGAAACTTTGATGGGCAACCATTTTGTTTAGTGCCCAAGTGTTGTGATGAGAAAGAAAGGGAAGTGGCTAGCAAGTTAACTTAGTTTTAAGGTAATGAATAGTAAGGAGGTGGAATGAGGAGGTGGATTAAAGGAGGTGGGATGTTTAAAGTCCATAATTCCCTAGCTTTGGAATGCCTATAAATACAAGCCTCATTTCATTTTTGTTGGTTGTTATTTCATCCAACACTTTCCTCTCAATGATAAGCTACTTAATTGTTAGAGAGAATAAGCCACTAAAGCACTTATAAGCCACTTCAACCTTTGCTAGATTTTCTAAAGTGAATTGAAGTCATAGTCTTCAAGGGTAAGACTCATATCTATTATCTTTATCTCTTCTATGATAGGATTGATAGAGAAGGGGGATCGATTATTAAGAACATGTTATAAGTTATTAAGGAATACACTTAAGCCGAATAAGTTGAATAAGCAACTTGAACTCTAATAAGTTGTTGGAATCTTGAAGAACTTGTCATATGTTTGTCATATGATGTTAGTATGTTGATTATAGCATGAGAACATTGATTGATGGACTTAAGTTCATAGTAAGTCAATAGCATGAGAATTAGTAGTTCATAAGTTAAATAAGTCATTGACTTATGAGAATTAGTCAAAACCTACTTTGACTATAAGTTGGTGTAATAAGTAACTTGTGATGATCATATGTTGGTTGAAATCCATTTAGAATCTTTAGGAATGTAGTTTTTCCGGAATTCACACGATTGGACGATTATCATCGAATTCGTGAAATTCTCAGAATGGAAGTCGTATTTTGTGTTTGAAGTCGGAAACGTTGGTTTTCGATGGAAACAAGTCATATTTGGCATTATAGAGTTGCGAACTCGAAAATGACATAATTCCGACTTAGAACGAAGAAACGAGTGTTGAACATTCACGAACGTTTATCATTTTTGTTAAAAATGAACTCATAAGTGAAATTTTAGTAAACGAAGTCGAATAGATAAAATTCTTGCATGAACGCATAAAGTATGTAATTTATGAACCGTAGGCTTCTGAACGAGCCAATTCGGACTTATAACGAAGAAGTTATGAGTCCGCGAGTTTCGTAAAATTTTTAAAAACATGACATTGTTAGGACATTGTTAGACACTTACGTATGATGATTAAGAGTTAATAATCAAACGAAGATGAACAAAATGTGAATGACGTAATGAAACCCGGAAACCCGTAATAGTAGATCTAAGTCAGGATTTACATTGAGATGAAGGGTAAGATATAATAGTATACATACTTGATTAAATATGACCTAATGTGGTACGTTATATGATCATGTATTGTAGAAACGTAGAGACTTAAAGTGTACCTGTGTTAATCAATAAGCAGACGTTGAAGGCAAGTATTCTAACCCTTGTTCCAGTTCAGTCTGGACAAGCTGTGTAATTCATGTATTCTTTCGCATGAAGTTTTTAACGATGAAGTGTTAAGCCAATTCTTTCGGCTAGACTTATATTATGATTTTGTCAAGCATGATTTATGTTTGCCGAGTTATATTGGTATGGTTTTCAATCGAAGACCAAGTATGCTAAAATGTTTTTGTCGTTTAACGACAGGCACGTGAGGTTGCCACAACTTAAACGTATACACGTTTAATGAATGTAGTGTTGATCAACAATAGAGTACTATGGGCTGATCACCCAGAAGTGCTCGTAAGCAATACCAGACTTACGGACTTAGTGTCGGGTTTTCCTTTTCAAAAGAAATTATGAACTACTCACAGTCTTGAGCCTTAGTTGATATTCTACTGAATATTGTTGTTGGAAAACGTTTTGAATGAAAGGAAATGCTATTTTGAATTATCAATAGTACTTCGTAACTATTGTTCAGTTACTGAAGATATATGAGTTCTATGTTTCAAGCATGTTGTTTATTAGAATTGTAGTACTTGCTGAGCTAGTCATGCTCACTCTTGCTTGAACCATATGAACACAGCCAAGATCGAGCGGACCGAAGGCTCAGGTAAGGACAAGGGTAAGGTGAAGACGAACCCTTAGATTACTTATGTAATAGTATAGGTGAACGATTGTAATATATTTGATATTATGACAAGAACAAAAGAATGGGTTACAAAGAACCTGGGAAATGTAATATTATTTCGGATATATAGAAGTTATATTAGTCCTTATGAGAATATTTAATTGAATGAATAAATGAATGGTAGTACCATGTAGCACCATCTGTCGGGTTGAAAGAGACCCAGATTTGGGGGCATCACATGTTGGTATCAAAGCCATAGGTTATAGTACATAAGGGGGAATTAAAAACCTTAAGTCATAACCTTAAGAGAAGTCAAAGAAGTAAAAGAAGAAAATAACCTTATAAAAATGCATTATGATTATGTTATGTGTTTTTATTATTCTACTGACGTGTACTAATCAACTTAATTGTTTTGTGTAGATGTCAAGAGTAAACGGAATGTTTGTAGATGGTCAAGCCATTAGTGAAGAATCGGTGAACCAAGTAGAGGTTTTACCGAACCCTATATCTGCAAAGCCTGAAGTTGTGATTATTGAGTCTGGAGGCTCAGATAATGTTGACTACATGTCAGTATTCGACGGGATGATAGAGGAGGAAATAGAGACAGTGTCCTTTAATCTAGTGGCTATAGCAGCGGAGATAGCTCGTTGGGGGTCGATGATCTCTCTTTTTATGTCAGTGTTGGATAGAAATATCCATTACTGTTAGGAAGTCAAGGAGCTGAAAGCAGAGCTCCAAATGGTTATAGAGGATAAGACTGATGTCGAGTCCATGTGGGAGCAGGAACATGACTTGAGGATTTTAGCTAAGGACAAAGTCCATAATTTAAAGCACGAGGTCTTTGAGCTCAAGGAGGAGCTAAAGACCAAGGTGCAGAAGATAAGGAGGATGTCCTATATCTATAGGAGTTCTCATCTGATTTCCAGTGACGGTGTAGTGGATATCCTCATGGAGGAGGGGGGCAACACGGCATACTATTAGCCGTGATATCATTGCCGGTCTTGCCAAGGCAGATTTTGAGAATGCCTTGAGGAAGATGTAGACTAGTAGTAGTTAGAGTAGTATGTAAATATTTTGTAAGTAGTAGTGACGTAAAGCACTTTTTGTATAGTAAGGGGTAGTCTTTTGTAAATCCCAATTTTTGGAAAGCGATAGCGGGAAAGTAATGTAATCGACTTAGAGGTTGTAGTATATAACCGATGTAGTATTATACTACGAAGAATGAATATAAGTCTTTTTTATGGAAAGCAATGAGTTATGGATGTTGGAGTTATTGTTTAACATTAATGATAACTAATAAAGAAAAGAAAAATAACGAAATATGTTTATTGTATCAGCAAAATGCCGCCAAGAAGAGTGCAACGTAATCAAGGTCTTGACGTAAATCAACCGGAGGAGGTCCCAGGTTAATCCAATCTGCAGGAGTTTGTTAATCGATAACAAATGCCTTTAATAGAAACAGGGCTAATATCCTCAGAATCCGAGAGTAACACAAGCTACTACCTTTAAGGATTTCAAGAGTGTGGGTCCGCCTGAGTTCTTATTACTTAGTCCTTATATACATATGCATCAGTAGGATTTAGATCGCTTTTCGCAACATAGGCATCACACAAGTTACTGTCCATACATCAGATCTTACCATCCCAGATTCGGATCAAGCAATGAGCCATAGCTAAGCTTAGGGCCGGAGCAACAAGACTGATCGTCCTCCAGCCAAGCCAAGACTTAGTTGCTGTCATGTGGTTTCTGTTCGGCTTGCTCAAGACAATCATACATTATATATTTGCCATGATAAGGGTCTTTTCATGCTTCTCAAGTAAATCTAGGTTCCCTTTTATAACATATTTCTAAATTGATCATTTCAACCATTTGAGGCCATTCAAGTTCATGAAACTACAAAATCTATAATGCTTGCTCTTCAAATACACAAGTTAGTTACAAAACTCATATTAGACATGCTTGTGAGTATTCAAAATGCATATGTGAAACTAACACCACTTTAGTTGAAAATAGGCTTCGTTCATGCTTTATTTGAAATGTGATACACAAGCATGGTATATCTATGCTTATACTACATGAGTGAGTATAAGAGTATCACCAACATGCTTATAAAGGTTAGATTCTATCTTTCAAGATAGTTTGTCAATATTCATGTTCAAAGGTCACTAGTAGGTTCAACATGTTCATTCTTGCTTACTAATCATATAAACACAATCTAAAGATTTATTCATGCATTTCTAAGCCATACTAACATGCTTGCAAAGTTAGAATATACATCATGTAGTGGTCATGAATTTTAACTCACTAGGCTAAGCTTTTTCTTGAAAATATTTCTAAAACAAGGCTTAATAAGGTAGTTTTGAACAAAGGGACTACGTACATTCTAGCATGCTCATCTAAGTGTAAAATCATTTATGTATAGCCTACTAGGTTCAAAATTTGCAGAACATGATCTCTAACATAATTTGTTTTCAAAACTTAAAGTCCAAATCTCCATTTAAACCATATGTCTTCATTAATCATGCAAGTGTATTAAAACATGCCCAACCTAGATTCATATACTTATACATACACCTTAAACATGCTTTCATGCTAGTTTAAGCCATAATGGTCGATCAACACCTACCAGATTTCAAAACAGAAGTTCCAACTGAATTCAAGAATGGCGCAATTTACCGCTACTTTAGTTCAATAATAATCGAAGAATTGCGTGCCGGTTCAGTCTGAAGCGTATGACTACATTTTGCGAGAGAGTCTTAATGAACTTGATTTCCTTGACATCAAACATGTCCCAAATCATTCCTAAAGTGTTCATACATGCTAGTAAACTCCCTAAACACCTTATAACATGTTTACTCATATCAATTAACAAATGAATTCAAGAAATTTCAAGAATCAAACCAACCCATCTCAAGAACATAGATAAAAATTATACCTTCTTAAGCTTAAATTGGACTTCCCACACACTGAATAAGCTTCTACAATTGCTCAGTCACTTAAATGCTTCACTTAGACAACTCTTAGCAACACAAAAATCTGAACTCAAGCTTAATTTATAGAGAAGGCATGGACTAGTCATTGGCTTTACACAATTTTGGAGCCCATGGTGCAATGGCAAGACACATAGGTTCATAAAGAGTAGTTTAACAACCCTTACCAGTCATTTAGCTTAGCAATGATCTCCTATGATTTAGCAGCTAGAAAGTTTACGTAATATAGCTTCAAGTTACTGTTCATTGTACTTGGTGACACTTATTATGGGACAAGAGAGAAAATCCCAACATTCTTTATATCTAGGCTTGGTTTGGTCTACTTAATTTCCCACAATGAAATCTTAATGTACAATTGTTACCATATTAGGAATTTTAGGGATAAATTATACACTCACATCATATAATCCATGTACATTAAATATACGCAATAAAATAATGCAGTCAGATATTATTGTCCAGGTAGTTCCATAATTATCTCTACCACTCATATAACCATATTATAACCTTATTATATTAATAAATTATTTATTTATGTTAAATAAATAAATTTTATTCCTTCCCTTGATTAATTACAACTTAATATAATATAGTTTCATAGAACTTAATATATAGTCACACAATGTCACACTATATTATATAGTATAGTTGTATTATTGCTCATATACACATTGTGATGCCCCTAAATTCGGGTATCTTCCAAACCGACAAATGGTGCTACACGGTACTCATTACTGTACAATCATTCTATTGAAACGACATCAAAATGTGTGTATCAACAACATTCTTATTACATTAATAATAGTACATCCCGTTCCCAGGTTCTAAAACCATTACATTCTTTGTTTATCATACTATAATATATACAACTTACTAGTTTATTACAAGGTAAACTAATCGTTCCTCTTCGTCTTACCTTTATCCTCGTCAGATTCCTCGGTCCATTCAGTCTTAGCTGCATTCATATGGTTCAAGCAAGAGTGAGCATAACAAGCTCAGCAAGTAAAATAATTTCTTTTAAAAAATTCAAAATAGCATTTCTTTAAAATAGCTATGAAGTACTATCAATAATTCAAAATAGCATTTCTTTTCCTTTAAAATGTTTTACAATAACAATATTCAGTAAAATATCAACTCTGGCTCAAGACCATGAGCATTTCATATTTTCTTTGAAAAGGACAACCTGACACTAAGTCCGTAAGTCCGGCATATCTTCTGAAAGCACTTCGGGTGATCAATACCCATAGTACTCTATGTTGATCAACACTACATCCTGTTAAACGTATGTACGTTTAAGTTTTGGCAACCTCGCGTGCCCATCGAATAATCGATGAAAAATACATTTGTTCATTCATACTCAGGCTTACCTTAAATCCGTACCAAACAATTGGCGTAGGATAGCGTTAGCAATTCTATATTGAAAGACTTGTAAATAAATCAATCAACTCTTCAAGATTAGTCTAGCCGAGATAAAACTGGCATCGACCCTTTAGTAAAACACTTCATGCATCTCATAACATGAATCATAGAAAACTTGGCTAACACGAAGGTTAGACAAGCGATAAGAAAAACTTGCCTTAAGCATCTGCTACAGTATAATAACTTTTCCTTTCAGTCTTTACGGTCTCTACAACACATAACCACATAACATACCACATTAGGTCATGAATGAACATACATGGTTCCTAATGAATCCTACCCTTCATCTCGATCTAATCATATATTAGATTTGTTACTATTGGTTCCGGCTTGCCATTATATTTTACATTATTCTTACCAACTTCTTTCTCTTCTATGTTTTATCTAGATTTACTTCATTAATCCAACTCATTTCGAGTTAATCATCCTTCCTCATGGCTTACTAACATCCTTACGTTATTAATCGAAACTCGATCGTCATTTGTTAAGTACACTTTATTGCATACCGTTTACGTTCACGTATTACTTAACAACTTTTAGTTGTAACTCTTAACGTTATAGACCTTATCATTATTGAATACGGTTCACATTCTTTATACTTTACGTTCATCTTCAATTGATTATTAACATTTAATCATCATACATTAAGTGTCTAACAATGCCTTAACAATGTTATATTTATACCTTAGTTCATTGCTAATGAGTTACCTTTCATTCTATACTTGTAAACATTCTTGTCTGTCGAAACCCTAGGACTGGCGCCGCGGCGCAACACATAGCTCTCCTTCTCATGTGCATTGCTGAGTTTGCGATAAACAATGACACTTTATGCCCGCACTGCAGTATTTCATCAATTAACCTTTTAGGTTGGCCATGCTGAACTCAACTCTATATAGAAAATTCTGACTTTTGAAATTTTGTGAAACTCCCAGACGCATAACTTCTTCGTTATAAGTCCGAATTGGCTCGTTCAAAAGCCTACGGTTCACAAATTACATACTCTACGCGTTCATGCAAGAATTTTATCTATTTGACTCCGTTTGCTAAAAATTAACCTATTAGTTCATTTTTAACGAAAACGATAAATGTTCGTAAACGTTCAACGCTCGTTTCTTCGTTCTAAGTTGGAATTCGGTCATTTTTGAGTCCGCAACTCTATAATGCCAAATATGACTTGTCTCCATTGAAAACCAATGTTTCCAAGCTTAATATCAAAATTCGACTTCCATTCCGAGAATTTCACGAATTCGACAATTATCGTCCAATCGTGTGAATTTCGGCAAAACCTTATTACTAACTATTTGATCATTGCTTTAAATGGATTCAATTCATCATACTAACATCTTGATATACATACATCATTAAATTATAAACATGATAAGTCATTACTTGTTCTTTGTGATTTTATAACTTATAAAAGTATAAACTACTTATAACTTCCTTTCTCATGACTTATTATAGATTAAGTCTTTTAACCACCATTCTTACTTATTATTATCATACAATCTTATTAAGGTACATATATGAGTAGTTCATATAAGCTCTTCATAAATTCATAACTTAATTAAGTTTGAATTACTTATTCATGACTTATACGGCTTAAGTTCATTGATTAATCATTCTTATCATTCCTTAACATACATGTTCTACCACTACCCACCTCTCTAACAATGGAAGAGAAAGAGATTCATGGTTTAAGTTCTTACCCTTGATAATCACTTAACTAAGCTTTAATCTCCTTCTTGCTTCTTGAAATATGAAAGACTAGCCTTCTAGCTTTTCTAACTTATTCTCACTTATTCTCTCTAACAAATAAGCTCTCAACTTGTTAGATGAAATGAACAACCAACAAAATGAAAACCAAGCTTGCTATTTATAGGAAAGTCTAAGTTAGGGCATAATGGTCATAAAGCCACTCCACCTCCTTAATCACCTCCTTACTATTCATTACCTAGCTATTAAGTAAACTTGGCCACCACACTTACTTAACTCTTAAGTATACTTGCTTAGCACATAGCTTATCCTTTACTTGCTCATCAAATTAATTACTTGGTCATCACAACACTTAGCCATTAAGTTAACTTGTTAATCACATAAAAACACTTTACTTGCTCACCACACATAAGCACTTTACTTAGCTGTTAAGTTTGCTTAGCTTATCCTTTGCTTAACTCTTAAGTCTACTTGCTCATCACACTTAATTCTTGGCCACTAATTCACCCATATGATCATAGGTTGCCCCATGGATCCTCCTAATCCATTGGATTCTTACTTTGGGCTTAAGGTTTAATTAATCCTAACTTATACATTAGGCTTGCAATTAAACAAAGACTTGGGCTTGTTCATTAAATTACATTGGACTTAACCATTCCTACATTTGGGATTTAACATTAATTCGTATTGGGCTTTATTAATATCCCAATTGGACATTACAATCTCCTACACATTCCTACAAATTCAATCCATTTGGCTTAAAGCCTTATAATGTATAATCTACGTATAATTCTCATTTTCTAACTCGTATACTTATTTAATATATGACATTCCATCATTCATACATGCTCGTATAATACCTCGTACAATACTTACGTATTATACAATCATTGCTTTAAAATTCATTATACGTATTTAAATTCCTTCTCGGAATTCATTTTCCCTAATCGTTAGATTTTAAGTACGCAAGAAAAAAATTGTGTTTGCCATAACTGAAATATTATTGGATATTTCATCTCGTCTTAGAGTTCTATCATTACATATTTTTCAGAAGTTCAAAAATAATTCCCTAGCAGAAATGCGTGAATAGTGTTTTTTGGAAAATTTCTCAGAAAGTTTTTGTTTTCATCTTGGAAATTCAAACACTTTAATTCTACCACATAGCCAAAATACAACGATATTCCGATATGTCTAGGTCATAGAATGACCTTCAAATAGCTTACTCCCGTAATTAATTAATTAAATTCATTTAATCCACATAATCAAATAAAAATTTAATCCTCAAAAATCCGATTTTTCTGGGGCGTTACACTCTTCCCCCCTTATAAGGATTCTGTCCCCAGAATCACGCTAATAATATATACACCATTGAGGAAACATTTTCCTTTATTTTAATCTCAAGTTCCCATAATGCTTCTTTGACATTGTGGTTCTTTCATTTCACCTTCAACGAAGGTATTATTTTATTTTTCATGACTTGTCACTTCCTATCAATAATTTGAGTTGGAAGTTTAAATACTTATTGACCAATTACGTTATTACCCTTTCATTAGCTTTTAACTTAGAATTATTTGGAACTCAAATTCCTCCTTCAAAACAAGATTATACTTGATCTTCTCTTCATCATGCATTCTCTTCTTCATTAGCGTACTGATGAATGGGTAATATACCCATGAATTGGATACATTCGGGCTTAATTTAGTGTTGTTCTCAAGTCTTTTAGAATATTTTTTAAGTTTTTGTGTCTATTCAAGAATGTTTTATGTTTTTTTTTTAGGAATTGGGACAAAAGTTACTTGGATCGACATTCGAGGTGGCTAGATTAGCATTTTCGGCTTGCCATTTACATAGCAGTCACTTCAGCGCCAATTTGAGTATTTCTAAGAACCTTATTTCGAAACACTTACAAAATGAAAGTTGTAGATCTACGTCTCCTCTTTCCGTATCATTTTGAATCATCAAAATCAGAGTTCGGACGAAGACGTTATGGCCATTTTCCCAAAAGACGTTGGAGTAGAAAATGTCGGAAAAGGGGCCAGCGTCGGGGCGCCCATTTTAGCCTATATGCCATCAAAGGTAGGCGCCGGGAGCAAGCGGTTTGCTAGATCGCCCAGCAAGAGAGGGTCTTTGGGAACAGGTTGGTTGGGCCTGGACGCGTTTTGAGGCGAATTTTGACACCTTTTTAATTCTAAATTGGATTGGGTTTGTTCCTAAGCTAAAAATTGGACTTGTAACCTATAAATATATGATGTAAAGCATAAAATAAATGGAGATTACATAGATTAGACTAGATAAAACACTCCATTAGATTAGAATATAAACCCTAGTTCTTAATTAGCCATTGCAGATTGAAGCAAATTGAAGAACACTGAAGATCAATAGCAAGAGCAAGAGGAGGAGCATCGATTTGACAACAATGATTCTATTCTCTTCTCTTCTCTTATCATACTTTTATCTTTTAATGTCTACTCAGTTGTGGATTCTTGGTTTTAATTCATTACTTATGAACTAACTCTTTTATTAAGATTTCAATTGAACCTTTTATGGCTATAAATTAGTTATTTGATTTATTCCAATTATTTGTGTCAAAGTGAGTTGTTTATCTTGCCTTATGCTTATTGATTATTTATCTGATCAGTAATTACCTTGTTACTCTAGAAGGAATTGGAAGAGGAATTCTAGGGTTAGAACTGGGCATGATATCATGTGACTTAGTTATTTGCAAAGTGATAATTAGGTTTGTGAATTGAATGAAAATATTTGTTCACCGCATGTAACACATAAGGAATTGGGATTGAAAAGAGTTTAATTCAATTATTTTGCATAGGAGTATAGCAGATTAATCTGGATTAAATAGAAGGTAATTGATCACTAGGAAAAGAACTTTTGGCATTTGAGAATTCTATATTAACAATTCAAAGAGGCATAAATATTGGATAATTGGATAATTGATTTAGAGTTCATAATTGGGGATATTGAAGTCTTAATCCTTATTTATCTGAATTCATTCAAATCTTAGTTTTGTTTAATTGATTTATTTTAGAATAATTTCTTTTAATTGTTAATTTAGTTTTCTTAATTAGAAAAATCATAATTTATGATTGTTTAAATAAAATTGATTTGGTTAAGAGTTAGTATTTGGTAATTTTTATTAAATAATTCCTCGTGGGAATGATACTCTACTTTCACTTTATTACTTGTTGACCGTGTATACTTGCATGTATTCATTGATTGCAAAATCGATTAACAAGTTTTTGGCGCCGTTGCCGGGGAATTAATTTAATAATTTTTTACCAATATTAATTTCAATCAAATTAGTCTTTATTTAAACATTTTTATTTTTATTTTTATTTTCATTCTCTTCTATATTTCTCTCTTTTTTAGGTACCATGGATGACTTTATGTATCAATGACCATACACGAACATGACTCAACCAAGGGGAGCGAGATTGACAGACTCGAGAAACTTTCTACATTGTCAAGGACAGATTGAGACACTTTCGAGGATGTTTGAAGCTTTTGAAGCTCAACGTCGTCAAAGTGTGGCGGTTACTTGTGATTATTGTGCTGGAAATCATATGAGTCATCAATGCGCCATCAGTTTTGAGCCGGTACAGTATAGTGGTGATTACCCCAATAATTATGTCTATCCCAACAACTATCATCAGGATTGGGGGTATCACCCGGATTTTTCATGAGAACAATCAATCAAGCTCAAGCTCAATTTAGAGACAACAAAACACATCCGGATTTCAAAATCAGACTCAACAACCAGAGAGGAAATCAAGTTTGGAAGAAGCCTTGGAAAAATTTATTAGAGCGTCTGACAAAAAGAACGAGGAAAAAGACAAAAAATTTAATCAAATAGAGCTGAATATGCAAAGCCTAGGTGCGTCGATCAAAAATTTGGAAAATCAATTGGGGCAGATAGCACATGCGTTGAACAACCATCCTCAATACACTTGGCTCTATGACATGGATGCCGAGACTGATGGTGAGCTCGAACCAAATCTGCAACCGGATGTGCCAAATGATATAGATGTTGAAAGAGAGGAAAGACTTGGGGACCAAGAAAAGGAGATCGGCGAAGATCTAACTTTGAGTACCAACGAAGATGAGCCAATTTCATTAGTATCCCATGTGCCTCCTCCACCAAAGTTCAAGAATCCAGGCAGTTTTGCAAAACCATGCCCAATCGGCAGTCATGTCGTAGGCAAAGCTCTTTGTGACATAAGAGCTAGTACAACTGTGGAGTCATGGTGGGTTGAAAAGGAGAAGATAGAGGAAGAGCCCATTGTGTTTGACAAGCTTCCATGCCATAATTTGATCATGACAAACACAATGGGAAAAGTGGTAGTGGTTGGTTGTTTTTAATGGGGATCCTATCTACAAAAAGAGCATGCTAGGTGACTTTAATTCAAGGGTTTTTGCTAATGGGAACCTCCCAAAAGAGACATTACTATCTTGATGGATGGAGGATTCCTCAATTTTTGAAGGGAAATTGGATAGAGAATTGAAGAAGTCAAATGAGACTATAAAAACAAGCGCTTATTGGGAGGCAACCCAAGTTTAATTTTTATTTTTAGTTTTATTAAGTTTTATATTAGTAGTTTTGAATTTGCATTTATTTAGGATTTAATAAAATTGCTTCTATCATGGTTTTACAGGTTATTCAAGTCAAATTCAAGTGTGGTGCCCAATTTGTTCCATGTGCTTAGCTTTATTCTCCAAACTTAGTGGACAAGGAGGAAGATTGATATATTTTCAGGGAAGTCCTCTACTTTACTTTTTTATATTTCATCCATTGAGGACAATGTCTAGTTTAAGTTTGGGGGCATTTTAGTGTCGTATTGCATATATAGTTAGTTATCCGCATAGTAGTTCATTTTTTTTTGTGTTAGCATTGTGTTTTTTTTAGTTGCATATAATACATGGTAGTTATTTGCATATTCATATATGTGTTGCATTAGTATGTGTTCATGTAGTATAATTGCATTTTTTTTTTTTTTTTTGCATGAATCAGTGTGATCGGTTGGTGTGGTCTTAGCTCGGCCTATGATAAGATTGGTATTATTAAATGTTAACTTGAATGCAGTGTTGATAATTGATGATGAGTTCTAATTTTAATCATGATGATAATCTGAGCCCATGTCTCAAACTTATGTAACCTAAGCAAGCACTTAAAGTTTAACTGCTTTTAATCCACTTGGTTCAAGGGTTTCATAATTTATTTAGAGGGAAAATCTTTGTTAAAATTTAAGGAAATTAGTGAACTGGCGGTAAAGGTTGGAATGACGTAAAAGCTTGAGTTTGGGGGAATCTATGGGATATATATATTACAAAAAGAAAAAAAAGAAAAAAAGGAATGATGAAAAGTTAAAAAAAAGAGAAAAAAAATCTAAAAAGAAAAAAAAAAGAATAAACATTGTGGCATGCTTGTCTAGTTTTGTGGCCTTTGTTACTTGAGTAAATAAGCCCGAGGGGATTGTCTTTACACCTAGCGCCCTAAGGTCTTAATGGCTTGGGAGTCGTTGGTCGAAAGCTCGTTAAGGTAGCACTGAAAAGCCTAAGGGAATAAGACATTGCACAGCCATGAAAAAAAAATGAATAAAACACGAGAAAGAGCAAAAATGCCCTCGTGATTGAATAAGAGTATAAATAAATCTCAGATTTACCTTAAGACTTGGTAATTGCTTAGTTTTAACCGAGTTGTCATGTTCACAAAAGTAATTGAATTGGGCCTAAATTTTCCTTTTAAGAAGTTTGTTATGTGATTATCTTGAATTGTGGTTGGTTAGAATGGTTAACAAGCACACACACACAATACATGGGTGATGACAGTTTGGATTGACTAATTGGTTAGAGTTATGGATTTTGACTTGATTGGATATATTGTTTGAGTATCATGGTATCTTTGAGGCTTGTTGCTATATATCATATTGATTTATTTATTACTCGGTTCGTAGGTATATTAGAAAGTAGATCATGCATATGCATTCATGTAGTTGAGTTAGGTTATTTATTTTTAGTTCTTTTGTGTTTTTCCTTGAGGACAAGCAAAGGTTTAAGTTTGGGGTATTTGATGAATGGGTAATATACCCATGAATTGGATACATCCGAAGCTTAATTTATTGTTGTTCTCAAATCTTTTAGAATAGTTTTTAAGTGTTTGTGTCTATTCAAGCATGTTTTATGTTGTTTTGTAGGAATTGGGACAAAAGTTACTTGGATCGACGTTCGGGGTGGCTAGATTCGCGTTTTCGACTTGCCATTTACATAAAGATCACTTGAGAGCCAATTTGAGTATTTCTCCGGACCTTATTTCAAAAACTTAAAGAATGAAAGTTGTAGATCTACGTCTCTCTTTCGGATCATCTTGAATCATCGAAATCGGAGTTCGACGAAGAAGTTATGGCCATTTTCCCAAAGGACGTCGGAGAGAAAATGTCGAAAAAAAGGGGCGATGTCGGGCGCCCATTTTAGCCTATGCCCATCGCCGGGCGCTTGGAGCAAGCTGTTTAGTTCAGCATCGTGCTCAATGACTGAGGTCTTTGGGGAAGAGGTTGGTTGGGCCTGGACGCGTTTTTGGGCGAATTTTGACACCTTTTTTACTCCAAATTGGATTGGGTTTGTTCCTAAGCTAAAAATTGGACTTGTAACCTATAAATACATGATGTAAGGCATAAAATAAAGGGAGATTACATAGATTAGACTAGATAAAACACTCCATTAGATTAGAATATAAACCCTAGTTCTTAATTAGCCATTGGAGATTGAAGCAAATTGAAGAACACTGAAGATCAAGAGCAAGAGCAAGAGGGGAGCATCAGATTTGCTGACAACAGATTCTATTCTCTTCTCTTATCATACTTTTATCTTTTAATGTCTATTCAATTGTGGATTCTTGGTTTTAATTCATTAATTATGAACTAACTCTTTTATTAAGATTTCAATTGAACCTTTTATGGCTATAAATTAGTTATTTGATTTATTCCAATTATTTGTGTCAAAGTGAGTTGTTTATCTTGCCTTATGCTTATTGATTAATTATCGATCAAGAATTACCTTGTTACTCTAGAAGGAATTGAAAGAGGAATTCTAGGGTTAGAACTGGGCATGATATCATGTGACTTAGTTATTTGCAAAGTGAATAATTAGGTTTGTGAATTGAATGGAAATATCTGTTCACCGCATGTAACACATAAGGAATTGGGATTGAAAAGAGTTTAATTCAATTGTTTTGCATAGAAATATAGCAAGATTAATCTGGATTAAATAGAAGGCAATTGATCACTTGGAAAAGGACTTTTGGCATTTGAGAATTCCTATTAACAATTCAGTAGGCATAAATATTGGGATAATTGGATAATTGATTTAGAGTTCATAATTGGGGATATTGAAGTCTTAATCCTTATTTATCTGAATTCATTCAAATCTTATTTTTGTTTATTTGATTTATTTTAGAATAATTTCTTTTAATTGTTAATTTAGTTTTCTTAATTAGAAAAATCATAATTTACAGTTGTTTAAATAAAATTGATTTGGTTAAGAGTTAGTATTTGGTAATTTTTATTAAATAATTCCTCGTGGGAACGATACTCTACTTTCACTTTATTACTTGTTGACCGTGTATACTTGCACGTATTCATTGATTGCGAAATCGATCAACAAGTTTTTGGCGCCGTTGCCGGGGAATTAATTTAATAATTTTTTACCAATATTAATTTCAATCAAATTAGTCTTAATTTAAACATTTTTATTTTTATTTTTATTTTTCATTCTCTTCCTATATTTCTCTCTTTTTAGGTACCATGGATGACTTTGCGTATCAATGGCCATACACGAACATGACTCAACCAAGGGGAGCGGAAATTGACAGACTCGAGAAACTTTCTGCATTGTCAGCACATATTGAGACACTTTAGAGGATGTTTGAAGCTTTTGAAGCTCAACGTCATCAAAGTGTGGCGATTACTTGTGATTATTGTGCTGGAAATCATATGAGTCATCAATGCGCCATCAGTTTCGAGCCGGTATAGTATAGTGGTGATTACCCCAATAATTATGTCTATCCCAACAACTATCATCAAGATTTGGGGTATCACACGGATTTTTCATGGAGTAACAATCAAGCTCAAGCTCAAGCCCCGAGACAACAAAAAACATTCGAATTTCAAAATCAGACTCAACAACCAGAGAGGAAATCAAGTTTGGAAGAAGCCTTGGAAAAATTTATTAGAGCGTCTGACAAAAAGAACGAGGAAAAAGACAAAAAATTTAATCAAATAGAGCTGAATATGCAAAGCCTAGGTGCGTCGATCAAAAATCTGGAAAATCAATTGGGGAAGATAGCACATGCGTTGAACAACCGTCCTCAATACACTTGGCTCTATGACATGGATGCCGAGACTGATGGTGAGCTCGAACCAAATTTGCAACCGGATGTGCCAAATGATATAGATGTTGAAAGAGAGGAAAGACTTGGGGACCAAGAAAAGGAGATCGGCGAAGATCTAACTTTGAGTACCAACGAAGATGAGCCAATTTCATTAGTATCCCATGTGCCTCCTCCACCAAAGTTCAAGAATTCAGGCAGTTTTGCAAAACCATGCCCAATCGGCAGTCATGTCGTAGGCAAAGCTCTTTGTGACATAAGAGCTAGTACAACTGTGGAGTCATGGTGGGTTGAAAAGGAGAAGATAGAGGAAGAGCCCATTGTGTTTGACAAGCTTCCATGCCATAATTTGATCACAAACACAATAGTGGTTTGCCGTTTTTAATGGGGATCCTATCTACAAAGAGCATGCTAGGTGACTTTAATTCAAGGGTTTTTGGTAATGGGAACCTCCCAAAAGAGACATTGCTACTGATGGATGGAGGATTCCTCAATTTTTGAAGGGAAATTGGATAGAGAATTGAAGAAGTCAGGCTGAGACTATAAAACAAGCGCTTATTGGGAGGCAACCCAAGTTTAATTTTTATTTTTAGTTTTTATTAAGTTTTATATTAGTAGTTTTGAATTTTCATTTATTTAGGATTTAATAAAATTGCTTCTATCATGGTTTTACAGGTTATTCAAGTCAAATTCAAGTGTGGTGCCCAATTTGTTCCATGTGCTTAGCCTATTCTCCAAACTTAGTGGACAAGGAGGAAGATTGATATATTTTCAGGGAAGTCCTCTGCTTTACTTTTTTATATTTCATCCATTGAGGACAATGTCTAGTTTAAGTTTGGGGGCATTTTAGTGTCGTATTGCATATAGTTAGTTATCTGCATAGTAGTTCGTTTTTTTTGTGTTAGCATTGTGTTTTTTTTAGGTTGCATATAATACATGGTAGTTATTTGCATATTCATATATGTGTTGCATTAGTATGTGTTCATGTAGTATAATTGCATTTTTTTTTTTTTTTTTGCATGAATCTGTGTGATCGGTTGGTGTGGTCTTAGCTTCGGCTATGATAAGATTGGTATTAAATGTTAACTTGAATAAAGTTGATAATTGATGATGAGTTCTAATTTTAATCATGATGATAATCTGAGCCTGTCTCTGAAAACTTATGTAACCTAAGTTAGCACTTAAAGTTTAACTGCTTTTAATCCACTTGGTTCAAGGGTTTCATAATTTGTTTCTGAGGGAAAATCTTTGTTAAAATTTAAGGAAATTAGTGAACTGGCGGTAAAGGTTGGAATGACGTAAAAGCTTGAGTTTGGGGGAATCTATGGGATATATATATTACAAAAAGAAAAAAAAGAAAAAAAGGAATGATGAAAAGAAAAAAAAAGAGAAAAAAAATCTAGAAAGAAAAAAAAAAGAATAAACATTGTGGCATGCTTGTCTAGTTTTGTGACCTTTATTACTTGAGTAAATAAGCCCGAGGGGATTGTCTTTACACCTAGCGCCCTAAGGTCTTAATGGCTTGGGAGTCGTTGGTCGAAAGCTCGTTAAGGTAGCACTGAAAAGCCTAAGGGAATAAGACATTGCACAGCCATGAGAAAAAAAAAATAAAACACGAGAAAGAGCAAAAATGCCCTCGTGATTGAATAAGAGTATAAATAAATCCTGTATTTACCTTAAGACTTGGTAATTGCTTAGTTTTAACCGGAGTTGTCATGTTCACAAAAGTAATTGAATTGGAACTGAAATTTTCCTTTTAAGAAGTTTGTTATGTGATTATCTTGAATTGTGGTTGGTTAGAATGGTTAACAAGCACACACACACAACATGGGTGATGACAGGTTTGGATTGACTAATTGGTTAGAGTTATGGATTTTGACTTGATTGGATATATTGTTTGAGTACCAATGGTATCTTTGAGGCCTGTTGCTATATATCATACTGATTTATTACTGGGTTCATAGGTATATTAAAAAGTAGATCATGCATATGCATTCATGTAGTTGAGTTAGGTTATTTATTTTTAGTTCTTTTGTGTTTTTCCTTGAGGACAAGCAACGGTTTAAGTTTGGGGGTATTTGATGAATGGGTAATATACCCATGAATTGGATACATTCGGGCTTAATTTATTGTTGTTCTCAAATCTTTTAGAATAGTTTATAAGTGTTTGTGTCTATTCAAGCATGTTTTATGTTGTTTTAGTAGGAATTGGGACAAAAGTTACTTGGATCGATGTTCGGGGTGGCTAGATTCGCGTTTTCGGCTTGCCATTTACACAGCAGTCACTTCAGAGCCAATTTGAATATTTCTACGGACCTTATTTCGAAACACTTAAAGAATTAAAGTTGTAGATCTACGTCTCCTCTTTCCGGATAATCTCGAATCATCGAAATCGGAGTTCGGACGAAGACGTTATGGCCATTTTCCCAAAGGACGTCGGAGTAGAAAATGTCGAAAAAGGGGCCAATGTCAGGGCGCCCACTTTAGGCTATATGCCCATCGTAAGCGCTTTGGAGGCGAGTTGCTAACATCGTGCCCAAATATTTGGGTCTTTGAAGAAGAGGTTGGTTGGGCCTGGACACATTTTGGGGCGAATTTTGACACCTTTTTTACTTCAAATTGGATTGGGTTTATTCCTAAGCTAAAAATTGGACTTGTAACCTATAAATATATGATGTAAGGCATAAAATAAAGGGAGATTACATAGATTAGACTAGATAAAACACTCCTTTAGATTAGAATATAAACCCTAGTTCTTAATTAGTCATTGGAGATTGAAGCAAATTGAAGAACACTAAAGATTAAGAGCAAGAGCAAGAGGGAGCATCGAGTTTCTTGACAACAATTCTATTCTCTCTCTCTTATCATACTTTTATCTTTTAATGTCTATTCAGTTGTGGATTCTTGGTTTTAATTCATTAATTATGAACTAACTCTTTTATTAAGATTTCAATTGAACCTTTTATGGCAATAAATTAGTTATTTTATTTATTCCAATTATTTGTGTCAAAGTGAGTTGTTTATCTTGCCTTATGCTTATTGATTAATTATCTGATCAGTAATTACCTTGTTACTCTAGAAGGAATTGGAAGAGGAATTCTAGGGTTAGAACTGGGCATGATATCATGTGACTTAGTTATGTGCAAAGTGAATAATTAGGTTTGTGAATTGAATGGAAATATATGTTCACCGCATGTAACACATAAGGAATTGGGATTGAAAAGAGTTTAATTCAATTGTTTTGCATAAGAATATAGCAAGATTAATCTGAATTAAATAGAAGGCAATTGATCACTTGAAAAAGGACTTTTGGCATTTGAGAATTCCTATTAACAATTCAGTAGGCATAAATATTGGGATAATTGGATAATTGATTTAGAGTTCATAATTGGAGATATTGAAGTCTTAATCCTTATTTATCTGAATTCATTCAAATCTTAGTTTTATTTATTTGATTTATTTTAGAATAATTTCTTTTAATTGTTAATTTATTTTTCTTAATTAGAAAAATCACAATTTACAGTTGTTTAAATAAAATTGATTTGGTTAAGAGTTAGTATTTGGTAATTTTTATTAAATAATTCCTCGTGGGAACGATACTCTACTTTCACTTTATTACTTGTTGACCGTGTATGCTTGCACGTATTCATTGATTGCGAAATCGATCAACAAGTACATTCCTCATTACCTAGTTGTAGTTACTTCACTCGTTCAAGTATCATGGATTTAGTCTACGCTGTGAATAACATTTCTACCACTTCTTTCCACAATTTAACCTCTAACTCCATTTTTGCCATTTCCGTTATTAACTCATTCTGAGTTGTTAACATCGATAGCTTTTCCCTACCCTTCCTACTTAACGCGTCGGCTTCTGCGTTAACTTTCCCGGATTGATAGAGCATATCAATGTCGAAATCTCTTATCCGTTCTAATTACCTTCTCTACCTCATATTTAACTCCTTTTGTGTGAAGATCTATTTCAGACTCCTAGAGTCCGTGTATATTTCACACTTCTCACCGTATAAATACTATCTTCAAATATATTTTTTTAAATTCAAAAACTACAGCTGCCAATTATAGATCATAAGTAGGATAGACCTTCTTATAATCCATTAACTGGCGATGATGCATACCTAATGACTTTTCCATGCCACTTAAGCACGCAATCTCGCCATCTATGCGAAACATCGATATACACTACAAAATTCCCCATATCATCTGATAGAGACAATACAGGTACCTCACTTAACTTCCCTTTTTAGTTCCTAAAAACTATTTTTTTCTCACTTCCCATTTCGACAATACCAACCTGTGACGCTAATGGTACTTTTAATCATAGCACCTCATAAGGGTATCTATCAATTTACCCCCGACTTGCTCAACGCCTCTTACAAAAAATCTAACTTCCGTACATTAGTCCACCCAATTAACATAACCAGAAACTTATCATAACTATAACGAGTTCTGAATGTCATCTTAGGTACCTCCTCCTTCTTTCTTACTTTCAATCGACTATACCCCGTACGCAAATCTATCTTAGAAAAATTCTTTGCCCTCTTCAACTGATCAAATAGATCATCGATCCTGGGCCATGGGTATTCATTCTTAACCGCTAACTTACTCCTATTACGATAGTCGATACGCAATCGTAACGACTCATCCTCTTCCTTAACATCCTCCTACTTTCTTCATCGTTAGACAACAAGAGCATCGCGGTATTTTATTACCATAAAATACTACCTTGGGTTACTTAGAAAACCGAAGATTCAAACTTTTATTCTAACAATTTATTAAAGTTCTATGATTAATCAACCCATTCATACCGAGAATTACTTCAAATTCTCTCAACATTATCGGTGCTTATCTATCAACACTTGCTTACCATTATTATCCATGAAACCATTTCCACGAATATAATTAACTAAAGTTATTTCCCCATCCTCTACTATAATGTTTAAAGATACTTATAATCCCTTTCAGACAGACTCCTAGATGAGTCTTTCCACATGTCTTACACACTTCGATCTTACGCTTAGAATCCTCTTGTCCCACTCTAGTATTCCCAGAGTTAAAATTCTCTCTTTTTGGCATATTGCCACTGGCATTCTCTACCTTGGTTCCTCCCTCTCCCTTGCTCTTATTCTTTCTCTCTTTGTGGTATTGATTCAACGTCTCACTACCACCCTCGGCTATAATCACCTTTTCTAGAATTGTCCCATAAGAAACAATCTGAAACACCGAAATCCTACTATAGAGCCAGGGTTTCAGGCCTTGCTCAAACCTACGAGCCTTCCTCTCCTCAGTGTCCACTTGGTGTGGAGCGAACCTTGCCAATTCATTGAATCTGGTCGCGTATTGGGGAACCGTCATGTCCCCTAGTTTAAGTTCTAAGAACGTAATCTCCATCCTCCCTTACATGCTTGTAGGAAAATAATTCTCAAAGAAAACCTTCTTGAACTTTTACCACATTACCCCATCTGTTCTAGCCCCACCCTGGTGAGCCTCCTACCAAAAGTTGGCTTCCCCTTTCATCATGTAAGTCGCAAAAGAAGTCTTTTGTGCCTCACCTACGTTTTGTAACAACAAACGCCTTTTCTATTTCTATTACCCATGTCTGGGCCTCTAATGGGTCCGTCGTTCCTTTGAACTCCGGCGGACCTATGCTTTAAAATTCTTTAAAGGTAGTCATTCTGGTTAACCTAGGTTTCGCAGGTACTCTACCCCCGGTTTAGTTAAATGCAGACGTTAATAAATTAACGAACTCTTGCATAGGGTTAATTTAACCCCCGCCCTTGATTATCATTACTTGATTCCGCTTCCAGATTACATTGTCTTCTCCTTGACGGCATTTTTTGATTAAATAGAATTTCATTATTATCTATTTACTTATTTTGTTATTATTCACCATATAACAACTCATACCATAACAAAACTTATTAAATGAAAACTTCATTATATTCATATGATTCTTCATAGTTTGAAACTATTTACACTCTGCTCCCCTAGCCAGAAGCTATTACATTTCTATCTCGCAATTGAACTTCTCAAAAGTTGGGATTTACAAAACGACTACCCTTTTATACAAAAGAGGGTTTTACGTCACTACACACATATTTATAACTCTAGATTTCTAATAATGCATAACAGCGTCCTCGTGTTTCTCATTCACAATCTTCACTACAGTATCCCGACTAATAGTATGTCGAGTTTGCCCTGACTCCATGGGATGACAAGCAACTTTCAGCTTGAAATCCATATGAGCACTCTCATGGATGTAAGACATCCGTGCTATCTTCCGGTCCTTTTCCTCCAGTTTCCTATGAAGCTCTACCACCTCGTTCATATAATCCCTAGCCTTATTTATCATGAGCACCTTCTCATCATGCTCAGACTCAAAATCTGATTCTGCAGACTCCTTCGCTACATAAAGAGCACTAATCTCTTCATTCTAATTACACTGCAAGCGTACTCGATTACACATTCTGTTAAGCTGACCTTTGCCGGATCTGATGCTCTCATTGCATCTGGATGCGATGACTCTGAGGTATGTACCACCGTACCAACCGACGTTATCTCCATTACTTCCTCCTCATAGACCATCATATTAAGATATGACGCTATATCCATATCTCCCTTGGAGTAGTCTTCCTCAGAAAAGTACTCCACTATCTCTGACTCCTCTAGAATCACTAATGCTACCTCCGCCACCGGCATAGGTACAGGCTCTACTCTGTTAACAACTTCTTCGCTCATCGCATGTATATCTCTATACATCAAGCTATCGATCGACATCCTACAATAACACATAACATGTTGATTAGTATATAACACACCATAGTATAAGCACAAATCACATTTAATTTATTTATGGTTACTTTCCATCTTTTAAATCTTTCGGTACCGAGTTTCCTCAATACCTTATTAACTCATTCAACTGAAGTAAAGCTTGAGTTTACTTCCTTCAGACTTTTCTTCCTTAACGAGGTTATTAGCCTAAGGTTCTTCCCCCCTTAAGTTTTATAACCTAATGCTTTGATACCAACCTGTGACACCCCCAAATCCGGGTATCTTCCAACCCGACAGATGGTGCTACACAGTACTCATAATTTTACATTCATTCTATTGAAACGACATCAAAATGTGTGTATCAACGACATTCTTACTACATTAATAATATTACATCCCGTTCCCAGGTTCTAAAACCATTACATTCTTTGTTTATCATACTATAATATATACAACTTACTAGTTTATTACAAGGTAAACTAATCGTTCCTCTTCGTCTTGCCTTTATCTTCGTCAGATTCCTCGGTCCGTTCAGTCTTAGCTGCATTCATATGGTTCAAGCAAGAGTGAGCATAACAAGCTCAGTAAGTAAAACAATTTCTTTTAAACAACATGCTTGAAACATAGGAATCGTATATCTTCAATAACTGAATAATAGCTATGAAGTACTATCAATAATTCAAAATAGCATTTCTTTTCCTTTAAAATGTTTTACAATAACAATATTCAGTAAAACATCAACTCTGGCTCAAGACCATGAGCATTTCATATTTTTTTTGAAAAAGACAACCCGGCACTAAGTCTATAAGTCCGTCATATCTTACGAGCACTTCTGGGTGATCAGCCCATAGTACTCTATGTTGATCAACACTACATCTTGTTAAACGTATGTACGTTTAAGTTTTGGCAACCTCACATGCCAATCGAATAATCGATGAAAAATACATTTGTTTATTCATACTCAGGCTTACATTGAATCTGTACCAAACAATTGGCGTATAATAGCGTTAGCAATTCTATATTGAAAGACTTGTAAATAAATCAATCAACTCTTCAAGATTAGTCTAGTCGAGATAAAACTGGCATCGACCCTTTAGTAAAACACTTCATGCATCTCATAACATGAATCACAGAAAACTTGGCTAACACAAAAGTTAGACAAGCGATAAGAAAAACTTGCCTTTAGCGTCTGCTATAGTATAATAACTTTTCCTTTCAGTCTTTACGGTCTCTATAACACATAACCACATAACATACCACATTAGGTCATGAATGAACATACATGGTTCCGGCTTGCCATTATATTTTACATTATTCTTACCAACTTCTTTCTCTTCTATGTCTTATGTAGATTTACTTCATTAATCCAACTCGTTTCAAGTTAATCATCCTTCCTCATGGCTTACTAACATCCTTACGTTATTAATCGAAACTCGATCGTCATTTGTTAAGTACACTTTATTGCATACCGTTTACGTTCACGTATTACTTAACAACTTTTAGTTGTAACTCTTAACGTTATAGACCTTATCATTATTGAATACGGTTCACATTCTTTATACTTTATGTTCATCTTCAATTGATTATTAACCTTTAATCATCATACAATAAGTGTCTAACAATGCCTTAACAATGTTATATTTATACCTAATGAGTTATCTTTCATTCTATACTTGTAAACATTCTTGTGCATCGAAACCACAGAATTTGGCGCGACACCACACATAGCTCTCCTTCTCACCCCATGGTATGAAGTTTGCGATGAAAATAATGACATTTGTGCCCGTGACTGCAGGCTCATCATTTATTTTGGGTTGGCGGTGGCCTTGACTCTATGCCTTAGAAAATTCTGACTTTTGAAATTTTGTGAAACTCCCAGAAATAACTTCTTCGTTTATAAGTCCGAATTGGCTCGTTCAAAAGCTTACGGTTCACAAATTACATACTCTACGCGTTCATGCAAAAAATTTATCTATTTGACTTTGTTTGCTAAAAATTAACCTATTAGTTCATTTTTAACAAAAACGATAAACGTTCGTGAACGTTCAACGCTCGTTTCTTCGTTCTAAGTTGAAATTCGGTCATTTTCGAGTCCGCAACTCTATAATTCTAAATATGACTTGTCTCCATTTAAAACCAATGTTTCCAAGCTACATATCAAAATTCGACTTCCATTCTGAGAATTTCACGAATTCGACGATTATCGTTCAATCGTGTGAATTCTGGCAAAACCTTATTACTAACTATTTGATCATTGCTTTAAATGGATTCAATCCATCATACTAACATCTTGATATACATACATCATTAACTTATAAACATGATAAGTCATTACTTGTTCTTTGTGATTTTATAACTTATAAAAGTATAAACTACTTATGACTTCCTTTCTCATGACTTATTATAGATTAAGTCTTTTAACCACCATTCTTACTTCTTATTATCATACAATCTTATTAAGGTACACATATGAGTAGTTCATATAAGCTCTTCATAAATTCATAACTTAATTAAGTTTGAATTACTTATTCATGACTTATACGCCTTAAGTTCATTGATTAATCATTCTTATCATTCCTTAGCATACATGCTCTACCATTACCCACCTCTCTAACAATGGAAGAGAAAGAGATTCATGGTTTAAGTTCTTACCCTTGATAATCACTTGACTAAACTTTAATCTCCTTCTTGCTTCATGAAATATGAAAGACTAACCTTCTAGCTTTTCTAACTTATTCTCACTTATTCTCTCTAACAAATAAGCTCTCAACTTGTTAGATGAAATGAACAACCAACAAAATGAAAACCAAGCTTGCTATTTATAGGAAAGTCTAAGTTAGGGTATAATGGTCATAAAGCCACTCCACCTCCTTAATCACCTCCTTACTATTCATTACCTAGCTATTAAGTAAACTTGGCCACCACACTTACTTAACTCTTAAGTATACTTGCTTAGCACATAGCTTATCCTTTACTTGCTCATCAAATTAATTACTTGGTCATCACAACACTTAGCCATTAAGTTAACTTGTTAATCACATAAAAACACTTTACTTGCTCACCACACATAAGCACTTTACTTAGCTTTTAAGTTTGGTTAGCTTATCCTTTGCTTAACTCTTAAGTCTACTTGCTCATCACACTTAATTCTTGGCCACTAATTCACCCATATGATCATGGGTTGCCCCATGGATCCTCCTAATCCATTGGATTCTTACTTTGGGCTTAAGGTTTAATTAATCCTAACTTATACATTGGGCTTGCAATTAAACAAACACTTGGGCTTGTTCATTAAATTACATTGGACTTAACCATTCCTACATTTGGGATTTAATATTAATTCGTATTGGGCTTTATTATTATCCCAATTGGACATTACAATCTCCTACACATTCCTACAAATTCAATCCATTTGGCTTAAAGTCTGATAATGTATAATCTACGTATAATTCTCATTTTCTAACTCGTATACTTATTTAATATACGACATTCCATCATTCATACATGCTCGTATAATACCTCGTATTATACTCGTAGTCATTACCTTGTACAATACTTACATATTATACAATCATTGCTTTAATTCATTATACGTATTTAAATTCCTTCTCGGAATTCATTTTCCCTAATCGTTAGATTTTAAGTCCGCAGGCGAAAAACTGTGTTTGCCATAACTGAAATATTATTGGATATTCCATCTCGTCTTAGAGTTCTATCATTACGTATTTCTCGGAAGTTCAAAAATAATTCCCGAGCAGAAATGCGTGAATAGTATTTTTCGAAAATTTCTCGGAAAGCTTTTGTTTTCGTCTTGGAAATTCAAACACTTTGATTCTACCACATAGCCAAAATACTACGACATTCCGATATGTGTAGGTCATAGAACGACCTTCAAATAGCTTACTCCCGTAATTAATTAATTAAATTCATTTAATCCACATAATCAAATAAAAATTTAATTCTCAAAAATCCGATTTTTCTGGGGCGTTACACACATAATTGTCAATATAATATTATTATATTAATAACTTATTTATTTATGTCAAGTAAATAATTTATTCACTTCCTTGATTAATTAACCTCAACATTAATTAATTCAATCATCATGTATTTATGGATTTCCATAATCATTATTTATCCAAATGATTCTTATTATACTTTTATAGTTATATTTCAAATAATAGTAATCACACATTATTAGTTAATTACTAAGAATTCAATATTCTACCACAACCATTATCAATTAATTAATATAACAATTAACAATTAATATTGGTTTTTTGCGCATTTTATTTCATAGTTTATTAATGCCACACACATCATAGAATTGTTCCATTTAATTTTCAAAGTAGAAAAAATAAATTTTCTCCAATGACCCTTTAGTGCAATTTGCTTGAGTTTATCTTCTTTGGAACTGGCCTAGCAATTTGTTGTGTGCCACTAACAGGCTCTGACCGTTTAGCTTAAGTCAGTGTCAACCCCTATCGTTATACTCGTCTTACATGACATGAACTAATGTCCACAAGAGTGTTACTACGAGTCTACGAGTGTATTGATTACTTATATAAAATCACCTGATCAACACGATTAATTTTCTTAACTGTAATAACCCGATATTTTTCATATAAATAAATAAGAAATTTTGCATATAAATTTTTTTATATATATTTAAATGATGAGAATAAGTGTCTAGTAATGTGTATGATAAATGCAATTATATTTATTACCTGAAAAATTATAAATAATTTTAGAATTATTAATCATTATAAATTATATTCTTATAGTAATTAATTTTATAGTAGAAATGCTTTTATTATTTATTTTCTATGAAAATATAATTTTTATATTATTTAAATAATATATGAAATGACAATTAAATTATAATAATAAATATTTTATTATATGAATTTGTTCGAGAATATTTAATTTAATTGTTTTAACTTAATGTTGTATATGAAGGATAAATCGATATGGAATCCAAACCCTAAATTGGGATATTAATCAAGGGATGAGAATAATAATATAATATTAATTATATTTTGATTTTTCGATCTTATAAATATGTCTTTGTATATGTGTAGGTGATAATGGTTGGTCAATTATGGTAAATTATATACATAACCCTTATATACGTGTTATTAAACCCTAATTGTTAAACTCAGTTATGAGTTTAAGACTGAGTAGTAATTGTGTTATATGAATTTTATTGCATATTATAGAATTTCTGTAATTAGGAGGAACCCTAAATATTATTTGAAAACCCTAATTTGCTAAAATTAGAAACCTTAATTATTATTTTAGTAAATTATAATGTTAATTAGGAAACCCTAATTGTTAATTTGGGAACCCTGATAATATTAAGGAACCCTAATATTTAAACCCTAATTGTGACGCCCCCAAAATTAGGTATACATCACCCATCTTGGGTCGCCACTTACATAGTGCAATTTAAATACAACTTATTAACATAAGCGTAGTGTACAATACGACATAAAGCTGTGAGTTTAAATACAAATATAAATCTACTAGATATTATACAAACTCAAAAAAATCCTTATTACAATTATTATCACACTATTTCACGAATAGTGAGGACTACTAATGCTATCTTGGGACCATCACTGCTTTTCCAGACTAAATCCCAAATATATTCTCATTTCACAAGAGAACGGTGAAAAAGAAAGGGTGAGCTCAACTAGCCCGATAAGAAATATTATGACTAAGATAATGCGAATAAATTATCAATAGTCTTCAATAATGTTAAACCGATAAAATACAATAGACAACCGGTTTAAGCTGCGGTGAATAAGCAATCCATTAAAAGAGTCAGTAGAAAATAAAGTCTACTATCTTTTAAGTTTTAAAGGTTTTTCATCATTTGTTATAAATTTGAGACTCGACTTTAATAAATATTCCACATCATCGAATCACCCCACACTTCTGACGAGGATATTCTTTAGTATCACGACCATAATTATTCATGCGCTTTGCGGGCCAAGAATATTTGTGTATTCATTAATAATCATGATCATGCCAACAATCATCCACCAATGCACTACTGACCCTTCGAGGATTTTTATCACATCATTTGTAACATTACGGTTATGATTACACCGAATAGTCTCTCGTGTATAATCATACCAAGTCCATCTATGCACTACAGAATACGAGATGACTTTCAACATAATATAAACATGAGGATGATGACAATGATATAAGAATTCATAAAACAAGTTCAAAATTATTTTATCCGAGAATTGTTAACGTCCCAAATTATCAACATGATCTTGTTTTGTAGAGTAAAATTCAAGAATGATCGGAAGAATATTTCCATGAAAAGATCTTTGGATGAAACGCAAATATCAAGGATATTCCACTAATTTCTTGGAGTATAGAAGTCAAAGTTTTAACTTATTGGGTATAATAAAGAATAGAATAACAAAAGAAATCACCATAAATGCGATAGACCTTACGAGCGAGTTATTCAGCGAGAATAATAAATAACGGAACGGTCGGGTGAAATTCACACCGCGGGATGTTCAACGAGAATAATAAAGATGGAACCCGATCCGTGTAAACACACGAGATAGGATATTCCAACATAATGATAAAGACGGAACCGGTCCGTGTAAAACACACGGACGGGATGTTCCAGCGAGAATAATAAAGATTTTAACCGAGTGCGTGTAAAACACATGAGCGGATGTTCCAACGAAATAATAAAGATGGAACCCGATCCGGTGTAAAACACACGAGATATGATATTCAGCGAGAATGATAAAGAGCGGAACCCGGTCCGTGTAAAACACCACATGATGGATGTTCCAGCAGAATAATAAAGATTTAACCGGTCCTGTAAAACACACGAGCAGGATGTTCCAATGAATAATAAAGACGGAACCCGGGTCCGATGTAAAACACACATGAGCGAGGATGTTCAATGAGAATAATAGAAGAATGTCACCAAGTATAGGGTAAACCAGCGTATACAAGTTATTCCAATGCGAATAATAAGCGATGGAATAACAACAGTTCTCTTCATGAATAAGAAAGAATAACACCCCTTACTTTTGGTAGGAGATTGAATCTTTGCGGCGAAGTAGTAACAAAATACTCTTCTTCTTCTCTCTTATTCTCTATACTTTCTCTCTCTATAGCTTGAATGAATTAAGTGAAAAATAATGAAGCCCTAGGCCTCTATTTATAGAAGATTTCTAGCTTAGCACCGCTTAGTATGAAAAAAAGCAAGTGGCTCGACGACTAATGATGTGAAAAGAAAAGTGGTTTGGCGCTTTGTAATGTGAAACGACAAGTGGTTCGACGTCTGGTAAAGGTAATTACTATTAATGAAGGTAAATACTATTGACGAAGGTAAATACTATTCACAAGGGTAATTACTTATTGGCGAAGGTAATTACTATTGGCGAAGGTAAATACTATTCACAAGGGTAATTACTATTGTGAAGGTAATTACTATTGATGAAGAGACTCTTAGATGATGACATATAGAGCCCCCCCATAAAATAATCAAACTTACCACAAATCATTTTATTTTTCATCAACACATTTTAATCTTTCAACAATTATTAATCATTTATAACTTGTGCGTCTCAATTATTGATTTAATACTATAACATATTATACGAGATGATCTTTGTGACAATAATTGAATCAATAATATAATAGATATGATCAAGACAATTCTTTGTAGTAATAATTGAGCATATGGTGAGTGACTTCTCACGTAAGCATCGATAATCAATCTTAGGTGTCTTCTTATGCTGACCACGCGTATTCTTATACTTTACCAACGGGTAGTTCAACAGTTTTAACGGTAACACCTCCGTAGTTATTTTTATAAAATATTTTTGTCGTTTTCTCAATCCGAATAATAATTACATTGTGGGGTCCACCATGATTGGTAGTTATGCGAATATTCCCTAACAAAAAGAATATTCCCCACCAAACGAATATTATATAACAACTTGCATACTTTGTAAAATTTATAAATATTACCCACAACTATAACATTATATCAAATTTATTCCATAATATTCAAAATAATATTTATAGAAAAATTCATTTTTATTTATAAAAGATGGGGTCTTACACTAATTTTCTATTAAAAACTCTAATTTTAAATTAGTGTGTTTAATTAAAATTTTATTACCCTTTAATTTTAATTTTTCAAACCCTATAAATTATTTGGGAAACCTTAAGATTTAAAATCTAGTGATTAAACCCTAGATTCAAGCACCTTGGACAAGAATACCCTTGAAATTAAAATAAAATTACCAAAGTGCCCTTTTTGTCCCATTCTTGAATTATTGATTAGCAAATCTTACAAAATCTGGCAGCCACCCTACACTACCTAGCTATGAGCTAGGAATACCAGCACATCAGCCATTGCAAGCAATCAAATACATTGCATCAATAGAAATGAGAATTTAAGAGAGAGAAAACCACAAAACAAAGCCATTTGATCACTTATACTTAGCCATACTCTCTCAAGACCAAACCCACGAAATTTTAGTGTTAGATCAGTCACAAATCAAGCCCCACTAACACCAATATCAAATCAGAAGCATAAAAATCAGAATTGAATCATAAAGAGGTAAACCCTAATCTAGAAATTTGACTTTTGATGTTGTGTTAGATGTTATGATTTATTGTTAAAACATGTTGTTTGTAGTCTATATAGTTTATCTGTTTTAGTATTTGTTAGATCCATAACATTTAAATACAAGAAATAAAGTTTTTCAAAAATCTAGGAAAAAAAATTTTGTGGTTTGACAACGAATATCAAACCCTGTAAATCTCATTCTGTTATGAGTTTTTGTTGTTTGAATGTTTGAAGGGGTAGTCTGCTATGAGATCTTTGTTATGGAACTTGAATCATGGTTATATCGGTTATAGAATTAAAGTTATTTAAGGTCAAAGTGGGTTGATCGGCATTGACCGACTATTCTTGAAACCCAGATTCTGCCCAGAAACCTCTGACAGTGTTTTTGCAGAGCTTGGATCTTGCTATGTTTAAGTTTTTTTGCCATGCTGTTGTTTAGTAGTTGTAGACTAACA